>OZ014530.1:257255196-257919025 GCA_963966105.1 Volucella zonaria
AGATGCAAGACAATTCTCAACTTATTCTTTTTTAACTAACTTCTACAAGTAGATAGTCTTTTAATGACAAAGCATAAACATAAGCACATCATTACTTAAGCGCCCTGACGACAAATGAATCTATTCCTGAAATTCTTAAGGCACCACGAGCAAAAGACCCTGGATGAATTCATTTAAGAAGGAAATAAAAATTCAAATTACTGACATGAGACAGTGGATGTTATGGATGGAGACATGCAAGGATGTTATTTGATGCATGCAAACAAAACACATTTACTAACGCTTAAAAAAGGGTGGCATGAATGATTTGCTTTTCCGATTTCCTCTTTCAAAAAAAACAAACATTACGTTTCTAAGTTTTTTTTAAAATACTCAGATGCAAGTCGGCACAGGCAGGCGACATCATTCTGACTCGTCTGGTTCTGAAATCGTTCCTGAAATGCATAAAACAAGAAGAAAGACAAAGGCTTTTTGAGTGAGTTGATGCAGGTCAAATGGAAAAGTACAATCATAAAACATGGCGATTATTGCTTATGGTTAAGCGATGTTGTGACTCTTACCCTCGAAACGAATTTGTCTGGTTAAAATTTGAACTGAGCTTTCGTCCACTTAAAGCAGCTGATAAATTTACAAAATGGAGCTTTTCGAAGCAAACGCAGTTTAAATCCATACTTAAAGGTTGCTGTCTTGTCACTTAACTAATCAAAATCCAGTCAGAGAAGGCAACTATAACTGACGTAACATGGCGCGCGATGCTACGCCGAAGAAAAAAAACATACTCGTATGTACCTATATATTTTAAGAGCAACTGTTCGTTTATTTTATTGTAATGCTAGCGGATAAGCAATACTCTTGGTAATTTTATTTTGTATAAATGTAAAAATTGTTTAGTATGCCAACTCGGGAGCAAGCAACATACAATTGGGCAAGTGAAAAACACAAATTTTCCAAGTTCAAGCCAGCAATAGTTAAAGGCTGCCCTTGTGCTGTGTTGATGTTAATCGTGAAGGAAAAACTCAAAGGGAACTGAAGCCGCTTGAATTGAATTCGAAAGGTAAATCCTTGGCAATCATCGGTGTACGTGGAATCAGCATGTCTTTCCCTTCGAATTTCCCACTGATGATTGTTGCTTCGATTAAATTTGGTGTTAATTTTTTGATGATAGGTTTGATCCCATTGCACAGCTTTGACGCGTTCAACTTACGAATGAGCATCACCGGTGAGCCAACTTTCAATGTTAATGTATGTGATTTCATTTCTGTTGGCTTCACCGAATTTAGAAATTCAGTTGAATAATTGACAGATTGTTCCCTGTTCATTACTCTGGCGATTAATTTGTATTTGACTGGTTCGCCGGGCACCTTCAATTGAATTTCTTCGCTTAGTATTTTATGTTGACGTCAACATTGCAAGCTTGCACAGCCAAACTGGATTTTTGTAGTTGTTTGCTAAATTTGGAAAAACATTGTCCACAACAGCATATTTGTTAAGAATGTGGTTATTTCTACTTAGTTCCAGAGATTTGATGCTTGCAAGCATGCGTTCAGGTCATCTTCGGGCGTTAATCGAGGTATAACGGGTAGAGTTTGGCGGAAATCACCTGAAGAAAAATCAGAGCGTCCCCCATCCATAGGTTTTTCCCTAGGAAATCTCGCAGAGTGCAGTCAAATGCTTCGAATGATCTTTTATGGGCCATGGTGCATTCGTCCCGGAATTTTTCCTGAAGTTGCATGTAAGTGTTTTAGCCTGGTTCAAGTTTAACGGGGCTTAAGCGCTGATTCTACAGCGTTGATTCTACATTCTACATTTGAACAGACGCCAATATCGAATTGATGTGAGATGTTTTTCCTGTGCCTGCTTGAGCATCTAGAAAAAAAATCCCTCATTTTCCGTTTGCAATGCTTTGCATGACTTTAACGCACGCATTTTTTGATCAGCAATTACTATAAAAGCCTTGTTTGCGTTTCCAGAAACTTTTGCTACTGGTCTAGGTTGAATTACTGTTCTCGCACCAGATCTCCGTCTCATTTTTGTCTCTTTTCGATACCGAGAAACCAAGTTTAAAAAGGACGTTGTTCTTGAGTGATATGCATAATTGCTTAACCAGTATAAGAGTTTCATTGAAAATGTTGTCCGAATACTACTGATTTAGATTGATTTCGCGTGATTGATTGAGAATGTCTTCACTGAGACTTTCGTGATGCATTTCCCACAATTCTCAGGGATTCGATGATGTGTGTGTTGCTAAAATTATCGCAAACAAAGTACCTATTTGCATTGAATGCCTTGCGGGCTATGGCTCTGTTAGTATTCTATTCCAATGCTGATCATTTTCAAGTAAGTAAGTCCAATTTGAAACATACTTTTTTATACGCTTCGCGTACTACCCCGACGGTGTTCATGGCACCGAATGATGTAGGGCCTTTAACTGTATGTAACAAAAATTACATTCATAGTTATTCGGATGTGCTGTGTATGCGATATACATCTCATGCAAACAACATCTGTAACAATTGCACCCCGCTTTCTTCTTACGAACTTTTTTGTCTATGTGTTCCAAGTGTAGTATTTTGGACACTTCGTGATACAGCAACGTATTGGCAAAGTCTTCGGACGAACATAGTCGGAAAGGATCGATGAGCCATTGGGAACATATGGGAACGTCAACCTCTCATTACCCTCTCTCTATACGCCTCGATTATAAGACCGATACTCACATACGGGGTGGTTGTCTGACGGACGGCCTTAGCAAGTGAATTGTTTAAAAGACAGCATGTCTGTGCATAAGCGGAGCTACTAACGCAGCTATTAGCCTTACGCTAATATTCTTAGCACATTAAAAATCCTTCGAGAGAACATCAACTACACAACGACCTAACATTGGTTTGACAAAGACTTTCATGTAAGCATGCCCTTTAGATTCTTCTGGGAGGAAGATCCTTTCATGGACGACAAGTCCATTCACTTCTACAGGGATAGCTCCAAGACCGACAGCGGGGTTGATTGCGATATTTTTTCAGATCTGTTTTATCCTAGCCTCTCCTTCCAAATCAGTATAGCGTGTTCCAGGCGGAAATTCTGACGATTAAAAAAGTCCGGTCCTGGCTGATGAAAAACGTGATATCACATTTTTTTAGGATAGTCAGGTCGCTATCAAATCGCTATGACCGGTCCCACAAAATTCTAAAACCGCCCTTGACAGCCGATCATCTCTCATGGAGGTGGCGAAGCTATTCAACATGCGCACAAAGTTATTCCAGAGAATTGTTGGGCCGATGAACTCGCTAAAATTGAAGCCACTCTACCTATCTTACCATATAAAGGTATCAACGGTATATCAATCGCTGCTTGTAAACTAATACTAAGGCTGGATGCTAATAGAAGAAACCTAAAGTGGACTGTTGAGTCAACAAATCTGGCCAAAGCTGCATCTGAATAGCTCCAAAAATTTAATCTGTTGAAATAGACAACATCTCAGCGCTATCATCAGTGTCATCACTGGACACCGTCTTATAGCCAAGAGTGCCAGAAGGCTTGGTGTTTTTACAAATGACTTCTGCAGAAGCTGCCTTGACGAGGACCAGGAGTAGACAATTCTCCGTCTATTACGTACATGCCAAGCTCTCACCCAAAGAAGAGAGATCTAAACAATATAGATGTAAACAGTCTGCATAGATCCATCACAATGGGCCAATAGGCCTAAGTTGGTTGATTTTTCATACACTCACTCTTACCTTACCTAACCTATAAGGTCTGTCCATTTGTAGTTGAACTTCTTGTCAGTACAACCATACGTGACATCATTTTTCAAGTTGCAGGAAAACCTAACAAAGTCTTTTCGATGTCAGTGGCTTTCCTTTTGTCCCTCAGTAAAAAGACTATTACTGCCGGCTTGAGGAGGTAGCTCATTTCTGCTAAGCACCTAAATGTTGTAGGCATAAGTGATTTCGACGTTTGGTGTAAGAGTGATGACGATACGGAACGGAGTATTTTCTCTGTGAATGTCCAACCTACGTTCGTACTGGGCTCAAAGCATTACCCACTGATTTGGTGGGTGTTGATGGTGTGGCATTTTATTTCAAAGCGGTTGGTCATCTTTCTACGGTAAGTTTGGAAATTTCGTTAAAAAAAAAGGAGTACAACGGTGGCGACGTCACATCGATTGAAGTGAAGTGGTTGTGTTTCTTGATCAACTCCAAGTAAGGTGAAGCTATTTTTGAAAATATTGCTTATAACTTTAGTAATAAATCCTAAAAAATATTAAAAGTGATCAAGTATTCACTAGAACTCCCGAGAGCACAAAGTAGATATTTAACGGACACCTGTAAAATCTATCACAATCGACAGTACTGCTACCCAAAAAAGGAAATTATCTGCAACATCCCCAGTATTTCCACCCCAAAAAATCAAAGGAGAATATCGCCATTGGAAACGCTCAACGATATTTCCTCGCTTCTCGACGAAAAGCTTAAGTATGTGGCCACAAAATCAGAAATAGACGGAATATGTGCCGAAATTCATGACCTGAAGCAAAACAACGCAGCTCTTCAAGACAAGTTGCATCAGATGGAGTCGGCATGCTTTGACCTAGAACGGCAGTTGAACTGGTTAGCTAAGAAACCAATTGAAAAAAAAACATTATCTTGCACCTCCCTGTGGTAATAGGCCAGTGACAGAAAAAGCAGAAAGTATCTTCCTGGATTTCCTGAAGTCCAGTGATTCAACTCCAGTCACAGAAATCCGCTCATTACGGTAGAATATCCCTAAACTTTATGGTGGAACTGAAAAGGAAAGACTACGTGGACACCATTGTTAGCACATCTTTTGCTCCTACCTCAAAACTTCGCGACGAGGGGATCTCTCTGCATAAAGACTACCCAGCAGAGGCTCGCGAGAAAATACGACAATTGTTAAATATCCGAAAAAAGTTCTAGCAAAGGACAATACAATTAAAACACAAATTCGAGGAGGCAAAATCACGATAAGCAAACATATTTTTTATCTATCTAGATCCCAGGAATAAAATCACATGTGAAGATGATAATGGAATGATATTTCTTCGACATTTAATTGGTGACAGTTCAACTTTGACAGCAGGAGCCAGAGACTTGCAGTGGGCAGCGTTCTGGAATCCATTTACTAGAAATGAAGCCGCCACTTAATTCGAAAATTCAAAAATTAATCTTAAACAAAATATTTGTACTAATCTAAAAACTAATCTTAATCAAAATATTTGCACCTTAAAAATAATATCATATAATATTGCAATGGTGCGTAGATAGGTGTGAGTCGATCGGCCTGTCACTTCTGAATCGTCGAACAAATAGCGATGAAGATGGTTCACTCACTTTTTTCAGAGGCAACGCTTCTGCAACGATAAACTACTGCCTGGTGAGAGATGAATGGACAACTGATCTTGAGATAGGCGAATTCTCGTTCTCCATTCTCTTTACACTCAAAATGTGAATACCGAGCTTGAAAGACAGCTAGGTACTTCCCAAATTAGTATGGAATGAATATTTTGCACAACGTTACCAAGCAGAACTAGATCGAGTCCTAGATACAATTGTTTTCTCCGAACCACAAATAAATCAAGGAATAGACACTTTGACGTCTTGTATAGCTATTGCTGCGAAACGTTTTCAAGCTGATGGAAGGAAAAGATCAACGAAAAAAACAGCCAAGGTATGATGTAGATTGCCTTATTGCGAGAAAAAAAATCTTTTGCTTGCTTACATCTGGCAAAAAAAATACCAAACTCTGCCACCAAACTAGCTTACCAAAAAACAAATATCTAGTATAAGAGTATCTGCAAAGAAAAACAAAGGCAATACTGGCAAAATCTTACACAGGAGTTAAATGAAGTTAGAGACAGTCGTGACTTTTGGAGATAATTTCCAGAAGATTAAATAACAAAGAAATCAATCGCTCCTAAATACAAATTAAAGCAGAGGTCTCAGCGGTATATTTTGAAAGTTTGTTAAGCCCCCCCAACTAGCCGAAATCATAGCTTCTTTGCTTTATCTTACATAGAAAATGTGCAACTAGATGCGGCGATCACGATTCTGGAGGTAAAAATCTTGATTATGCCTGCAAGCTGAATAAGACACCAGGAATAGACCATAATATACCCTACGAATTTTATAAGTACTCCACGGAGAAATTTCAACAATACCTTACTGCATGTTTTAATCAGATTTTCGGTGAAGGAGTGGTAGATGAAAACTTCAGGAAAAGCATTATCCTCCCAATTTTTAAAAAAGGGAATGCAGAAAACCCAAGCAACTATCGAGGAATATCTTTTTTTAAACACAGTAATGAAAATCTTCTCTACAATACTTCTCAAGCGTTTAACAAATTGGATAACGGATAATGGACTCCTTAGTGAATTCCAAGCAGGCTTTCACAAAGAATATTCCACTGTGGATAACATTTTCGCGTTAACAAGCATAGCTAAGGCATACTTTGATAATGGAAAGAAACTATACGCTTTTTTCGTTTATTTTAAGGCTGCTTTCGATTCCATAAATAGAAATGCTTCTTCCTTAAACTAAGAAATGTGGAAGTTTCAAGGAAGTTCCTCAAAGTAATACAAAGTACTCGTATGTATGAGCAAGGATGTTTACTGAGCAATATGCTGTTTTCCATATCCTTTGATGACATTACTGCCTTTCTTCCAGGAGGAATTGTTTTCAATGGAATAAACATCAAATGCTTAAAGCATGCATATGACGTCGTCCTACTGGCAGAAACACAATACGATGTAACTCTTGGCCAACAAATTACAGCAATATTGCAGCAAATGGAATTTAAAGGTTAACACTGATAAATTAAAAATTTAGGGATGAGAAATGGACCTAGGAAGATGAGGAATTAGAAAAGGTCAAAGAGTACAAGTATCTAGGAGTAATCCTGACTCCCAAACTTGCTCCTGAAATGCACTTCGGGTCCAAACTACATGATGCTAAAATAGCCATCAACTGCAACTGGAAAGGACTCCTTGGCAGAAATAACTTCGCAACAAGCATGAAGCACAAACTGTTTGAAGCGGTAGTAAGAACTATAATGTGTTATGCAGCATAGGTCTGGGGATTTTTCCAGTTTGATGTCGTTGAAATGTTGTTAAGATACTTCCTAAAGAAAATCTTTCGTGTACCAGAAAACACTCCAACGTACATGCTACATTTAGAGATTGGACTCCCTCTTCTCTACTCATATACTCTAAAACTTCAGTTCAGCTACATCTGAAAGGTAATGGAATACCACCCACAGGGACTTCCTAAAATGGTGGCATCTCATATTGTGCAACGCAAATCTCATTTCCTTGGCTTGGAACATAACGTGCAACTAGACAGTTACTACCCTGAAACATGAAAAAAAAAACCCTTAGAAACCCTATGGAATATTATCAAGGAAACAAAATTTGAGCTTTTTCATGAACGAGCAAGGCAAAGTTAATCCAGGAACCTATATCGAACGCTGGGCCACAACCTAACAAACAATTATTTTCACGTACACAACAACAGTATTACTTAATACTATTTCCACAATCTTCAAAGCGAGAGGAGAGTTTTTGTACTTAAAATATATGCCCCATCGAAGCGACCGATCCACTGTGTAACCGACATACACCAGAGGACGTGATACATTTTATCGGAACTTGCCCCATTCTTAACGCCAACTGAGGCGTCCACTTGGACAAAATTAGTCTAACTCTGGATGAATTAAAAATTATTTTAAACGGCGATGACAGCTGGCTAACACTAGTCACCTACGTTCCCAAATATAAAACGAAAATTTCTGATTAACTCTTGAATTATCTGTTAGGTACTATGTATGTTATGACAGTATTATAACAACTATAAATTTGATTTTAAATAAAATATTATATTTTCTCTTTTTTCTGCTGACGGCTAACGCCATGCTCAAATTGTGAACTATGTATGTATGAAAATGAAATGAATATTGAATAAAGATCACATCTAACTAACTATTGTACAACTAGGAATACAACGGACTAGTTCTTTTTTTTAGCGAAACAAAAAATATATATCACCTAATGTTTTTGGATCAAATCTAGCCACAAAGACTTGAAAACAGATAAAATAGATAAAAATGGTTACAATGGCTTTCGTCGTATTATATTAAAGGGACTTGGGAATCCTGCACAAGGTTAAGCACTCTTCTGAGCTGTGATCAATTTGAAGTTGGAGGATGGGCAGGAGAGCAAAAGAACATTCGTCATTGATAAGAGCTGTTTTAAAGATTTCGAAAAGGGTTCACTGAGGTGCCTCTAAGAATCTGTAGAATATGAATATGAGATTGCTGGTTTATCTCTAAATGACATTTGAGCTGGATAAGCAAACTGCACAAGGTACCGGCCCCGAGGTGCACGATATACCATGCCTACTGCACTATCAAGTAAAAGCTGATTTGACGGTCGACAAAAGCAGGCCATACTCATGGTCCTCATATTATATATAATTTTTTTTAAGATAGTTAGGACACATTTATATATGTTTTCTAATTAAATATTCTAAAAAGAAGTTTCACTTGAAAAAAAGAAATTCCATATCGCATTCACTTTGATACGTCGACAACTTGTTTATTTCCTTTCTCGCCAACTGCCAAATTACACTTAGTTTCATAATTGATCATTTGGCTCACCCTGTACAAAGTCGGAAAATTAGTTGAAAAACGAAAAGCGACCTCATTGCCATCTCAGCACAAACATAATTATAAATTCTCAAACAAACTTATCCAAGATTCACAATGAGACACAAGCACGGCTCTACACTTTGTGCATTGCAAAGGAGCTCCACGATGAAAATAAAGCGGAATAATATCCCTCAACAGCTAATTTCCTCCAAGACCCGGTTTAACTAGAAATAAAGCATGAAAAAAAGAATAAATAGTGAAAAAGTTTTCGAAAAAGTTTCACTTTAAAACATAAACTCAATTTATCAATTAGTTTCACTGCAATTGCATTAAGTCGACGAAGCCAAGAAACGACGCACCAACTTCACAAGAAATAAATTAATTCCACAGTTTTACAACATAAATCTTTTACAAAGGAAGAATTCAGATGCGGGCACAACTTCAGATCGCATAATTGGATAAACAATTGATAAAGTTATCATTTTCTTGAAATCCCCCGTACCCTCGGTCTCAATTTTTTTCTTTATTTTCTGCACTGTGGGTGGAAAAACTTTTAACCACAAAACACTGTCAGAATGCCCCCCCTCGATAATGGCAAGTCAACAGCTTTCCGAAAGGAAGAAGATGAGTAAATAAATAAATAAACAAGTGGAAAACATAAAAAAATGGAAAATAGAAAACCAAAAACCGAAAACACAAAAATCCATTTTCCGAAACAACAACGTAAATACACTGTCATCAATTTATCTTTAATTTTTTTTTCCATTTTCCAAAACAGAATAACGAAAAAAATGTTAAACCAACCCGAACTGGGGTGCTCCAGCTACGGCTTTACCTCCAGCATCAGTTTCGGCATCCCAGATGGCAAACCGCTGGTAGTCTTAACCTGTACGATAAACTCCCTGCGGCAGTGGTGTTTTGTTCGGTTCGGATTCGACTTCAACTTTAACTTGGACTGGGTACAACCACCAGGGAAACAAACCAAAAAATGTGAGCTGTGTCCTTTCCCAGGATCATATGGTAAAGTTTTTCAATTGTTGAATTTCTGTTGAAACATTAATTTTGTTTGTTTAGAAATTTGGTGAACAAGATAAGAGACTCGGATGACAGGACACAATGTGATGTGTCCCTGTGGCTGTGTAGCGCTATGGGGCGTCAAAGTGGACAAATCGCATTTGGATGTTTGGACGACCATGGACTTTTGCCTTTGTGTTTTTGCCGTTTATCAATTAATTTTTTTTTTAAATGCTATTAAAAAAAAGCTCATTGAAAAAAAGGCTTGTACTGCTGAAAGTTAGTAAGTTGACTTCAACTGCGATTTGTAAACGCGAATGTTTAGAAAAAAGGTGGGCTCACGGGTATTTATACAATAGAATGTGTTATTTTGAAACATGTGCTACACTACCATAGGCGTTCCAGATGTCAGCTGATAGGGTGAAGTTGGAAAACCATCCCAACGAGTAATCCGCTTTCCTTGCCTGCGTAGTTCTGATAATGTTTTTGTTTCTATATTCTTTTTTTTTTGACTACTCCTTTGAGATCCTCTTGCCAGCCAAATTGAGCACCATGAGAAGTAAACTTCGCATGAAAAAATCCTAATCCAAGATATAGGGTTCGCCATCTAACGTTTTTTTTTTCAACTAGTGCTTATTTCGTGAATGGTAACACTTAGCTCATGTCTGATTTGACAGATAATTAGTTTTATCCTTCCGCTGAACGAATATGGTTGTGTATACGCTTGAACAACGCTTCGCTAAGTGGGCCTGCGATCGACTTAGAGAAGATGCCAATTTTGCCAAAAAAATCATCTTATCAGATGAAGCTCATTTTGATCTTGGCGGGTATGTAAACAAGCAAAATTGTCGCATTTGGGGCACAGAAAACCCGCACGCATACATTGAAAAGCCGATACACCCAAAACGAGTCACTGTTTAGTGCGGATTTTGGTCCAGAGGCATAATTGGGCCATTTTTCTTCGAAAATGAGCAAAGAATGGCCGTTACAGTCAATGGCGATCGTTATCGGACCATGTTGAACGAATTTTTGTTCACAAAAACTGAAGAGGAGGATATTGGCAACATTTGGTTTCAACAGGACGGCGCTACGTGCCACACAGCCGAAGCTACACTCGATGTTTTGCGCCCTGTTTTTGAAGATCGCATTATCAGCCGCAGAGCTGATGTCGTTTGGCCACCCCGGAGCTGCGATTTGACACCGTTGGAGTATTATTTGTGGGGTGCCGTAAAAGATAAGTGTTACGCCGACAAGCCAGAGACAATTGACGCTTTAAAGGACAATATTCGTGAAGCCATTGGTGAAATCAATAATGTGCTTAAAAATTGGACCGATCGTGTAGGCTACTGCATGGCCAGCCGAGGCAGCCATTTGAATGAAATTATTTTCCATTATTAACCGGAAGGATTGTACTTTCAAATAAAAAAAGAAATTTGAGAAAATATTCAGTAGTTTTTTTTTATAGCATTTTCAAAAAAAAAATATTTGTCGGACCCTATAGAATAACATATGCCAAGGGATGCCTGGCAAAAGTGAAGATTAGTGGCCTGTATGCGAACTTCGAATACCAGCAGATATCTTATTTTAATACCAGCCTTACTCTCAGCATAATGGGCTGTGCTGATCCGTGATTTTGTTTCCCAATTACTCGTGGGAATCAAAATTGATCAAACAATAGTACTTGCAATGGGGCCTCTATCAATGCTTCAACTTCCATAGACGCAATTCCACTGGCAATAGTCTGGTCCCACAGTTTCTGTAACCGAGATGAGTAGCGAAGAAGGAAATTCATCCTTCTGAGCGACCCAGACTCGAACAGATTATGTAAAGACACACTTCACATGAAAGAGTCGGTTGAAACAAGCTTTGAAGCAATGAACCGCCAAAGAACGTACCCCAGAAACTGTCGTCTCACTATCTCACAAAAAGGGTACCAAAGTGAAGCATGTGCGATCCGAAAACTCAACCCCACCAATATTGGAAGCACAGAGAATCCGAACCGCAAATACAGTAGTCGACATGAGTTTTTTTAGCAAGTGGGTCACGTCAGTTTCGGTTGATATAATTCTCAACCTTCTCAGCTTTCATAGTAATGAGTAAATGACCTGCGTGCATCCTTCGACAGTTCGTTTGTTCCAATAAAGCCGCCGTCAAATGACTGATGGGCATTTTCTTCAAAGTCAAAGAGAAATGCGGTCCGGATGCGATGTTAGTGGAATTTTTGGAACCACAAATAATTACAGTGTTCTTTCCGGGTCCTTCGACGCAGAAATAACAGGAAGCAACACCAGAACCTGGAAAAGATCTGGAAGGGCAAGATCTTGTCCATACGATCTTTGCCATAAATGACAGGTCCATGAAGCGATTGAATGACTTTAAAGGTCACATCAACCATCGATTCGGAAAGATGAAGCTCATAATAAAGAGCTCCAACAAAACATCAGAGACTGTCGAAAAAACATATCACGAGCATCACTCAGGAAAGGCTGGAATAGAAACCTTCTAGCATCACTACTCTTATCACTAATAAAGGACACGAGTTTACTGCAGCTACTACCAACATCCAAAAAAGTTTGCAAAATACAACGAGAAACCCTGCTTCTGTTGCTGTTAGTAGAACAACTGAGCTGCAACTGCAAACAACACCAGCAGCCATCCTGCGCCCAGAGCTTCTGGATCGACGCCTAGAAGAAGAGCGCCTCCTTCAACAGACCGAAGGCTACAAAGGTAAACCTTTTGTCCATTTTTTCGCAACCCGGAGTGTGATCGCAGAAGACGTTTGGTCGTTGCCAGGTAACTCACATTGGGTGTCTCTTAAGCAAACGATGAGTGGGAGACGACATAGCTCTGGGTCATATTCAAGAGCCCTAGGATATAAATGGTAAAATCTTTGGTTTCAATAATGGAGACAAGAAACTACGACACTTAGAATCCAAGCGTAGTTCCAGTAGAGGACCTAATAGAAATGTGCAACCAACGCTGCTCGTGGTAGTCATTGGACGTGATGCCAACCCTTAAAAGGGGATAGTGACACAAAAGCTATTACCAATAACTTTCTCATATGCAAGCGAGGTAATAAGCCCACTTCCTTCAACCCAGTCACAGAAGAGGCACTAAGTCTTACTTTTATTTACAATCTAGTTGAGCACTGGTATGTACCCAGTGAGCCATCTAATATATGTCGGATCACATGAATATACGGTTCAACATGCGGGACATGGCAAGACTCCACACATTAAAAAATCAACAAATTGGTGTACATTTAGAAAAGCCCTCTCGATCAGTACCGAAAATCTTCTCAACTAGAACAACTACGCAGAAGGAGGAGAAGAGTTTTCAATAAAGCAAAACGCACCGGCTCATGGCACATATACAAGGCTTTAATTACCGCATTCAAGATACGCTGTCTCCCTCCTGGAAGTGCAAAAAAGCCTTTGACATTTCCCGCCATCAAAGAGCGCTCTTTGAATCAACGCGACTAGAATAAAACAAATTAAATCCTATGCAGTGGTTATTTGATAGAACAAGCATTCACTTAAAGACGCCACTGCTACTGTTGCCAGCTCCAATAAAGTGTCTGTTCTGTCTGCATAGGGATTTATCCTAGCACGTCTAACTCTGCTATGTAGGAAGTTGACTTTCCCTGTTCTCGAAAATGGTTTTGCTCAGAATCTAAGAATAAAAACGGTTTTCATGGATGGCATCAAAGCCGATTAAGGACATGGCGCTGTCGTCTTTTTATAGGACTTCAACGTTAGTTGAAGTTACATTGTTGACAAGCGATGGAGGAGGCGAAGTATCTTCATCTGAAATGAAAGCTACGCTGTGCTTAAGGCCTTGGTAAGCCCCACCACAGCTTCTAATCTATTTTCGAGAATGCAAAACTTCTCTGAACTTGCTGACCCTTGTCTAAGACTCAGAACGTCGCAAGATAAGAGATCACCAATGAACTTCGTAGTCGAGCCACTAAAGAGAGTAAATCCGGTCCCGCACAACCGTAGGTACTGTCCACGTCCTTAGTTAGGGCTTCTTGTTGTCAAAACTGCAGATAGCATGACTGTCCTAAGTCATCGGGTATTGGAATTAATACAGGATTGTCTCTCTGCCCAAGAACCTGTTGTGTTTTGGCCACCGCCAATTTTCTATGTCCGTTGTCTTCTTTCAAAACCAATTAGTCCTATATTTTTTCTGTTATGCTTGTCGGAAGATTTATCTAGCGGTTTCTTTGAGGAATACAGATCCAGACAATACTCCTTGCGTTGAGTCGGACAAATGGGGTGGAAAGTCTTGCGTAGAGATGAAAGCCTAGATAAAAAGAAACAGGAACAAGAAGTCGTGTCCCGTGCTGCCCCTTCGTGCCCCATCTATTCATTGTCAGATCCGGATGATGATTCGGATTGAAGTCGATTATAGGGCATATACTGATGGCAAGATATATTTTCCTTATTTATTTATTAATCATAAATCATAAATCACAGTTAAAGGAGGAAGAAGGAACTGCAAAAAACGGGATGTTTTACCCAAAAGAAAAGCTAAGTTCCCCTCAATTAATTTAAACTGGCCCAGCTAAGTAGCTGCCTTGTGGAGAAATAGTTGCGGTTATAAATGTCCCAACACCACATTTTTTGTTTTTGTTTTCGACCACAAATTAAAAAATCTTCATTGCAAATAATAACCGTCACTCGTGTGGTTGGTGGTTTTTGTTTTGCTGGTAGACTTACAATAGAAATTCAAAAATTTAATAAATTAGTAGTCTAATCCGGAGAAATAATATGCGTACCAAATGGAATCTTCGTTCCAAAAAAGAAAAAGAGAAACTCATTCGAAGGAATATTATAAATTAGATTTTTGGCGCCTCTGTACGACTGGATTGCAACAAGCTAAGTACGACTGTATAAACCACCGCGGCTACCGCAAAGGTAGTTAAGTGCATACAGATCATTCAGATGAGACACAGTTCGGCGGAGGAATTCCCAAGATCAGGTAAACGCCAACATCAGATGTTAATTAGGCAGAATGCTCAGTTTTGTATTATTTCGACATATTCTTTGTTGTCAATTGGAGTAATTTCAAAAGCTAACAGCAATAAAAGGGATATGGTCATGAAGGAATTCCAAATGAACTAAAACTATTCTACCTCAGTTATTCTTTGAGGGATCTGGTCCTCCGGGTTTGCGGTTGTTTCATCAGATTAACAAAACGTGTAAGAAAAATTATTATGTACTATGATGCGACAGTTAGCCTCTGATAAAAATGGATTTACTATGATGACGAACCCAGCATATGAGATTATAGGCGCCGAATAATTAACAGAGATCCAAGGAGGTAGATATTAGTGCCATTCAAGAAATGTGATGACAAGACAAAGCTTCAGTATTTTTAAGTTGCGGCCATTATAGCATACCGTATACTACAATATTGAAACGCCAAAGCAAAAGGCGGTAAGAACATCGGCATCTGAGAAAAATGATACCACGCAAAGGTGCTACATCCGAAACGATGTTTTCAAGTCCTACTAGAGGGTAAGAAGACATGCCACTGCGAAAAATTTAGAACAGAAGCCTGCTAAAATAACAGTAGCATCACTACCGGTCAGTTGTTATATAAGTACAACATGAAATTTATGTAACATACTAACGCCTTCGAGATTTATTGCGCTGATGTTGTAAAAAGTATACTGTGCTTAGGGTAAAACCTCGTTTAGTTAGTTTAGGTACACATCAGATGGCGCTTATAGCGATAAAGGGATCAAATTTCAGTTCAGTTATTTCGGTTTTGTCGTAGCTGTATTTAAACTAATTTAAATTAAAAGTGTCCTTTTGGTAAACCCTATAAAATATGCTCAAATTACTAAGACATTCCAAAATAATTTCCATGGTGCAAAAATAACTGTGTAATATAGAAACATATATTTTTTTTATCGTCTATGGAGACTCTGGAATTTTTTGACTTGTCGTTTGCATACATCTGCGGAGCAAGTAATTACAAGTAATTCTTTCTAGGTAAAATGTTACTTCATCAGTCTCGAAGACTTGCAGATGCCCAAATAAAGATGACGTTAGAAATGAATTGGGAAAAATCCGACGATGGAGACCAAACTGATCAATGTAAACGAAATAAACCAAATTTTTGAACATGGTTGGAAAATCTAAATTCAGCTGGGAAACATCGACCAACTTGAACAAATGAATCAGCTTGAAGTACTCGTATCTCATGAGAACGTCGTTACTAGTGAAGATCATAGCCTCAATCAGGGTGAAATCATCAATGAAAAAATTTGGGAGGAAACCCATAAATATACTTTGCGAACGAGTGAGCTGGAACTAAAAGCTACAGTTAAGGAAAATGAACTATACCTTCCATTTTGTCATGGCTAATGTAGAAATGCCACATTATAGTATGTGAAGAAGGGGTGAAGAAGAACGCAATCTCATTATAAGTATCATAAAAAAATAATGTCAAGAACGAGTTTCGACAGTTGAAAAGGTTCTTCAACAGTAACGATAAACTGCAAAGGAGGGATAAATCCGATCCATACTACGCCCATTGCTTGACCATCTTCGGTGAAATTTAAAATCATTTCATACTGAAGAGCTGAATTTAGTGGACGAACAAATACTACCCTTTAAAGGATGACCTAACATTAAACAATATGTAAAAATGAAACCTCACCATTGGGGCTTTACAGTTTTTACATTAACTGGCATGTCAGGAATCATGCATGATTTTGCAATAAGTATACACAGAGGCTGATACATGCAAAAACGCAGGGCTTGGCCCAGTGGTGATATCGCTTAACAGCTGACTTCGGCTTTGCCGACTACAAAGTATTCTTCGACAGCTGGTTTTCATCAATAAAACTATTTGGTGTTCCTCTGGAAAAAAAATATATTGTGCCTGAACTATTCGCCAAAACAGAATTCGAAGTTGAAAAACGCTATCCGCAGGAGAATTGACAAACACAACAAGTGGTAGCTTTGACCGGCGTATTGAGAAAAATCTTAATACATATGTCTTAGTACGGTCATTCAAATCCATATGGGGTCTTGTTGATTTCTACATTGTTTTGTAGAAATATTGTGCAAGTGCTGGAATAACACAAAAAAGAATCACGAAGAAGTAGGTCCACCATCTGTTGTCACATTGAACTGGTGTTGACATGATGACATGCTAATTGAATTCTATAGAATCGACATCAAGTCTAGTAAGTGGTATACCTGAATCATTTACTGGTGCCTAAAAGTGTATGTTGCAAATGCTTGGCTTATACAATACATCGAAGACACCTAAAGCAAATCAATGACAACAGAAAATTACTTCAATGGACTTCCATACTCAAATCGCGAGCAGATATATGATGACAGGAAGAATAGCAACCGGAAGACAACATGTTGCTGATAGGAAAAAGAAAATCACAATCGGTTAGACCATATCGGATATTGGGTCTAAATTGCAAAAATGGGAATTCCACCGTAAAGTGTTCGAAGTGCAACACTTCTTATGGCAATCCACAGAAAAGTCTAAATTCGCTAACATGTATAAGCCTAATATGCGCCAATGCGCTCTACGGAAGGCAATGATGACGGTACCAACACATTTTTCTACCAGCATGACGTACCATGACGTACTAGGCGATTACAACGTCAGGATAGAAAAGGTGGACATCTTTTGTAGTACGAGCTGTTGCCGTGTGCTAGCATTTTAAGGATACTTAAACCCCTTGAGCGCGCGTAGATTATAAAAAAAACACATGACACCACGTCTGGCAATGGACTTAAGCTTATTGACTTTGCGGAGGGATGAAATATCACTATAGCAAGCAGACGGTTTCCTCATCTCAATATACACAAGGTATTTCTCGGGATTATGAAATGCTATATCAAATTGATAACATAAGGATGGACGTGTGGTATGCCTCCAGTCTGAACATCCTGGATGTCTGAACATTCCGAAAAGCCACCATTGAAACGGATTGCCACCCTATTGCAGCCAAGATACGATTTCGCAAGCACCGCAAAAAAGAAGAACTACTGTGAGAACTACTGTAAGAAACAGCCAGAATCTTCGTCGAAAACGTATCCTGAAACCTCTCAACAACTTCTCTGCCGCCAGAACCAAGTACCAACAAAGCCGTCGCAACTGTTATGCTGGATTTTACCCAACCACCACCAAGAAATCCCTGGTTTGATTAAGAATGCTTGGCTAGCACAAACAGCAAAATAAGTAGCGTACAAAGCAGCGGTGCAACAAAGGACGAGAGCCGCTCATGAGGTCTACTAGCAGTACTAGCAGAAGAGACGCAGATCTTGTCAGGAGAGTGTATGCTTGACGAATTCAATTTCAGTCTCGTTTGACCGATCCACAAAAAGGAGACCACCTCAACTGCGCCAACTATAGAGGCAGAAGTCATCTAAACATCGCATGCAAGATTTTATCTGCCATATTGTGTGAACCTCTGAAATACTTCGCCAACAATCTGATTGGCCATTATTAGTGCGGTTTCAGACCAGGAAAGTCCACAATCGTCCAAATTTTCACACTCCGGCCAAATCGATACACACCATCTTTTCATCGATTTTAAGCTCGTCAAGTGACCACCTATGCAGAGCCATGTCTCGTTTTGGCATCCTTGACAAGCTCGTCCTTTTGTGTACAATTAGAATTGAGAACGCTCGCTTCTCCGTCGCAAGCGATGGAGTTTAATAAGTTGACGCATTGTCATATGACTTCTTTAATATCGCTCTTGAAAGAATTGTACGAAGCTCACAAGCGAACACTGGGATCACAATCTTAAAAAGGTCCTTGCAACTCCCATCGTACACCGATGATATTGACATAATTGGGAGAATACATCGAGCTGTCACCACCGGTGCGTTTGCTTGTATTGAAACGGAGATGCCAAAATGAGTTTAGGGGTAAATGAGGACAAAGCCAGGTATATGATGGTGTCATCAAAAAGGCGCATACAACATTGATGAATTGGGCAGAACATCACAGTCGACAGATTTATAGCTGTCGAGGTAGTAAGGGACTTGGAGAAATAAGACGAAGAATCATTCTTGACAGTCACTGATTCATTGAGTTGTCTTTGTCCCAAGAAGGTAATTAGACTCTATATAAGAATTTGATCATCCACTGGCACTGGACTCTCGAAAAATATTCGGCCCCCTTTGCGTTCACGGCCTTTGGTGGAGAGGATTCTACGACGAACTATACGAGCTATACAGCGAAATCGATCTAGTCAGAAAACTTGCGTGTCAGTCAAATGAGATGGCTAGGACATGTAGGATGAATGGGCACCAGTGCTCCAGAGACAACGCAGTAGAAGGAGGTCTCACTTTAGGTGGCGCTCATAAGTAGACCGGGACCTCAACCGACTTGGAGTGCCCAACCGGAGGCACTTAGCTAAAGACCGGGCTAACCGGAGAGGCTTGAGAGTTGAGGCCCAGGTACACTCCGAACTGTAGCGCCACTTAAGTAAGTAAGTAATCTTGAATATTTTGGCCATAAGCGGAGCAAAATTGTTAGAAGTGGATGCATTTCAGTCCACAACGTGTGACACTGTACTGCTCGGTTGCTGAACTTCACAAGAATATCGAGTAGTACTACCGCTAACTTCAACAGGTCTAACTTGCGACCAGTACTGCAGTTACAGGATTCTGCTGCCTAAATTGCAGACCAGAGTGCGGACTAGAGTGCGACGCATCACCATCATACAGTTTCAGTAATGTCCCAACGAAAATTTCATCAGAAGATAGGAGAAGACCTTTTACAATAAATTTAACGCAGTCTTCTGTAAATCCTTCCACAGGGACAGAGTTTCCATGAGCCAAACTTATGTGCCAAGAAAATTAATAAAAAACCAAGACCTCACGAATTTTATTTGTTTTATTTATTTCTGCAACATCATGAGCACACTCATATGGTATGGGTGTCACATCTTAAATCAAGTTGACCTTTTGATGTCAGTCACCGCTTTAGAAATGTTTCCTTTACATCCGAAATAGACTAGGAGCATGTGTAGTAGAAGACCATTTTATAAATTTAATTACATAAATTAGGATCTGACGACAAAGCAATAATATCCAAGTTCAGCATTGTCAGACTGAAAAATCATCCAACACACCAAAAACTGTCAGACAGTGGAAAGAACTGGGGGTCGAATGCAGGGGAGACATATTGCGTGGCATTCCAAGGATACCTGAGGACGTGTTATCAAAGACGATTGAAACTTTCGTTGCAGCCAACTCAGCAGCATGAAGATGGAGGCAAACGCCCATGTATAGCTCAACGATAAGAGAAGTAAGATGTCTAAAGTGTAGCTACTTCAATACATTGGCTAGGGAAACGAACATATCTGCAATGAGTTGAGGCATGAGACTCGTTCATAGAATCTCTAGAGAGCTGGCAGGTGGTCACAGCTCTAACCAGCTCATGGTGAAAGGCTTAGACAATAATTTCCCTATATGGGATGAGCACCAGCTTATCAAATAAAAGCAGCATTTTGCTCTACTATCGAAGGATGTGGTGCAATATGCACCAAATTTTGATTTACGTGGTAGTAAATGCCCCAATATGAATCAGAATTTTAAATAGGGGTGAGGTTGCTAGAATGATCAAGGCAATGAAAAACATTTAGATTGTACATTTAGATGCTCTGAACCTAGAAGCAGCGTCAACATTTTCTGAAATACTACACCCACTATTGGAAAGGGCATCGGAAAAGAGAGCTTTCCTCGGGGATGGAAGAATCGAATGGTCACGAAATATCTTAGGAAAAAGGCCTACGGCTTTGCGAAACCTGGAGAAGTATCACCATGCGCTCTAGGGATGGAGATAAACACTGCTAAGGTCGTAAGCTATCAGCATCTATCTCATCCTCATGAATAAAAATAGCTAGATTATTTACAATATTTTGCAGATATCGCGTCGGTCGAAGGCCAGAATGAACAGGAGCCACCAATGCAAAGTGCATTACTTGTAAATTAAATTATGAAACTAAGGACGAAACAGTCGAAGATGAATCAACCATACGACCATCTCCATTCAAGGCGACGATCCCTAGGAATAAAGCCATTAAGAAGGACGAGGCAAAGAGTCATTTATTGTATAACGACGAATGGGATTAAAAAGGGTGCAAATTCTGATTGCACAAGCCAAATTGTTCACTACTATATAAAAATTGCAGCCATAACATTAATTTCAATGATAGGATTAGTTTTAATTGCATTACGTAAGTATATCAATATTTACCAAACTAAAACAGATCATAGTCCCAGTAATTTACCACCTTAAATCGGTCATACTTATCATCTAGCTCGTAATCAGATAAGCTGCAACAACTAAACGAATAATCAATTTCGTCCACTCAGTGCTAGAACCGCATTTCAAATAAAGCATTAACCGCATTTTAAATTGAATTTACAGTTATACGAATATTCGCCAGCTAAAACTGATAGGTATGCCATGTGACAAAACCAGAGGCAATGGTTTCCATTCCCATATCTATGTCCGTATCCGTGTGATGAACTCGAATTTAATTTCAAGTCACAAAGCCCTCAGGCCGCCATTCGTTTCGAGGCACGTACGCGTTTCAATGTCACAAACCGTCCAGCAGCCGTGTTTAGGCGTTTTTTTTTCTCATGGTTAATTAAAAATTAATTTTTTGCGGTAAATTTTATCATAATTACGTCCAGCGCAATCTATACGCATTGCCTTCTGTAATTGGCGATACAATAAACAAAACACACACTATCCAGCTGTGTCCGACACAGCTTATTCGTATCGAGTATCTTCATTATAGCATTCTACCCACCCATCCTCAATTATGCTAAGGATATACAATTCGGAACAGAATAACAAGAAACATATGCGGCAGCTGTTGTTATGTTATTGTTGAAGTGCTAGGGAGTATGATTGAGTGATTCTATGAGGACTCCAGAGAAGGTCTATAGGAAGACTACAAACGGACTTGAGTTGGATGGGCTAGTAGGCTAGTAATCACATTATAGATGAAGCTGATTTATGAAACTCATTACAATCTAATGACCAATAAATAACTGGTCCAGTTAATTAAGACAAAACAAAACAAAATATAGAACTCAATAAAACTAAGAGGACATAAGAAGCTGTTCATGTTGATTGATGTATGTTAAAGGTGTCATACATGTGCATGCATTCTCAACAAATGTTCATCGCATACATTTGCAGATACTCTGCCAAAATCGAGTATGACATTATCATCCATTCGGAAAGTTTTCAAGCCTTAAAGTTCGGAAACTGTTGAAAGAGTCGTATCGCCTTTAAGTACATATGTACCTATACACGGGTCACGATTAAAAGGAGGGAATCTCAGATTGAACCTTCTCCTGATTTTATTACGCCCGGAGATGAAAACATTTCCGAAAATTTTTACGACAAACGGTAGCAGCGCATTGGGGTTAAATACATACATGTACGTGTATCTATTCAGAGAAGCAAGGATATACATACGAGTATGCAGACCTTAAGGATTGGGTGATATTTGATTACAGCAGACAGAAGATTAGAGTAACAATAAGTGGAGTAGGTGTCAAACAGTGTTTGACATTCTTTTCGTTTCATTTTGCCCTCCTGTTTAGATGTATTTTATTTGCAAAGGATACGACACCTCCCTCGATAGGTGTTTACGCAAGTGTAGGTGTCGTAAAAGATTTCTTTACTTTTTCTTTTTTTTTTTTTTGCATGTTTCAAAATATTTTGCGTGTGAAAGGTGTTATTAAAAAGTTTACGAGAGTTATAGCATACTTAAGGAAGAAAAAAGTTTTAAATTGACGAGAGTTGAGAATAAATACGAAGTGATATATTTGACAAAAGACTTGGAGCAGAAGGGCTTCGAAGAATGGAAATTTTATGTCTGTCAGCGTGAATAACTTAGCTGAGAAGACTGATGTCAACAAAGGTGTCACTTAAATCTTCGCAATGAATTTGAACAGTCTATCAACTTTGTGTAGATGTTTTCAACGAAGATTCAGAAGCATGCTTAAAGGAAGCTAGAAATACAACCCAATATGTGCAGCTGTGCAGAATATGAAAGGTTCTGATATACCGGCGTTTGAAAAGTATAAACAATGATTTCATCACTTTGTCGCTACTGTAATTATGCCAAACCTTCCTTGAAATCATAGAATTCAATTGATATATCAACCCGCAACAGTATTCTGGCACTTAAGTACAATAATAATAGAGTTATTCGTTATCCATATCATGGCCAAATTCGCCAAAAATAACATGTCGTCACAGAGAACTAGGACGCTTTTGCCAAATATTGCTTCAATTACGAGCTCGGCGGCCAGAATATTCGACTATAACATACAATTGAAAAACAGGATCTTCACGACATCAGATTTAAAAATGGACTGAGGCTAAACGATTTCGCAGCGGGACGAAATGCCATCATGCGTTCTCCATACCTCAACTCCATCTAGTAATGTCTTGAAAAAAAAAAACCGTCAAACTGATTGATCACATTACAATCGATGCAAGGCACTGCTTCAGTATTCTAGATCTCTAAAGGTTTCGAGGAGCCATAGTCCTGTGTTAGCTTAGGTGCGAAGGAAAGCATCCCGGACATCAGAAAACCAAAGAAGTCCTTTGAAGAAATTGAATCTCGAATGGCTAAAATAACAAGAGGCTGCTATAGTTTCTTTAACCGAGTCTTCTAAAACTTCTCCAGAAGTCCTATGCTATGCTATCAAGCATCAACCGCAAATGGCCAGTGATGGCAAGCCATCAGAGACCTCGCATTTGATGGGTCGAGTTTCAATCGGCCACCACAACGAAATAAAGAAAATTTCGAGAAGCACATTCGCCAAAAGCAGAGGTATTCAAAAAGTTGCTGTAAAGAAGAATGGTATCTCTTCACGAACTTTATGAGCTAAGCAGACAGGAGGCTGTAAGAAAAAGGGGAAAGAAGCCTAAACGCGCGCGCTTGAAGACATTCGGCGGAACACCACAGAAATGAAATTCGAAAGTCCGACCAGAAAGTGAAAAGACCTTGTCAATACCACAAATACTGATGAAAAGAGTACAAAGAAAAGGATGGAAACGTACTACTAAAGTCATTGTCAGTGGTAAAATCTTAGTTAGATTGCTTCTTCAGACTGTTAAATGACAAAAACGATCATCATTCCTTTGCTATGCAGTTTACTTGACCAAAACAGAGCGATATCTAAACTGAGGACTAGTAAAGTGACCGAATTATTTAAAGCACCGCTGATTGATAACGATCAGACAGTAACTTATTTGTAAAATATGATCGAATGAAAATCGCTCAGATGGAAGGAATCGGAGCATGGTTTGACGGCTTCTGAAGTATGGAGATGCTCTAAACAGAGCGAAATCAGTCTCCTTAACACCATGTTTAATATTTTATCTTTCGCACTAAGGTATCGCACGAAAATGTTCACGAGTTGTTGTATGACAAAATTTTCTGCGCACATACACCATTAAAAACGTCAAACTTTATGATGCTGTTGTCAGATTTGATGTATCTACACCGGTATTGCCATATCTCAAAACTTAAGTACCACCCTGTATATTCACCTTACGGAATATATTGGAAAAAATTTGTAACTTCAACTCGGTATACACCGCCTGTTTATTGATTTTATGGCCGTGCTATATAGAGCCACTTCGCAACTTCAAATTTTGGCATCCTTTTGCCAAACTCATCCATCCGTATAAGATGAGAGTGAATTAGTTTAGCTGGTGACGCACTTTCACTTGACTTTCTCTACATTATATTTGGAACAATTAAGCTTACCTAACCAAAGACACAGCTATTGTAGTAGTTGACGATGTCACCCCGAAGCTTAGAATCATTCTTAGCAGTCGGTGTTTCTCTGGACAAAGAAGCCAGGTGATAAATAAATCTCTGTTATGAACAATAAAACACTATATAAGACACACATCATAACAATTTTTGGTGCCAAACCATACATTTCATCGACAATAGATGAAAATACGATTGGTTGCTTTTTAAGAAAAGATCTCCGAGTGATTTTTTATCCGCTGGCCTCTACATTTACCTAGTCAGAAAGGCAAGAATTCATCCGCTTTGTTGGGTAGGACCAGTTGAGCGAATAAAAACTGAGGGCCGGATAATCTTTCACCACCATCCAACTAAATAATGAATGATTTTGACTAAGGCTGCGCACTTGTGTGGAAAGCATACGCCTAGAGGCTATAAAGCAAGACCACGATAAATAGTGAGAGCTGTTGGTCGAGACCAAGGTTTACTTCGAACTATAACGCTATCTAGAAACGTAAGTAAGCACTGAGAAATTGCATTACATAATGGGGTACTGGTCAGTAATTCAAAGCAGCAATCCAAATTAAATTATAGTTCATGACTAATTGGAAAGTTTACTGTTTCCAATTGATTGTCAACTTTTTGAAAATATTGAATTGTGTTCTCTTTATAAAGGAACCAGAAATGCCGCACAATTTTCATACACTACCACTGAAGACAAGACTATTCGGATTGCCTGATTTGGGCCAGCAACGCAACAATCAAGCCCGTAGCGAAGAGCTTTTCTAACCTCCCGGTAGTGGCCCCCGGTAACTGCATGACTAAACATTAGAAAGTTTTACTCATCCAGGCTAAAATGGCAACGGCATGCACGGTCAGTAGAATAATACTGGTCTATGGCATCATAGGGCTCAAAACCATATACTGAAGCGATTAAAAAGATGTAACGAACCAACTAATGGCATCGGATAAAAATCGATTCAATGTTGACGACCCTTGCAAACAAGAAACTTTGGCTGCGCATAGGTAATGTTCGGACTCTTAACAGGGCACATTCCGCCGAGTACTTGGCAGAAGCCCAGAAGATATCACTACCATTCACTAAGTGCAATTGCGTGGGCCGCACATAAGGAGTATGAAACCATATGATGTCTAAAGGGTGTTTTTAGAGGTAAACAAATTTAACATGAAACAAAATACTTGAACCTAATACTCGTATTAATGTTAGTGAAATTAGCTTTGTTTAATGGACAATTTTATGCCATTAGTGTCTTAATATAACTTTGGGACATACGTGCCACAGCTAGCTTCAGTCAAGCACAATCGTGAAGTCCAATTTTCGACAACTTTATCGAGCAACTGGGGCCGTACATCAGCAATAACATGGCGAATGTTGACTTCCAAATCGTCCTACGTCTCTGGTTTATCGGCATTGATTAGTGACTTTACATACCCTAAAGAAAGTAATCTAAAGGTGTGAGATCACAGGATCGTGGAGGCCAGTGCAAAGGCCTATTACGCGAAATTATGCACTCAGCAAATGTTTCCCGCAATATATTGATGGTGTCGTGCGCCGTGTGGCCTGTTGCGCCTTCTTGTTGCAAAAAAAGCTCATAAAACACCAGCACATAAAGCACACTAAACAGTGTGTTTTAATGGTTGTAAGGGCGTTTCGAGAAAGGCTTCTGAGTTTTCTCCACTCCAAGTTCGGCAATCCTACTTGTTGACATATCCATTTAACTAAAAATAGGCCTCATCGGAGAACAAAATTTTGCCTTGAAAATGACGATCAAGCGGTTTCCATTCTTGCCAATGGACGTAGCGCACGAAAAGTTTCTCGAACTGAACCATGGTTTTCAAAATAAGTTTGCACAATCTGCACGCATTGTTCTGGCGTTAATCTATTCAACTAACCACAAATCAACTTTCAACTGTGAAATTTGCAATCTGTAGAAATAGTGTTGCCATTTACAAACCAAACCTCTAAAAAAAACACCCTTCACTATGGTGATTGCTATAGGAAAAAGAACAGCGCTTATTCGGATACAGATTTTCCATATGCAGCCGGCTTAGGAAAGAAGTCTTAAGCTTCCGACATGTAAGCGAACGTCTTATGAGAATCCGCATTAAAGATAAATCCACTAACATAGGACTAATATGCACGCATGCCCCTACGGAGGACAAGGACGACGCCACCAAAGAATATTTATACGAGCTCCTCAATAAACCATATGGGCAATGTCCGAAATAAAAAGATCAAATCGTACTCAGAGATTTTAACGCCAGGATAGGAAGTATCTTTGCAAGGACAGTTGGTAAGCATAGCATACGCGACACCACGTCTGCCAACGGACCTAGATTTATTGATTTTGCGGCGAGACGGAATATCACTATAGAAGGAACATGGTTTCCTCATATCGATATACACAAGGGGACATGGCGGTATCCGGATCATGAAATGCTAAATCAAATCACATTGCGATAGACGTAAGACACGCTTCCAGTATTCTTGGCGTTCGAACTTTTCAGGTAGCCAACATTAACCTGGATCACTAATGCGGATTTCCCAAGCGCCACAACAAAGAAAAAATACTGTGAGAAGATATATGCAACTTCAAAAACTGCAATTACAAGAGACTGCCTGAATCTTTGTCGAACCTGTATCCCAAACTCTCTCAACAGCTCCTTTGCAGCCAATATCAAGTACCAAAGACCAGTGGCAACACTGCCAACGTGCCATCAGAAACATCGCAACTGGTGTGCTCGGTTTCACCAGACTACCACCAAGAAACCTCTGGTTTAATTAAGCTAAACAAAAAGCGTATAAAGCGGTGCTGCAACGAAGGACGGGACGCCTTCTCCATAAGAAGAAAAAAGAGCACGAGAAGCACGCTATCAAAGATATTGACAGCAATAACAATACCGTACATAAGTTTTACCAACATATGAATAAAAGGAACATGTCAAGGTAAGAAGACCCGTACAGAAGCCTGTAGAGATGTAAAAGAAAACCCAGTGGTAGAGTCACATTCAATATGGAAACACTTTTTCTGCAGACTGTATAACTGCGTAAAAACCCAACATCCCGTCGTCAAATCGAAGAGACCGTTCAACTTAGACGAAGATAGCCAAAACTTCCGTCCACCTGACTGAAACGATGTAGGAATAGCAAAATTTAAGCTGAAATCCAACAAAGCAGCTGGAAATGGCTTTGCGGAAAATATACACACGCGAACATATCAGGGCTGCAAAGCCAGAATGGAAGCCTGCAAAGATGAATATAGAAAAGTCGCAGTTGGTACTGACAATAGGAAAAGACTAATTCTGCAGACTGAATAACAACAATTTTTCATTTGGACGATGGCGTCAAAGAATTCCTTATCTCTGTGAAGCTAAGGTAGCAATGTCGTAGTTTAAGTCTTAAGTTTTAAGCTGCTGGCGTGGATGGAATGCGTACTGAGCTATTTAAAGCAGCTGGAGATGAACTGCTTATGCACCAGCTCATCTGCAAATATGCACAGAGTAAAGCACGCTCAAAGAATAGAATAGCGGGTTCGTTTATCTGATCCTCAAGAATGGATACCATTTTGATTGAACTGATTATAGAGGAGTAGAAGTAGGTCTCCTTTACATCGCCTATACGATCTTTTGTGCCGTGAAACCGTAAACGATCTACTTTGTCCATATCAGTGTGGTTTCCGGCCATGAATCAAATGTTAAAAATATAGCTGGAAAAACCCGGGAAGGTCAGATCGACACTCAGCATCTGTTTGGCGGACTCAAAGCCATATATGACAGCGTCCATTGAGACGAGCTATATGTACGAGTATAACACAATGTCTAGTTTTAACATCTCCGTCAAACTCATAAAGTTGTTCAGCATGACTATGGAGAATTCTCGCTGCTAATATATATCCCGGATTCGGCAATGGATTAACCAAGGCACTCATTGCCAAGGCGACTTTTTTCACATCGCCTTAGAAAAAGCATGAATAATCACTAGCCAAAAAAAGAGAATGATTTGGTTGCATTCACTGTTATTTTTGACTCAATTGACTAACAGAACAATCAGTTATAAGACTAAACTAGCTTTATACAAGATCCTAATCATTCCGGTCCAGTTCTTTTGTGCGGAGCCTTGGACCTTGTTTAAAACAGATGAAGTCCCGTTTACGTTGTCAGGGAACACAGAAGGAAATTCGAACATGACCTGTACAGCTACATCAATCTAGTCAGATATATACGGATCCAAGGGAAATGAAGGACACAGATCTTCGAGTCTAACCATAAGGGACGGCAAAGCCGAGGAAGACCACAACGACGATTGTGCATGCAAATGGAAGGGAAAGTCAACCAACTTGGCGAGAGATCGTGATAGCGGCAGAGGCTTATTGTTTGAGACCTAGATCTATAAGCTTCCATAAATAAAAGACAGTAATATTTTTTATTAACCTCTGCATGAAGTTCTTTGGTATTTTCTTTTGGCAATGTTTTAAGTTTTGTTTTATTCAAAATTCGAAAGAGCCGATGTCATTGCAAAATCATCCATCCTATTTACGAAAGCTATATTTGGGAAAGGCATTACTTTAGTTTAGAGGTGAATAAAGTTTAAATTTGTTAATGTTGAACTCATGTTTAAATTATCAAAAAACAAATGAAATAAAGCGAATAAAATAACCTTTTGGTGAAAACATACTCACTGCTGCATTCTTCGAATACTTCAGGTAAATTTATTTATCTATTTCAATTAGATATTAAGTAGATCTTTTTAATAGAAAAAAATTTTTTTTTTTTAAAAACTTAAATTAAAGTAAAATTCTTAGATATTTCGAAATACAACTACAATAGCTTAAAATTCAAAATTAAATAATCAGTCTTGATAATATTTTTATATTTTCTAGATTTTGTCATTTTTTAAACAAATTTATTATAATTATTATTAATTTTTCTTTTTCTTACTTGCCTAAATTATTTTTAGGGAATTATATTCTCTCTCTTTGAAAAGATATTGCATACAACTGCTCTCTTGTTTTGTACAATTTGTTTTTGTTTTGGTTTTTTTTTTTTTGGTAAATTCATTTAGTTGTTCGTAGATTCGCTATCTTATTCAAGCAGCGTTGAAATATAAATACATACTACATACATATTATATACATACATATGTATCCATCTTTGTGTTTCTTAGCCAGATAAAGTCCGATATGGTGCGTGACTTTATCGGATATCTTTAAATGGTCTTCCCTTCCTAGTCTCTGATAACTAACCAATTAAGCTCATAAACTCACTTTGACTATGTGTAGGTTAGAAAAATATCATGCTCTCCTCTATAACTATAGTGATTTGTGTCCCGCTTTTCTCATACCTGTGTATCGTCCTCGTACTCGGTAGGTGCCTCGCATCACTCCGCATAAGATAACGACGATGATGTTGATGCTGAGATACAACAGACCAAGGAGCGTTTTGGTCAAATTGCAGATACCTGCTCCAATTCCGCTGAAGAACGTCCCGAATTCATGCAAACATTTTTGGCAGCGTAATCAGTCACAAAACGGTCGCTGTTCCTTGGATGGATGTTACCCATCTCCTGAGTGCAGCACCATGGATTTTTCGTGGTTAAAATTCGTTTGAATGCATCTCGGAACTCCTTGTTGAATATTGAGTAGATGATTGGATTAAAGGCTGAATTTGAATATCCCAGCCAGGAGAGTATCTTGAATGTCTGACCGCCTATACAGGTTTTACAGAAGGCCGCCACTATATTGACACAGAAGAACGGCACCCAACAGATAAGGAATACACCCATGATGACGCCGACTGTAACGGCCGCCTTGTGGTCGGACACATGGTATGGTGAGGAATGATGCAGGTTACGAACTTTGAATTTCTTTTGGTTCTTCGGTCGTCGTATGCTCTTGTAGCGTTGCTTCTCGGCCACTTCACCTGGCCTAGTTACAGCCTTTATCGATTTTACATGCTTCTGGGCATAACAGTAGAGCCTGCAATGAGAGAAAGAATACCAAAACGAAATGAATAAAAAATAAATTACAAACTATACACTCTTATAGGTTATCCTGTCGATGAGTTTGAATTATTTAGAGGATTAACAAGTATCTGAGAGAGTATACTACACAAACAGCCACAGATACGAATATCTACCATCTGAAAAAATATACATATATTAAAGGACTGCCGGACTATGGGGTTGTAGATGAATGGAATCTTGAATGGCTTGTTTCTGCTACTAGGGGCTTCCTCCATACAATTCAATTTAGGTCTCGTGTTAGATGTTTTAAACGCTTGGATAGGTCTAAATTGCTTTCGAAGGGCTTGTAGTTGCCCCCTTTAGACATATACAAATGTATATCTGTGATCATTCATGTATGAAAATTTATCCCTAACGTATGCAGTTACATCGAAACTGGGTTGGCGGACCTACACAAATTGGATCTACTCGGTAGTGTTGGAAAAAAAAAAAATTCGCAAAATTGATGGAACAGTGGCTTTATAAAAAATGCATTCGGTTAAATAAGTCATGCGACACACAAGTTATATGGACCAACGATATTTTGATGACTCTACATAAATTGCGAGTATTTTTTTTTATAACCAGGATCAATTTCAAATGTCCCTCGAGAGGGATTAAAAAAAAATAAAGGGAAGCACTCAAGCAACCGGAAATGCATTTAAAAAGAAGGAAAAACGTACAACCAACCATCATTTTAGTGTCCCTGGTGGACTTGAGCACCTTTTTTAAGTTTAGTACGTGGATTCACTTGGCGAAAGGTTAAAGGTCGATTTTTTTTTCAATAGAAACTAGAGGTTTTGATGTTAACTTGTTTACATTGGGAGATAGATTTGGGAATAGTATTCGTAAATGGTCAGTACGTGGGCGAGTACTTATGTGAAAATATATAGCAGAACCTTCTTACGATGTCTACGTATTTGTTGAATTCATTTCTACTTATAACGAAGGAAAGTTCTGCTCGTATTAGAAGACTTATCAAACAAAATTTGAATAATCATGCAAGACATGAAAAATATCAAAAAATACATCCTCCAGCCTGTGTACGAGTGTAAAAACTCGACTTTAAAATGGATCCTTTTATTACAAATCAAAGTACATACGTGGATGGTAAATAGATACTTCTGATAAAGTCATTAGCATCATGTGGACACAAGAAAATGAACTATTAAAAGCTTTTGCATACTGTAAAAGTACAGCAACTGTTTGAATGTGAATTTTTCGTTTACGCCGGAGCTCAGCAGGCCTTAAGCTTTCGGCACCTCAGGGAAAATCGAAAGAAAATGTCAGTTTCACATTCGAGAATATCACTGAAGAATATTTTTATTACCTCGGAGACCTTATGCACAAATGATTTTGGAGGTGCCCAAACTACTCTCCATTGTTGTAGCCCGATATGCATGAAGATATAATATTAATTGCAAAGTCAAGCCAATATTGTTAAGTTCGACGTAGAAATGCTACAACTATAAGATACTGCCTTAGATCTTGTGAATCGAGTGTCTCTTCAATCTTCCAGAAGTGCTTACCAACCAGCGTTAAAGGTCGATGACTAGTGATAACAATGCATATCTAGCACAACGAAGGGCTATACTGGCTATATCAGGCCACGGGTCTGTTGAAAAGACTGCTTCCATAACAGAAAATGTGACTATAATATTTCTGCAGGATAGCACAGACATTAACACTCCATGCAAACGGATCTCTTAATCTTGCATAGTAGAATAGCCGGGTATGTGTAAATAGAGTTAGCTAGAGCAGGCCAGAAAGACATGTTGATCGAAGCCCAAGATCACGCTGCTCTGTAAGCTGTCATCCAAAGGTAGCTCTTACTTATTTACTTAATCGCACTACAGTCCGGCGTGAACCACGGCCTCAACCAATAAACTTTCTCAGCTACCGCGATCTTTCGCCAACTACCTACGGTGTAGTGCCGCACTTTAACTTCGCTGTGGTCCCTACAACTTGCCTGCGGCACCTAAATTACGCTGCTACGCCATACTTCAGGGTTACACTCGAAGAATCTTTGGACCAGATCTGCTGTGTCCATTCACTCAACGTTGGATCCGTAGAACGAAAAGTCCTTGGTTGAACCTAATCGTTTTCCTCCTCTGCTCCCCGGTGAGCAGTATCTTTCTTACGAAATGGTCAAATACTTCTTCATACGCTTCCGACAACATCCAAGCTTTGCGCCATAGAGCAGGATCGGGATGATTTGGATTTTGTATAAAGCGAGTTTGGTCTTATGGGAAAGGGCTCCATTTCTCAATTGCGTCCAGAGTCTAAAGAAAGAGAGATTGGCAAGAATAATTCTGTGTACGATTTTTACGCTGATGTTGTTGCTGTTTCTTACTGCGGATCAAATATAGATGGAGTTTTTGACTTCCTCAAAGGGGGCATTCTGGCCAAGCCGTCGGTGATGTACATACTTTTCAGATCGCAGCATGTACTTTGTTTTGCGTTCGCTTGCCGCCAGACCCATTTTGAATGGTTCCGACTCAATATTAACGAATGCTTCATTGCGGGTTTGCTGTGTTCGTCCAATCACATCAATGTCATGCGCGTGTGAAAGTAATTGCGAGGACTTTAAAAGATAGTGCCTCTGTTGTTGGCAAGTTCGTTTTGCATGATTCTTTCTAGATGTTAAAAAAGTGGCATGCCTAAAACCTTTCATGACATTGAAGGTATCGACTTGATGGAGCAGCGGGAATTTCTCAAAGCCATCTTGTACAAAATGTCCCTATACACGCTGCCAGAGCTCATGGTTTTTATTTGGGTTCGCTCAGAAGAGGGAACCTGAATATGTTAGGATGTCATCATTAAAGGACGCTGCTATATGCGGCTTTAAAGTTGACAAGTAGATGGTGAGTTTGGGTCTTTTTCTGCCTAAGAGTGAATATTTGAACAGTAGTTTCAGTCTCTAGTCTAAAACCGCGCTGGCAAGAACCAACCAGATTGTTCACGAACGGTTGCAGATGCTCACATAATACGGCTGGAAAGCTCTACAGGTGATGCTAAGTAGATATATTTCTCAATAGTTGGCGCAGTCAAAAGGGTTTCCTTTCTTGAGGATTGGACAAAGGATGCACAGATTCGATGCTTCGGGCATACTTCCCTCTGACCATGTCTTAGAGATGCGCTAGCTCATGTCAACAGCTTTGTTAGACTTGAACTTTGATATCACTCCTTTACTTCGTCTAGATTCGTGGAACTGATTTCTCTGTCATCTTCGAAGATATTTTGACTATCATCGCCATTACACAGATTGCGGAAGAAGTCTTTCTATATTCTCAGCACCGACTGCGACACTATTACTAGTTGTTTATGTTCATCCTTGCAGGCTTCCATTCTGCTTTTGTATCCATGGCATCTTCAATTCATCCTCTATTAAAAGTTATATGTCTCCATTTCCTCAATCGCGCATTCCTCATGCGCGTGCTTGTGCTTTCTTTTCTGCTCGTAGAGCTCATATGAAACCATTATCCTTCAATGCAGCGCAGCTTTATATGCTTCTTGTTTAGCTGGTAGTACCTACTTTCATTACATTAGAAATTTTTTTCTGGCAGCGCTTTCAAACTAACCATGAAAGCAGCTTCTCTAAGGGCTCGTTGACAACATTTCCATCGGTGTTGTATGGTTGTTAAAAGGGTTTGAGAAAAACACGATCAGTAAAAATTCTAGCTGTCTCATGCGATTCCAGCTTTTACCGTGGAACTTGGTGGTTTTTCTTGAATCTGTTATGCCTGCGATTCATTCGTACCTGGCTGAAACAACGTAGTGGCCTGATTTTGTCCCCTCGGATATCCTGACTGCTGGAGGAATGTCGCAATGTGATCAATCTGATTGACGGTTGACTGATCAAGTGCGGTTATGGATGTTGATGTGGGGACACGTCTGGTTATAAATTTTATAAACCTGAATCCGCTCAAAGACGGCTTCCTTATCCAGCCTCACTGTAAGATCTCTTATGACCATTGTGGTGTTATAGCTGAGATAGTGTGCATATATTCGGCCTAGGAAGTCATATAATTCATCGTTGATGTTGCCATTCCTTTCCTATGTAGGGCCATGAAAGTAAATCGGGCTTGTATTTGCTAATTTTGATGCGGATTGTTATGAAGTGCTAGTGCATATGCCGAATGCCTAAGATATTTTGCCTGAGCGTCCTTCGAATAGCAAACCTACATCCAAACAAAGGTTGTCTTCCTTCGATGCAGCAGTCGTCGTAGTAGAAGCCGTAGTTTTTCATCCCCATTGCATTTCTTGAATCGGTCTAGGGTCTCCGCGAGTTGGTCGGCAGCACATGGCTTGTTAAGGGTCCTAATATTTCCGAATTTGCTGCCCTTAAAACGTTTGGTGGGTTCGTCAACATCATGTTCGTTTCTGGTTGGTTGTCTCTGAACTGTTTGTTGTCCACGGTGGAAAAGATATCTCCGACGTCAATCCAGAGAGCCAGTACGCTAATAATGCATGTGGATTAAGGGACCCAGCTAAACTTTCCGGCGCCAGTAGTAGTGAGAAGTGAATCTTCTTCAATGCATTAGAAATTACCTTTCGGAACGTTCAATACAAGTTGTCTTGGATGGTTTCAAGTCTGATATTCACAAAATAAATGCTGCTGTGCCCCATCAACCATCTCTTGTCTGCTACCTCTAATCCAATATATTCCTTTGCTGACGACAGTACTCTCTGTTTTTCATATTCGTCCCCGGACTTACGCCCCTGCTCTTCGGCTGTAGAACGGTAACGGCATCGTATGTTAAGTTCATTAAATTCTAACATTACCAGCATAACTAATTCGGGAATCATCAACAGAGTAGAATTTAACGCTTCCAAAACACAATGCTGTCTGCTGTCGTTAAAGCGAAATTTAAACACCCAGCCATTATCCATGGACGGCCCTTGCATCGTCGAAACCGATAAACTTTCCATTCTCGGTTTGTGTGTCAATGACAACTTGCGTTGGAATGACTACATATTCGGTGTCGTCAAAAATGCTGCGAAATATCTAGGCTTCTTCAAGTGATGTAAGAAATGCTTTACCTCTGATCTGGCTTCAATATATAAGGCATTTATCCGTACGAAATTGGAGTGCAATGCCCAGTTGGATGCACCCAAAACATCTCTGCACCTGCTAGACAGGATTCAAAAAAGTGCGATAAAACTCATAGGTGATACTAATATCATTCAAACAATGGACACCCTCGAACAACGACGTAAAGTCTCGTGTCTCACTCTTTTTTATCGCTATTTCCACCACCAGTGCCCCATAGAAATCGCCAGTAGCATTCGGCCCCTTCAAACTTTTAATCGTAACATCCGTCTCGCTATAAACGCTCATCAGTATACCCTCAAGCCCTAAGCCGTACAACTTGCTTATGGAATGCCCTGCCTAGCTCTTTATTTCCTTGTATTATAACCTTCAAATATTTAAAACCAATGTTCACCGGTACCTCTCTTTCCATCCTTCCTGATTTTCCTTCACCAGCGCTGTATGGAAACATTTTAAGGGGACTTAATCCCTTGAGCGCGCGTAAGTTATAAAAAAAATTGTACTAATATTACATCGGCTTTACGCGCAGTCTATGGAACCTGAGAGCAGTCGAGGAATGAAAAGTACCATATGTGAGCTATATTCCTACGTTCTTCTCAGGAATTCAAATTGATAAATTTGAGGCGATCCTAATTGGGAGGTGATATTAAAAGGTCATTCCCATGCAGATTATGCAGAGCGAATCATATAAATCGACCTTGAATACCCTCAATTCTGGAAATATGAACTCGGTGAAATTGGGATCCAAGCTTGACTGGCATACTCAAGCAGGGGGCGAACAAAGCTAACATAGAGAAATCTGGTTACATACGGGTTTGAAAATTCTTTGGACGTTTAATAAAGCCAAGTGATATCATCTTATCAATATGCAAATGGAAATTAAACTCATTTTCAAATGATATGCCAAGGTCTTGAAAAAGATTGGTCCAGTTGAATATGGAAAATAAAGTCCGGTAGGAGACGGGTTGCATTTACGATACAGGAGAAGTAACCCTGGCAAAATAGACGAACAAAAGAGCTGGACTTGCATTAGTTCCCAACAACCTGGATTTTTGTACAGGTTTTGAATACGTCAATATAAATGCTATATCAAAATTCCCCATCGATCTCGCTTTTATGCGTTGTTTTTTATCCGAGGTTAAAGGTCACACATTTTCGTTTTTTGCGTATATCTCTGAAACGGAAAAATGTACGAGAGGAAGTTTGTAGATTCTCCACAAAAAAGGTATCAACACTTTTTTCCCTACGAACCACCGTTCTCGAGTTATCGCGATTTCAAACCTAGAAAATACGAATATGCATTCATATGTGGGCAGTATTCATCATCGGGTCATCCATTTGAAGAAAAAAGTATTGCAATATTGGTTTTTGTGACTCATGCACCCTCATACTATTCGTGAAAAATATACGATTCTGAATGAGTCAACGTCCGTCCCAAATTCCATTAATCGGTTGGCTTTGAGTAACATCTGCCTGCGACATCTGGGATTAGTCCTACCCGGACTAGAGCGCGAATGAATGGTTCTTCTTTATGTTTTCAAAATACTGTTTGTTTTGGATGAAATGAAAAAAGCGCAGTATCTTCGGCGTGGAGCGTCCCATGTTTTAACACTTGCGCTTAAAGACGCGATCTTGAAGGTAACTTGAACTCGTTCTGATGAGCTAGCAAGAAGTGTTATTGCACACATTCAATATGAATGCTCAGTTGCTGCTGTGGTAATTACCACAGTGATTGTTACAATTCCTTTGTGAAACCTACTACTTTAGATAAAATCGGTCGTCCTGAAAGTGATTCTATTACTTTAGCGATGGAAAAAATATTTGCGTTTATTGAAAATCATGATGATTGTCAATTTTCAATACAAGAATTGAAAGATGTTTGCGAAGAAGCAACTATCGATAACAGAACAATCAAGTCAAAACTGAAGTTGAAGTATGGAAATAGAATCATCATAACTGAGAAATTGCGAAGTTCGACATTCATTTCCTTCATCGACAATCAGCGCAACATTCTCAAAAATGCTTGATATGAGAATAAAACGCATAATGAAAAGGAAGAGCGATTCAGAATACTTGAAGCAGCTGCAGCGATGGTATGAGAAGATATTCAATCGATAGTGCTTGACACTGACAATTATCCTCCACCAGGCGCTATTCCGGAATCATTAAATTATTTGTTAAAGCAAATAATTTTGAAAAATAAAAGTTGTAAACTGGAATTTGAAATCAATATGCACAAATGTCAACCACTGGCTGGTGATCGGCTTAGGTCTTTCAAATCTCGATTACAGTTGGGTCTTTCAGTGTTTTTTCATCGATAGTTTCGCTCTAAACGTCTTAGTCAGATATTTTCATCTTTTGGTTTGTGTGCATCGTATAATGGGACTACACATGATGTATGTAGCAGCAGCAGCTCTCCATCGTCGAGTGATCATGTAGAATTTGTTGTAGAATTTGATGGTGAATAATGTAATTTTCTTGCTGCTACAATTTTCATTATATTAATAAAATATTGTCCCATTAAATTTTATCGATCGAAATATATCGTGGAGTATTCCTACCGGGAAAACCACGTTAAAAAAAAAGGTGCCGAGTGCACTATCTCAGAGGTGGTGCGGAAATGTGTGCATACCTACGGTCTGAAATCGTGATAACTAGAGTACGGTGCTTGGTAGGGAAAAAAGTATTGTAGCCTTTTTTGTAGAGAATTTCACAATCTACGAACTTTCTCTCATCCATTTTTCCAGTGGATCTCATCATTTCAGAGATATACGCAAAAAACAAGAATGTGTGACCTTTGACCTCGGATAAAAATAAAGCACAAGCGGGATCGATGGGAACTTTTGACCTAGCATTTGTAATGACTTATTTAAGACCTATACAAAAATCCTGCTTGTTGCAAACTGGAATGTCTATTCCGGGACTAAAGGTTATAGATTGACATTTGGCGATATTAAGTTCTAAGCAGTTTTTGAAGCACCGGATTGATAACCGATCGGGGTCTTTTTGAAGAATGGTGGAATTATGGGGAGAAGAAATAGTGTTAAAGAAATGTAAGGTCGTCAGCGTAAAGGGAGAGTGAGGAGTGTTTAATGACCCTCTCAAGATCGTTAATAGTAAGAATAAATAGAAGGGAACAAGATGGCTACCTTGTGGAACAACGAATGAGGCCGAGAAAGGAACTGAAAGGACGGATCTGAACCGAACACTATTATATCACTTTACCAGGTAAGAAGAAATCCATTCCAATAAAAGAGGTTCGAAGCCGAGAGCAGGCAATTTGAAGAGGATCAATTGATAAGATATCCTATCAAATGCTTTAGTGAAATCCGTTGTGATAACATCGACTCCTTTGCCATTTTCTAAGACACGAATTCTACCAGGTTTGCGGTAGTTGATCTGCTTTTCAGAAGCTTAAGGCTTTGTACAAAATGCTTTCAAAGAGTTTGTGTACATGAGAGAGTTTAGCAATGGGATGATAATTGGTAACTTCATTCTTTGATTCCTTTTGGTGTATTGGAATTATAAAAGAGGTCCTCCAAATCTGGGAATATTCTCCCTATGTAAAGGATACACGAAATATATAGGAAAGGGAAAGAATAAAGTTTGTAATTTTTCTTCAATAACAACAGGATCAAAATTTTGAGTGAAAAGGGGACTATCGGAGAAATTTAGAAAGTGATAGAAGTAACGCGGGTCTGATATGAAGGAGATGTTAGCAAATGATTCTCTGAAAAATGTAACATAACAGTAGGCGTGATAGGAGGATTACTTGAAGACTTGTAGAGGATGTTTACGAGATTAGTTTGCGTAATATTTAAGTACCGTTGTTGGGAGAGTTGTAGAGTTTAATGAAATGAAGATATGTGTCCAGATAATTTGAATTGTCGGAAGAGGAGTAGTTGCGAAGTAATACCGCCCTTAACTTGTCTCTTTTGTTTCGTAGTAAGCGAAGTTAATAGCATCAGTTGTGTAAATAAGTCGTAATTTCCTCTCCATATAGTTGGAAATGCTACTAACTTGACGTAGAGTGGAAATGGAATTAGAAACAATGAAAAAAGAAATTCCTTCAGATGGAGTCCAATTCAGCGGAGGCAGATTAAAATCGCCGAAAATAATGATGTCATCAAGAGAGCTCGATAAGTTAATCAAATTGTCAATTGCATCAATAGTAACGTGGTAAGATTCGATAGGTTACCTGCGCGTAAATGTTATTTTAAGAGACACAAAATCGAACGTAGAGGAAGATGAAGTGGCAACCAGAGAAGAGTCAAAGCTGTTGTGAATCGCTAGAAGGACACCTCCTGGTATAAGATTAATTTCAGTTAGAGCGTTCTTATAATAAAAGGTAAGAGGAAGATTTTTCTACTACTTGTTAAGTTCGAAAAAATATATCGTGGCCAATTTGACTGCATTGGAGGTATGAGACTCTTTAGAGCGGCAAGGTCATCTACAACTTCTTGGGAAGGCGTATTGAAAACTTTTTGATACTTTATATAAAGTTTCCTGAGACTGGTAACATCCATCCTGCTGGATGGAAACCATGACGCTTGTTTTTGTTTTACCCTCGTAGCACACCGAGTCAGATTTATCGTAAAGATAAGCAAGATAGACGCATATTCTCGTTTATCTTTTTACCTTAAAGCCTAAATAACGCATAGCGCCATTCAGTGACAGGTATCTCTAGTTTGCTCCCTTAATTTAACAGTGGTTGGCGAAAGTGGGTTAATATCAAATGGAGAGATTGTAGAAGAGGTAAGAATGTCAGAAGTGGGGTTTAAAATGTAAGCACTGATGAAGTCAGGATACTTAGCTCCAGTTCCGAGGTTAAAATTAGGAAAAGGCGTGTGCTTTGCTGGTTGAGATGTGGCAGTTTGAAGGGTAGAGATTAAATCGAAAGAGACATCTTGATGTTCTTAGCCTCTCGGGCTTAGACTAGAGGGGCTGAAGTATGGGTGGGAGGAAATTGGGAAACATTTTAGTTTTGAAACTCCAATTGGAGCTGGATTAATTATGGGAAGAGAAGGTGGTTCTTGGTAATTTGGATTTACTTGCTAACTTATTTGCTGGTTCTGGGATGATGGACTGCTAACCATTTGCTGCTGGGTGGATTATGGAATAACCAGCACTTGCTTCTATGGTGAGATGTTGGAATTGGAAGCAAATCGCACTAGCTGACGATGATGTCATATGTATCTCTTTTCGAAGAAATTCGAAATCCAATCAACATCAGCGTTTGGGAGGCAAGCCTTTAATAAGATGCATTGTGACCAATTGGTTCTTCGAAGAAAGCTTGTCTAGCTTACGTTGCCGTTTGGAAAATGTACACGTTGAATTGCAATGATTGATCAGCTTCCGTGGGGCGGCAATTGGAGCAGTTGACATTGATGTGTTTCGGTTGTCAAGTTTGAAGAAGCTGAGGCGGACGAGCAGGTTGGACTGTCCGCTGGAGACTTAGATGTGAAAGCGAGGGTGAGTCGACTTCGGGTTCCATTAATTCAGTCATGAGTGATGTATTATAGTGGACGTTCGGGTAAGGCTGCAGCTGGATTTTCGTATCATCGATTTTGCTGTTTATTATTGCAATGTGGTGTTCAATATCACATACTAGGGATCGCAGTTCCAAAACCGACATTGTTCACTTTTGCGAAGATAACATTGAGCATAGGAGGAGGCTGTTCGGGAGAGAGTTGCTTGTTCAACGAAGACTGGAAATGGAGGTCTATATCACTACGCTTAACAGTTGCACGTTTTCTGGTTGGCATTAACCTGCACAGAACTGATATCTTTAATGTCGCTAAGCACTTTAATTCGATTAGACCTGCAATTGCTTAACCCTGTACAAATTTCGATTTTATAAGGACGGCTGCGTTCTAGACCGAGTTACATAACTCTTCAAAACCTTTGACGCTCTTTTCAATAAACAAGATTTTGGTTTGCAATCTTTTTGGCGAATGCATCTTGTTAAGAGTCATTGAATAAAAACTGAGCAAAACGACTCATCTATAAAGCGGCGCTGAATTAAGAAACGAAAACGGTTCGTACGATAAATGTACATACATACATTGACTTCTGCAAAAAAAATGGGGAGTAGGACCTCCAGAGCTCTTACCAGAAGTTAGAGCGAATGTGTCGGGCCCAAGACCCAAACATAAACTGTAGTTAAAATTTACTGTCAGTGTTGAGGATACAGGAAAACTGCTTCTGCCGGTTGTTGGACGGCGAAGAGGATCCATATTCTGGTATTAGAAGAAAAGACCATTTAACTTGGATGATTTAAGCCAAGATGTCCATACACCAAAATTAAATTATGTATGCCGAGCTATTTAACACATCAGGAGATGATCCGGCAGAAAATATTTCTTGTTTCCAAGACTTGACACGGACGCCCTGATGAAGTTTGATCCACATGAGGCATGAGCCTCAGTTTAACATCATATACAAGATCTTGTTTACTATATCATGTTTACGCCTGAAGCCATTTATTAGCATCCGCCTCTGTCAAGACGGTCCTGGACTTGTTTAGTGTACAATAGACTTAATTCTCATTTTTCAGCAGATCCTCAAGAAAACCAAAGAAGAAGGGACTTACAGAGCTACATATGTCTATTTGTGGCATCCCTGCCAAAATTCTCAGATTTTGCAAAATGTGTGTGCAAGATGAGGTAAGAGTACGCATGGTGAAGCTGTCATGCGTCTTATTTAGCAGCATATTCGAGTATGACAATCGCAGGCCATTGCCAGAGGCAACTACCTACTAACACAAATAACGTTGATATCATTCGTGGAACACAGCTAGTTTTCACAAATGTGGTTCCAATTTTAGCAGCATAACGATAAAAAAGGTTAGTTGTGAATTGTAGAGCCAAGTACAAAACGTCACACTAGGTAACTTTGAGATGATCAGCAATTTTGTGTACTTAGATGGCTCTGTTAATCACTCTTATAGTAAAACCTCTTCAGAAATCAAACGAAGAGTTATTTGCTAAATCTTATGACAGCACTCATTATCTTATCATATTAACTAAAGAAGTGGGTTCCACAGAGCTTTCTAAATGAAATCCGTTACAACGTTTGGAATCAAGAATACAACCCGAGACCGTACTGGGTTTGAAAGTTCTCAGAAACATTCTGACCCACTTACTCAAATACGACCCAATGCTCTTAGCAGTTATCGTGAAGGCATTTGCAGCAAAAAGTTGAGATAACTCCGTTTAGTCAATATCCTTTCTAACTAGGATTATTAGACACTGCACTTTTTATTTATTTGATTTGATTTCGGGCCTATCCGGACAGATTTATTAAGGCTTATTGCAAGCATATGCTTAAAACTAACATTTTAACTTAAAACTAAAGATAAAAACTAAAGGGTGGGAGCGGTTAACCTTCATCTCATCCTCAAAAAAAAATTACGTTCTTTACCCTCGTGTGTAGATTTCTACCCATATGGGATTTTAATGTATTTTCTAAATTCTTTTTTAAATTAAACCGAAAAATTGCTTTTATAATTTATTTCTAAAATAACAAGAGAAGGTAGGTAGGTTCAAATTAATTCTTTTGAATGCATTTTATACATACATTTCGATTATGTTGAATTTTACATGCAGCTTTTGTGCAAAAACAACAAATCGTCTCATAGACATTATTTTTTTGGCGGATTTTTCTTCATAGCAAACGTGACATCTTGCTCTGCCTTTAATTTGTGGTGAAACGCTTCTTGACCGTTTTGGTGGATTTGTTGAAGTTGATGCAGAAACATCATCTAAAGGTGACGATAGTGAACTTTCTTTCAAAACAGTTGCAAGCAATAAAGCAGACGATGCTGATCTTGGCTTCACACTTCTAGCTTCCATAAGTGGTTTTGCAAGGGATATTCCAAGTTGTTGTTTTTTGTGTTGCTTGCCAATGCGGATTCACTTCTTTGAAAATAATTAATGCATTCAAAGCAGAAATGTCAATGATGTTTGCAAATACAGCCACAAATTGGCCATTTGTTATATTTTCTTTTACAGCTGTAACAAGTGAGTATTTTGTCAACCGTATCCACACCGCCAATATTGAATGAAAAAAAAAACATTAGATGGTCTTGAAATTTCAAAAAGTAGTATATGAACAAACCTTTTGTTTTATTTTAATAGGCTATAATCGCTGTTAACTTTTTTTTAGTCGATTCGATTTCAATTGAGTTATGCGAAGTACGGTACACTTATTTTTCCATCCAATGTACGAAACAAGTGCTGTGTTTTCGGTAAATGCAAAAGTAGATTCATACAACGGTCTATTTTTGGTTTCAAGAAGCTTTGGTGGGATGCTTCTTTTATTTTTTCTCATCGTGCCAACCATTGTAATGTCCTTTGACAACAATTTTTGCCCAAGCTCATATCCATTGTTATGTTGTGACCTTTGAAGCTATCAACGAGATCCAAAACTACTCGTTCGCCTTGTCTTTTTTCACTCGAACTGGCTCTAATCGCCTTTCCCAAATATGGCTGGATTTTCCAAACACAGCAGGTATAAGACCAAACCACCAACCAGAACTTTAGTCCATATTTTACTGGTTTTGATGGCATATATTGACGAAATTTACATCTTTCACGAAAACCAAGTAATTGCTCGTCAACTGTCACATATTCATGTGGATTGTAGTAGTCACTCAATAAATTGGACCATTTATCAAATATATCCCGAATCGGTGCAAATTTATCTGTAGATCGCTGCTGTCTTCTGCTAATGACATCATCAAAACGAATAACTCGATTCAAATACTCAAATGTTTTCTTCGACATTATTGCCCTAAACACCGGACAACCGCTAATATCATCAAACAATTCAATTGTAGTTTCGTTTTTCGATCTAAAAGTAAAAAAGTCAAGAATCAGTTGAAATGAGAAAGAAAGCAACTACGGCTTACCTATAAACACCAGCTAAAATCAAAACACCAATATATGCTTGCAACATATTCGAATCGATTTGTTTGAAATCCTTACCATATGTTGCTTGTGCATACGCATTTGAATGCTTCAAAATGGTATTTTCAACACGAGCTTTGGCATATCTTGTTGTTCCAGGATGAAGAGAAATTATATTTTCATTCCGCAATCTACCACTTTGATGCTGAAATGGCTGTAGTTGCCAACCAAACAATACCACCTTTCGAAACAAGCAGTGGATCCACATTTTCAACTTCAGCAATTGATTAGTTGGTTTCATTTGAACCATTCGCTTGCTCTTCGTCAGAATCGCTATCGTCTGAATTCTGGCACAAATTCGTCATCACTGTCTCCAGAAACATCACTGATATCGCCATCGCCTTCATTCAAAAATGCTTCCGTTTCTTCCACTGTCAGATATCTTGCTTTTGACATTGTTATCTTTTATTATTTTTATAAATTTCACTAAATATACCAACGATATTCACTTGCTAAAACACTTAACGCAAATGACTTTTTATATGACATGCACTTATTGTCCATATGTGTAGAAATCTACACATGAGGGTAGACAACGTAAATAGTGCGTTATTAACCGCCATAAACATTTTTATTACGTTTTATTTTCGGTAATCAAGGATATAAACAAAGTCTGAAAATTCCGGAAGTTTGCAATTAGTGGCTTTTGAGAAATTAAAAAAACAAAAATTTTTTGTGTAGTTTTCTACACAAGGATGAGATGAAGGTTAAAGAAAGTTAAACGTGAGGCATAGGAGGAAATCAGAATGTTCTTGAGTGAGAGTTTGCTGAGGTTAACTTCATGAAGCATTCTAGATATTGGCTTCAAGTGTCCGTAATTCGTTTTGTGAAGATTGAGCCGGAAAAGTGGCACAAACCGAAGATTGCGTGGGTTGGTGTTAAAGGAAATACGTTGAAGTAAAGAAGGAAAATCGATATTACCAACTAAAAATTGATGAATAAAAAGAATGTCGGCAACTTTTCGGCTTATAGAAAGAGGTTGTAAATTTACAAGTTTCAGCCGGTCAATATAAGGTGGTAAGTTTTGGCTATCATCCCAGGAAAGACCACGTAAACCAAATCGTATAAACCTGCGTTGAACAGCTTCTATACGGAGGATATGAGTTCTGTAGTAAGGTAACCAAACTTGTCTTGCATATTCAAGAACAAGTCTAACAAACATAATGTAAAGAGATTTGGTAACATAAGGATTGGAAAACTCCTTAGACCAACGCTTGACGAAGCCAAGGGCATAGTTGGCTTTTTTTATTATATTATCAATGTGAGAACGGAAATTGAGTTCCTTATCACAGATAACACCTAAATCACGCAACACATTCAAAAAGGTGTAGTAGAAGGGTGCTTACGGGTATAGATTATAGCCTGACACTTATTGACGTTAGGCTCAAGAAAATTCTTCTGTTACCAAGTACAAAATCTGTCTAGATCTTCCTGCAGTAGTAGGCTGTCTGAGGAAGATGATATATATAGAAAGATTTTCATATCATCTGCAAAAACAGAGATGTATGAATTTTTTGTGATACAATCAACATCATTAATGGTCAGAATAAATAATAAGGGACCAAGGTGGCTACCTTGAGTGGCACCAGGGGAGGCTTCAATTGGGTCAGAAATAATGGACCTAAATGGAACATACGAGTAGTAATGTCGTTCATTTAAATATGATTGAACCCGTGTTATAAAGTTTATTTGGAAACCAAGAGCCTTTAATTAAAGAAGGATATCATGAGAAATCCTATCAAAGGCTTTGCTGAAATCGGTGGCAATCACGTCAGCTTCATTTCCATATTCTAGTGCACATAAGGTGCTTGATACGATTTCCGTTAGATTGGCGGTTGTAGATCTACCTTTGAGAAATCCGTGCTGGCTTGGAAAACAATACGAGTATATTTACAATGGAAAAGCATAATGTCATAAATAATGCTCTCGAAAAGTTTAGGTATCCAGGACAGCTTAGCTTAGCTTAGGTCGATAGTTTGAAATGTCGTCCTTGCGACCTTTTTTTATATAGCAGAATAATAAAAGAGCCTTTCGAGGTTGAGGTAAATAATCCAAGGGGTGTCAGCGAGCTGAAAGAGAGCTGTAAGAGTTAGAGCTACTTCAATTTCACATTTCTTTAAAAATATAGGAAGAAGATCATCGGGGCCAGCAGAATAATCATCTTTGAGATTTATTATTTTAACTTTAACTTGCTCTAAAGTTCTAGACACATTCCAAAGTTGTTTGTGTGCAGCTATTTAAGTAGGAAAATTAAGAGTGATCTATCTCATGGGAATGGATTGCGAACGCTTGGCTAAAAAAATTGCGAAGAGATTTGCAATAATTTGGGGATCGCCCGAGGACTTATCAAGATAATTCAGAGATGATGGATAGTTATCCGATTTACTTTTAGTTTTGATGGACTGAAGGAATCGTTTGCGGTCGGATATGAGTGTGAGGTCCATTCGGCTAAAATAGAGAGTTTGTCAAATCACAGAGAAATTTATTTGGGCAGACAGGTAGTAGAAGAAATCTGCGTCGGAAAGCGATTTTTAGTAAGTATACTTATTTCCTTGTTACGAAGAAATCGCAGATATATATTATACTAAATTTTAGTGAAAAGTCAAAGTATATATCGTACTTAGGGCCTTTAACTGCTAGAAAATGCATCCCACTGTAATTCACACATGTTTTGCGACGTATATTATTACCGCATAATTATTTGTTGTTACCAGTGTGTCAGGCAAATAATGAAATTAAGTTTAATTAATAAATTCAAAGGTTCCTATCAAAATTTCTATTTAAAATCTCTACCGGAATTTACAGCCGACAAAGAATCCTTTTTCTCAAAAATTTAATAAGAAATTACCACCGGGGGTATTTGAAGGTTACAACTTCAGTGAAACCCCTGGTAAAATATACATTTCCAAGGTAAAGATTCTACTACACCGACCGGTCTACCTTAAATTATATAATTCTTCAACGAAAAGCAAGGCAGAGAAAAGCAGACTCATTTCCGCCTGCACGTACACAAAAGGATCATCATTAAGGTATTGTTCCAGGTCTTTATTCCCGAAAAGGCAACAAATTAACAATTCTCTCTCTTTCCATTCAAAATCATTAAAAAAAGAAGAAATTCATCCTTTATCCATTCGCAATTAACGCTTAATGTTGTTCGTTGGGTACCCCATTAAATGGGGTCATCACTTACAAGTAGGATTCCCAAAAGGCATTCGTAGTCCACTATCCATACCTTTTCCGGTAGGCCTCATATTTTATACAGGAGACCCCTTTAATTGCCACTCGTTAAAGTGAAGAAGTTCATCTACAAGTCCATCCGACTGGAGGCAACTCCATCCAATTGTGGCATGATGATAAGGTAATAATTAATTTCCTCACCCATCTGTCCAAAAGGGTGAAAATAAATAAACACCAATTACTTGTCAGAACGGATGCTTTGTGTTTGAGGCTTATTTAGTCGGTGGTATATCGTCCACACCGATCTTATTTTATTATAGACTCTGAATATCAATAGAGAGACTACCAAGCTACATACAATAAAATTGAAAAGAGAAATTCATTCTGATAAAAAAAGGAGTTTGCAGTTCTGACTGAACTCGTAATCCCTTTTTGTAGTTTCACACATGAGTAGCTCACCTGCAGTAGATTCCAATCATAACTAGACACGGAAAATAGAAACTAATACAACTCGACACAACAGCATAGGTTGGCGTCAGATCCAATGCACAGGTTGGATACTTTTTACCATTGTCCTCCACTATCAGTGGCTGTTCGGGTCGATGGAGTCCCAGCGAGATTGGAACAAATGAAACGAAAGCCGCCAACAACCAGATGGCAGCTATCGTACCAACAGCAACGCGTCGTGTTACCCAACGGCCGTATCTGTAAAAAAAAGTACAAAAACACAAACAGAGATATATTGACTTTATAAAAAAAAAAGCAACAAAGAAGATGTACAGGATGTAACATATAATAGAATAGAAACTATGCGAGTGCAGTCAGGTATTTGCATCCCATGAATTTATAGACATTGGGACACAGTTGCATTTGTAAATACTCGAACATACAGACATACTCCTAACTTAAACCCTTCAGATACGTGAGCTTATGTAGCGCAGTAAAATTTTATTTCAAAAAAGCTTGATAGACAAACTGGAGTATCTCAGAATATTAGTTTATGGACTTAATAGCTGCGTATGAAGCGATTATAAATCTAAATTTGGTTTTAGATATTTTGGTCAAAGGGATATTCAGTCAACTAAAAAAGCCATCGTATACAATATACAGTATAAGGCCAATTCAGGAATCATGCAAACTACTTCAAGATTCAGTCCATTCTTTAACTTCACAAGATTACAATCAGTCCTGCACAACGTTAAAGAAGTGTATACGAGTTCATACTCGTACATACCATACATCAATAGTTCTAGCAAAATAAAAACCGAAATGAATGACATTGTGGTGTCTAGTCGTGCTCCAAAATAATTGCCGCCATAGTATTGTAAGCGCTAATTCTTGAAACAAATAAGCAGCAATGTCGCACTCCAAGAAATACAGAACCAGAATAAGCAAGTAGGAAGTGTCTTCCACTTTTCTTCCTGCAACTGCCACTTGATACAAACTCAAGACGTGACTTAAGACGGTTTCTATACAGGAACAATAGGTATAAAACAAACGCATCTGTGGTTTTGAATGTTTAAAAGGTTTCACACCACTACCTGACGATCGGCAATACCGCAAAGCAGCCTTCAATTGTCGAATTCCTTCAGAAGACATAAGCTATGCGATGAAAGAGGAATGGCATAAATTCATCGTTAGGCAGCTTATGATCCCTAAGATTCGGTTCCACCGCCACCACCAAAGACAGCAGCCGAACTCTTTCTAGAAAAATTTTCCGATGCGGAAGCCCGGAATATATTTTCGGGCAGTAGTAGGCACAATGTGAGGGACAATTTTATCTTGGAACTCAAATTATAGCCTGACCTCTGTACTCAACTGGCACGCTAAGGAGATTACCAGCTAGAAAGTACTTTAGAGGGCTATCATGTCTCGACCTCTGTTATTCACGAGGATCCAACTACGATACTTACTGACTTCGGTGGCGTACAGTTCGGGGTGAACCTGAACCTCAACCAACAAGCCCCGGTCTTTAGGTAACTGCCTCCAGTTGCGCACTCCAAGTCGGTAGAGGTCTGCTTTTACAACGCTTGTGTGCGTCACCTAAGGTGAGGTTTACCTTTACTGGGTGATTCCTCCGCGATAGATTTGAAGACTTTTCAGGCCAAAACATTGATGTCCAAACCATCTATATGTCCTAGCTATCTAGCAGTTTTCTGAATAGGTAGCGACATCCTACACAGGTCGTATAGATCGTCATTGAATCATATCCTCCAAAGCCAGTCAAGGATCGAATATTTTTCGAAGGAGTTTTCTCTTAAAACCACTGAGGATATATTCATTTGCTTTCGATAGAATTAATGCTTCAGTGTCATAAAGTAGAACTGAGATGATCAAGGTCTTATATATGTAGAGTCTCCTTAGTTTTTAGCGAATGACAGGAGTGACTCTTCGTTTTATTTTTTTCTGGAGTGTTGTTGGGAAAATTTATAGCATAGCCACGGTAGACAAAGTCTCTTACTTCGACTCTTAGGTTCGGTCCAATTCTCGTCAATTTTGTATGTCACTTCTTGACTTCTTGTTGACACCATATATTTGGTATACGGCTAAACCCATTTTGGCAGCTTCCATTGCTACTAGTGATCGCCCGCTGAATTCTCCCAATTATGTCTATATTATTGGCGTACGCTAGTAGTTGCACAGACTTTTGAAAGATTGTGCCTCCAGTGCTCGTTTGTGAGTTTCGTATAATTCTTTCAAGAGTGATGTTAATGAAGTCGCATGACAGCGCGTTATCTTATCTAAAACCCTTTTTGACATCAGAGGTCTCGCTTCAGTTGTCTGTCATATACGGCCTTACAATCGATGAAAAGATGGTGGGTATTGATTTGAATTTCGAAGGGTTTCAGACATTCACTGATTTTGACAGATAAGATCTTGTATGTGTTTTTGAGTAGAGTTATACATCTATAGTTGGCGCTACGCATCTTATTTAGACGGTCACCTGTTTTATAGATCGGGCAAACGGTTCTGAGACTCCATTCAACAGGCATACCCTCTTCTGATCCGATATGAGAAATGAGTTGATGGATGCGCCCACATATCAGTTCCAGCTGCTTTATTGCAATCCAGCTTAGATATTGCTATCCCGACTTTATTTTGGTCAGGTGGACGGAAGTTTTTTCTATCATCGTCAAAGCTGGACGTTTTATTCTGCATGACGGCGGGATGTTAGACATCTTCGTTGCTGTACAGTCTGCAGCAAAAGTTTTTCCATATTCTCAGCGTTAACTGTGACTGCCACAAGTATTCTTCTTTATCTGTACAGACTCCCATACGGGTTTCCCTGCTTGAAGACGTTCTTCTTGTAAAATTTTTGAACGTTATTCCTAGAGTACAAACTCTCAATATCTTCGATCAGGCGCTTCTCGTGCTATTTTTTCTTCTGAAGAAGAAGCCGAATTTCTTCCCGTATCTTCTGCTCGTTGAGCTCTGCTTCTTGCTTAGCTGAGTGTACTTGCCGGCATTCTTTATCAAACCAGTTATTTCTTGGTGGCGGTCGGGCGAAACCCAGCATATTAGCTTCGGCTTCTCTGGTGGCACGTTGGCAGCGTTGCCACTGGTCTTTGATTCTTGATACTGCCGGCATAGGAGTTGTTGAGAAATTTCGGGATACGCGTTCGACTAAGATTCCGGTGGTTTTTGTGATTCCATCTCCTCTATATTATATTTATCTTCTCACAGTAGTTCTTCTTCGTTGTTGCGCTTCCGTAATCCACATTTGCACCTGGCAACAATGTGGTGATCCGAGCCAATATTGACTCCCCGGAACGTTCGCACGTCCAGAAGACTGGAAGAATTCCTTATGCCTACCGCAGTGTGATCAATTCATGATTTGGATACCGCTATGTCTTCCTTGTGTACATATAGAGATGAGGAAACTGTACGCTGACTATATTGATATTTCGTCTCACCGCAAGGTCGATAATCCTACACCCAGACATGGTGTCGTGTAGGCTATGCTTACCAACTCTTTTATCAAAGATGTCGTCCTTTCCTATGCTGGCGTACCTAGGACATAGCCCATATGTCTTGTCGAGGAGCTCGTATAAGCATTCTTTGGTGGCATTGCAGTTGTCTTCTGAAGGAGCATAGGCGCATACAACGCACGCTCACATGTCGGAAACTCAAGAGTCAAGACTTCTTATCTAAGTTTGCCCCATATGGCAAATTCCGTAGTATATACCACCGTTTTCCATCATCCTTATGTCCATCAAGAACCTCAGCTAATTGCTCTGCTATTCATGGCTGAATGGATTCGAACATTCCACTTGCAGATCCGAAGGTCATTGTCCTTTAAGCGCTTGCAAGGGTCGTCAACGGTGAATACGCTTTTATCCGAGGCCATTAGCTGGTTGGTCTCATCTGTTTAATTTCCTCCGTCAAGAGTTGTGAGCCCTTTGATGGCGTAGGCCAGTATTATGCTGCTGGCTGAGCATGCCCTTGCCATTTTAGCTTTGCATGAGTAGGGGATTTAACATAAGCACTTCGCTACAAACTTGATTGTTGCGCTGCTGGTGGAACCCAAGTCATAGGATTGTCAGCAGTTTCCCGATCAGTCGCAATGCTGATCCCCGAAAGGAACCAATTTCACATACTTTAACGAGCAGATCAACAAATCTATCAATCTAAGAACGATACAAAAAGAATAGGAATCTATTCAGAGTCGGAACGGCGCCCTCATCAGGTGTTTTGAGCTGACGTGTCCTAAAAATAATAATGGAAATCGGTAGTTTCATGGTAAAATGCTACGTAAGAAACCATAAAAGATCCAAACAAAAGCGAAAAGATGGAAACACTTAGAGAAACCTGGCTGCTGTCCTCAAACGGGGAAAATAAATCAGACCGAAAATTCATAGAAGATCTGATGGCAACTGGGACTCTGCCTCATTTTTGAGAATTATGCCGCAGGTAACTCAAAATTATCTCCTATTATCGAAGCTGCACCTAATCTTAGTAACATAATACCTAGCTATTATCTGTCATCGCCGTACTGACGGATGAAGTAATAGAGTACGCTGTTAGCTTCAAGTCGCCTGACATTAGTAATAACTATGTTATATCAGGTAACTTCCTTACTTAAAAGGCTCCTAACGCGTGAAGAGTTTCTGTCTACAAGTTTGATCTCTTCGATCCCACACAAGTTATCTTCAGATACTCAACCCACCGACATCCGTTATAGCTTGATCTTTAAAACAGATGTTAAGTCCGAACGGTTGGTCGTTTTGAATCTATAATTTAAAGATCATCTTTGTTGGAGCATTATAGTCCATTCACTCGATGTGGCGGTACGTTGGCTCGATGTATTTTGATTCTCTGGATTACAAACACATATTCCGTTGTATTTTCTCTTCCATTCGTCCTTCTCACCTACGGCACCAAATATTCGATGAACAATTGTTGTCTCGAGAATTTTCTCTGTGTTCTACTTCCGCGCTTTTCATCCAGCTTTCGGCTGCATATAGCAGAACTAGCAATGTTTTGTAGAGCATGCAATTAATCTTGAATTCATTTAAGGGTAAGTCTCCACCGAATCTTCACCAGGTTTTCATTCGGGGGTTGATGTGTACTCAAAATTAGGTAAACTCCAAAACCATTTCGAAGTTATCATTGTCAATAGTGATAATTTGTTCCAGGTGGCAAACTTTTCTTCAATTGCCGTAAAAGCGTCAATGACGATCCACTGGGAGCAAATGTCCAGTAGCTGGATAGTTTTGCTAAAGATCGTGCTGAGTTATCCCCTACAATACCTGTTCCAGTACTTAATTGAGGAAATCAGATGACGGTGCATCTACTTGCTGAAAGTCGTTACGCTGTTTCCAAAATTGAAAACCAAGTGCTGGCCAATATCTACTTGAAGTTGTACTTCCGCCGCGCCGTATTCGCCCCTGAGTGCCATTACTACATCATACTTCAAACAGGCTCCGTTGACTCCGTGCAAGAGGTCACAAAACTTTTCTTTGATAGAGTCTTTAACCTCGTCGGTAGGGGATTGTAGATGCATTATGAAGATGTTTTGAATTTTTGGCTTGATGCCTGGTCACAGCCAGGTGATCGCTAATAGTCAATTACCATTAAGATTTGCAGATTTTCCACGATTAATCCATATCTTAAGATCTGCAGCCCCACGGACCAGACGCCTGCTGCACGGATGTCAGTAACCCACTTCGAGAATATTACCCATTAAGGGCTTATTCGCCACCATCTCTGAAATATTCATCGAAATCCTAATCTGCCTGATAAGGTGAATATATGTTGAAGTATATATACGAATATGTGAAGTAGGGAATCCACATGGTGTCATGTTATATTGCTGTTATTTTTGTGTGCATTATAAATTCAGTAGGTCATGTCCGGATGAACACCAACCATTACTCGGTGGCTACCCATGAAGGTAAGATAAGCACAATTCAAATGTGGTGACAGTTACAACACTGGGCATTACAAAGTTGACACCAATAAGTTTCTACTAGATTACAACAGCACCAAGAACTCATAATCCAGTTACGCTACAAAGCTTAATTGCTGGCAACTTTGAAGATAATTTCCACTGCCTGACATACGAGTATACTCAAAACCTGAAAAACAAATACATTCTCGCCAAGACCTTCAGACTAATAGGACTGATTTACTTCATGTCAAAGCGCAGGAAGAGGGGTTCAAGTTAGTGAAACTACTTTGTTAATGTATCCCCTCTTTTCAAGATGCTACATGTCTAGCAACTGGGAAGATCTAGCGATATTGATTTTTAAAATTTGGTGGGCTGAATTGGAGGCGCACTCGGCTGCAAGGCTCGGACAGCCCAGCACGGCATCTACGATTGGCCTTCAGTCTTATAACTCAGGTAGTTATCTGTACGAAATCGAAGAAGCTAACTGATTCGATAAAGGGCTTTTCATTGAAAAAGGGGCTTTGGATCTTCATGGCAGATAAGACTGATGCATTATGATTATGAGGACTATTTCACCACGTTCCGTGGATTACAGTGATATTTGCTTCATAGTAGTTAAGTGCCACCATCGGTCGGCCAGACGTGGACTATTGAAAGTCGGTGCAGATTCGCACGTTCATTCTTCATTTCCACGGTTTTCAGTAGGAAAACGGTGTACATTCGAGGTTTTTGAATGACTTGCAACAGTCCAGGTTTAGGTGATCGGGTAGTTAAGCCAACTTACAACCACCAACTTGGAGGGTTCAGCTGTTTCTGGATCACGTTTTTCAAGATGCGCCGAATATTCCCGGGTGAGTACCCACCTTCGAGTTTATGAGAGGAGCTGTTGACCCATTTAGGGCTCAACCGCCAATACTTGTACCATAGCACATTGACAAGTAATAATGAAAACTGGCTTCAGCTCCATATTTATGTTGATATAGTTTAAAGAAGCTATCTGCTATCTAAGGGTCAAATTATGTTCCTATTTTCTCCGCACCATTACTCGAACAACAAGAAGAAGTCTTGGAAGGGGTTGACATATTAAATGGGCAGGAATCGTGCACGGTGGTACAAAAACATGGCTAAGGCTCCTGGGGATGATTGAAAGGATATCAATTTATTCAAGCAATTTCGAACCTTACTTGACCACGTACGAATTCAGCTGCGCCTGAATTTGGCCCTCAACGTTGATCAGAGATTGCAGGTTTTACTTTGAAAAAGATATGTCTTGTTGAAATCGTTTAAATCGGAAAGATGATTTACAGCTTTGATATCCAGCTTTGAATTACTATTCGCTTACTTATTGATAGTAGAGGAATTAAAGTTTATTTAAGTCCCTCAGATGCTTCTAAGTTCCCAGCATTAATTGCCACTTGGTTGAAGATAATAGTTGAAATTCTTAGCGTGCTCTCCGTTCTGTCTAATATGTTATCCTGACATAAGTACTCGTAACTTCCACTTTACTCAAACCTAGTTCTAGGTTGAAAGTCTTAAGTACAACAAATTCCTCCTGCCCGATCCCTTAATAGGAATTATGTAGGCTAGTATATTTCTCTAGTTCTTCAATTTCCGAGCAAGGCTTTTTAAGAAAATTCAAAATCAAAAATTTAATTATTTTGGGGGATTTCAACCTCAACTTACTAGATAGCAGTGATACTGTTCCCAATTACTTAACGCTTTTGGCATCGCATGGTCTAGGCTGCTTCATAAATTAAGCTACTATAATGGTGTCGGGAAGATGTTTGGATCACAATAATGGACGATTTATCAATTTCTCATTGAGTTCCTGCGAGAAGTGCATATTTGATTTCAAAGTTAACGATCATTCATGACAGGGCTGTTGGTAAGCACAATTGTTTACAAAAAAGAGAGTCATGGTGAAAATTCCCCCAAAAAAAATGTGGCAAAAATTGATTTCATCAAGCTCAAAAACAATCTCGTTTATGAGTTTTGGGATGATGTTTATTTGGAAAATTCTGCAGTTTATTCACTGTTTATTGATTCCCTTACTAAACATATTTCAGACTGTGCCTACACAATGCCCCTAAAAAATCTACTAAACGACTCAAATCTTGGATTACTTATTAAGAAAATCCAGAGTAAAATTAATCTTAAAATCAAGTCTAAGCATCCCAACAACCTCCGGTTGGGAAATAAGTATAAAAAATTGTGCTCTGAACTAAAAAAAGAAATTCTCGTTCGCAGCGATAAGTATTATCGGAATCAATTATTTTTACTAAGGGAGATTAAAAAAGTGAATGGCAGGTAGTTAACAGTATTTTGAATCAGCCTTCCATTACTAAAATACCTTATGCTATTCATGTTAATGATAGTTACTTTACCTCAATAGCTAGCAGTTCATCATCACAAACAGTTCAACCGAGTTACACTTTGTGTTCGGGTTTTGGTAACTGTGGAAATCCGTTACAACAAAATAATGTTGCCTTCGAGCCCATTACTGCATTTGAAGTCTTGAAAGCTTTTTGTGCTCTGCAAAATTCGAATGCTTGTGATTTTGATGGCATTTCCAATTTAGCTTCAAAACATATCGGATGTTTCGTAGTTGATGTAGTAGCAATTATTTTTAACCGTAGCATTTTTTCAGGAGTTTTTCCTGAGGCACTCAAATGCACGGACGTAGTTCATCTTTTCAAAAAGGGTTCAGCAAGGGATATGTGCAATTATAGGACAGTCTCACTCCTGTTTTTAGCGACGTCTTTGAAATAATCATTAAGGTGAGGATAATATCTTTTTTAAATAAGTCTAAGTTCAGTCAGTTGGTTTTGAGAAGAGAAAGTCAACTGAAGATGCCCTACTGCTTTTTTACTTCCGTATTTTCTCCAATCTTGATGACAAAAAATTCACTGCAGACTTATTTGTAGATATCACATAACCTTTCGATATGGTTAACCAAAATATCCGGTTTTTAAAACTTGAAAAAAACTGGATTTCGTGGCTTCATGCTCGATTGGTTTAGGTCTTACCTTTCAAATAGATCTCATGGAGTAAAGATTGTTGGAATGCGGAGCCAAATCCAGTTTTTCAATTTGGGAGTACCTCAAGGTTCAGTGTTGGGAGCCATTCTATCAATTCACTGTTCGACCTTAATTTTAAAGGTACACTTACTGCTTTCGCAGATGATGTAGGCCATTCTTACGGTTCTGACAGTGCTTTGAATTTGGTATTGGATATCAGCTGGGATCTTAATTTATTAAGGACCTTGTTCGCTGTCACACTATGTACATTAGCTCTAAAACTAAAATTATGTTTTTTTTTAATCTATCCGCACTAGTAGGTACCAATGCTGAAGTTTACTTTCATGCAAGGAGTGTCAAAGTTATAAACTGACAGGTTGCACATGCATTTCCGCTTAATCCTCCCCAATTTTCGTTAGCACTCTTAGTTGCAGTGATAAGTGTTTTTTTAATCGAGAAACTGGATGAGTTTAAGCACTTGGGGCTCACTATTGATTCAAGGATGAGTTTTGCGAACTATACGGAGTCTTTAACGAAATATTTTCACTGCACTCTAAGACATTTTTTTTACCTGAAAAATATTTGTTCGAAAGAATTATTTATTATGGTATTTTTCATTCGAAGCTTCAATATAGTATTGAGTGCTGTGGAGGTGCATATTTAAATAAAATGCAGCCTCTGTTAGTTCTGCAGAAATATGTATTGAGAAAAATATGCCGAAAAACCGTCGTCACCCCAGTTATCCATTTTTCTGTGATATGAAAATTCTACCACTCCGTCATTTGTATTATTTTAAAGAGGTTCTTCATGAGATCAGGAAACCTTAATTGCAGATTATTCTTCGATTATAATTTTGTAGATAGATAGAGATAGATAGAAAGATAAAAAAATTTTATTTTCCGAAAGTTTCTAAAAAGGCTTGGTTTTCATTCAATCCGAACCTGGACCTTAACACCATGCTAATCATCTCGCGTGAGTTACTGTCTTCGAAGTAGTTTGGTACCTCGGCATACTTTAGGTTACAATACTCGTCGTGGAAACGTGATTGCAGCGCTCTGTTTGTATGTTCCGTCCATGTTCCGTCCAATGTCTTTCTATAAGATTTTTGCATGTTGCATTGCATACTTTCCACTCAGACTTTGTTGACCAGTTAAACTCAATTTTGACCTCAATAAAGAATTCTGACCACGCACTTGCCCAGTAAATCTGCTTTCTCATGATGACATCTCATTTTTTTTTCAATAATCAGCGCGCGCTCAAAGGGTTTTCGTGCTCCTAAAATGTTTATACACAGCGCGGGTGAAGGAAATTTAGGGAGGAAGAAAAGACAGGTACCTATGTTCATTGTTTTTAAATGTTTGTAAGTTATAACGACCAGGAAACACAGATATCGGTAGGGCATTCCATAAGCGAGTTGTACGGCTTAGGAAAGAATCACGATATTTTAGAGTACGTCCGAAAATGGGCTTGAAGGTATACAGATGAGCATTCATAGCGATACGGTTCTTACGGTTGAAAGTTTGAATGGGCGGAATGCCACTGGCGATTTCAATGGAGCACTGGTGGTAGAAATAGCGATAAAACAAAGTAAGACAGGAGATATTACGTCGGTGTTCGAGGGTGTCAACTGATTGAATGAGTTTTATAGCACGGTTTTGAGTCCTATCTAGCAGGTGCAGAGAACTTTTAGGAGCACCTGACCAGATGTGGGCATTGTACTCCAATTTAGCGTGGATAAATGCTTTATATATTGTAGCCAGATCAGATGAGTTGAAATATTTTTCACATCGCTTGAGAAAACCTAGACATATCGCAGCATTTTTGACAACATCGAATATGTGGTCATTCCAACGGAACTTGTCACTGACACACATACCGAGAATGGAAAGTTTTTGGGTTTCGACGATGTAAGTGCCATTCATGGATAATAGCTGGGCATTTAGATTTCGCTTTAATGACAGCAGTTAGCATTGAATTTTGGAAGCATTAAATTCCACTCGATTGTTAGTTCCCCAATTGGTTATGATGTTAATATCGGAATTTAATGAGCTTAACATACGCTGCCGTTCCCGTTCTAAAACCGAAGAGCAGGGGCGTGAGTCCGGGAACGAATATGAAAAGCAGAGAGTACTGTCATCAGCAAACGAATATATTGGATTAGAAGTAGCAGACAAGAGGTCATTAATGAGAATTAAAAAGAGTATCGGGGACAGAACGGAGCCCTGGGGCACATCAGCATTTATTTTGTGAATATCAGACTTGAAACCATCCAAGACAACTTGAATAGTACGTTCCGAAAGGTAATTTCTAATCCATTGAAGAAGAGAGTCATCGATCGCAAAAGCACGCATTTTCGACAAAAGATCCTGATGCCAAACTCTGTCAAATGCCTTAGAAATATCAAGTGCAACTATCTTGCTTTCGCCAGATTGATGTACGCTTTGGTTCCACTTTCCTGTGAGACATGCCATCAAATCACCAGTGGACCAGTTGCTACGAAAACCATATTTGCCGGTCATTGAGAAATTTTCGTGTTTCGAGATGTTTCATGAGCTGATGGTTTATCAGCGTTTCCATGACCTTGGAGAGAAGAGACGTAAGTGCAATGGGTCTGTAGGAGGAGAGAGAAGAAGAGCCTTTTTTAGGGACGGGCTGGACAAATGCTGTTTTCCATCTTCTCGGAATAGGATTGATGAAAAAGCTTACGCAGTGGTTTTGCCAGCGTGGAAATCACCCCTTCAGAAGAAGGGGAGATGTACCATCCCGACCAGCGGATTTGCATATATTAAGGTCTTTAAGTACTCTTGCTACTACACGAGTGCGAAAGTGGATTCGTCCCATTGTAGATTCGACGCGCTCAAGTGTAGGCGGGGACAAAGCACAATCTGGAAGTGCTGATCTAGCCGCAAAGTGTGCAGCAAGCAGATTGTCCTTGTCCAAATGGCTGACAGCTGGAATGTCATTGTAAATAAGCGCTGGGATGGAGGATGAGGCAGAATTTCTAATGTTTTTGATGATCGACCAACAATTTTTACTGCCCTTGGGACATTGCACTATTTTTTGCCTCATTTTTTGATCGTATTGGAATTTCGCACTGTCATTTCTGGTTCATTTAAACTTTTTTCGGTTTTCCTCTGTCGGGTTGGTCTTGTAGGACCGAAAAAAGATTTCTCTAATGCAGACAGCCCCTGTACAGCTCGAGTCGTACCATGCCTTTCCGTTTGGTTTGATACTATTCATCCTATGGGGGATAAAGCATCTCATTCCAAAGAGAATAGTTTCTGTGATCAAATCAGCAGCATCGAAAAAACATAACTACCAGTTAAAATTCCTAAAGAAGTTGTTAAGTCCACTCCAATTGGCTGTCTCGTATTGCCATACGGTTCTGAAAGTTTTCTCGGTAATCCGTTTTTCGGCAAGGGTGCTAACCCTTCGGATGTATTCGAAATGGAGTTCTAGTGTTGAAGGGAAGGCTTTTGATAGTCCTGTTTCTAGGTTAAGCACGTAATTTGGTGTGTTACTAGGTAAGGAAAAACATTTCTTGATAAAAAACCTTTGAATTGTTCGACTTCATTGTGTTCCGAGTAAGCCCAAACTTGCGCGCATTAGTTCATCACTGATTTGGAAGCCACTTTTTTGTACTTAGCTGAGTGCTGTATGTTTTTGTTTTTGATGAAGTTTGACCAGGTAGCATTTATTGAGTTTTTGGACATTGCAAGCCTCTGCATAAGATGTTCTGTCCACGACATGTTGTAAGTCAGAGTTACTCCTAGGTACTTGTATTTGTTATATAGTTTGATTTCATTGTTGTTAAAAGTCCATTTTTCTTCAGCTGCCCGCCGTCCGCCGTTTCGAAAAATCACCACTTCTGATTTTTTCAAGTTCACAAGGAGATTCCATTTTGAGCTATAATTTGCGAAGCTATTTATTATTCTTGCAAGGAAGCGGGATTGTCGGAGAGAAGGACAATATCGTCGGCATAAAGTAAGATTTTTACTAATATGCCTTCAATGGATAGTCAAAGTCATGCAACATATTGTTGCAATGTTGTTGTGATAGATAGCCTTTAAGATTGAGAGCATTTTTGTCGACATTCCCAAAAGTCTCAGTTTGTGGAATAATGCGTCTCTGCTTATGATGTCGAAAGCAGCTTTTAAATCGATGAAAAGCGCATAGAGTTTCTTGTTTTGACTTAGTTGTAGTTTTATAAGGCAAGATAGATTGAAGATTTGGTCTACAGTTGAGTAGTTTTGCCTATATGCAGCTTGGAACTCTTTCAAGATCTCATGTTCTTCTACCCATCGATTAAGTCGGTGCAAAAGAACGGTTGTGAACAGCTTGTATATAGTGTCGATAAAAGACAGATCGCGGTAGTTGGCTACATCATTAGGGTTCCCTTTCTTGACCTTTTGAAGGAATCGGGAATGGTTATTGTATTAAAGATGTTGCGGTGGATTTTTTTGGTTAAATTAGGCAAAGCATTTTTATAAAATTCGAAAGGAATACCATCGATGCCAAGGGCTTTGTTATCATTTGCTGATGCAGTAGCTACTTGAATTTCATCCATTTTAATGTCTTCATCAAGCAAGGGTGTGTGGATATATGTATTTAAGGTATGTTCGTATGATATTACTGCAGGTGATATTGGATTGAGTAGGTTTTGGAAGTGCCTTCTAAACTCAGATGATGTTATATCAGACTTTCGATTTTAAGTGCTACCGCGCATAATTTTAGCGAGTTTCCATCAAGTTGTTGCCTTGACTGACGCTAGTTGACTTGCGATATTTAAATAGTAATTGCGTTGTTTAAGTATGCATAAGGCTTTGTATTTTTTGTTCGACTCTCGGTAGTATCTTTTATAAACGTCGATATTGTGTTTTCTGTACATTTTGAGGTTTTCCAATACATCTCTCCTGGCGTAAAAGCAAGCTGTACGAAATTCAGGTTAGGCCGATTATTTCCTCGATTCGCACTGTAAACACATTCTTTAATTGCAAGACAGAGATCTTCACTAACAATTTTTTGTGGTATGTTTTGTTCTAGACTGCATATGTATTTGGTTTTTCTATCATCGCGCCATTTAAGCCTTGGTAAAAGCTTCATACAATCATTGGTCGCTATAACTTCCTGTGTAGAAAGATTTGCAATGAGGGGCATATGATTGGAGAAAGTTTCGCAGCCGATTCTAAACAGTAGTCGATGACCGAAGACCCTCTACTGCTCACAAATGTAAATTCGCTAGACCTGTCTTCATATCCTCGTCCTCTCAAAATGAATGCCCCAATCTCTTCTAAGAACTCTATAAACATATTAGAATTTCGATCGCAATAGTTGTACTTTGAAGTTCTGATTGTGGGGACTAGATTTTCATTCCCGAGCTGGGCATCTACACTTCCTTTCGTACCCGTTCTTACATTTAAATCGCTTACTAATATGAAATTATTCTGATCTATTTCATCAAAAAATTTAATAAGTTTTTCAAAGTCGCTTCTCAAATGGTTGCAGTTGATGTACGTAGGAAAATGGTTAGGAAAAACTCCTTCAAAATGCCCTCTTTGAAAATCGGTATCACAGTGCTTGATAAAGCTGAGTTGATAAACTTGTTCTACGCATTTTTTATACCCGTGTAAACAGCCGCCACTTGCTCTTCCTCGTGTTTGTTGTTGTGTTCTTGTAGCAGGAATCCATTCAAGTTCGTATCCCGGGAATAATTTTTCGTATCTTTAACTATTTTCAGTTATTACTTTCGTATAAAAAGAATATTTCAAAATTATTAATATATTTAAAAAAATTACAAAATAAGGTTTTATTTCCAAGACCGGCAATATTAAAAGATAAAACCTGACAGGCACCTAATTGTTAAGCGTGGTTTGGAGAGTTGCTTGAACTTAGAATATTTTTGTTGGGTATAGTTACTCGTAACATACATTCTGTTTTGCTTAATAAACTAACAATATATTCCCTATCTAACATACATCGCTGAAAGCTGTAATGATTCCTTCGTGACTGCATTTGTAACGATGACCATTGTGTTCAATAGCCCGACGCTCGATCTCGACTTTTAGGTTGGGATTTATTTGAGTTATACATTTTTTGATCAGTCGGAGATGGTACTTCTCTCTTCTTTCATTGTACATATAACAGGTCTCTCAAGTTCTGTGTTGCCGATAATACTGAGTTAACGTCATTTACATTTCTAGTGTTGACTGTAGTAATAGATACATTGAGAGTTGAACTGCATATTTAGTCGAATTGCTGTTTTGCTTGTAGAGTGTTGGTCGCAGTCAATCCATTTACAACAATGTTTAGTCTTTTAGTGAATTTCTCAAAATCTTCGATTTTTCGGTTTAGTGTTTTTCCGCTTGCTTTTAGCTTCGTGATTTCAGACTTAAGGGTTTCGTTTTCCACTTGTAGAGCGATTTTTGATGGTGAATGTCATTCTTGTTGCTATGTTGGCTAATTTTGAGTCAAATAATTCGTTCATTTTCGGCATTAAATTGTTCATAAGTGTTGTCATTGAGTTTTCACCCATAGTGCGAGTTTTTTTAAAATTTACAAATTTATCAGAATCTGGTGAAGTTTCTTTCAAAGATCTTTTTGGTTTTGTATTTTCTATTCGTTGTACAACTGATGAGAACAAAAGTTTGGTTGTCGTTTTTGTTAACAGGCTTTCAATGCAGTGGTGAAAAGGGTGTTGCCGAAAATTTTCCCGCAACAAGTTTGGCCCTCTTTTCGGTCTCTCTTTTCGTTGAGTAGGAATACCGATCTCTTGCGGAGGTGGAGGGCAGCCATGGTCCCATCAGCCAGTGGTCCACCAACCCCAGACCTCGGAAATTAACCCACATAGGTTTCACGGACGGGTTTCCCCGCAGAGGAGAACGAGGAGGTTCGATCGGTGAAGCCCCAAGGACAGTAGGGAGACTCACTATGAACCAGGAACTCCAGGATGCGACAGGAGGTCCCCCAGGAACACCGTTGTAGGAGCCCATAGATAGACGGGAGACTCGCAACGGGCAGCATCAGACAGGACGTCTGAAAGTCGCCGACGAGTGGGGACGGACAGTCCTTGCAACCCATACACGCCAACACGATGATGGCGGGTGCGGGAAGACGATCCCTGGAACCTACACCCCAACAGGAGGCTAAGGGAACACCCCATCCCGCTACCGATGGGGATACGAGCACCAGCATCACATCAATATAATGGATGTGGATACACCGAGACAATTGGTCGATGCGTGAAGAGACGACGATCTCTTGTACAGCAATACCCCAATGAGGGAGCAACAAAGCAGCAATAGTGGTATGCAGGTGGACGGCCAAGACAATCGAGCGCACCCCAACGACGCACCAGCTGTAAAAGTTAGGTTCGATGGGCGAAGGGATGACGACCCCTTTTTAAGTCAGCACCCCACCGATTGAGCACCGAAGGAGCAGCAGAGGCATGTAGGCGGACGGCCAAGTAATAAGACCGCCTCCACCGAGGGAACAGACAATACACAAACATACAACAACAATCAACAACAAAGAACACCAACCAACAACAACCAGCAAACACACAATAAATAACGATTGTGCAAGAAAAAAAAGTACAAACTGGCAGAGAGGCCAGACGCTATTGGTCAGTCCCCACCCCCAAATCTGAACGCCGATCCACCGGAGTAGTTAGGGACCCGCGGATAAAATTATAAAAATTGAAATTTGCACAGGCACTAAACGTATAGGGGCGGCGATCCAGCGGATGGTTGGATCGAGATACAATCCCTTCTGGATCCCTTCAGGAGTGTCTGGCGGGAGCTGTGGAACATAAATTATCTGGAAGTCACTTTGGTGATGACCAGCATATCAGGAGGGCCAGCCGAGTTTTCTTAGTTGCGAATTTTTTTTGAATTTTCCGAAAAACAAATTTTTTTTCTTCTTGAAAAGTTTGGGATTCTGTGAAGTAGAATCGCGAGTTGTGCTAAGACAAAAAAAAGAAAACACAACAAAACAAAGGGAAAAAGAGAAAGGGAAGATCAAGGATAGCTACGAAGGTACGAGGAATTGGATACCGGGAGTAGCGGGAAACAAGGATTGAGGAACTGTACCAGAAAGGGGCACAGCACCGCCAAGGAAAAAGCTAAGTATAGTGTTAGTGTAGTGCAGTGAAAAAAAACTGTGTAGAGATAGGAATCCGTTTGATTTTTTGAAAGTTGAGACTCCGGTGGGCCGCGCGTGCGAGAATTCCCGAGAATAGACGGGACACGCGACCCGTTATATAGCGTTTGGCGTGTATTGGGACTGTGAAAATGGCGGGTCACTCTATCGACGAGTGTACCGCTAAGAAAAAAAATTTAAAGAAATCGTCGAGCCCTAACAGGGCTTTATAAGGTTTTTTTCATTTTCTTTAATTTTTTTCCTCTTCTTTTCGCTCGTTTTTCCTCGGGGAAGGTTTTCTTTTCTTGTCTTTCGAAACGGTTTCGTGGTTCCGGAAAAATCACTTGGCGCTCAACTCAACACCGCGGGGATTACTAGATCCCAGAAAGTGTTATCGTTTGGTTCGTGGCATCGCCGTATCGGTGCAGGGAAACAAACGTAGCAACGGAATGGGTTGTTGCCTTCGGAACCAAAGATAATCAAATGAGCTTTTGATTATTGAACTTTTTCGTGGTGAAAATAAATGCTAGTACGCTTATGTGTGGGAGTACTGTGTTAGATTCTGAGCGTGTATGGCGTTCGTTGCACTTTCTCAGAGAAGAAGTGAATTTCAGTTGATGTGCACGAACAATGAAATCACTCAGATGTCAATTGTATTTATCAAAGAGGAAAATTTAAAAAAAATAAAATTCCTTTTTAACTCGTAAATCACAGGATTTAGGGCCAGTGAACCAGTTCACAATATAAACAATCATTCCAAATCACATTATATTTCAAATTTAACGCTTCAATAGGTTTTTCATGAATTTTCAACGATATACAATAAGGAGCCGCGCCAAAACACATCCAATCGCTAAGCCAAGCTAAGCAACTTTTTACCTCTCTCCAGTATGAGCACCCCTTTTGTATCTGTATCCTTTTCTCGTACGACTGCTTTTCGTAACTTTTATTTAGTTTCATCTTGCGGCCTATTTAATAAGCTCCCACAATCGATTAGAGCACTAACATATTCTGAGAAGTTTGAAAAAACTGTAAGGCTTTGGCTTTTAGATCTTATTGTAATTATATTAGTTTTTTTCTGACATTCTGGTGTAACTAAGGGTTTGCCTTTTTGACCTCTATTTTCTTTGGAATATAAATTTCATAATGTATTTGTAAATTGCTTTTTAAGAGTCACCCCACCCATTATTAAAACTATTTATAATAAAGTTCATTGAAGTGGCATTTGACACAAATTTAATACTTGAAGTATACAAAATGAATTCTGTATACAAAATCCAATGTGAAATAATTAAGTACAATATTAATGTACATACATATAGGAATTTATACGAAACACAATTATAATAATAACAATAAAAATAAAGAAAAAAATAGAGCCAGCCGCAAACAAATTTATATTCAGTTATAGTTATAGCAAACCTTCTTCATACTCTGACTTTCTTAATCAATTAAATTAATGATGCAAAACCAACTTCATGGTCGTATCATTATTCATATTTGTAAGTCTGAGGAAAACCGCTCTATCTGCAAGACTTCTAACATTGATTGACACATCTAATCTGTGTACATGCCAACAACCATAAATCAAAAACAAACATCCCCAAGACAAATTACAAGAAGCTATCTCTGCAAAATCTTTCAACAGTTTGTCGTCTCCAAACATATGTTATCAATCATTTCGAAGTTTTAATTCCATTAGCCTGCTCAAATCTGAACACAACATCAATGGAGGCCAGACATCTCTAGCTCTTTGTATCTGTGTGTAGGACTTCAAATCAATTTCGAAATAATAAATTTTTCGGCTGGTAATGGCGCCTTAAAAAAAAAAACAAACTTTACCACTGAAATCTATTGCCATACAATCCACACCACATTACCGCTTTACCACATTTTACATAACCTTAAGAATTCCTTTGGCATCCCTCTCCATCTGGTCCTGTGCTTGTTTAGGGTCGAATTGGTTGTTTGTTGTTTTAGAATGGGCTCCATTATTAATCTTCAACTCATTCCACAACTCAATCAAACTTTAAGTGCAAATGAGTTTTAAGACTCACCGGCGGTGCATGCCCTAAGAGCGGCTTAAATCCAAAATTACTTTCGAGAACTCGTACTCGAATTTGTAACAGAATATAACCGACTAACCAACAAAGACTTTTGAAAGTTACCCAAGACATTGTGGTTGTTATTTTCGACTTTTACCATATTTTCCAAAGAAGAAACAGAAGAAAGAAGAAAGGTCTTTAACAAAGTTTTAAATCTCTACTGTTCTCGTGGAATTTTGCAAACCATCCACCATCTAGTTAGAATGTTCCCAACTCCACCTCAACGTCAATATTTGCGAAAATAGCTTCAAAGGATGTTATTATTCGATAGGATTAGGTAAGGTTAGCCTTGGATGTGTGTATGTAAAATTTGTAGATATTCGTATTTGTCCCTATACTCTTGCTCACTGTTCAGACGACTCGTGGTTTATTTATTAAGGCCCAAGGATGGGGTAGTATTTAAAGGCAGATGCTAAATTTACCTTTCTGCTCTGGCAGAAAAACGACCAACGTATGGGTAGAGGAAGGATATAATCAAGTTGTGTGCGCTTTGCTTATCCCAATATGTATCAAATGCTTGAAATTGTAATGGTGTGAGTTGGAATGCTGAAATTTCTGGCACGTTTGCCTATTCGGCAAACAAAATTTATTCCCAAATCAGCTGAACAGAGTGTTTATACTCGTATGTAGGCCTTTTAATTTTCACTTTTTTGTTTAAGGAGGATGAAGGTGCGATGTATCAAAGTAATTTGTTGTCGCTAATCCATAATTCCTCAGTCTATAGTGGTGCTCATTTAAAGAGCAATTTAAGGGAGTACACGTTATTGACGGGTTGAACGTTTTAAGTGAGAAGGTGCCCAATATATCTACTTTCAGTGCACAGTTTTTACAAATACCAATAAATATCATAATGCAATCCTTTTAATAGAATCTTTCAGTCTTTTGAAGAAGTGCATACATCATCATCATTACTTGCAGAGCAAGCGTCTCTGGATGTTTTATCACTTATGGCCAGCACATTTAAATGCTTAGCAAAAGTGTAGTGTTCCGTCACGATGCCAGTAAGGAACCCGCAGGCTTTCCTACTGAGGGACAGTAAAAAGGCAGGTAACCTGGATAACCATACACCATGCCATCTGCAGTTATGCTCATATGAAACTGTCAATGAAAATTCTAACCGAGGACGCAGGCAGACCTAACGTAGGTTCAGGTCTTCAAAAACTCTCCTCTGAGCCTTTTTTAGCAAGCCCATCGGCGATTTCATTTCCCGTGATCCCATTGTAACCCAAATAAAACTCTGTGAACTTAGCCTTCCGATTGCATTTGTGAAGTATTGCATTTTCGAACTAGCTTGGAAGTCGTAAAAGATTTCATCATTGCTCTAAACACACCTTGATTATCGCCGCAGATGCAAATGCTTCGCCTCCTAATCCGATTCTTCACAATATAACAGGCGGTTTGAAAAATCTCTAGACTTACACATAGATCACGCCTCTAATGTAACCTTTTTACTTAGTACCGGCCTTCAAATGATATGTGTCAAAATTTGATGATATCTCGACCATTAGTCATCCAGATATTGAAGTTTTAGTGACGCACCTTTTGATAATTTCAACACCAGGGAAAAAGTCGAGTTTTGTATGTTGATAAAACACTGTTATTTTATATGAAAAAATACCGTTAAAACTCAAGAATGGCTTGAAAAGTGTTATAAGGAATCTGCTGTATCGAAAGCAACCATTTGTCGCTGGTTTTCTGAATTCAGACACAAATGATGCTGAACCTTCTGAATGCCCAAATGAAGCTGTTACACCGGAAAATATGGAAAAAAAACCCCAACATCGTTTTGAAAGTATGTGAGATAGCTGCCGTCCCTCGTAAAGATATCAATAAGCCGTGCACATTATATTTTCCACAGGTATTTGGGTATGCTAAATCTCTGTTCGAAGTGGGTACCGCGTTTCCTAACTGTTGACCAAAACAACAACGTGTTGTTAACTAAGAGCGCTGTTTGGAGCTGTTTAAACAAAATGAAAAGAATTTTTTCATGCGGAACTGAAGCGTATTTTGAAGGGTTGGACAAATCGTTCTATAAGAAAGGCATACAAATGTTAGAGCGGCGCTGCAATGACTGTACCACTTCAGAAGGGGACTATGTTGATGAATATAGTCGAGCTTTGTCACCAAATTGTGTTTTTAAATGCTAGTCGGGACTTTTCGAACAACCTGCTAGTTTCATTGCCATCAGGATTGCGTATATCCTCGCTTGGTAGACAGACGCTAGTTTTCCTAACGAGGAGTGAAATCTAATGTTGTCGTCCCCCAGAAAGACACCAGCACCGCATTCTAGAGCTATCCCTGAAGATCCGACTACATTCTTTTCCTGGCTCAGATTCTGGTCGAAACCAGTCTTGAATACAGGGAAAGTGGACTGCATATTTTTTCCGCAGCAGGAGTTCCGGTGTCATTGTACGAGAGACTACTTCGGTTTAAACGGAAGATGGGAACGATTTTAAGTATTGTAAGTAAGACCTTCAGGTGCTTGAGGTTAAGTACCCAACAATGTAAAAAATTATATTATAGCAAGGTAAACGATGGTTAAGGACGGATGTACTTTTGACCATGCTTCAAGATAAAAAAGGAACAACCTCATGCGGATCAACACATGACTTGTTGCTCGAATTTTGAAAGGCCACGTCCGACTTCTATTTGGGTGTAAGCGGCAGACTATGGCAGGAAGTCTTGAGCTTTTGGCACATTGTGATCGAGGTGTAATAATTTGCATCAATGTTAAAATCAGCAACATCCGATAACTTATGTCGCTATAACAGCCGAGAAATACTGTGAGGTATTTCTGGGAAGATCGGCTGCAAGCGCAAGAAACGGCCATAACCATTACCAGGCGCGTATGCCGTCATGCATTAAGTGTTTAACATCTGTGACATCGATGCCACAAAGCCGTCACAAATGTCACAACGGATGTGCTGGGCTTACCCGACCACCCACACGAAATTCTTTCTTTGATGAAGTGTGGATATGAGGACATACGAGTATAGTAAAATGACTAGCCAATGAAGCAACCCCATACAATAACAAGAACGGCTCGTGCGGACAACAAACAGAGGGAAATTGGAGAACATTGTCTTAACCGGAGGAAAAAAGAGACTGAACGAGAAGCAAGTGATTGAGGAGAGAAGTGCTTCACCAGTAATATAGTTCATTGTGTTGACCAAAAGTCATATGTCAACATATATCAAGCCAACAAGATCCAAACAGAAACCTGTGGAGATGAGGAACGCAATTTAGTAACAGTGTCATACTCGGTGCTGAGAATATGGAAAAAAAAATTCTCCAGACTGTTACACGCAGAGAAGACCCAAACTCCGCTGTCAAACAAAACAAATCTTTTATGCTAGACGATGAAAGCAAAGATTTCCGCTCCTTTGACCAAAATAAAGTAGAAATAGCTTAATTTCAGCATAACAAAGCTAAGATACCGACGGGCCGTGTTTAAGGCAGAAGGAGACAATTTACCAGGACATACATCAACTCATTTCTACGATTTGGTCGGAGGAAAGTATGCTTGATGAATGGAGTTTTATTATCTTGTGACATCTTTACAAAAGAGACTCTTCAAACTGTGCCAAATTTTTAGATGAATAGGTATTTTTAATGTTGCGTTCAACGTCTTGTCTGTCTTATTGTGTGTAAATCTGAAACCATTTGCCAGTGATAATCTTGGCCGCAATCGGTGCACATTCACACTACGGCAGATCTTAGAGAAAATCCAAGAAGTCCAGATCGAAATACACCTTTTCATCGATTTCAAGGATATATATGACATCATCTACAGAGATGAATTATAAAGAACGATGCCTAGGTATCCATTCCAAACTCATCGGATTTAACAGAATGATGATTCGATTTTTGATTCTGTCTACCATTTTTGCGGTGACATTGATCTGATTGCATTTTAGTCACCTGGGATGGCTAGGACAAGCAGCGCGAATGAATGTGGTATTAATGTCTTCGATTCATATCCGGAGAGATAATACAATATTTGAATCAGCAAGCCACAACTGTCTCTAAAGAGTTTCCCAACAAGACTGGACATTTTTAAGATCAAGTCATGTTTGATATTGTTCGCTGACATTCATATCATTATACAAGGTTGAGCAAAACTAATGTCATAAGAAGAATGTGCTATAATTTTTTCAAATCACGTCAGGTGTCATTGCGTTATGATATTTATATTAGAGACAGATAGAGAATTAGTTGAAAATAAGCAGTAGGGCCATATACCATACACCTGAAGCACGAGGAGTTATTGTCACTGCTTATTTGACCAACTTCCGGTTTGTTGTTTTAACGCAGTTTGAATAACGTCGTTTTCCTCATCGTCCTGCACCATGTGCGTGAATAATTAAGTATTTGGATGAGCGTCTCATGCAAGCTTGGCCTACTGTAGATGTCGCGAGTAGTGGCCGGCCCCGTGTTGCTCATTCGACAGAGAATATCACTGCTGTAGCCGAGGACAACAACAAACATCGACGAGACGACGATGTATAACAACTGGCATCAGCAGACATTCAATGCGTCGAATTTTTGACGAAACTTCTTAAGAAATTGCAAACCGTTCACCAATTGATACCTTCTGACCGTCAAGTGAGCTTAACTTTCTCCCATGCTCTGTTAGGTGAAAGAAGGGGATGATTTCGTATCCAAAATCATAATGAGCGACGAAGCCCATTTCCACTTAAGTGGTTATGGGAATAAACAAAATTTGCAATTCTGGGGCACGGAGAGTTCAGATGAAATGCACGAAAAGCCATTGCATTCCCTCAAAATGACTCTTTAGTGCGGGATTTGCAGTAAAAACTGATTGGCCCTTTTTTTTGGGGGGGGCGCCGATAGCACCAACGTAACCGTAACTGGTGAGCGCTGAATTGTTGGTTCCTGCAGGACGGAGCAACGGCTCACATAGCTCGGGGAACGATAGAGATTTTGAATCACCAGTTTCCAGGCCAAACCGCCAGAGCCAGGCCCAATCCTTTGGGAGTTCTTGAAATCTCGCGCTTACCATAACAAACCACAAACCTTTTAAATCTTGAAAGCCAGTACTGAAAAATAAATAACAGAATTTGGAGCCAGATATTTTGCGAGCAACCATTCAACATGCTGTAAAACGAGCACAAATGTGTATCAACTCAAAAGGTGGTAATTTGACTGATATCATTTTCTCAACATAATGTCATCAATTTTACACCTTCAGGCAAACTTTTTGTGAAAACAGACCTCAAGTTTTTTCACTACTAAGAAAATTGCAGCCAATTCTCATTACTTTTGCCCCAACTTGTATTTACATAGCTGTTCATGGGAAGACATACATATATATAATTATTCGACACAACGACAATTGTTGTTAAGCAATATTTCAAAAGTTTTGAAAGTTTGGTTGTCACGTTACACCAATTACTTCCGATTTTTAGTAAACTGCGAAAAGGAAAATCGAAAAACTTCGAGAAAATGTACCTGCTAATCCGAAAATATCCATTCGACATCGTGGTCAAGAATTGAAGATTTCAAGAAGCGTTATGAGGCGCGTTCTCACATAAGATTTGCAGCTTCGTGCTCAAAAAGTTCAATTGACTCAAAAACTCGAGTCTACAAACCTTACACGAGACATTTCTTAGATGAGTTATCTCCCATTTATTCTACCTGGATTGACTGGATAGAACGTATGATTTAACGCCGATCGTTAAAAGTACTCAAATATGCCAGCAAAGCCAAGACCTGTATTTACCAGATAACACCTTACTTTGAAGTTACCAAGATGCATATGTAGCTTTTGCATATAAAACAAAAGACCGGATGCGACATCTGCCAAAAGGTGTGAGTTCCTTAAATCAAGAGAGAGACCTACTATAGCCGAAAATTTGGTAGCTTGCATGACGTCTTACAACTTCTTTAGGAATCGATAATGGGAGAGAGTAAGTGTCGATCTTCTTATATTTTGTACTATCTATCGGATTTTGCGTAGCCATTACCAGCTCTAAAGGGCAGGCACTCATAGACCTATTCGGTGGATCGAACGTAATAATGAAGCATCCTAAGGGGCTGTTATCTTTTCCGTGAAGGAGCAAGCTGACTAATCCAACAAACAAATTTCGGGAAAGAGTATAGTAAGCTAAGAGAAGAAACCTATGGAACTAAGGGCGTCAAACTGGTGAAGGCAAACCTCGATTGTACTTATTTTTCAGTCATGTAGTAACCATCATTACTAAACTTAAAAACGCGAGTGCTGAATAGGAGACAAAAGTAGAAATGCTATAAATACATCAGAGCGGGGGAACTTTCCAGACGGAATGAACAGTGATGTCAACACATTCACATACGTAATGTATATATAGACATATTCAGAGCTCAGATCAATAAGGACTCCCTAGACTTAGTCAGTGACATGGAAATGACCGTCGATCCTGAAGCTAACGAGTTTTCCATAACAGAACTCGTCTTCCAGGTTGGCACTTTACCATGTTGATAATTTCTTTATAAGAAATGGGTTTAAACAAAAAATTCCCTAACAACACTCATTCCACTAATAACTCTGTCAATCAGGCAGCTGAAAAGCAAAGCTCTCTCTTGAAAGACACTAACCCACCTAATCCTGATCAATGGCGGAGAAATATGGGCAAGTATGGATGAGGTCATTCTAGGCTGTTTTGGGAGAAAATTATTTGAATAATATTCGGTTCCGTCAGGAAAAGTGAATGGAGTTATTAAGTATAAAAAAAATCTTCGAAAGTATAGACGCAGTATATAAGAATACAAAATTTAATTGGTCTTTACTTCACAATGAATCAATAACAACTAAACTTAAAATTACCTCAAATGACAAAAGATAGTGTTTATAAAGTATGAATAGGTATAAGAAAAATTAGAAGAGAATAAAAGCAATTGGGATAAACAATGGATTGTTATAATTTGGGTTTATGCATATATAAGAATCACTTTTAACATCCTCCGGCCGGGGAAGTAAGATTAAGCTTAAGTTTTCAAACGAGTTCCAAGCCGTCCGGGGCTTCCAAGGACAACGCAATTTTTCTTAAGCTATGGTGAGGTGTTACCCTTGTTATGATGGAAGGAGCACAAAATTTACATGTACTCAGTACGCTAGTGATTCCATAACACCTTAGGGAGGGTATATAAATTAATTCGGTTTTTTTTCCAAAATTTGAACGTTTATTTAAGAAAAACATGTACAATAGTACTATTCAAAGTATTGCCCATCTGTGTTTTTCCCATCTTTCTGATAATTTGTGGATCCCATCCCAAAAGAACTGCGCCGGCTTGGCAGCCAAGAATGAATCAAGCCAATTTTTTATATTCTGCTCTGATGTGAACCGTATTTCAGTGAGGGCGTTCTGCATCGACCGGAACAAATGGTAGTCAGAAGGGGCAAGGTCTGAGCTATAAGGCGGGTGGAGTAAGACTTCCCATCCACTGTTTTCCAAATAGTTCTTAACCGGAATAGCAACGTGGGGCCGAGCGTTGTCATGATGGAAAATTATTGCCTCGTGTCTGGTCGCACATTCCGGGCGCTTTTCGTCCACTGCTCTCTTCAAATGGATTAATTGTGTTCGGTAGCGTTGTCCATTGATGGTTTCACCTGGTTTTGGTAGCTCATAATACAGCACACCCATCTGATCCCACCAAATACAGAGCACCATGGATATTCGGCTTTGCCGTTGATTTGGCTGGTTGGCCGAAATTGACATGTGATTTTTTGCACTTGGGGTTGTAGTAATGGATCCATTTTTCATCTCCAGTAACAATCCGATGCAAAAATGACTTCTTTTTGTGGCGTTCCAGCAGCATTTCGGACATGCAAAGCCGCCTTTCGACGTCTCTCGGCTTGAGTTCATGTGGAACCCAATTTCCTTGCTTTTGAACACATCCAGCTGCTTTTAAACGTTTGGAAATGGCTGCCTGAGTGACACCCATAGATTCTATGAGCTCTGCTTGTGTTTGGCAACAATCTTCATAGAGTAATGCTTCCAGTTCTTCATCTTCAAAATTTTTTGGCTGCCCAGGACGTTCATCGTCTTCCAAGCCAAAATCACCACTTTTAAATCGTGCAAACCACTTTTGGCACATTCGCTCAGCTAGCGCATGTTCACCATAAACTTCCACCAAAATACGATGATACCGCAGCAGTTTTCTTCATATTAAAGTAATGAAGAAGAACTCCCCGCAAAAACACTTTTTTTGGCACAAAGTTCGACATATTTCATTCATTCAAATGAATGACATATACTGAAATGACGTACAATGACAGTAGCTTTCCAACGTATGTTTTAATGGAAAAATAACAATGGGATAATACAAGTTAAGCCATCTCTTAGCAAACCGCACGAATTAAGTTATAGACTTAATACAAAGACTTCAAAATGCTGGGCTTAAGCAAGAATGCACCGTACGTGAAGGAAGGCCTTTTAAAGTGTTTAATGTCCGAGCAATTTTCAAAATGACAGTATTAGTGGAATACTACAACGACGTGCGTTTTAAGATGGTCATTATCTACGACCTTAACACAAGAAGACGAGCTCAGGGTATGCTTAGAACACCAATACTGTACGACATACTCGTATATGGCAGAAGAAAACTTGAACATAGCGTTCCCTCAATTTTCAATGAACTTCCGCAAGACTTAAAAAATATTGTCAATTTTAAAACTAGAAAAAAGCTTATCAAAGAAATTCTGTTATCCTCAGTCCACTAGCATTTTGCTCCTTTTTTCAAAAATTTTTCTTAAGCCCTTTAAATATTTTTCTTTGAATTTAAAAAAAAAAATTCTCAATAGTATTAATTTAAAGCTAATATGTTACATTAAACTCACATTACAATGCAACCTCCTGTAGAAAAGCCATTATGGCTCCGAGGGAAATCTAACTTTGTAAGAAATTGATATGAAATAGAACAAAATAAAATTAAAAAAAAAATACACATAACATATAATCTCGTTTTTAAGGAATGGTGAGATTTTAAGGCATTCCGGATATACTCCGCTCTGGAAGCTTTAATTTCTTATATGTCTTAAAAAAATTAACAATTGAACCTCCTATTTTCTTAAAGACCATGTTTCTGATACCATCTATTCCACATGAGTTTTTGTTTTTTAAGCGGTTAACAGTAGCGTGAATTATTAACCTGCACAAAGAAGAAAGAGAGTGGAGTCATTTTATTAAATAAAAGTCTCCTATTGCTTACATTTAATTGGATACACACGTCCGGTTTTTAGTTTTTGTCGATGTTTTTAAAGAAAACAGAGTTTAACTCATTTTCTAAATCCTCATTACTTATCTTGATAACATTGCCTAACTTAAGAAACTTTAGATCTGGCTCAGTTTTATCCTCATATACTCGTACTACTAGCGTAAAAGCCGTCACCCTATCGGAAGATGCTATAATTTCTGCAATTGGCGGCAAATGTCAATTCTAATCCGACATTTGTGAAGCAAACAGATACAATATACACGCAAACAAGATATGAATCTTTATACTACTAAAGAACGCGAAATAATTGTTACGATATTTTTACAGAATAATTCGTCGGTTATGTTGGCGCAGCGTGAATTTCGACGCAGATTTCCCCGTCGTCCGACACAAATTGGGCAAATACTACGACGTTTAGCCACTTGCCCAGGAGAGTATGGGACAACATGGGATGCTGTTAGGTCTGGCCGGCTCCGGAGCAACCGGTCTGCTGAGAATATCGCAGCTGTGATTGAAACTGTCGCACAGGACCTCAGAGTATCGATTAGACAGCTAGCCACCCAATTGGGCATCAATCGCCGGTCTTTACAGAGAATTTTGGTGAAAGACTGTAAGATGTTCCCTTACAAAGTGCAGGCAGTGCATCAGCTGTTAGCAGTTGATCGCAAAGCGCTTGTAACCTACGCTCAAGCCATCCTGAATCTCGACCACGAGGGAGACAGCTTTTCATCGAAAATTATCGTGAGCGACGAGACCCATTTCCATCTCTGTGGATATGTGAATAAACAAAATTGTCGCTTCTGGGGAATTGAAAAACCACGTATAACTACGAAGAGCCATTACACCCGCTCAAAGTCACTGCATTATGTGCTGTTTACCCTGGAGGAATCATCGGGCTTTATTTTTTCGAAAACGCCGCGGGGCAAACGACTACTGTGGACGGCGAGCGCTACAGAGCCATGCTCAATGACTTTCACCTCTCTCAATTGGATGAATTAGGACTTGAGAACATGTGGGTCCAACAATACGGAGCAGACTTTCCAGACTTCTTTTTGTGGGTTTTTTTGAAGTCGCGAGTCTATGTCTAAGTATAAGCCTCAGACTCTTGAAGCCGGCAAAGAGAATATCCGTCAAAAATGCGAGGTCCTTTTGCCGGATGTTCTGGCAAGAGTGATGGAAAATGCCACAAATCGGGCACGAGTGGTCATCAATTCTGGCTGCGGGGACTTTCCCGATATCATTTTCTCGATCTAATGAAAAAAAATTCAAGACATCAAGTAAACAAATTCCAAAAGCAGAACCAAAGTTTTTCAATTATAAAAAAAATCGGGTGACACCTGCTGTGCCACCTTGTACTATTAACAATACGCCATTACCCTTTTGGATTAACCCTTGTTCATTAAATTTGTTCGGTTTTTCGTCTGTATATACAGCTCTTTATATATAAGTTTAGTTGAAGGCTGGTTCCTTTTGCTTTTATATTTCTACTTTTGCACAGATAACAGAAGTCATTCACCGGTTCAATTTTAGTTACCTTACTTGTTTGTTTAGTTGCTTTACACTCACTTATGTAACCTTTAAGTTTCCCTAAAAACGCTGAGAAGGCACAAGACGGACAGGAGGAAATGTACAAGGGATTCCGCGATTCTAAGCACAGAAAATGATTCAGTTTTGAAAAATTAATTTGAATTGCTTCTTTTTTACGAAGTTTAAACTACTGTCGATGGAAGTTTTTCTTTAGGCGTTCTTAAAAACAATGCCAATTGAATGGTGGTCAGTAATACCTAATTGACTAACCTAATATAGGGATAGATATCGGCAAATTCTTTAGACTTGAGAAACAAATGGAAACAAATGGTCAATGCATGATATTGAAATGTCAACTAAAGCCTAATGAAGATAACAGAAGCATACGAATATTCAGTATAGTGTTCACGCTTCCTTGGTAGATTATAATAATATGCAAACATTATGCAAACATTCTTACAATTGATGGTGCACAGTAAACTTTCAAGATCTTTTAGAAAATTGTTGCTATTCACAAACTGCAGCCTATATATACAAACAAGAGTCACAGAAAAATTCCTACCCCATATTAATTTAAGGACGGCACAATTTGCACTTTCAGAGTCAGGAGTAAAAACATCCTCCACTTCAAGATGCTTGTTAACAAACACAACCGTGCCTCCCGATGAATAGGATTCCTTACAATTCCGATACACAAGATAGCCCGGAATAGGGAAATTTTTTACTTCATGATTATAAATACAGATTTCTGTTAGAATAAAAACTTGAGGCAAAGTAGCAAAACAATTCTCTATGTGAATATATATATCTATAATATAGCCAGGATAAGTACAAACATTTACACATTCGTTACAGTCATTAAAAATTAGTTATGTATTTTGAGGAAATCTATAGTTTTGGGAGACCTTCAAGGCTCTTAACATATTTGACATCAGCTCCACTTGTTTGTCTCATCATAATTCTTCCATGCCGCACCCAGAGAAGCTCGGAGTTGAATTTTTTCTTTGGAGTTTTAGCTTTGTTCAGAAGAAAATTCGTTTCCTGTTTCCAATAGGTAAGAGTTGACTTCACCAATCGGGCTAAAGTGAAGATTTCTCGCCAAATTCACACGTATGAATAAACTTTGACAGCCGCCATCTCTAGCAAACCAGTAGTGGCAATACCCCGAGGTCTCTTCAAAAAGACATTTGAATATTTCAAAATGTATCAAATGTGTTACTTTGGCTTCAGCATATGTTGGATCACACAGGGAAGCCGTAACTAGTTTCGCTTACTTCTCCAGGATAATTTTTTCGCTCTGTTTTATGGAAATGGGCAACCCGAAGTTCTGTTGGTATACATCGGAATAATATACTTAGATTTCAGCACAATATCATATAATATTAATGCGTGGGTATTTGTAGTGCAGTCAGAGTGCTTCAGCAGATGTTATTGAATTATATAGAACATGCAATCCTTCCCCATTACATTTACTATTCACAGGGCGAAGTACTCGTATATTAACTATTTCATGATTGCATGCATGCTCCGTGCCGCAGTATTACTCTTGCAAAAGTGAAACAACTGCTTCGTAACATTTTTCTGATGCAGTAAATCCCATGATAACTTTCTTTACATTACCCTCTAACATACTATCAAGATAACTAATTTATCGGACTATGAATAACTACCGTTTTCACGTATTGTCGCACGAAACTGTTCCCAAAACGATAGCCATTCTTTGAAATCTCCGTCAAACCTTTTGAGTGAAAGTTGCGGAAGTTTTAAAGAACCATTTGATACCGATCAGTGTAGCTGGGCGTTGCTTCTATCGAATTTTCATTTGACGAGAATTTAATCGAGCTAATGCACCAACAGAATCGCCTTGGGGCTCAACTATTTTTTGAGTACAAGTACGATATGCCAAAGGTTCCCAATACGTAATCAGAATACTAGAGGGGTTGACATTTGCAATCTGTCAAAGTGGTTTAGCTTGAATGAAAAGTGAGTAACATTTTTAAATACATAGTTTTAACTGCGTTCCGACAGTTCACACAACTTTAAAATAAAATCTGTGTAAGCCCTAGCAAATAAAAGACGATAAGTTTTACCAACGGCCAAACTCGCTCATGAACAAGAGAAATATTCTGGAGATTTCACCCGACCACTTCAATAAGGAAAAACGTCGCCCTAGCGAAACATTGTCTAAGTTGGAAATGGTGGGTATTACAGGCAGTGGTATTGAGAAGCTCAAAGAAATACGACGGAAATAACGCCCTTACTAAGGGCCGTGCGTTAAAATCAGATTTTCATTTGCTCAACATGGAACTAATTAACAGAAAGGAAAAAATTAAGGGATTTCAGCAAAGGTGGTCCAATTACAGAATCGTAACAGGCTGCTGGAAGCCCAAATAGACAGGCTTATGCAAAAAAGTACAGAAGCCAACATTCTAGGACCACAAAGACCCGGTTGAAAGTGCAAAGTGCAAAGTACGTTTGCGTTGGTCTAAGTAATGCAAACAAGGTAAAAGGATCTAAATTTAGTATCCGGAAAGACCAACCGTTATGAAGACCATGATTTGTCCATTCGTCGCTGGGTTACTCGGCTACGTGGAAGATTATACACAAGGATCTTGTTCTAAGACCTAAAAAAATACAGCTCGTGCAAGAACTGAAGCCGAACGACCTACCACAATGTCGAATTTTCGGTGAGTGGCCTTAGAAAAGCTTGGGGAAGATCCACTCCGCTTTTTTATTGAAAAATTGTGAAAAAAATGTGAAGAAGATTATTTCTGGTTGAATGGGTATTTTAATAAATAAAACTGCCGTATTTGGTACTACGAGCAACCTCTGACAATACAAGAGCTACAAATGTACTCGGAAAAATGTTTGGGGGGGTTTATGGTCCGGCAGAATCATTTGCCCGTATTTTTCTAAAGATGACTGTGACAATCACGTTACCGTCAGTGGCAGCCACTATTGTTGAATAATTTCACTTTTTTTTTGACCAAAATGCACGAGCTGAATCTGGTCGACATGTGGTTCCAGGAAGACGGAGCTACATGCCACACACCACGTGACATAGTGAAATCATTTTATTTGATACAACCTCTAATCTACTTCTAAAACGCAACTCAAAGGATGAGGCCACCGACAATACAGATACCAAAGTTCTCGAACTAGCAGATTTTTCACTTCGCAGCCTTGCGTAGCATAGTGGATTATTGTGTTTTTTATGCTTGTTTGAGATTATGACTCGGGAATTTAGGGTTGACGTAGATAATATACTTAGGTTAAAAAGTAATAACTTTTCTGCGTACGTCCACGTCCGCAAACACAGGCCAGCTGTTTTGGCACTTGGTAAAACACAGGTAGATTCCGCACACACCTCTCAGATCACTCTGATTTGAAGCTAACCACGACAAACTAGTGCTATTATTCTTCTCTCCCGCGGTCTCGCCATTTACGTGCGATGTGATGTTGCTTACCAAACCCCACCACCATGTAACCCCTGTTCCAATCCGGAATTCAACTTCATCTGATGTTGCTTACCAGACCTCACCACAATGTAACCCCTGTTCCAATCCGGAATTCAACTTCATGTGGTTAAAGTTCCATTACTGAAAGCAAATTATCCGTCAACACCCTGAACTTTTTAACTTCTCACCCTGCTAAGTACGCTGTTGATGTGCTTTCCCTTCTAGGCTCGTTGGCCCATTATTTCTCGTTCATTGAACATTGAATTTGAGAAAAGATTCATAAAAAAACCGTATCGCAATACGGGAAAGCCAATTGGTGCGGACTTAACAGCTTATTTAGAAATTTTAACTGGTCGTTATGTTTCTTCGATAACGACGTGTATGCCGCTGCTGACGTGATCACAGAAACTATTCTCTTTGGAATGAGATGCTTTATCCCCCATCGGATGAAGAGTAGCAAACCAAAAGAAAAGGCATGGTACAACTCGAGCTGTAAAGAGGCTGTCAGGGATAGAGAATTGCTTTTTCGGTCCTACAAGACCAACCCGACAGAGGAAAACCGAAAAAGTTTAAACGAGCCAGAAATGACTGCAACGTCTTTCTCAAGCGAGTGAAATTCCAATACGACCAAAAACTGAGGCAAAAAATACTGCAATGTCCCAAAGGCAGTAAAAATTGTTGGTCATTCGTCAAAAACATTAGAAATTCTGCCTCATCCTCCATCCCTACGCTCATTTACAATGAGATTCCAGCTGTCAGCTCTTTGGACAAGGCCAATCTGCTTACTGCACACTTTACAATCTGGAAGTGTTGAGTTACTTCCAGATTGTGCTTTGTCCACGCCTACACTTGAGTTCGTCGAATCTACAATTGGACGAGTACACTTTTGCACTCATGTAGTTCTTAAAGATCTTAACATTGACAAATTCGCTGGTCCAGGTAGTATGTCTCCCCTCCTTCTGAAGAGGTGTTCTTCCACGCTGGCAAAACCACTGGGCAAGCTTTTTCATCACTGCTACTCTTAGGACTCTTTCCAATTAGATGGAAAACAGCGTTTGACCAGCCCGTCTTCCAGACGAATTTTCTTCTCTGGTCTCCTTATAGACCCATTATACTTACATCCCTTCCTTCCAAGGTCATGGAAACGCTGATAAATCGTCAGCTCTTGAAGTATCTCGAAACACGAAAACTTCTCAATGACCGGCAAAACGGTTCTCGTGGCACCAGTTCCATTAGTGATTTGACGGAATATCTCGTCGACAAGTGGAACCAAATCTTATATTAATATTTCTTGATATTTCTAAGGCATTCGACAGTATGTGGCATCAGGCTCTTTTGTAGAGAATGCGTGCGTTTGGAATCGATGACTTTCTTCTTCAGTGGATTAGAACCTACCTTTCGGAACGTTCAATACAAATTGTCTTGGATGGTTTCAAGTCTGATATTCACAAAATAAATGCTGGTGTGCCCCAGGGCTCCTCTCTACCTCCGGCACTCTTTTTAGTTGTTATCAATGTCTATCCTGCCACTCCTAATCCAGTATATTCCTTTGCTAACGACAGTGCTTTCTGCTTTTCATATTCATTTCCGGACTCACGACCCTGTTCTTCTCCTGTAGAACAGGAACGATTGCTTATATTAAACTCATTAATTAAATTCTGATATTAACATCATAACCAATTGGGGAATTATCAATAGAGTGGAATTTAATACTTCCAAAACACAATACTGTCTGCTAAATTTAACATCCAACCGTTATCCATGCATGGCACTTGCGTAGGTCGAAACCGAAAAATCTGTATCTGTGTCAATGGACATTCACGTTGGAATGACCACCTATTCGATGTCGCCAAAAATGCTGCAAAATGTCTAGGTTTCCTCAAACGCTGTGAGAAATACTTTCCCTTCTGATCCGGCCTCAATATTTGGTTTAAGGCATTCATCTGCCAAAAATTGGAGTACAATGCAAACATCTGGTCAGGTGCGCCTAAAACATTTCTGCCCTTGCTCGATAGGACACAATACCGTGCAATAAAACTCAAAGTTGATGCTAATATCACTCAGTCATTGGACATCCTCGACCACCGACGAAATGTCGCGCGTCTCACTTTGTTCTACCAATATTTCTACCACCAGTGCTCCATAGAAATCACCAGTAGCATTCCATATCTTCAAACCTTCAACCGTAACACTCGTCTCGCTATGATTGCTCATCAGTATACCCTCAATCCCACTTTTGGATACCGAGCTGCTTATTGCCTAGTTATTGTAACATTCAGACATTTAAAACCAGCATACATCGGTACCTATCCTTCTTCCCTACCTAATTTTCCTTCTCCAGCGCTGTGTGCAATCATTTTAAGGGTACCTTATATGCCTTGTTTAAATTAAAAAGAAAACAAAACAAATATGCTTTTGTGATGGATCCTCATGGTGAATTTACTTTTCTTTGTGGAATAGCGTGTTCGGTCATTGATTATTGTTTTCTCTCTGGATTTTGGATTTCCGCACACAGCGAATTTAGCGTAGCAATGAAAACACTCTCCAAACACGTGCCCCTCGGGGCTTCTTTTAGTATTTCTTCTCCTTGCCAAAACTAGCATGGAAGGATGGATTTCGGCATTTATACCAACAAAATCTAAATACGGGGCTTATAAGGTTGAACGAATCCAATATTCCTACTAGTAGTGAAACTCTAACGGAAATAATAAGAAGTGCACAATTGGGAAAGTTAAAACACAAAAGTGGTTTGATAAAGATTGCATGAATGCCGAGGGTGCTTCTCTCGCATTTCTTCGATTACTTCGATCAAGCAATGTCACTTCATTTAACCTTCTCTACTCGGAGGCTAACAAATACTTTGCTTTGCTTATCGAAAAGACAATCATAGGTCCAGCAAAACGATGTCTTACTAAATTGTCCGAAATCGTCAGTAGAATTCTGGAAAGCTGTGAAGCTCATAAATGGAAACAAAAATCTAATCACTCCCGGCTTACAAGCTCATACCAGTATGCTGAAAGATAATTTCAGCCAACTCATCATTACAACACTTGCATCTCCATTGTTTCAATATGCAGCCCCTTCGATGTTGATAAAATCCTAGATACTCCTAACACACTAGATGAAGTTCAAAATGCATTTATAATGGCTAAAAATATTAAAGCTCCAGGAGAGGGCCGTGTGCCTTTCGAATTCTACAAGAATTGCATTTCGCAATTTCTAACAGAACTTACATCCGAATTCAATCGGAACTTCAATTCTGCGGACGTCCCAGGGAACTCTCGCAAAGCTGTAGCATATCCGTTGTAGAAGAAGGGACACAGCTAATTACAGGCTATCATCATTCCTGAATGCATCGGCTAAGTTGTTTGTTGCTTTTCGAAAGGCTTACCGCCTGGGTTGAAAATAAGAAAATCCTGCACGAATTTCATGTATGTAGGTTTTACACTTGTAAACATAGCACAGATCTAGAAAAAGAAGCATAAAAAACTGCAGCATTTTTTGTAGATTTCCGAGCAGCTTTTGACACTATACCACGCGAATCACTTTTCTATAAGTTCAACAAAATCGGATTTTCAACAAAAGTTATAAAGGTTTTAAAGTCTACGTATGCAAATAATACGACGAACATCTGGGATGAAACCCACTTATCTAAGGAGTTCCAAGCGGCAATGGGTGTAAAACAAGGGTGCCTCCTCAATACATTGCGGTCTATTTTATATATAAAGGACATACAATAGTATCGTATGACATTAAAGGAGAAATAGAGATAAGCAGAAAGAAAATCCCGGCACTGTTGTTTGCAGATGATATGACTCTACTAGCGGATACTATTGAAGGTATGTACTCGTAGCTGATGATACGTAGATGGAAAAACTCCTGCAAAACTTGGAATTTGCCCCTTAACCTAGCAAAGTCGAAAATTATGATTTTCAGTGAAGTCAGGAACAGGTACTGATGAACAGAAAAATGGACGTACCAGGGTGAGCAAACTGAAGTCGTGTGGGATTCTATAAGTACTTAGGAGTTCTGATAGCTTCAAGCCTTCGCATGAAGTTAACAGCCAAACTAGCAGAAGCAAAGGGAGCAGTTGGTTCAGTTAGGCGAAACAGCATAAGTAACAAAAGTATGTCATATAGAGCGAAGCTACGAATATTTCGTGCAACTGCGTCTGCTATTATTTTTTGCGGTACTCAAATGAAGGTATAGGCCATTCGAAGAGGTGGAAAAGTATCTTCGCTATTATACAAGGAGAGCGCTTAGACTGCCGAGTAGTTTGCCTATTTACGTGCTCCACCTAGAGACAGGATTGGATTGCATTCTTTCAAGCTCCACTTAGATTATGTGTTACGGGTCAGGCCATGAACGAGAACAGGCTACCAAAAATAGTCCCATCCTATATGCTATCAACCAGGGAAAAACTTGCATCGGATTGTGATTTCAATCTAGCAGTTAACCCCAATGAGCACTTAATATCTTTGAAGGAAAAGTTTACGACTCTGCTGAAGAGAAAAGATCGTAGATTGTACGATAGATTCATAAGAGAAGCCCAAGTGTCATAGTATAGACAATATTATACCAGACTAAACCTCCATTTGCGAGAAGGAACATATTTCCTAGCTGGTAAATCCACTGACATGATAAGCACCATCTCTAAAATAAGAGGGGAACTTCAACCACATAATATACTGTGTAATATGGTATATGCAACCCAAAAGCGCGACAGGATGTCCAATTCTTCAAAAATTTTGTGTAAATATTTTTGGAGTACATACACTTGAGTTGAAGGAGGCGATAAGCATACTCAACAGCGGCAAAGGTTGGAATTTGGTCTATATTTACACGACGAATGCCCTACCCTACAGGAACTGCATAATTGAGGAAGATTTTTAAAAACAAACTCCCGATTCACGAACAATAGGTATAAATACATATTTCTTTATAAAATTATAAATGTCAGTCTGGTAGACGGCCTTTATTCAAACTAAAAAAGACTAAGAAATTGTATCCAAAATGAAATTGTATCTATTTGAATTTTTTTAATGATATAAGCAGTCTAAATAACTAAGAAAGAAAAAAGATATACTCAGCTACTTCTCTAGTTCCTTGACGAGATCATCCATTTTAGTCAAGTTTACGGATTTGGCTTCTTCGTTCGTTGTGATCAGATAATTATGAGCTGCAGTTAACCCTTAACTACCTAGCACCTGTTATTGTCACACTAACATACGTCTGTGAGACCCCGGAACAAAATTATTTGTAAATTCGAAACACATGTATTGTGTTTTGCGTTTTGCAGTGCTAACCTTTCTTCAGCGCAACTACTAGATGGAACTGCTGATGGAGTGGTTCCCTTGTTACTTGATGCGTCGAATAGCCATTCTGATATCACGTTGCAATTTTAAGTTATTTGTGTTCAGCTAGATGCTTCATAAATGAAAATCTGCTTTCAATCTTTTGACCTTCAGACTGGGTAGACAACCTCACAACATAGCAATTTGAGGCAGAATTCTCAAGCACTCGGTAAAATACAGCCAAGGGCCATCTGCCAGTCCGACGACCCGTGGAGTAATTTGAACACCTTTAGTCGAGTAGATCCACATTTGGTTTGGTTATAAAAAAGGATTATCTCTGGTTTCTTGGTAGTATCATCAACATTTGGCATATGGTGCATACTCGACAGGGTGATCACTACTTTCTGCTTTGGCAATGATGATATAGTGATGTCTTTAGTCGTCGAATCAACACTTCCGTGACGAGCTGGTAAGAATTCAGTGGGAATTTCTTTTTGGTTTTTTCTCAATGTTCCTACGCCGGCCATTTGTTTCTTTTTATGACATTAAATACCTCAACAAAAGTGTACCAATTTTCAATAGTAACATTTTTATTGGATTTTTCGATTGGGCGTATAAGACGCATTACAGCTTGAGTTGGTTTCTTCAGTCGCTGATATTCAGCGGCAAGTTCAGTTCATTCGAATCCTTGCCTTGGTATATATAGGCATTGATAAGGTATCCCAATCTTGCATCTGTATGACATTGAATTTTGATGCCATATTTTGCCGGTCTGCTTAACATGAAAATTTTGAACCTGCATTTTCCTCGAAATGCGAGCAACATTTCTCGACGTACAGATCTAATCGCGGAGTCATCAAAACGTAGGGTTTTCAAAAACACTTCAAACCTGTTCTTGCTCATGATACAGCGGTATATTTCCCGTCCAGTGCCACAACGTATAATGTTCGTGATATCCTTTGAAAATTGCTGTATAAAATAGAAACCCTATAATTGCCTTTAATTCCATGAGATCTAAAACTTGAACACAGCTTGAAATTTGCTAGTTCGGCCTGATTTCTTTTATTTTCCCATTAGTGTAATGAACGATTTTTCCAAGCTGCCAAATATTCAGCGGATAAGATGAAGAATTTAGTTCAATACGATATTCTGGTTTTATACATTCCCTTCCTTGCGCTATATTATGCTATAGCGATCTTAATCGTAAGGAATGTTGGGCGAATAACCAACGAAAATGATTATTGCAAAAATAGTTCTTCTTACTGGGTCTCGATCGCAGTTAAGATAAAGGTATACCAACTTCAGGTGATAATTCTTGCGCTCATCAGGTAAAGTCGAAGATAAATTAATTTTGAGAGGACCATTTTCGCTATTTTCCACTTCATGGAAATGTGTCAGTTTATTTGGTTAAGAAATTCATCGGTTAGTTTTAAGGACATTTGTAAACTTGAGAATAATTTATAATAATTTATGGCTAGTTTAAGTGTAAATTATATATCTTTAAGTTTTTATTACAATTCATTTGATAATAGTTTTTCCTCTTCCAATTCTGTCAATTTAAAATGTTTTTGCATCGATCATCAGAATAAGACTTCTTCGTTAGGATTTTCTGTAATTCATCAGAATATCCGTAGCATAAGAAAAAAATTTGATACTTTTCTCATTTTTCTGTCTGAAATTGGGATTTTTGATGATGAAGTCTCTAGTTTCTCTATACCTAATTTCAGATTCGTTGCTACTTGCAATAATACTTATTCTGCAGGAGGGATTGCGCTTTTCTATAGAAATGACCTGGCGACCGACATTAAGGTTAAATGTTCTAATTTTATAAGCGCTGATTTGTTAAGTTTCAAGTACGAAATTACTGGTATTCCTGTTTTGTCCATGTTTATAGATTCAAATTTTGTTCAGTTAATGCCTTTCTGGAAGATTGTTCTGGTTTTCTGGATAACTGTTAATTTAAAAATTTAATTTTGGTAGGTGATTTTAATATCGATCTCTTGACTCCTTTATCTAAACTTGATAACTATCTGTCATTATTATCTTCCTTTAGTTGTACCAGTTTACTAACTGAGCCCACCCGTATATTTAAAGATTCTAGTTCTTGTTTAGACCATGTGTTTATGAGACTACATAGAAATAATTCAATGAACTATAAAACGACTACCTTTGACCTTAATATAAATGATCATTTGCTAACATCTATTCAGCTTGATCTCAGTCAGACCAGAGCAAAAAATACAGTTTCTCAAGATTTTATATTAATTGATTTTTCTGCTTTAAAATCTGCTTTGAGTCTTGGGAGGTATATACAGGGTGAGTTTTTTAACTTGAGACATCCAAATTACTTGAAAAGTACGCGATATCGCGAAAAATGTTTCAGACAAAAGTCACAAGGTTCTGAAGGGGACATAAGATGGTGATCACGAGTTTGACCTTAAGCTCCATTTTCAAGGTCAAACGAAGGTCACTTTTGATTTTTCAAATGATAGTTCCTGATTTTCATTGCTCAGTCGTATTCCTCAATGGGGCAAGCGGCTTTGTCTCAAAGGTCCTATTCATTCAGTGCTAGATACCACTGCACTGGCACGCCTAAATCATTAATCGGTTTCCAACGTTGTTAGGGTGTTAGAAGGTCGAGATTTGTTTTGAGGAAGTCATTATTGCCTCGAGTGAAGTTAAAACTCAAAGAAATTTCAGATAGAGCAAAATTGTCCTAAACTTATCTGAGAGTGTATGATGTGCACTCTGCCCTTTTTTTCTACTTGAACGGAACTGTACTTCATTTAGAAGTTCGATATTTGTTTTGAGGAACTGATTAATATTAGTAACGTTTCCCAGACCAGATACGATCGCGCGCTTCCTTTTATTGGGTCATCCAACAATTCACTGGTGAAGGAAGTGTGCAACCAAAGGAAAGGAATCGGTCAGATAGGGTGGCTGGCTATTGAGGACAATGAAATAGCAGTGTTAGCTGCCGTTGCACACGATCCTCACATTAGCACTCGCCAAATAAGTCATGAATCAGGAATTTCTCAAACGACTGTCTGTAAGATATCACATCGGCATAAATACCATCCTTATCATGTTTCAATGCATCAAGAACTTTCTAGTGAGGATTTCCTTTTGTCAATGGGCACTTCAGCAAATTGAACGAGACCCCCTTTTCTTCGCCAAGGTGTTATTCTCTGATGAGTCGACTTTCACCAATCACGGTACGGTCAATCGACATAATATGCATTACTGGGCTACCGAAAACCCTTTTTGGTTGCGACAAGTTGAACGCCAGCACTCTTGGAATGTTAATGTTTGGGCGGGAATTAGTGGGGATAAATTAATAAATCCATATTTTATTGTAGGCAACTTGAATGGTGAAAAGTATGCAAACTTCTTGCGGGGCCATCTTCCAGTATTACTAGAAGAATTGCTATTGGAGTTGCGACAAACAATGTGGTTTCAACATGATGGTTGTCCAGCCCATTATTCCCAAGTAGCACCTGATCTTACGTCATGTGATTTCTTCTTGTGGGGCTAATTAAAAAGTGAGGTTTACAGAAAAAAGCCAACAACACGTGAGGTCATGAAAAGACGAATAACTGAAGCTTGCCGGAAGATTACGCCAGAAATACTTCTCAGTTCTGTTGGTTCATTTAGAGCGCGGATAGGCAAGTGTATTGAAGTGAATGGTCACATTTTCGAGTATTTGTTGAAATAGTCTCGGGAAATAAACGTCGAAATGGGAAGAATTCAATGATTCAACAGTGGGAGGCAAGGGGACCCACTCTAATTAATAACCCCGAAGGAAACAAAATACTGCTCCGTCCACGTCGTTGTTTCCGGGTTATGCTAAACGCAGTATGTAAAAACTAATGACAAGCCTACGAGCAATACGACTGAGCAATGAAAATCAGGAATTATCATTTGAAAAATCAAAAGTGACCTTGAAAATGGGTCTCAAGGTCAAACTCGTGGTCACCATCTTATGTCCCCTTCAGAACCTTGTGACTTTTGTCTGAAACATTTTTCGCGATAACCATTGCATTTAATTTGTTTCTTGACAGACTTCAAGCTTACTTAATGTTATGTAGCAAGAAAATTAAAACAACTATAATAAACAATCATTTAAAACAGTGGATGTCCGATACGCTTTTGAAAAAAAATCGTAAGAAAAATTATCCTTCCAAGTGTTATAAGAAACATCGCACCAACTTAAGGCTGAAAAAAAGTTACGATAAGCTGTCTGAAGAACTGAAAATCCTTATATCTTTTCAAAGAGATGCTTATTACAGTAATAGGTTTTTTAAAAATATGGGCAATTCAAAAAAGGAATGAGAGATTGTCAATCAAATCTTAGACCTAGATCAATCTAAAGCGTATTTCGTAGTCAAACATCCGTATCGGAGCCATTAGAAGTTGTCACTCGATTTAATAATTATTTTTTTAGTATTTTGAATACTATTAGGGTCACTACAATGACATATGACTCCTCTTGTCAATGTCAATGTGATGTTAAATTGTTTTTGATCCATGTCAAAGGCAAAGTTTTTTCTTTGAGTCTTTCTCGCCCTTGGAAATACACAAAATTATTCAGTCATTGAAGAATTCCAATTCGAAATCGTGTGACAATTTTACAAGTAATATTTTGAAAAACATATCTTTTTTGGTTGCAAGGGTATCTTGCGCGATTCACTAAAAATAGCTGTTGTTATCCCTTTACACAAAAAGGGGGATGCTACGAATTTAAACAATTATCGACCAATTTCCCTGTTATCAGTCTTTGCAAAGGTTTTTGAAAAAGGTGTAAAATCTAGAAATCTGTCCATCTCGGATAAAACGAATTTTTTTAGTAACTCATAATTTGGTTTTCGTAGTGGTAAATATATCGAGGATGCATTGTTAAAGTTGTGCAGTGAAATTTATACTAGTCTTAATGAATCTGATGTTCCGGCTACCTTAATCATTGACATAACCAAAGCATTTGACATGGTCGATCATAGTCTTTTGCTCAGTAAGCTACTCAATGCTAGTTTCAGAGGCTTTATACATGGTTGGTTCAGTTCTTATCTAAAAAATCGCTGTCAGAGAGTTAAGATTAGAAATCTTTTGAGCCCTAAAAATTGCATTAACATAGGAGTTCCTCAAGGCTCTGTTTTGGGGCCAATCTTGTTTTTAGTTTTTGTGAGCTCCCTTTTCTTAGAACCGCTAAAAGGCAAAATAACTGCGTTTGACGACGACACGGCCTTGACCTACAGTTGTAAAAGTTATTTGAATCTATCACTCACAGTAAACCATGATTTAGAAATTCTGCGTCGTGGCTTAAGCTGCACAAATTCATTAAAAGTGAGAAAACGAAGTTCATAATTTTTGATATCAAAGGTAAATTCTGTAATGATATGCCCCTATACTACCATTCGCCCAACTGCAAGAAATTCAAGTTGTTGAAAACCTGTATTCACCGAAAATAAAGCAATCTCGTTTGATTCAAGAACATGTTGCACGGTCAACTGCTTTGAAATTTAGCGCGTTGACGTTTTTAAGTACTTAGGAGTTATTTTGGACTATAAAATGAGCTGGATGAATCATCATTTAAAACAATTTATAAATAATGCTGTAAAACAGATCTATCTTCTAAACCAATATTGTGGCTTGGCTACTTTGAAATTAGTTTTTAAATCTAAATTTCAATATGGTATAGCTTGTTGGGGCGGAACTCATTTCAAAAAAATACTATCTTTACTAATCAGGCAAAAGCATGCGACTAAGTCCCAGCTTTCAGTTATTTAGAAGCCTTAATCTCCTTCCGCTAAGGCATTTGTATTTTTGTAAAGTTTTAAAAATATTTTTTGAAAAATCCGGTTATAACACTCCGAGAGTTTATTCGTAATCCGTAATTTGCGTGTTAACACCAGAATATCACTCTTGTGCCCACCATACAAAAAAAATCGTTTGTCACATTTTTTTAAAGTTACTGCGCCCCGTCTGTTTAATAAGTTATATGAGAGTGTTAAATCAGTATACCTTAAATGAGTTAAACAATGGCTTTTCCATTTAAATAATAATGTTATTGAAAACTTGATCAATCCTTTCGTAAGATTTTTTGTACATATTGTAAATTTTCTCTTACTACTATTGGGTCTACAAGTAAGTTTCCAGCGTTTTTTTCCAAAATTTGAAGTTTTATTATGAAAACATAGTTACAATGTTTTATTCAAAGTATCGTCCAACGGAAGCTACAACTTTCCCCCATCTTTCTGGCAATGTATGAATTCCGGACCAAAAAAATTTCTCGTCTTTCGAGCCCAAGAACGTATCGAGCCAATTTTTGATTTCCTCTACTGAGCTGAAGCGTATTCCCGTAAGAGAGTTCTGCATCGAACGAAACAAGTGGTAGTCAAATGGTGCCAAGTCTGGACTGTAAGGCGGCTGAGGCAGAATTTCCCATCCACTATTTACCAAATAGTTTTTCACCGAAACCGCAACATGTGGCCGAGCGTTGTCGTAATGAAAAATGACGGACCCATGCCTGATCTCATATTCTGGCCGTTTTTCTTTCAATGCCCGCTTCAAACGAATTAGTTGGGTTCGATATAATGGTCCTTTGATGGTTTCACCACTCGCAAGAAGTTCGTAGTATACGACACCCTTTAGATCCCACCATATGCAGAGCATGACCTTATTCACGTTAATATTTCGTTTCGGCGTCGATTGGGCGGGCTCGCCGGGCTTTGTATAAGATTTTCTGCGTTTAGGATTATCATAATAAATCCATTTCTCATCACCAGTGACAATACGATGAAAAAATGATTTATTTTTATACCGCTGCAGTAACATTTCGGACATGCAAAATCGCCGTTCGACGTCTCTTGGCTTCAATTCGTACGGCACCCAGTTTCCAACCTTTTGAATGAATCCCAGTGCTTTTAAGCGCAGGAAAATGGCTTGTTGCGTGACGCCCAATGATGCAGCAAGTTCTTCTTGAATCTGACAAGGATCCTCATCCAGTAAAGCGTCCAATTCCTCGTCTTCAAAACTTTTCGGCTTTCCGGGGCGATCTTTGCCTTCAACTCCTAAATCACCACTTTTGAACCGTTTGAACAACTCGCGGCACGTCGATCCACCAATACATTCCGCCCCATAAGTTTCCGGAAGCAAACGATAGGCCTCAGCCGCACTTTTCTTCATATTAAAGAATAAAAGCAGCGCTTCCCGCAAATGACGTTTATTTGGCTGGAAACTTCCCATGATTTTGCTCGATAAAATGTACGACACCGACAGAACTGCTCAAATATAATGCTGCAAAGTTGTTGACAGATACAAAACCTACAAATAAAACACATGGGGTCTGACATTTCTGCCCGGGATCCACTGGTGGCGCCATCTCTGACAAACGCTGGAAACTTACTTGTAGACCCATTATATATTTTCTTTCTATTCTAATTCTAAACTTGAATTGATTTAAATTTTTTATATTATTAGCATTATCGCATCCCCATCGATAAATGTATAAAATTGTTTATAATTTTGTATTACATTCGCCCCTTTTTTTAAGAACAATAGAATTTGCTTAACTGTTTCACATTTTATCTTAAAGAATCTGCTATATGCATAATTTTGTTTTTATTTATAGTTATCTCTATTTGTTTCATTTTATATATGTATGTTATAATATAATTCTGAATTTTTGTGACTTTTATAGCTTTAAGATTATGAGAACGAAATAAAGTTAAAAAAAAAATTGTCTCCACGTATTCTGAGTCTGGTTAGCAACTTTCTTCTAACACGTTCTCTATTCCTACATTGGCCACAACATCGCTGCATTCATCGTTTGGTATATTTTCGTCGTCTGACAGATCTTGTTCCAACCACGGCTGGATGTTTTCGTCATTTAAAGCTATTATCAACTAAAACAATAAAAAAAAAACACGAATGTTAAAACGTCACGTTACCGCCTACGAGGGGTTTAAACTCCCGAAAACAGTTTTTTACTTATGAACAGGAACATGTTTGTACGAAGCTCGAGCGCAATAATATTCACGCTTAAAAATTCGTCGGGGTCTGTGAAACGTATGCTAGGTGCTTAAGGGTTAAGCATTCGGTGAATTTGTCCAGCTCTTTTCCCGATTCCTCAAAAATAATTTCTGCACTAAGTTGCGATTCTTTAGAATCAAAAAATTTTGACGCACTCTTTACAATTTTCGTTACTTTTCCTCTATAAACGCTTCGCGCTGACAACTACATAATTTATTTTCCTCTTTTACCCGACCACGTTTCGGTTAAGCTTTCGTTGTCTACTTAAGATTAACAATAGATATTTCGATTTATTTTATGTTTCTTTGTTCATCCCTGTTGGCCCTTCTTCCCAGATGACGGTAACATTTAAAAAATCTTCGAAAGTAGAAACGCCGTATAGATATATGGAAGGGCCCAGACTTTTCTTTTTTTAAGAATACAAAATTTAATTGTACTTCACAATGAATCAATAACGACTTAACTTAAAACAACTGCAAAAGATAAAAGATAGTGTTATAAAGTATGTATAAGAGAACTTAATAGATAAGAAATGCAATTAGGGTGAATAATGATTTTTTTATAATCTTTAACATTTGCTTAAACTACCCTGAATGCTTAACATAAGTTCATTTTAATTTAAATAAACAAAGTTAATGAATCCTAATATATGTAGAAACTTGTAGTTACCATGAACAACTTTCCAGCCAATTACAATTTTTTTCAAAACAAAATTTCATTTAATTGCTGTGATATAAAGCCAACAAAGTTCTCCTTTATCTGATTCAGATAAAACTCTCATACTACACTTAAGACTTATGACCCACTCGTGTCTTAACGCATATAAATTTAACAAGAAAGCATTTTCCTGGTAAAGGCGAATTCTTTTCAAATTCTTCTCAAATCAGCAATAACGTTTGAGGTACCCTTAAACTCCTTTTTAACAGGAACACAGTGAGACCATAAAATGTCCATTAACAAGCCGGAAAATTCGACGATAATTAAGCAATAGAACATTTCACCACCACCCGCAACAGGATTGCTAAATTTACAATGAAGAACAAGGCATGTGGCCTTGCAGCTATCAAATTTCAAACAATAAAAAATAAGTGATTGCGGTAGACACAAAAGTAAATTGAAGGTGTAATAAACAAGCCCCATGAGTGAAGTGACTTAGTGGCCTTATCATTAATAAAGCTTTTACTGCCACAATTTAGACTTAAGGATTAAGATTTTGTTTTTGTTTCCATCAGTTAAACGGAAAACGACTTTGTGCAGATTTGGGTGACAAATTGCTCCAACAACGTATGCGTATCATAAATCTATCTACCACACACATGATGATGAATAAGGAGAAGATACAGCGATAGACTGTATAGGCAGTACAACAACATTGACTCAGGAATACAGTGAAAGAATTGCGTACAATAACTACGATTTCTGGAACATGTAGAGCGAATTAACCTTTAACCGTAGACGTGCGGTTTAACAGACCGGAGTAGTTTTTAAAACTGTTTAAATGCACTGTTCCGTGCTTTTCTGTGATCTGAACGTCTCAGTACTTTCGAGTTTTGTTGCGCTCGTGTCCTGACGGAAGGTAGTTGCATCGACCGAAGCGATAATAGTAAGAAACGATAGTCCAAAGGTCGCTAGCGGTCCATGAGACTGCATATCGGTGGCTACGTAAGTTATTTGAATTATAATTATCTTTAACTTTTTTCGTTTTAGAAGACTGATTTCCTATAAAAATGTCGACATAAGAACCATTAAATACTACAAAAAGTAGAGGAGGATTTTCCAAACACAATGAGGCTAGTTCGGCACCGAAAAGATTGGCTGTGTCAGATACCGTCTAGCTAAAGTGCTAAAGTGCTGAAGTCTTGGATAAATGAAAATAACCGATGACGTTGGAGAAGACCCCTTGCCACAGCAAAGTCATCATGGCACTGACTGTGAGGCAGGAGGCTGAGTCAGATCAAGAAGTTTAGCAGGAAGTTCTTCAAATAGAAGCCCGGGTCAGTGTGAGGGAATCTGATGATGAAACGCCATTATTTTCCTTTTGGGTATTTTTATGACAAAACCAGATATAAATAGTCAATAACAGCTCCAAATCGAGCAGTGCGGACTAAAGCACATAATATTATCACACGTCCATCATCAGCAATCGCACAGAAAATGATGGAAAATACCCTTTTTGGATTTAGAAGTTGGCTGAGATCAGATCTGAAGGAAACAGGCCAGAATTACAGGATTTAGATTTGACAGAACTTCAAGCTTTTATTGGGTCTTTAGTATACACAGCCGTTCAAATCATGAAAATGTAGATTACAGATTTGCCACAGTCACAGACACAAGTCAGAGAGGCTCCTGACACCCACAGTATTGTGATTTAAATCCTGGTGGCGACTACCGGTGGTCCTGCCACAAACAGCATCTATGATCGGCAGCTTGTAACTAGTCAAATCGTAGCAACCTTCAGTGGCGTTAAGTTCAGAAAAGCCTCACCATAAGGCCATCATTGGCTCTACCCTTGCTTTTTATTAGACAATTTCATTAATGGAAAAAGCCTTTATCATTGAGAGAGGAAAATCTGAATAATAGGCGTTTATAGTTCTACAGTGTGTGGATGAGTCTGACAAAAAATTGTCAATCTATTCTTCTCGCCGCAAGACAAGATACTGGCCACTGGCCCGTTTTTACCAGATTCTGGACATTAAGGTCTATGGTTGGGTACTGTAGAAATAAGATATGGACTAAGAGGTGTCAACCTGGTGACAACCAGTGCTGTAACTCTTTCTTTCCAACAATTGTGCTTATTTTACCTTCAAGTGGTGACTGGTCGATATCCATCCGGACTCGACTTGCCAAACTATACGCGCGAGTGCTGACCTGGAGACCAATGTAGCAGCTCTGTATACGGGACAGTAGATGAATATTCCAGATGGAATCAACGGTGAAGTAAAATCCCGGAATAAAGCAAATATAACTCATCCGGACTATTTCTACATATTTGGAGCTCACGCCGGAGCTCAGGAAGATGAGTTAGAGTCTTGGAAACTACTAACGGCAGCGCTCATATCCCTGGGTTGTGTTGCCGGGGTAACCGCCCGGCTATGGAAAAGAAAGTTAAGTTACGAAGCAACAACAAGCTTAGGATACAGACGGATCTACTGTTGACAACCCCTACAAATGAAACAAGGACAACGAACTTTAGATCTGCACGAAGAATAATAAGTCTCTTAATAGCCCACGTGGAATATTAAGTCTCTGTTATGGGCAGTGCCCTAGATATAACAATAAAATCGTCCTCCCCGATTTACCGTCAACTAGATTAACTACATTGCGATCGACGAAAGGCATTCTCCAGTATTATGGATGCCAAAATCGATTCCGACCATTACCTTGTTGTAGACAAAATTCGGTTGCAGATATCACTAGCGTCGCAAAGGTAAGCTAATACTGTGAGGAAGTTCGGCGTCGGTTGGCTATACTTGCAAGAGATCGCCAAATCCTTTCCGATCGAGTACCCTTAATCTCTTAAGAAGACCTTTGCCGCCAGCATCAAGTATCGAAAACCAATGGCAACATCGCTGGGTTTCACTTGGCCACCACATCGAACAAGTGACAACGAGTGCCAAAAAGTACATGCAGTTAAGCAAGATGCATGCTAAGCGGCGTTGCATACAATGACAAGGGCTGCTCACGAGCTCTACGAGCAGAAGAGGAGAGACGAACACCGGCTTCGTAGGAGGAAAAAGAACGGGCATAAGAAGTACGAGATGTTACTCCAGGAATGAGATTCGGAAGTTTTACCAAATGTTAAAAAAAAACATGAGTCGGACACAAACCCCGAACCGAATCCCGTAGAGACGAACAAGGGAACATAGTAGTAGAATTGAAGTCGATTGAGGATTTGAAAAAAAGCATTTCAGTAGACTGTATAATAGCGACGACGCTGTCAGGCAGTATGAACCTTCCAATCTGGACGACTTGGACCGACAATTCCATCCACTCGACCTGGATAAAGTGAAGATTTCCATATTTAAGATTAAGTACAACAAAAGCTGCTGGGACGGACGGCATGACTGTCGAGTGCTTCAAAGCGGCAGGCGATGACTTGGTAAGGAGCATACACGAATTCATCGGTAAAATATGGTCGGATGAAATAGGGCATACTCTCAAGAGAGTAGATGCTCTGAACTCCGCCAACTACCAGACATCAGTCTTCTTAACGTCGCCTACAAGATCCTTTTATATTATTTTATGAAATATATATTATTTTACAGATATTATGTGAATGCCTGAAGCCGTTCCTCATCAACCTGATTGGTCCATAGCAGTGTGGGTTTAGGCCAGCAAAGCTCACAATCAACCAAATATTCATACCGATCTTGGAAAAAACTCTTCAGCTCCAAATCGATATATACCCCCTATTCATCGATTTTAAGGCCCCGTATGACAGTATCTATGGAGACGAGCTATAGAGAGCAATTTCTAGGTTTGGCATTTCTGCCAAACTCGTCGGTTTGTGAAGGATGACGATCTAGAATGCACGCTGCTCCATCAAGGTCGGTAAAGAACTCATCGATTGTCACCGCGATGTCAGTGGCGCTTTCGCGAGTATTGAGGCGGAAGCAGCGAAGATGGGTTTGACGGCCAACGAGAGCAAGACCAAGTATGTACTGTCAACCAAAAAGGACACCCAACACCGACGTCTTGGGCAGAAGGCCATTCTCGACCGATATAACTTTGCGGTAGTTGAGGACTTTGTCTACCTAGGCTTCGCTATCAATTCAAACAACGACACCAGGGCTGAGATACTGATTGGCTCTTGCCAATCGCTGCTTCTTTGCAGTAAGAAGACAATTGATTAGCAAAGGCCTCTCCTGAGAAACAAAAGTGTTTTAATAATCTTAATCTTAATAATCCAGTCCTGCTCTATGGCGCAGAGGCATGGACTTTGTCAAAAATGGATAAGAGTGATCTTGACTGCTTTGAAAGCATAATTTTTCAGATGATTGTCGGTGCCGTCTGCATAGACAGTGAGTGGAGGAGAAGACACAACAACGAACTGTATAGGTTGTACAGCGATATCGACTTAACAGGTGAGTGAAGGTCCAACGACTGAGGTGGCTGGGTCATATGGAGCTGACGGGTACCAATGCTCCGATCCGAAAAGTTTTTGAATCGGCCTCTGACCGGTAGCGCAGTAGAGGACTAATGCGACTCAGATGGCGCACACAAGTGGAACGGGACCTCAGCCAACTTGAAGTGCGAAACCGGAGTCAGCTAGCTAAAGATAAAGCTGTCTGGAAACGCTTGTTGATTGAGCCCAACTCCACCTGGGAACGCGGCGCCACTTAAGTAAGTAAGTAAGCAAACTTAAGTTAACATTTTTTATTGTTTATTACTCGTAGTTTATAGTTTAGAAAAAAATCTGTTACATATTATTGTTATTTTCTATAAAAAAAAATACTTTAGTAAGCTATCTGTATTTGATTTCTAGTGAAATTTGACAAAATTTACGGGTTCATAGACATTTTGTACTTTTAAAGATATAAACAACAGTTGAATCATAATAAATGTAATGTAAAGTGTTAAAAAAAATATTCTAATCGAGCTTTATAGCATTGCAGTCTCCCAGACCACACGTCGGTCTGTGATGGCGTTATAGAAAACTAACGTCTATTTTAAAGGTTAACACTAGTGCTCTGGGCAGGAGAATCTTTGAATCTTCCCCAAAGGTAAAGACATTTCAAGTATCTCAGCATGCGCAGCTGGAAGTAGCTATTGTGGTTAAGGTTGAGCTCCGTAAATAAGGCATTTTAGTTATGTCCAAGGGCTACCCCGGACTGGCACTACAGAGACATGACAAAAAGAGAGAGGTGAACCCGACGATGTATACTCATATCCCAAGCTGCAGCTTATTAACTTTTAGTTTGAAGAGCTCAGCGCTGGTTAGAAGTTCCTACATGACTGCCAGTCAGGGCATTCTGGGGAAGTGCCCGGTATTGGTTCGCGTTTTGCAGGAATCGGCAACTAAATAGGAATCCCTCGAAGTATGTAATTTTGTATATTGCAATTTTCTTATTTGACATCTTTTTCGCAATCCTATTTTGCTAAGTTCAACACATTGTTTATCATGATGGCATGGTATTGAATTCTGTTTGTATCTGAAGTCGTAATGTCGGCTGTAAAGCTTTTAATTTCAAAGTATTGGTATGGTCATTGGCATACCATCTTGATCAAAAATTTATTCAGAAAATTAAAAATACAAGTTTATTCATCTAAATCTATATTGTCCCCTTCAAAGTAATCCCATTGCTTTTACTTCATTAATGTTTTCGTCGGTTTTCGATATCGAAGGTCTGCCACTGCGTTCATCATCTTCGATTGACTCACGACCACTTTTGTACCGATCGTGCCACTAGTAAGCACGAAACACTTTTCCAACATTTCCAACGTTCGCGCAAAATTTAATACAAGTTCGTTGTTGCAAATTTAAATCCATTTTTAAAATTGGTAAAAATCGCCAACACACACAGAGATAGTTGTACACCTGGCTACGCAACTTTTGCAAATGTCAAGGTATGGCGCTAAGATTTAGAGGGAATGTCAACAACAGATCTACCAACTTAACAGAAAAAAACAAAACTCAAATCGGAACAATTGAAGCGCCACACGGTGGTTATTCCTTTCTGATCAAGGGGTATATCTCTGTCGATTACTTTTTCTTGTGTATCACTATACTTATTTACTTACTTAGGGATTGAGTCCTTGGCCTCAATCAGCAAGCCTCCGCAGCTTGCACGATCTCTCCCCAGCGGCTTTTAGTGCAGCACTCGAAGTTCCTGTGGTGACGCAATGTCCCTCGGGACTAGGCTGGAAGACACTTTGGGCCGAAACTGTAGCATTCATTCGCCCAACAGGACCCAGTGACCTCATTCGTGGGATCTGTCAACCGACGGTCCTGTACAGCCCATACAAACGAAACCGAAAATCACGCGCAGAATCTTCCTTACAAAGTAATCAAGTGTTCACGAAGAAGATGCAACGGCTTTTGAAAAGGTCTAGGTCTTTAAGCCATAGAGCAAGAACGAGATGATTTGGGCTTGTAAAAGGCCAGTTTGGTCTTACGATATAGGGCTCTGTTGTTTCATTGCCTCCTGGGCCCAAGAAAATAGCTATTGGCAAGAGTATTGTAATTCTGCTGTTGTTGCTGCTTGGAACTGGGGCGCCAAGATAGACGAAGTCTTTAGTTACCACGAAATTATCGCTGCTAGTGGCCGTGTACGTTCTTTTCTGACGACACCTTGACCTCGCTTACTAATAGACCCATTTTGGTGGCTTTTGCTACAATACTTGCGAAAGCTTCATTTACTGCTCACTGTGCTTGTCCAACCACATCAAAGCCACCTGTGTAGGCAATTGTGTGAGCTTAAAAAAGATCGTCGCTCTTTTGTGGGCTAGTCAATTTTTCATGATCCTGGTTTTGAAGTCAACAATCCATGGTCTTTTCCCAGATCGGCCGTTGAAGGAATATCTGATCGACTGGCGATTTCTTTACCTAAAAGAGCGCAGATATGAACCAACCTATTTGGCATGAACAGAGCTTGAAATAGTAACCCATCTGCGTCATTAGCTTTATTAGACGAAATGTGTCCGCTTACATATGCATATGTTACGACAATGGATTGATTGTGCCAAGTGTCTTTAATGCTAATATCGTTTCTATTTCAGCTGTTGTTTCTAACGATAGTTGTGATTTAGGTCGTCTCGGAACCAAGGCAAATCAAATCTTAATTTTATAAATTTCCGAAGCATACTTCCTACACTGTAAAATTTTTTCGACTCAGTACTCGCTGTTACCGCGCATTTTAAGGTAGTTCGCTCTGTGAAAATGATATGGAACGACTGGTCGAATCTGACTTTACTGACCTCATCATGTTACAAGGTATTCGATGGGAACTTATCTTGCTTGCGCCCCCAGGAGCAAAAAAAAATCAACCCTGGGAAAGGCACACCAAAGAAGCCTCAACTAGGAGTCGTATGAGAAACTCTTGAAAAAATTCAAAACTGAATAGAAAAGTCCTCCGAAACCTCGAGCCTCCATAAAGTTCATGGATTGGATCCAACGATAAAGTAACTTCTATTCTTCTACTGGACTCTTACTTTCTATGGTATTCTAGAGAATCGATATGAACTACGAGAGGTACCCCTCTACATCAATACCAGAACCATAGTCAATTCGTGTGTAAATAGCCATATTATGGACGGAAGACAATGTGGTTTTTATTCCTCGAACGTGTCTATACCAATAACTTTACAGTTATAAGCCTGTCATCATTCTTTGCGAAAATCTCAGAAAGATTAATGGAAACCTGTCTTCTTGGCCTCATAAAAAATTTTCCTTTACTTAATAGAACTCTAAGTTAAAAGAAATATAAGTCTCTAGGGATATGCTATGGCTGCCATCTTCGAGATTCAGGGTTCCTCAAACGATTTCAAAACTGAGTTAATAACATCAGCACTTCGTAGGTATATTATGTCTAGAAGTTGAGGCTTCTGGATAAATCAATTTTCCACAAAAAGAATTATCTGCACAAATCTAAAAGGATCTTCAGGGCGGAGGCATGTCGGTAGGGACAAACGGCAAGGTGGTGTGTACTTTCCGTTTCTTTAGAATATTTAAACCAATGAATTACCCTTACTTAGACTTGTGGAAGAGGGAGGCTGAAATGTGTTCACTTATTCTCGTACGTATGACATTTTGATGGATATTACTAGAAAAGAACTGGATTTCTTAAGAGACTTAATGCAAACAGATTCTCGAGTCGGACCCAAATGTATGACTTAGGCGTTAGCCTAAGTAAACTGGAACTGTCCTTTTTATCAAAACAAAACAAAAATTCCATCTACGAGTATATCTCTCTATAAGGAATCGAATTTGAGTTTGTCAAACAAAAAAAAAATACTGGCATTATGCACACTAAATTGAGCTGACTGATGGACTGACTGGCTGCTGGAGTCTTTGTAGCTGCTGGCGATGGGTATAGGCCAGTATGGACCAGCCCATCTTTAAGATATGGTCAGAGGAAAGCACGTCCAATATCAGCATTAATTGTCCGATCCACAAGGAAAGAGATTTTGCTGCGCCAACTATTCTTATAGGAATAACTCTCATAAACATCGCCTATAAGATCTTTTTTGCCATATTACTCCTATGTGTGCGTCTCAAATCATTCATGAACAATCAATCTGGTGGGTCCCAATCGGCGCAGTTACCAGCCAGGAATGTCCACTACCGATCAAATATTCACACAACAGCAGATCTTGGAAAGACTTGGGAACCATTTACTTGTTGACTTCAAAACCGCATTTGACAGCTTGCACAGAGAGAATATATATAATGCCATGTCTAATTCTTTGTCTTTTTTGTTTGATTTACGATCCCGTTTATATTTTTAACGGCGAATGGAAGAGGAGACGAACGGAACCACGAACTTTATGTACATCGACATCGGTCTAGTCAGGCGTCAACGGATCCATGATCTGAGATGTCTGGATATATGTATAAAGCAAATGGACGCCACAGCTCCAGCTCAAATGGCCATTGAGTTTAACCACGATTGCGCAGCAGATGACAACCGCATCTAAGGTGGCGCACATAGAAGGGGTTCCCATCTTAATTGTACTGGAGGCAGTTGGCGGGAGATCGTCTTAGTTGGAGACGCTTGTTGGTTAAAGCTCAACCCAGACTGAAGTACCACTTTAGGGAGTAAAGTGAATCGGAAGCCAAATATCCGGCGTCATTTTAACAAAATGTAGATGACTTTATTCACTAGCAATTGGACAAAAAAAAAATGGGAACTGCAGCCTCAAATTAGTTATTCCTTTTGTTAGTCGGAGCCATACTTATGTATGGTGTAGGAGTACAATGGCCAGCCTTAGATAAGCAATCAACGGAGTAATCTAAAGAGTGTGCAAAGATTTGGCTGGCTTTATATCAGATGTGATTTAAGATCTACACCGACTTTCGAAAGCAGATGGCAGTCGCATATCTCTTAAGGAATCAGTCTCCAAGCGGGACACTCGCGCGTCTTAACATACCATATGAGCAATTTCCTCTTTAATAATTTTTCAGATCTATCCGAAATAACTGTCAGTTGACTCTTCGGCCTTAATGGAAAAAATTAAATGTTTATTACAAAAGTAATTTTGATAATTTCAGATCATCGTAACCTTCTGATCTCTACTTTCAAAGCGTGAGGGCATTTAAATTCCGTTGTAACACAAATGAGTCGTTCGGCCTAAGTGGGGCTCACTCGCAAGGTTTTCACTAAATCTGACCAAATCTGAAGTGCGATCTTAATTTGGCGAAATCTTCATTTCATGAGTAACATATATTTCTCCTGGTTTGCGAAGGCGACTTCCTTCTTCGGCCAGCTCTTCCGATGTACCCCTAGCTATATATACTCTGGCTCTACTGAGAAGTGTTGAATCACTGATGGATCCTATTTTACCACAGTCATATTGAAGGTGCGCTTCTTTAGTTGGATCCGAATTTATACTTCTAGGGTGACAAACGACACCAGTAATCCTTCGACGGCGCTTATGTCCCCAATTACGATCTATTGGATCTTTGTTATGTTACCGTTCAGTAAGGAATAGAAACTATAGAAATTTTGTCCTTTTACATCGTCGGGATCTGATTCCGATTTCTACCGAAGCATCTCCTTTTTTTTGGTTCCATAATCTTTCTTTGTGCCCCAGTGTGAAATTGTCATCTGTCAAAACACCTACATCTTGAAAGTTAAACATCATTGGTCTGAAGGAGGCTATTTATGAATTATTCTGGCTGAAGAATATTGCTATTTGGAACACAGAATCAAGTAACAGTTCTAGAAAAATTAAAAAAATATCAAAAAGATCTGAGGGACTTTAGCCAATTTCGAATTGCCTGCGAATCAAATGCTTATTTTGTAAGTAAATACTCATAAAGTAAATTTGAATTTAAATAAAGCTCAAGAATTTACATCGTCTTTGGCCGATGTCAAGCTAGTCACGTCGACTCAGCCTTCCGAAAGGCATAGAAGAATTGTGACTGCGCTTAGCCCCATTAGGTTCCATCTTTCACAAGGGCATACTCCGAACCTCTTGAAAACAAAAAAGATTCAGTAAACATACGTGACAAAAATGATAAAAGGAAACGAAAATTATTTACTAAAATGGAAAGCAGTAATTTCGTCTGATTGGTTAAGTGGAACCTACAGTTGCTGATACTGTTACTGGCACCCGTACCTATCCTCCAACAAACCGCACCTTCCTGGAAAAAAAGATCAACCCTGCTGGTGCCTTGAATATTTCTTCATCCCCATAAGTCGATATCACTTTTGTGATCATATGTATACTGTGGTAGGTACATCCACCGTTATTTTCTATTTCATGTGACTGATAAATACCAACACACATTAAGTGAGGCCATCTCCATCTTCTCACCCGATGATGAATAAATCAATTTTTGCACTTCTTCGGATGATAGCTGACGGCATCGTTTCCGACATCCATTTAGCTGCGTAGGATACACGATGCTCGACGTTACGTGTGATTACGGTAATGTCACACGAGGAGAGTCGTAAGGAAAAATGTGCCATTGACAAGACGAGGGAATGACATGGAGTATACGTGTTCTTAAATTTCATTCTGAGTACTCCTTGGAAGGCTGCTGTTGGAATTACTGGAGTTTGAGTCTTTGAATGGTGAATGAAATTGAATTATTCTTTCTGCAGTTTTTCTTTCCTCGCGGATATCTCCTTAAGAGGTGAAAGGATATCCGAAAATCTCTCCTTCAAGGAGATGGGCCGCGTACTTGTATTCATTCTTTGCAAATATGATTGAGGCATGAATAATACTGAGGCCCTGAAATCACGTGAAATTCTGAGTTGCTGGAGAAGATGCGAAATTTAGAATCAATCAAAGTAACTCCCCAAGGATTTGGTCGTATTTGGATAAGTTCGCTCTTCCCATCTATTCGTGGCGCATTGCTTTTTTGCTGATAATTTACTGACGGGCAAAATGATTGGTTTTATTTTGTTGTGCATTGAAAGCTGGAAATCTATTCATTTCAGCAACAATAGGAGCAATTGGGGATTTTGTAAGGAAGGAAAACATTTGTCGTGTTTGTTGAAAAATTCAGAATGGCAGATGATCCCCAACACATGGTGTAGACGATTTATGGATAATTGAGTTCAATAAAGGCCAGAATCAACCTTGAATAGCGTTACTATTTAATACGTATTATAACTGTAATACTACCTATAAAAACTAACAGTTTTGAAATTTGCTATGGTGTGGACACAAAGCACCTATAGGTATAGGTATGGAAGTAAATGGCAGTCTCGAGGGCGAGTTTACAAGGATAAGTTGAATGGAATTGATTGCGCACACAATTCTCGATCTAAGGTAACGCGGGTAAGCGTCTAACGAAATGAGTGGCACCAACTTCATAACGTGTTATAAGGGCTGTAAGTCTATCAGTTCCAGGCGATCGAGATAGCGTGGTAATTTGAAGCTGTCATTTCAAGGGAGTCTTCTATATAAGCCCGATGTTCAAACTCATAAATACTATATTTAATAAATGAGCGCCGCAGTTATGGAACTATAGCACAATTGATTGGGAAACCGATGGCAGTCTTACAATTTGATTTGGACAGGCTGTGCAACAATCAAGTCCGTAGTCCATAGTATAATAAAGTACAAAAATTGCTAAAACTGTAAGCAGCATAATACTGGCCTACCTCGTTATATTGATCACAGCAGTCGCAGTGTTTACTCGGATGCGGATTCGCCCAAAGAATAAGACTTAAGGGATAAGTTTTGAGATTCAGGTATGTAAGAGACGCCTGACGACGATTCGCGTAAGAAAAGCCTCAAGATGATTTCACTAAAAACTGCTTCCATGACCTATTTTCGACAAAATCTACAAGACGTAAATGTGACACAAAAACCGTCCATTGCGATTTTAATGCCACGCAAGGGTAGGAGTGCTTCTTTGGTAATACGGTCGGAAAGTGCAGCCCCACGATATTTCTTTTTTTTTGTCTTTCAAAGAATCTTAACACTCGAGAGGATGCGACTACTCTGAAAATGCCTGAGCATTTTAAGTTTTTTGGGAAATGGGACAGAAAGTGAAAGAAAGATGTTTGGGCCCAGCAGCTATATCGCTTCATGGATGGCATCTATGGCATAGGGAAACTAAATTATTAGTGTAAGTGCACTTGTTGTAGTCTAGGTAACCACATATCTTACGTGATCTTGGCGTATAACCTATCTCGGGCGCGGTTGGGGTTGAACGCCGAACTGTCGGATTTGGAATTCAATACAATATCACTTGAGCCACGGCCACTCACTACACTATCAGGTCCGGAATCAAATATAGGGTTGTTGACTTTGTGGGGGGACGTAATGTAACTATAGCCAGCACAGAGTTTCCACACCTAGATAAAGGGATCTGCAGAGAGATTTCGGATTATTCTCTTACAAAGTCTAATTGAAGGCAAACGACCATCCGAACGTCGAATTCGGCATAAAAATAATTTTTCCTGATGAAGCGCATTTTCATCTGAAGCCACTGCATCCGCTTAGAGTGGCAGTTTGGTGCTGATCCTACATTTTATTTCGAAAATAAAATGCTGCTGGAAACGCCATTTCAAAATATGGTGAGTCTGTAGTGCTTTATAGACATGATTGCAGAATTTTTGTGGGCTGAAATTAGATACATGGACTTGGACGATCTTTGGTTTCAGCATGATGTCACACAGCCCAGCAACCCAGCTATACTTTGCGTGCTAAGGTCGGTAATCGTGTTATCAGCCGCCTTAGTGAAGTTAACGGTCACCTCGGAGCTGCGATTTACTCTTTTAGAGTTTGTTTTTGTGACTTGTCCTCAAAGATCGATATTATGTGGACAATCCAGGAGCAATTCAAGCCATTAAAGTGAACATCGTCGGAGCCATCCGTGAAATAGAGCCAGACACAGTAAAGAAGGTCTTGGAAAATTGGGTTGACAGGATACGCAACTGAGAAGCCAGCCGTAGGAGTCATTTGAATAAGATCGTATTCAAACAACTAATCGGACTGTTTGCTCTTTCTATTGTAATAAAGACATAACAAATCAAAAATAATGCATTTTTGTTTATTTTATTCTGTTTTTAAAAAGAAATATGCATTTGCACTGGAATTTTCCACATAAGATTTAGACAAACTCAGAGGACAGGACTCATTTATAAAACGAAAAGTGGCAAGCTCAAGCAATAAATTTGAATGCGATGGGAGGAGCCTTGCAGTGGCGCAAATTTTGGAGTGATCAGAAGTAAACATTTTTATAAATTTTATTTATTTGATTAGTCATTTATTTATTTTTACATTAAGACTTTACGTCAAGCAGCGAGAATCCTTTATAAAAGCTAAAGCTCTAGAGGCGGAATAGTGGAGGTTTCTGCCGTCGAAGTCGAAGGTCCAGCAGCCAACAAAAGCCGCATCGACTCAAACAACAGCACGAATGGAGACACGAATGGAGAAAATAACATGAAAAGGCAAAGTTAGCTTGGGATAAAGAATATGGCAATAAAAAGCTACAGCTGAAAATAAGAGAATTAGATATAACGGAAAAAGAATTAAAACTCAAGGTGTCGGAACTGAAAAACATAAAAAATTTAATAAAATAAAAACAATAGCTATAACAAAAAATTAAGAAAAGCCCGCATTTTGATTAAATTCTTTTGTCTCCTCTCTCTCTGTCTGAAAATATTGGTTTCGTCCAAAGAAGGAAGGAAGGCTCACTGAACACTTATGCCACCAGTATCTGCTACCCAAGGCCAGTGGCAACGCTGCCACTACTGATATGCTGGACTTCACCAGAATAACCAAAAAATCACCGGCTAAAAAAAAAGCGTACAAAACGGCGCTGCAAAGAAGGACGAAAGCCGCTCGTCTCGTAAGCTCTATGGAAATAAGAGACGAGAATATTATCTGCTTCTCCAGAAGAAGAAAAAAGACAATGAGAAGCGCGTGAGCGAAGATATTTAGAATTCGGACATCGGCATTAACATTCGGAAGTTTTGAAAAAAGATAAAAATAAAATGTCAAGACAAGAAGACCCGTACAGAAGCCTGTAGAGATCAAGATGGAAGTAGAGTCACAGTCGGTATTGAGAATGTGGAGAAACTTTTTCTACAGACTGTATAACGGTGAAGAAGGCCAGCATGCCCCCGTCAGGCAGTATAAGCTATTCGACCTTGATGATGATAGCCAAAAATTACGTCCTCCTGACCAAAACCAAGTAAGGGTAGCAATATCTAAACTGAAATCCAACACAGCAGCCGTATCTGACGGTTTACCGGTCGTGTTATTCAAAGTTTCTGGAAATGTCTTTGTGTGGAGCATACATCAACTCATTTCTCAGATCTAGTCAGCAAAGTGTATGCCTGATGAATGGAATCTCCATATGGTTACTCAATAGCTGAAATACTGTGCCAGCGTCTGAAACCCTTCGTCAAGAACCTGCTTAGTACCTATAATTCCGGTTTCTGCACACTCCGGCAGATTCTGGGAAAAACTCAAGAAGTCCAAATCGATACCCATGCATAGTTTTGGCATCCTTGCAAAACCCGTCCGTTTGCGCTGAATGATGATTGAGAACGCTTGCTTCCGTCGAGGTCAGTAACGACTTAAAGATCTTTGATGTCGAAAAAGGTTTTAGACATAGTGACGCGCTCTCATCTGAACTCACTCAGAACTCAAAAGCGAACTCTGAATGCACAATCTTTCAAAAGTCTGTGCAACAGCTGGAATATGCCGATGATATTGACACAACAGGTAGAACTCAGCGGGCGGTCACCGGTGCTTTCGCTCGTATTAAAATTGAAGCTACCAAAATGAGCTTAGCTGTAAATGAGCCAAATATATGCTGTCAAAAAGAAGGGACACATAACATCGGCGAATTGAATGGAACGTTACAGCCGGCAATTATTGGGTCTACAAGTAAGTTTCCAGCGTTTTTTTTTCCAAAATTTGAAGTTTTATTATGAAAACATAGTTACAATCCTTTATTCAAAGTATCGTCCATCGGAAGCTACAAATTTCCCCCATCTTTCTGGCAATTTATGTATTCCGGACCAAAAAAAATTTCTCGTCTTTCGAGCCCAAGAACGTATCGAGCCAATTTTTGATTTCCTCTACTGAGCTGAAGCGTATTCCCGTAAGAGCGTTCTGCATCGAACGAAACAAGTGGTAGTCAGATGGTGCCAAGTCTGGACTGTAAGGCGGGTGAGGCAGAATTTCCCATTCACTATTTTCCAAATAGTTTTTCACCGAAACCGCAACATGTGGCTGAGCGTTGTCGTGATGAAAAATGACGGACTCATTCCTGGTCTCATATTCTGGCCGTTTTTCCTTTAATGCCCGCTTCAAACGAATTAGTTGGGTTCGATATAATGGTCATTTGATGGTTTCACCACTCGGAAGCAATTCGTAGTATACGACACCCTTTTGATCCCACCATATGCAGAGCATGACCTTATTCACGTGAATATTTCGTTTCGGTGTCGATTGGGCGGGCTCGCCGGGCTTTGTATACGATTTTCTGCGTTTAAAATTATCATAATAAATCCATTTCTCATCACCAGTGACAATACGATGCAAAAATGATTTATTTTTATACCGCTGCAGTAACATTTCGGACATGCAAAATCGCCGTTTGACGTCTCTTGGCTTCAATTCGTACGGCACCCAGTTTCCAACCTTTTGAATGAATCCCAGTGCTTTTAGGAGCAGGGAAACGGCTTGTTGCGTGACGCCCAATGATGCAGCAAGTTCTTCTTGAATCTGACATGGATCCTCATCCAGTAAAGCGTCCAATTCCTCGTCTTCAAAACTTTTCGGCTTTCCGGGGCGATCTTTGTCTTCAACTCCAAAATCAGTACTTTTGAACCGTTTGAACCACTCGCGGCACGTCGATTCACCAATAAATTCCGCCCCATAAGTTTCCGAAAGCAAACGATAGGCCTCAGCCGCACTTTTCTTCATATTAAAGAATAAAAGCAGCGCTTCCCGCAAATGACGTTTATTTGGCTGGAAATTTGCCATGATTTTGCTCGATAAAATGTACGACACCGATAGAACTGCTCAAATATAACGCTGCAAAGTTGTTGAGCGATACAGAACCTACAAATAAAACACATGGGGTCTGACATTTCTGCCCGGGATCCACTGGTGGCGCCATCTCTGACAAACGCTGGAAACTTACTTGTAGACCCAATATAATTTTGAGGTAATTTGGGACTTTGTCTATCTTGGCTCTTCTATAGACTCTGCCAACAACGCCTCTTCCCAAATAAACCGAAAAATCACAGTTGCCCAATGCTGTTTCTTTGCAGTAAGAAGGCAAAGGCGTAGTAAGGCCCTACCACGAAATGCAATACTAAGGAGATGAGACCTTGGTCATACCAATCGTACTTTATGGCACTGAAGCATGGATGCAATCGAAAGCAGATGAAGATATCCTTGGTTGTTCCGAGAGAAAAATCCTTCGAATAATATTCGGCCGGGCATCGAGTAGAAGATTCAACCTAGTTAGAAAACTGCGCATTAATCGCCTGAGATGGATAGGACATGTAGAGCTTCGAGTCTAACCGTCTAAAGACGGGGCTAACTAGAGAGGCTTGATAGTTGAGGCTCAGGTTCATCGTTGCTCTTTGCTTCAATCTCCTCAATTTCTGATATATCGAAAGGTATATTTTTTTTAGTCAGGATGTTGTGGAGCACAACACAAGCATTTATTGTTAACTCCTATTTACAGGTTCGAAAGCAAGCACCGTCTGTGAAGGAAGGCAATGAAATCGACTTTTAAAAATTGCAATGCAACGTTCGATTAGGCATCTTGTGGATTTGTGAGCAATGTTGGACATATCTATCACTCTATTAGAAGCCGTCTTTATAGTGTCATCATCCACGGTTGCTGCGGAAACCCACTGTCCGAAAGTAACCAAGAATTCCGCTTTCCCTCTCTAAATTTTCTTTTAAGGAATTCTTGAATAACTGAACAACGCTATGTGTAGGCATCGTGTGATGTTCCAGGAAATTTTGCATTTGCATAATGGATAACATGTTTTGAATCATAAACATTAATTGAATGCCCTTCTTTTCGACAATAATAAGCATATTCAACATGCGTTCCATCTATAAGACGCACAATTCTGGGAAAAGATGCAACATTATTGAACTTTGGTTTTATTGATACTTGCTCCTTCCCATCGGATATTAATACATATTCAATATTCATGTAATTCCATTGATGGTTTCAGCAAATTCATGAATGCACGGATGTATAATACATGTGTCATGTGTTTCAAGCGAGCACTTGCCGTGTAGGTTTATGCTCACTGAATGCCCATATACTCATGGGAGCAAGGATACGCATTGTCGTCGCTTGTGCGTATTTGAATACCAAACCGGGACTAGAGTCCTAGCTCCCAGTACATATTGCAGCTCTACATAGGGTCGAAACTTTTAGCTTTTAAACCAGAGCCACTGTGACACTCCCACTACAAGTCAGGCCTGGACCAAAGACCGGGGGCCCCGGTCTCTCCCTGTGCCGTGCTTTAAGTCCTGGTATGGACTACCAGTGGTCTGCACTTATGACCGGCCGCTTGTAACTGGTTAAATAGTAGGAACCATCATCGACGTTAAATTTTGAAGACCGATACGATAAGACCAGTACTTGCTCTACCCTCGCTTTTTATTAGACAATTTCATGAATAGAAGAAGCCTTGATAATTGATCCAGCCCACTGCACTGCTGCAGAGACATCTGAGAAATATGCAACCATAAGTAAAAGCAGTCCAGCGATAGGGATTTCAGTTATATGAGTACGAGTAAGTACGCTAGTTTTTATAGAAATCTAAAAGTTCCGAAAATGGCAAAGTTAAACAGATTTTTTCTGTTATATTATCTCAAATGGATTTTGAGAACCTCGTAGCTGTCTTCTTATGGTTGTTAAGCTTCTCTTCTGTCAAAACAAACATACATTATAAGAAAAATGTTTAATTCCTCATCTAATGGAGTTAGTAATTAATTCCACCTTCCACAACGATACTATTCTTAAACCAATTAACTACTTCAATAATATAGTCGAACGGTAGACCTATTTTCAGGCTTTGCTCAAATACTACATATTTTCAATTCGATGGACAGAAAAAAGAAGTTTGCTAGAAAGCGTTTTTGAGTTTGCGTAGTCTGACAGATTGGAGAATAAGTAGATTGCGACAGCTAAAAATTGCCAGTAAAAGCCCTTACGACTGACGTGGAAAATCTGCAGAGCTCAGAAGCGATGAAATTGTACTCTAATCCATCGTTTTTTGGAATCTATTCCGGTCAAGCAAATCCATTATTCAAACAACGTTGTGAAGCGATATTTATCGGCTTCATTTAAAAAAATTAATTCGCAGTCAGATTACGAAACATATAGTAAACTTCGTAAAGATTTTAATGTACTTAACAAATTTCTCTTCAAAAATTATTTCATGTCTGTTGAACATAATATTAAATCTGATAGTAAAACGTTTTGACTTTTTATCAATTCTAAAAGGAAGTCTACGGGGATTCCAAATTCAATGCATTTTAGAAACCGTGAATCAGAAAATATTGAATCTACTCTTGAACTGTTTGCAAATTTCTTTCAGTCCGTATACACCTGCCATGATAAAATTAGCACCATTCCCATTAGTTCCTCTAGTTGCGTCGAAATCGGATCTTTGACTCTAAGCCATGACGATGTTTCCATCGCTGTTCAATCATTAAAACCTACTTTATGCAGTGGTGCAGACGGTATTCCTGCCATCCTACTCAATAAATGCGTCGGTTCGCTTTCCGTCCCCCTGCTTCAAATTTTCAACCGTTCCCTCTCGGAAGGTGTATTTCTTGAAGTTTGGAAGAAATCCTTTTTAGTTTCCATCCATAAGTCTGGGACCAAAGGCAATGTTGAGAATTACAGAGGAATTTGTAAGCTTTCGGCAAACCCTAAGTTATTTGAAAGCATTATTAAAACTAAAATTGAATTCCTTATAAAAGAGTATCTGCCGGATGAACAGCATGGTTTTGTCGCTGGTAGATCCATTACCACAAACCTTGCATTATTTTCGTTCTTTGTTCTGAAACAAATTGGGAAGGGGAACCAAGTTGACACCATGTATACAGATTTCAGTTAAGCTTTTGACTCAGTCAATCATGATTGTCTTCCTTTCTTCTCGGTCGAACCCAACAGGTTAAAATCGGTAACCTTGTATCAAAAGAAATTAAATGTAGCTCTGGTGTTCCACAAGGGAGCCATTTGGGCCCGCTACTCTTCATCATCTTCATTCGTGATATCGTGATAAATATTAAATATGGACAGTGTTTATTGTTTTCCGACAATCTAAAATTATTTAGAGCTATTAAAAATATTGAGGATTGCTCTTTACTCCAACTAGATTTAAACAGCATCACGGAATGGTGCAAAATCAATTCCCTAACGTTAAACAACAAGCAAGTGTAATTTCATTTCATTCTCCAAATCATCCTCTATAATTCAATTTGAATATTCGATTGTTTCCATACCCCTCTCCCGAGTTAGTGAAGTCAAAGATTTGGGAGTTATGTTGGATACTACTTTTTCTTTTAAAGTACATTTGAATCGTACTTTATCCAAAGCTTATTCGGCAATAGGTTTCATTAAGAGAAATTGCAATAACTTTTCTGACCAGTTTTCTTTCCTGTCATTGTACTCCGCCCTTGTTAGACCTTATCTGGAATACGCAGTTGTGATTTGGAATCCCAATCTCTCTTCTGACTCCGACCGAATTGAATGTGTTCAAAAACATTTCACAAGATTCATTTTCCAAAGAATGCATTGGAACTTTGGCCAGAACTGTAAAGCTAGATGTTTACTCCTTGGCTTAAAATCGCTAAAGTCTAGACGTACTATACATGATATAATGTTTGTTAGAGACCTTCTCGGTTATCATATAAGATGCCCTATTCTATTATCAAAAATAGGACTTCATGTCCCTATACGGTCATTGAGAACACGGCATCTTCTTTTTGTTGAATACCACAGAACGAATTATGGTACTAACGAACCGCTTACTCGAACTGTCAAAGCCTTCAACGAAGTCAGTAACCTCCTTGACGTTTGCTTAAATAGAGCTCAATTTAAAAATGTAGTCAAAACATTATACATTTTTTAATTTAATTTATGTATATATGCTATATTTTGTTTTCTAGTATCTGTTAGCACTTAAGTGACTTGTAGATGTATAAATAAATAAATAAATATAATACTACTGCATCAAAGGATTTGTAAAGAACTCCACAAGAAAAAAGTTAAATTATCAATTTTTCTGGAGCTACTTTAAAGAAAACTTTAATTTGTCATTTGGGAGATCACAGATTGACATATGTTCAAGATGTGAAGAGCTTGAGGTTAAATTAAAAAATCTCCATCTTAATGAAAATTGTAAATACTGCCGAATTATTGATTCATAAGCGTAGAGCATCAACAATTTTCTCAGCGGTCAAAGGGATTACAGAGAAATCTGAAAAGACGGTCGCATGATTGTAGGATTATACATAGTTTGATTGCATGCAGAATCTTCCTCAACGCGTTCTGCCTGTCCTTTGTTTTCGGCAATTGTGGGTTTATAAATTTTGTATGCATAATATGGAAAACTGGAAAAGCAACATTCTACTTTTAGCACGAGTTTCAAGCCCTCAAACGGTCCAATGAAATGTCAACATGTTTAAATGAGTTTATTCGTGAAACGGAGTTGCAGTTATTATGTGACGGCTGCTCTGAATAAAACGAAAATGGGACAATCACTAAATTTCTGTTGGCATTATCAGTGAGTGGAAATGTACGCATTGCCATTTATTTTCCGTAAGAGCACACTGTGATATATATTTTGCGACAGTAAAGAGCGAAATCAAAACAGAAAGTCATTTATTCACCTATCAAAAATACATAGACTTAATACTTAGCAGCCCAAAACGCAATAAATTTATTGTGAAACCTATTACAGATTTCGATATCATCGACTTCATAGCATGGTCAAAAGTCAATTTCAAGGCAAAACCATTTTTGCTCAAATATTGCCTTTCGCTCACCAGCATCCATATTTTGCCATTGGGATGGCTCCCTTCGTTAGTGCATCTAAGCAAAACCCGACTGCAAAACATGCATCGTTGACAGCCGAACGATAAAATTGGGCGCACAGAAGAGCAGCAGGAACATGACGCAGTAGTCATAATATGTAGAAAAACTGCATGGAAAAATATGCGATGTTTTTGGTAATCGGCTCAGCCCACGACACCGCCCTCAGAGCATGGCCTAGCTATGAGTATGTGTACATGTTTTGGTGGCTATTACACCAGATGATGCACTATGAGGAAGCGACTAAGCGGTGAATTTTTCTATATGGTTTTTCGTAGCTGCATAGAAAAGCCGCAATTACGAAAGGGGTTGCTGACCGGATTAATATTGCCTTCAAATATCAACTGGACCAAGAAAGTTTCCATATGGATGAAGAAGCAAAGGTTTGTCATTCCAAGTTGAGAAAAAATGGCGACTGTTTATTTAGTTCGCATTACATATTTCCCTTTAACGTTGCTTAAGTTGATTTCGGCTCTGTCCGCATAAATTTGAATCGGCACCGGAGACTAATCGGTCGCAGTTTATTTTTTATCTTTTTTTGCAAAGTATCATGGCGATACACCGGGAGAGGTCATAAGTCGTCCTTTCATTGGAAATGAACTCAACAATGAAAAGTTTATTTTATCAAAAACAAAAGGTTGACATTCAATAGTTCCTACTGTACAAGAATTTCAGGTCTACTTCTTAAAAGCACCCATCACTCCCTTAAAATTGAATGACTTAAAGAAACTACAGTAACATTAGGCCGCAGAGTTCGAAAACATTTACGAACAAATTTTTGCAGTGGCCAACTGGCCAACAAGAAGATATTGAACGAGACTTTTAACAAAAAAACTAGTTTGAAACATTTTTTTCATAATTAAAACAAAACAACACTTTGTACACTTTTGCAAACCATTGTGGCAGCACTGTTAAAAAGAAGAGAGAAAGAAAGAAGCAAAATAGGAAAAGAGTCAGTCGATTATCATTCATTATTGGAAGTGGTTGTAATAAAGAGTCGTCTCACTTAGAAAATAAAAATTGTTTTTATTTTTTGTCGGTCTAAAATTCAGAAGTGGTATCATGCAATCGGATATCGACATTTTTAAATTGTATACAGCAGTGCAACCAGGCTCTCAGGTTGAAAAAACTAGGAAGAAAAATTACTGGCAACAAAAGCGAACTTATGCTGCGTTTAATGGAGATTCCTTCAGAGCAAAGGGGCGAGTTTCCAAAAGAAGCCCAAATAATGGGACAGATAGACGATGCAGACAATTGCAACGACGGTACGGATGACGATGTATACGAGGATGGCATCGCACCTGGCGATGAGGCAAGCAGCGAAGAAGACGAACAACGAGACCGAAGTAAGAATGAGTGTAACAATGGGAGAGATAGTGAAAAAGAAATGAAAGATAAAACCACACCAAAAATGAGTGAAATACAAATGAGTGAGTGGAAACAAATGAAACGAGAATTGGAGAGAATGAGGAAAGAAAGAGAAGAGTGCAAACAAGAAAATGAAGCGCTAAAGATAGAAAACAAGTTACAGCAAAAGAAGAGTGCAAATGAAAGTGCGAATGACAGTGCGAATAAAAATGGAAATTGTGACAGTGTTATTGTTAAAAATAATTTCTCTTTTGTGAAGGACTTATTGTCAGAGTTTTCGGGTACTGATGATTCGTTTAACCTTTGGGAGACGCAGCTCAGGGGAATTTTATCGAATTACCAGCTGGATGACACTAATACCCGAGCTCTAATCTCATGCAAATTAAAGGGAAAAGCTATTAGATGGTTACATTCGCGAAGTGACCTGATGACTGTTCCATTAAAAAAATTGCTGATGGACATGAAAGTACTGTTTGGGGACTACACAAGTCGTCTCGATTTAAAACGTCAATTCGAAGGGAGGAAGTGGCATACTAACGAGACGTTCGTGGAGTATTTCCATGATAAAATCATATTGACAAATAAAATCGCTGTGGAGGAGAATACCTAATTGAGGGTATTCCAAATTATACGCTGCAGTCGCAGGCAAAAATGCATTGCTTCCGTGATAAGCATCACTTGTTGGAAGCATTCAAGAAAGTGAACCTCGTGAAGCGGCAACCGATTTCATCTCGCCAGGACTCTGCAGCTGAAGGACCAAGTTCCACAAAGAATTGGAGATGTTTTAACTGCAACTCCCTTGGACACATCGCATCCGAATGCCGAAAGCTGAAACGAGAAGTAGGCTCATGTCACGTTTGTGCGGAGATGGGACATTATGCGGCAGCTTGTTCAAAGAGGAAAGGGCAGCAAATTCATCAGGTGGATGGTGAAGTATATCCGGATGAGTATGTAAGAACTTTAAATTATACTTTTATGAAACATAATCTTATTTATAAAACATTGTTAGGAACACTAATCGACACCGGCAGCCCTATTAGCTTCGTACGCCAGCAGTTCGTGCCTCATACTTTAATATTAAGAAAAAATGAATTTAAGAATTACTTTGGTATAAATAAAAGTCCTCTTAATATATATAATTCGCATTGTTAAGTCTTGCGTATTATTTGATATAGATTTTTGTAGTACAAAATGCCACAATGAAATTTCCACTAATATTAGGTAAAGATTTTTTGAGAAAGGCCAATTTAAAGTTGGAGAAGAAAAAAAATTAAGCGATAGAAGAAAAGAAAAATGGAACGAAACAAATGATAGAGAATAATGTATATGAAAAAGAGTGCGAAAGTCTAATGAACATCGAATTTGATAAGACAGATATATGTGTAAGTAATAATGAAGTAGACTTTGAGTCAAAGGAAAGATTTTTAAAATTGTGTAAAGATTTTTATATGTACTGCGAACGTCCTGATTTTCCCGAAACTAAGTGCGAAATGAAAATTAGATTAGCAAATGAAAGACCCTTTCATTATCCCCCGATTAGGTTGTCATATGATGAAAAACAGAAAGTACAGGTTATTCTAGACGATTTAGCACGTACAGGGGTCATTTGACCTAGTAAATCAGAATATTCGTCACCAGTGGTTTTAGTAAGAAAAAAAAACTAATGACATTCGCTTATGCGTCGACTATCGTACGCTTAACAAAGTTACTTTGAAGGATAATTATCCGATACCACTTATTGACGATCTTCTCGACAGGCTAGCTAACAAGGTGTTTTTTTCACTACTCGATTTAAAAAGTGCCTTTTACCATGTGAATGTGAGTGAGGAATCTGTAAAATATACCTCTTTCGTAACTCCATTAGGCCAATACGAATTCCTGAAAATGGCTTTTCTTGCTGAGAAACGCTCCCTCAACGTTTCAACGGTTTATCAGTGAGGTATTTGACGATCTCCTTCGTTCAGGAAAAATAGCAATATATTTGGACGATATTATGATCGCCACAAAAACAGTAGATGAGCATTTAGATATATTGAAAGAAGTTTTTGACAGATTAGTTAGTAACAAGTTGGAGTTGAGACTTGATAAATGTCGATTTTTGGAAAATGAAATACAGTATTTAGGACACATAATCTCAAAAGAAGGTATTAGACCAAACAGGCAAGGTATCGAAACGGTGCTCAATTTCCCAATTCCTCAGAATGTAAACGCTGTTCACAGTTTTTTGGGGTTATGCTCATATTTACGGAGGCTTATAAAGGGATTCTCTGTCTTAGCTGGACCACTCTACAATCTAATTCGAAAGGATGCTATCTTTCGATTTGGTAAAAACGAAATGAGCTGCTTTGAAAATCTGAAGCAGAAGTTAATTGAGTCACCTATACTGGCTATTTTCGATCCGCGGGATGAGAGTGAACTTTATTGCGACGCCAGTTCTCTCAGATTTGGTGCTATTTTGATGCAGAAAAAATCTGATGGAAAATTGCATCCGACGTTTTAATTCTCAAAGCGAACTACAGAACAGGAATCAAAATACCATCGCTTTGAGCTGGAAACATTGGCCATAATATACGCACTAAGGAGATTTAGAATATATTTACAAGGTGCCAGTTTTAAAATAATAAAAGACTGTAATTCGTTGATAATGACCCTAAATAAAAAAGAGATAAACCCTAGAATAGCTTGATGGGCACTCGAGCTACAGAATTACGACTACGTATTAGAACATCGAAATGGGTCCAGAATGCAACATGTAGATGCACTTAGTCGCATGTCAACGATACTGGTATTGGAGGAAAATACATTCGAACAAAATTTATCTATATGCCAGAACAAAGACGAAAGAATTTGTAAAGTAAGGAGTTTACTGCAAACAAAAGAAAGTAATATATTTGAAATGAGGAGTGGTTTAGTATATAGAAAAGTGGGGCAGAATATTCTTTTCTATGTACCGAGAAGTATGGAGCGGAACTTAATGTATAAATACCATGATGAGATGGGGCACATGGGGTGTGATAAAGTTTTATGTGCATTAACTAAAATGTATTGGTTCCCGAAGATGAAGCAGAAAATAAAAGATTATATTGAGAACTGTTTGAAATGCATAGTTTATTCGCTGAAGTCAGGAAAGCACGAGGGATTTTTTTTTTTTTTTTTTTTTATAATCGGCGCGCGCTCAAGGGGTTTTGTACCCTTAAAATGTTCGTACACAGCGCGGGCGAAGGAAATTTAGGGAGGAAGAAAAGACAGGTACCGATGTACATTGTTTTTAAATGTTTGCAAGTTATAACGACCAGGAAACACAGAGGTCGGCAGGGCATTCCATAAGCGAGTTGTACGGCTTTGGAAAGAATCACGATATTTAAGAGTACGTCCGAAAATGGGCTTGAGGGTATACTGATGACCATTCATAGCGAGACGGGTGTTACGGTTGAAAGTTTGAATGGGCGGAATGCTACTGGCAATTTCAATGGAGCACTGGTGGTGGAAATAGCGATAAAACAAAGTGAGACAGGAGACATAACGTCGATGTTCGAGGGTGTCAATTGATTGACTGATATTAGTATCACCAATTAGTTTTATCGCACGGTTTTGAATCCTATCTAGCAGGTGCAGAGATGTTTAAGGAGCACCTGACCAGATGTGGGCATTGTACTCCAGTTTTGGGCGGATAAATGCCTTATATATTGTGGCCAGATCAGAGGGGCTAAAATATTTCTTACATTGCTTGAGAAAACCTAGACATTTCGCAGCATTTTTGGCGACATCGAATATGTGGTCATTCCAACGTAAGTTGTTACTGATACACATACCGAGAATGGAAAGTTTATCGGTTTCGACGATGTAAGTGCCATTCATGGATAATGGCTGGGTATATGAATTTCGCTTTAATGACAGCAGACAGCATTGAGTTTTGGAAGCATTAAATTCCACTCGGTTGATAGTTCCCCAGTTGGTTATGCTGTTAATATCAGAATTTAATGAGCTTAGCATACGCTGCCGTTCCCGTTCTACAGCCGAAGAGCAGGGGCGTGAGTCCGGGAACGAATATGAGAAGCAGAGAGTGCTGTCATCAGCAAAGGAATAAATTGGATTAGAAGTAGCAGACAAGAGATCGTTAATGAAGATTAAAAAGAGTTTCGGAGAGAGAACGGAGCCCTGGGGCACACCAGCATTTATTTTGTGAATATCAGACTTGAAACCGTCCAAGACAACTTGAATTGAACGTTCCGAAAGGTAATTTCTAATGAATTGAAGGACGCATTTTCGACGAAAGAGCCTGATGCCAAACTCTGTCAAATGCCTTAGAAATATCAAGTGCAACTAACTTGCTTTCGCCAGATTGATGTACGCTTTGGTTCCACTTTTCGGTGAGACATGCCATCAAATCACCAGTGGACCTGTTGCTACGAAAACCATATTGCCGGTCATTGAGAAGTTTTCGTGTTTCGAGATATTTCATGAGCTGACGATTTATCAGCGTTTCCATGACCTTGGAAAGAAGGGACGTAAGTGCAATGGGTCTGTACGAGGATAGAGAAGAAGATTCGCCTTTTTTAGGGACTGGCTGGACAAATGCTGTTTTCCATCTGCTCGGAAAGAGTCCTAAAGAGTAAGACTGATGAAAAAGCTTACGCAGTGGTTTTGCCAGCGTAGAAGAACACCTCTTCAGAAGAAGGCGTTGCAGTCATTTCTGGCTCGTTTAAACTTTTTTCGGTTTTCCTCTGTCGGGTTGGTCTTGTAGGACCGAAAAAAGAGTTCTCTAACCCTGACAGCCTCTTTACAGCTCGAATCATACCATTCCTTTTCTTTTGGTTTGATACTCTTCATCCGATGAGGGATAAAGCATCTCATTCCAAAGACAATAGTTTCTGTGATCATGTCAGCAGCGGCATCCACGTCGTTATCGAGGAAACATAACGACCAGTTAAAATTCCTAAAGAAGTTGTTAAGTCCGCTCCAATTGGCTTTCTCGTATTGCCATACGGTTCTTTTAGGAATCTTTTCTCTAACTGTGTGGTGGGTGTACGAGAATTTAGCTGATATGACACAATGGTCCGACGAGCCTAGAGGGGAGAGCACATCAACGCAGTACTTGTCAAGGTGAGAAGTTAAAAATAAGTCCAGGGTGTTGGCGGTATGACTATCAACGTCTGGTATGCGTGTGGGCTCATTTACAAGCTGGGTTAAGTTATTTCCCGCAGCGAAGATCTCAACACACCGTCCTTCGGGTGTTGTCTGTCCAGAATGTCGAAGCCAACCAGAATTGTGTATATTGAAATCGCCCGTAATCACGATTTCAGTATGAGGATACAGGGATACAATTCTTTGAATGGAATCAGACAGCGCATCAAACTCGTGGAAGGTCGAGTTGCTGTCCAGTTTGGGGCTTCTGTAAATAAAGCAGTAGTGGATAATTTGCTTACGGAGATGGAATTTTAACCACATGAAATTGAATTCCGGATTGAAACAGGGACTACATTGTGGTGGAATTTGGTAAGCTACATCACTACGCACATAAATGGCGAGACCGCGATGGGGAAAGAATAGTGGCACTAGTTCGTAGCCAGGTAGCTTCAGATCATTGTGGTCTGAGAGGTGTGGGCGGGGATCTACCTGTGTTTCGCTAAGTGCCAAAACAGCTGGTCGGTACTTACAGACGTGGACGTACGCAGAAAAGTGATTACTTTTTAGCCCGCGTATATTGGCTACGTCCACCCTGAATTCCCTAGACATAATCACAAACAAACACAGTAAACACAAACACCGACGATACTAAGCGGGGCTGCGAAGTGAAAATTCTGACGATGGTTTAGTGAATCAATGCTGTACGTTCTACCGGCACTAAAGAGGTTTTGCATTGCTTGAGATCATATTTCAATTCATATAGTAGGCCAAAATTGATAGTGTCCGATCGTGGCACAGCTTTTACTTCCAATGATTTTCGAACTTTTCTTGAAGAATACAATGTACAACACGTTAAGATATCTACTGGTTCTCCATAACCCAACGGACAAGTTGAGAGGATTAATCGCAGTCTAGCTCCAATGATAGCAAAATCGACTAACTCCCGGAACTATTTTCTCGTTAGATAAAGTTTTACCAGAGATTGAGTTCGCTATTAATAATCTACTCCACAGAAGTACTGGTGCAAGTCCCAGCGAGTTGCTTTTTGGTGTCCAACAAAGAGGTAAAGCTGTAGATTTTTTACGGGAAGAGTTAGAAAATATTAACCTAAAGGTAAATGAAAGGGATTTACGAGGTTTGAGGAAAAGATCCTCGAAAAAAATAGTTAAATGTCATGGTTACAACAAAATGTCAAAAGAAATGTAAGGAATATAAAGAGGGTGATTATGTGATGGTTAGAAATTTTATAAGTCAACCGGGAGCATGTAAAAAAATAGCTCCGAGATTTAAAGGCCCATAACAAGTAGATAAAGTTTTTCCCAATGACAGATTCTTATTGAAAGATGTAGAGGGTTTTCAATTAAGCCAAACTCCATACTCAACCATAGTTGAGATGTGTTTCGGTCAATCGGGACGATTGCAAGTCAGGATGGCCGAATTGTGGCAGCACTGTTAAAAAGAAGAAAGAAAGAAAGAAGCAAAATAGAAAAAAAGAGGTCTGCCGGTAGTCAAAAGTCAGTCGACTATCATTCATTATTGGAAGTGGTTGTAATAAAGAGTTTCACTTAGAAAATAAAAATTGTTTTTATTTTTTGTCGGTCTAAACCATGATATGTTAATAATAATGTTCTTTTATAAAACAAAAATAGTATTTAATAATAATAATTAGTAAAACCACATGAGTCCTTAAATGAATTTCGAAAAGATCTTATCTCTTACAATTTTAAAAGACATTTTTCAAGACATACGAGTATTTTCATTGAATGACCCTATTTTACTTTTTTTCATGTAACCCAGAAGTTATCTGTTCCAGAAAAAAAACACGATCATACTTCAAGCGGATTGGCAGAAATTCAGTTTTTTTTTGTCTCCTGAAAATTTGCTTAAATTCGTGGTGAGACCTTTTCCAAATTGGCGATTCAATTATAATTATGTCGAACTTATGTTTCTCAATAGTTTACTAAAAATAACAGTTTACAATAACACTAATGCTTCAATTAATAATGAAAATAATGACCAATGTTAAACTAAATTCAGCTCACTCGCCTCTCACTAAAACATGTAGCAGGTTACCCCAACGCGTGGTTTGAAATGGGTGTACACTGTACACTGGCAGTTAATGTGAAATGCGGAACTCGGTCCCTGATCAAAAATTCTTCAAGTAAATCGATCAAACTGCAATTGCCGCAAGGCAATTTTGAATGTACGAATGTTCCGAGCAGCAAAAATCGACTCGGACCATTATCTTGTTCTAGCCAAGATACGGATGCGGACTTTCGTAACAGCCACGAAAACCATTGCGAGGAAGTTTAACGTCGAATGGCTGCAATCGCAAAAGATCGCCAATGACGTTTCCAATCCATTTTCCATTAACTTCTTGAGGACTCCGATGTCGGCAGAATTTAACGAAGAAAGCCATCACCGGCTTGAAAAACCGCGGGTGTACGGATCGCGCCTGGAGAAAAGGACGAGGGCGTTTGATCAGAAAAGGAATGGAAGAATATGAACTTCTCAGAAGAAAAAAGAAGGAGCATGAGAAGCACCCGATCGAGTCTTAAAGAGAGACGCTATCAGCAGAATGAAGAACGAACATACCAGGTCTGAACAGAATTCTGCAAGGATGGAGAAAGAAACCTCATAATGGAGTCACAGTCAGTACTGACAATGTGGAATGATTGTTTTTGCAGACTGCTAAAGGGTGATGGCGAACAATATCCCACCGTCAGACAGAATGAACCATTCATATCATGTCGAATAACTAACAAACAAAGATACTCGCTCAATTTAAGTGATTTAAGTGACAAATAACACATGGGCTGAAAAGTCCGTTTCTAAGAGAGGGCACCACTTGGATTAAATCCATACCATTTTCAGTTAGTACCAACCTTCAAAAGATACGTGTATAAATTTGACAGGTGTCGGAAAATTAGTTCTCGAGATATAGCGTTGTGAGTGAAGCAACTTTTGTTATTGCGAAAAAAATGGATTCAAAGCAATTTCGTGTGTTGATTTATTATGGCTTTTTGATGGGAAAAAATGCAGCCTATGCAAAGAAATGGCTTGATAAGTGTTACCCGGACTCTGCACCTTGCGAACGAATCATTCGCAAGTGGATTGAAAAATTTAAAAGTGGTCATACAAGCACCGAAGATGATACACGCAGTGGACGTCCAAAAGAGGCTGTTTCAGATGAAAACATCAAAAAATGATTACGAGCTGAGTCTCTGAAGATATCATAAGAGCGTGTTGGATATATCATACACGAATATTTGGACATGCGAAAGCTGTGTTCAAAGTGGGTTCCGCATTTGCTCACAGTCGACCAAAAACAACAACGTGTTGATGATTCAGAGGAGTGTTTAAAGCTGTTCAACAGCAATAAAGCCGAATTTTTGGGTCGGTATGTGACAATGGACGAAACTTGGCTCCATCACTTCACACCAGAGTCAAGTCGGCAGTCAGCTGAGTGGCGAGCAGGCGATGAACCACGTCCTCGGCTGGCAAGGATAATTTTCATCGACTATCTCCAAAAGGGGCAGACTATCAACAGCGACTATTACATTGCGTTGTTGGAGCGTTTGAAGGACGAAATCGCAGAAAAACAGCCGCATTTGAAGAAAAAGGAAGTGCTGTTTCATCAAGATAATGCACCGTGTCACAAGTCGATGAAAACGATGGCAAAATTGAAAGAATTCGGCTACGAATTGCTACCCACCCACCGTATTCTCCAGATTTGGCCCCCATCGACTATTTCTTGTTCGCAGACCTCAAAAGAATGCTCGCCGGAAAGAGATTTAACATCGATGAAGAAGTAATCGCCGAAACAGAGGCCTATTTTGAAGCTAAACCGAAATCGTACTACAAAACTGGTATCGAAAGATTGAAAAATCGTTTCAATCAGTATATCGCCCTCGAAGGCAACTATATTGATAAATAAATTTGAATTTTGCAAAAATTTTGTGTTAAACTATAAAACGGCGCGGACTTTTCAGCCAATGTGTTACATCGTGAATATTGAAGGGTTCGCTCTGATTAACAGCGGAATTTATATCATTTTCACCGTTTAGAAGTCTGCAGAAATAGTTTTTCCGTATCCTCAGCACCGACTCCAACTCTGCTACAAGGTTTCCAGGGTCATATTATCCTGGCACGTTCTTTTTATCTTTTGCTAAACCTTCCGAACATTATTCCTTGAATAGCACTTCTCTATTTCCTCGATCGTGCGCTTCTCATTCACTTTCTTTTTTCTTCGGAGAAGCTGATTTTCTTCCCTCCTCTTTTGCTCGTAGAGCTCACGAGCCACTCTCATCCTTTTGTGCAGCTCCGCTATGTAGGCATGTTGTTTTGCTTCATGTGCTTGCCGGCACTCTTCGTTAAACCAGGATTTTCGTGGTGGTGGGCGGGAGAAACCCAGGACGTCAGTTGCGGCATTTTTGATGGCTTCTCGGTATCTAAGCCACTGGTCTTCAGCACTAGATGCTGGCTGCAAAGGACTTCTCGAGAGGTTGAGGGATATGCGATCGGCAAAGGTTCTGACAGCTTGTTACGATTGCAACCGTTCAACATTAAATCTCCTCATAGTATTTCCCCTTTGTTGTGGCGTTTGGGATACCCGCAGGCGTTCCTTGGTTGCAACTAGGTAGTGGTAAAATACTTGAGTGCCTTAGGTCGATCGCAACATTATCAATCTGGTAGACGGTTTGCTGATCTGGTATCTGCTATGTACCCTTGTTAATATTGAGGTGATGAACCCATGTGCTTGCTATAGTAATGTTTCGTCCCTCAGTGAAATCGACTAGCTTAAGTCCGATTCCAACCGTGGAGTCATGTAGGCTATATCTTCCCATTGTACTCCCAAGATGCCGTGTCGTGTCGTGTCGAAAACTCAAGACTTCTTGCCTAAGTCTGCCGCTTACAATAAATCTGCATCCAAATAGACACTGCTTACGTTCCCCATAGCAATCACCATAGTAAATGTCACAGTTCTTCATATTTCTTTTGCACGGCCATTCCCACCGTACTTCCTGGATGGCGGTGATATCTCTTTTATAGCAGTCTACGGCCTACGCTAATTGTTCGGCTGTACACAGCATATTCAAGTTACGAACATTCCACGTGCAAATCCGAAAGTCGTCGTCCTTTGTTCGTTTTGCAGGGTCGTCAACAGCGAATCCGTCCTTATCCGTCTTAATCCATCGTTGGGCAGTTAATCCTACGCACAACCCTCAACCTAGAGGGCTAGCCCTTTTTGTGACCCCTAGGACCAAAGGGATTGGACTATATTTCGGAACCAGTACCGCGCCTCGGGGATATGAGTGCTGCCGTTGACTAACTCGCCACTAACTCTTTTCCGATACCCTGGCTTAGTGTTGGTGATCCCTATAGACCTGGTATTCAAGTACGTTGAAGCAGCTCTAGTTCGACCTAACTGGAACTGTGGACGTCCCCGTTGATTTCATCCACTGCCGCCAGCAGCAGGAGAAAGGGCCTTAGTGAGATGGCACTCCTCCTCCCCCGCCACTATCGGAAAAATTAGAATAAGTACAGCTCGAGGTGCTATACAGGGTATGTGTTAGAAAGGAGGCACCAGTAAACACTGCGCCATTATAACTCTAGATGTGAAAAACACTTTTAATACGGCGAATTGGGAACAGATTATGAAGTGTCTTTATTTCCATAAAATGATAACGCTTTTTCTCGAATAGAGTTCAGCTCTATGACTCCGATTATGGAGTCTAGTGGTGTACCACAAAGCTTGGTTTAGGTCCCCTTCTGTAAAATATTACGGATGATGAAATTTCATCCCTACACATTCCATGCGAAGCGCTGGTGGAAGTTCAACTCTACAGCAACGAAGCACCGGCTGGAGTGGGAAACATCGTTAAACTTTAACTGATAGAGTTGGAATGGTTTTCCAACCATTACCGTAGTATTTCGGAGTTATATGGACAGTCATCTGAGTTTTAAACATCATCTAGAGCAGATATGCGATAAATCATCGAAAACTGCAAGTGCACTTACAAGCTTGATGGGTTATCTCGTAGGCCAAAAAACAGATTAAAAGATTCCTTCTTGCTGGAGCTGCGAGTTTCACACTAATGTGCGCAGCGGAGATATCTCATATCTCATACAGGAAGATAAATCCGTTCACTATCTGAGCGCATTAAGGGTTCCGAGCTCTTTCGCATGATGTTACGCTTGTCGTGTCTTCGGTACTACCTGTCTATATATTTGCTGTAGAAATAAGTTTCAAAAGCGGACGATTCCAAAATGGACGGCTTAACGACAAAAAAGAAAATATAAAAGAAAGCGTAGTAGTGCAACTTGCCAACAGCAATGGAACTTATTCTTGAGAGGAATATGGACATATCGTCTAAATGGAGTAAAGGGAATCATGGCAATACAAACCATACCGGAAAACGCGGAATACCTGTTTTTTCATTATCCACAATACGAAACCCAGAAGATTGCCTTACGGCTATCTAAGGAGAGCGAACACATATTACAGCCCCAAGATCGGTTCGTTAGTAACCCATGTACTGGGATTTACCAACTTAATAAGGCTACTGAATTAAAAATCCAAGACGAAAGAAATAAGCTTGAAAGAATTGAATAGTATAAATAAAATGAAAGGAAATTTAAATGAAGTATGTACGTAAAATATAAAAGCTTTCATAATCTTTTTGTGATGACAAGAAATATTGAAGGATTTTGGGTTCCATTAAAATATTTTCCAAGGATTTAAAACGCAACTTTTCCATAAAATATTTTTAATTCCTTAAAATATTCAATCAGAGAACACATGTATCTAAAATAAAAAGCAAAAAGTCTAATCGAAAAAAAAAATAAAATCATAACTTACCTTAAAGGATCCTTTATGTGTATATACCGATCCATTGAGATGGCGCACAAATTTAAAATAGACGCCGTTGAGCACATTACATCGAAGGCTACCCATGTATCACAAAACTGAGCCCCAAATATCCAGTAACCTAAAACACACATAGACTTGATGTTAATTTTATTGACTATGACAAATATGTAGTCTTATATACAATATATGCACGCAACATAACACTCCTACATTGTTGCCGTAGTCAGGTTATGTCGTCATATTTCTGTCAAAAATGTAACTCATCAGGATGTTTAGTTGGTTGGCAGTTGGTGGTTGTAAAATAGTCGTAGGATATCTAACCATAAACGATGACTAAAAATGTTTCTAAAAATACGTGCAGGTGTCGATGTATGGACGAATACAGAAAGAGAATCCCATCAGGGTGAATCTTAGCGGCTTTCCCTCTTTTTTTGTCCACATCGCTCACAGTCATTTACACAAGCTACTCGTATACTAGCACTACACGGACCTAAGCATCGTCGTGACATGATTTAATTGAACGACATAAAAAGGATATAAAAATAAACACCGCTCCATCGTGTCGTCATTGGTGTAGTGGTTCCATTCATTGTCCTTACTAGACTAGATGGCATGCAAATTCCATCTAACCAAACCCTGCCTTTACGAAACATATTATGTGGGAGTTGAGTTATTATATGTACGGGTATATACGTGTAGTAGGACTAGGAGTCCTTCGAACTTGGTTCGGTTTTGTTAAATGTTACGACGAGTACTCGTATCACCATCTGGTCCGGGTGCAACTGAAACAATTGTGGGGAATCCGACAATCTGTCTCAAATTCATAAAATCCCATCAGATACAGGATAACGCAATGATAGACTAGAGTTTTAGTTTGCCCTTTTGTGTACTATTTAACGAGATCGTCCATGTGGAATGTTTGTCAAGATACAGATATGAGTTTGATTGCACAAATATTTTATTTTTCTGAGCAGCAAAGTGAATTCCAGAGAATTTCTTTCGCATGATTGAACGCAGTGAAATAAAACAATAATTCTGTAAAGACCAAGTGAGTGGTTACACAATGAATGGTGTTGAACCCTGACATAGTTTTCGCAAAAGGGACATTACCAGGATAGAATGTAGCTCCACAGAAAGTAGAGACACCGCAAGAACTTGTCAATCTGTGAGATGAATGCATGCTTACCACATGGCCAATGAAAATGCATATTTTAGAAATACTTGTATGCCAAGGCAATCAGAGAGAAATATAAAAACGATTTTCCGGTGAAATTCTCCGATTTTCATATGAAGAACAAATTGAAAAAGCAGCATCATGAATACAAATAAATACAAGTATGGTAGTTGCATATTGAAAAATACGAAATACGGCTGTTGTCAGAGCTGTGATGTGGAAAATATGGAGCTGATTTCTCGGTAGGACAACTTAAATCTATAGTAAATTTGGCAACGTTCTTCTTTGTGAATCAGCAATGAACTGGTCAATTCTTATTCATCCAACAGTTATATTTATTTTCTCGGATTTGTGTGGATACAATAGAATTTCCAAGAATTTCCCTGCTGCTTTCTTATTCATGAGGGGTTTTTTAGCCCCGATGACCTTCAAGTGCAATGGCAATAACTTATTTCAACCCTTCGGAATTGCTGTACTTTAATGTACGTATGCTCATTTACATCGACAGGACTTGGCATATAAGAACATCTTTGGCCTTGTGAGAGTAATTCATGCTTACTCTATCTGAAATGGTAGCACACTTTCTATCTATGAAAGATGCAGCGATACTGCATTTCAATATACATTCAGCCTAAGCTTATTCTAAACAGGCTTACTGCCAATTAAGACGATTACATTTTTCTGAAATTCGATTATACGTAAATAAAAGCTAAAAAGTGTGCTTTCGAAATTAATTTCGCAATGGCGAAATCGAATAGTTGCCGTAAACCTGTAGGAGACAGTTGCAGCAAAATTTTCTTCAGATACATAAACAAAAGTAGCGAACTGCCAAACATCTCGCCAGTAGCTAACCAGATAAAAGTTATGAAGAGATAAGACAAAGACGTAAACCTCAAAATATCCTTGAGAAGAAGGAAGTATCAGAAGTTCTCATTATTCTGTCAGCAAGGGCAAGAAAGTCAAATAGGATTTCATTTTCATCAGCAGATATCACGCGTGACAGTCCATAGCACAGTTGCTAATGTGTTGCCAGAGACGGAACTTTGTATAGGGTCATCCAACATGGGGTGTCATTTTAAATCAATAAAAAGGGCAAGATTTTTATGAAGAATTTTGATATTTTTATTTTCATCTAAAATATATACAAACTCTGAGATTAATAACAGAATTCAATATCTTCCAAATGTTCGCTGCAGTTCTGCCTGTAAATAATCATACTTTTGATAAAATTTGTCATCACGTGGGCATAATTGCGGCTGTATTTCGCGAATAACAAACCTGATATTTTCTTTTAGGGCATGAATCGTTGACATTGGCGTAAACTTTATCCATTACCATGGGAGTTAGGGCTCCCCGGACTTCGGCTCTGTTCTGAATCGGAAGAGGAAGGTCTCCTAGTAGGAGGGTCATGGTAGCTGTGGCTTACACCTAAAGTCGCAGAAAGGCTTATGGTTAACCCGATGTAGAGTTGCAATAAGTATGCGTGCCTGGACTCATATCAAGGGTGGAACTTTTGCCTCCAACATGGGTTCCGAATTGGTGTTACTAATGGAGGTAAGCTTTGGTCAGGTGTATCCTGGCTTCCGTGGATGTATGGGCATCCCGTGAATTTAAGTCATTCTATCGCAGGCGTTCACGTAAAATACAAGAGACGTTCTGGCCCCCCAGTTATACAAACATTGCAACCACGATAAAGCGAAGAAGAAGAAGAACAAAGCGATAGGCACCGATAGAATTCCCGCGAAATTTTTGCATGCTGCGCCGAATACTCGTAAATAGGCTATTTAGATCTATCATAGCTAATGCGTGGGAAAATGAGCGTTTTCCGCAGGAGTGGAATCAGGGCCAGCACGACGATAATTCTAGAGAGGATCAAAGTACATTTAGACTCAATCCTTGACGTCGAACAAGCACCCTTTCGATCTGGATTCTCCTGCGTCGATCATATAAACACCTTGTGGATCACCGTAGAGCACTGCATCGAGTATAGGTCTCCGCTCTACCTGCTTTTTATCGCTTTTGAGAGAGCAAACCGGGAGTTTACATAGAAAGCCTTGCGCAGGATGGTTATCCCTGCTAAGATCGTAGCTATTACAAAGCTTACTAATTGCTAAATGTCGTGTTCTACACAACGCAAAGTTATCGGAAGTGCCAGAAGCCTTTGAAGTGCAAAGTGTATTTTATCACCGCTTCTTTTCCCTATGATAATAAGCAATGCTATCCTCACATCACTGTCGTGGGACGACAGACCACAAGCCTTACAAGTCTTGAAAGCTAATATTGAAGAAGAAATAACCAATTTCGAGTCAAATGTTTTGCGAGCAACAATTCATAATGGCGTACAATAAGTACAAATGTGCATCATCACTCAGGAGATGGTCATTCGACCGATATAATTACCATATTTCAACTTAGCCTCATCAATTTAGCACCTTCAACTATACTCTTCTACTCGGCCAATTTATATTATGATATTACTTTTTCTTCACCTTGTATCTTAGATTTTCTCTATGGACGACTCTTTCCCTGAAGACTCTCGCCTATACTCTTTCGAACTTTTTTCTCAAAATAGTTGTTCCTACAAAATCTTGAGGGATTGCTGGGCACTTATGGGCGCATCAGTATCTTGGAAGAACTACATAAACAGGTAGGATGGGCGATCAAAAGCCCTAAGGATGAATACCAACAGAGCCGGATGGCGGCCTGCTACAAGAGCGGGAGGAAAGCGCTAGATAGACTTTTTTGCAAGAGTCTAGCACGAAGTAGTCGACCTTTGATCCGTGTGTTGTTCTGTCCCCTGTCGTAGTAGTAGTAGCCAAGGCCTCACCTTGTCTGTTATGTCATTGTCACATTGGTGGAACGCATTGGCGGGAGTGACCTGTGTGTTCTCTAGTCTAGGTCTTATGCATTTACACGCCTTCGAAAGTGACAACCAGTAGGTCTCCCGGAAAACACAGAACCAGGCGGAATACCGTCCGTCTAAACATATGACGGACCGTCATAGGATTCGATTATATGTCTAGAGCCAGTACGACGGTTTGCAACCCTCTGCGTAGATGGAACACCTACAACCCCTACCAGTTGCCTGGAGCCAGCCGAACTACCTGCAACACTCTGCACTAGAGCAAACAGACCCACAAAGCACATGCGCAAAGAAACATAACTCAGGGATTTTTTGTGGAGAAAGATTTAAGTCAAATTGACAAAAAATACAAAATTAAAAAAAAGAAAGTAAAAACAGGACAGAGCCAGGAAAATAAAGGAAGACGCATAACAGCAGATAACAGCTAAGTATTTTGCTTGTGTAATGAGATCCCGGTAGGTTTTCGGCAGCGTAGTGAAAAAAAGACGTGACCCGCTAAAGATATAGATATAGACGGAAGATAGCGGCCCATTCTTAATCTCTTTCCGTTCCGGTAGATTTAATTGGCATTCTTTTAAACTGATTAATATATTTTTTTGATACCGCTCATTCCATTGTTCCATACAAGATTCCGATCAAAAAAGCGCTAGTGATTATAACGTACCCTTTGGCTTTTGATTATTTTTCATTTATTTTTTTTAAAACGTTTCGCAATTCCTTTCTAAAACGTATGCGTTGGGCCTTTTTTTTAACCATAATCGCACCCCTAGCGAAGCAGCCGAAATTGACAGCACTAACCCTGCTGCCTGTTGCAAATTCCGCTGCCTTTTCATTGTTAACATCCCAATCCGCTGTTCTTGGTTAAACAACCACCTATGTTACATTTGTGGTTGGCGCTCGTATTTTTTTTTATTTAAATGTTGTTTTTGTTCCTTCCGGCAGATCGGCTAACAAATTAGTAAATTTTAATTTACTGCTTGTTTCAAGGTTTTGTTTGTTTGCATTAAATTTTTCGATTTCGGTTAGACAAAGTACATACAGATTTTGCTCAATCGTATATGCATGGTATGTACGGTACGACGCAGAACGAAAGTAATGCAATTAAAGTGGAAAAACTAATAACCGGAGGTCAGGGGAATCTGTTCAAGTTCAAGTTCCAGATTAAAATTACTTTAGACTCTTCGGATATTCTGAGATATGGGTGAGGAGCCCAATACATGTAAGTGATTCTGTGGCAAAACCAGAGTCACATGATGATAGCACAGTGCATATATTAAAGCAGCACACTGTTGTGCAACAAATATAGGGGAAAGTGATTCTAGTTCCACGGTCGAAACAAAAATCCTAATGACTTTACCACCATTGTATAGTTTCCATTGTTTGAGTGATATTAGCATCACTTCTGAGTTTTATCGCACTGTTTTGAATCCTATCTAGCAGCTGCTGATATGTTGACAAGATGTGTGCATTGTACTACAATTTTGGGTAGACGAATGCCTTATCTTTTGAGGCCCGACCAGAGGGGGTGAGTATTTCGTACATCTCTGGAAGAAGCCTAGACGTTTCGTAAAATTTTTGCCGACATCGAATAAGTGGTCATTCCAACGTAAGTTGTCGTTGGCACGCATTCTGAGAATGTAATGCTTTTCGGTTTCGACGATGCAAGTGCCATTTATGGTAATGGGTTGGAGTTCAAATTTCGCTTTAACGATAGCAGACAGCATTATATTTTGGAAGTATTAAATTCCACTCCGTTGATAGTTCCCGAATTGGTTATGCTGTTAATATCGGAATTTAATGAGCTTAACATACGCTGCCGTTCCCGTTCTACGGCCGAAGAGCAGGGGCGTAAGTCCGGGAACGAATATGAAAAGCAGAGAATACTGTCGCCAGCAAAGGAATATAATGGATTAGAAGTGGCAGACAAGAGAGGATTGATAAAAACTAAAAAGCATTTATTTTGTGAATATCAGACTTGAAGCTATCCAAAACAACCTGAATTGAATGTTCCGAAAGGTAGTTTCTAATCCACTGAAGGAGAAAATCGCCGATTACAAATGCACGCATTTTCGACACAAAGAGCCTTATGCCAAACTCTGTCAAATGCCTTAGAAATATCAGGTGAAACATGCCATCAAACCATCAGTGGATCTGTTGCTACGAAAACTGTACTGCCGGCCATTCAAAAGTTTTCATGTTTCAAAGTATTTTATGAGCAGACGGTTTATCAGTGTTTTAATGACCTTGGAAAGAAGGTACGTAAGTGAAATGGGTCTGTAGAAGGATAGAGAATACGATTCGTCCTTTTTGGGACGGGCTGCATAAATGCTGTTTTCCATCTGATCGGAAAGAGTTTTACAGAGTCGGATTGATGAAGAAGCAGTTGTTTTGCCAGCGAGTAAGAACACCTTTTCAGAAAAAGGGGAGATATACCATCTGGACCAGCGGATCTATGGATGTTGAGAAAAAACATTTCTCTAACCCACGCCTTTTCTTTTGATTTGATACTTTTCATCCGATGAGGGATAAGGGATCGCATTCCAAAGAAAATAGAGTCTGTGATCATATCATCCATGTGGTTACCGAGGAAACATAACGACCAGATAAAATTCGTAAAGAAGCTGACATCTTTTAGGAATGTTTTTACTTAATGTGTGGTCGGTGTACGAGAAATTAGCGGATATCTCATATCGGTCCGACGAGAATACAGGGGATAGCACATTCTACTTATCAGGGTGAGGAGTTGAAAACAAGTCCAGGGTGCTGGCGGTATGACTATCAATCATGTATTTGTGTGGGCTCATTTACAAGCTGGGTTAAGTTGTTTTCCACAGCGAAGATCTCAACACACCGTCCTTCGGGACCCAGAAATGTGTATATTAAAATCACCCGTAATAACGATTTGCGCCGGAGGATACAGGGATACAATATGTCCATTTTTATTGCGTACTGGAGTCGACAGACTTGAAACAGCAGACACTGGGTAATCTTACCAGCCTTTGGGAAAAAGTGCAGTAGTTGTAAGTACGCAGTGTGTGACAAAGATAGCAAAATGTGGAAAATGTTTCTTGTGTAAGAATACTGGCCACTGGAAGAAGGATTGTCCTAAAAATGGAGAAAAGGACGATTATGTGAGTTCAAATGCGACGTGCTTCTGCCAGAAGCTGTTGGAAGGGCAGATGAGTGGTTCCTGTATTCGGGTGCTAGTGACCATATGACTAGCCGAAGGGAGTGGTTTATAAACTACAAACAATTCGAGCAACCGATTGTTGTAAGGTTGGCAATGAGATTAGATATTAATATCTTGTCGTATAATGATTCTATTTGGAACGAAAATCATTTAACGGACGAACATCTGTTCCTGTCATTTGCCTCAACCTTTTTTCCTTCAATTGTGCTCTGGGCAAAGGTCTAAAATTATCTTCGGATAATTCAAAATGAGAATTCCATAAAGGCGATACTCTGCTCTTAGTGGGATCAAGGAAGTCCTAATTATTTAAACTTCTTATGAAGGTCATAAGAGGCAAGAAAGTTAGCTATTGTGGCTAATGGGAAGAAAAAAAACTCTTGAAAAATGCCATGAGAAACTTCGTCATCAAAACCTTGCTCTGGTAACAATTTTTCTTAAAAAAAAACATATTCCTTTTGAAGAAGAGTAAACATTTCTTAGTGAGGTTTGTGTGTAAAGAAAGCAACATCGTGCAGTATTTTATAATTGCAGAACTAAAGTGAGTCTAGTAACCGAGCTTGTGCATTCAGTTCTGTGCGTATCATTGCAGCAGATCTCAATAGGTGGATCAAGGTGCTTCCTACTTTTTAAAGATGATTTTTCGCAATTGAGATAAGTTTTCTTCATTCAAGAAATGACTGAAGTACAAGCTATTATAGAAAGGTATCGAAAGTTACTTGAAGTAGAAAGGTAGAAGTCCTCCGAACAGACAATCGTCTGGAATTCACAAACAAAAATTTTGTACTGCATCAAATGACAGTCCTTATACACCAGAATAAAATGGTCGGGCAGAATGTTAATTGCGAACCATTATGCATAGAAACAGATAAGACAAGGATACATGGAAGAAATTTGGGTATTACAATTTTGGTTGAAGCAGTCTTACTTCTGCCGTTTTCATCTTTAATTGGTGGTAGACTCACTCCAATTGAGATTTGTTTTCAAAATAAATGATTTTGGAGTTCACCGAAATTTAGCAATGTTGGGTGCGGTAAGTACGTAGGTGGGTGACCACATGGGAACTCAGTACTCCGCGTGCTGTTGACAAAACGCGCCACATGGGCATAGTACTCCGGCGTTAAATCCCGGACCCTACAAATTCATTTGTATCGTTCCCTTGATAATAATAATAATAATAATAATGATTTTGGAGTATGTGGTGAAGAGATCTTTGTTCATATTCCGAAACAAAAACGACGTAAGTGGGATAAAGAATAGAAGAATGGAGTATTTGTTGGATATGGTGTTGGTGCAAAAGGGTTTAGAATCTACATTCCAGAGCAATACCATTGAAATATGTGGAGACATTATGTTTCACAAAGAAAGTAGCATGGCTATCCCAAGTTCACCTGACGTTTCAGTTCAATCTTTAATTGACCCTGGATATCTTCAAACCATATTGCCAGTGACAAATGCGCAATGCCGTCATAAAGAAGACTTGATAAAGATTGGAAATTGATGCGCATACCGGATATAACAGTGTTATTGTTGCTGATCTTGAAGCTGCCGTACTAGTTCCGATGGTGTTGAAGAAGCGGTTGGATGTGATCGTGAGTATGGAATGCTAGGTATGACAGTGGCGATGATAAAGTTTTCGGTTGTAAAGGTGATGGTGAAGAAGACCAGGAGAATAATATTAAAAATTGTTTGCGGAGTGCCTTGCTGCACTTAAGAAAGTTGTGCATTTCTAACTGAGTCTTTCGTACCACATACTTTTGAAGAAGCAATCAATTGCAAGGACTCTGAAACATAGATAGTAAGTATTACATATATCTATGGACAAGGAAATTAGTTCGCTTGATAAAAATGATTTTGATTTTTGATGCCGGGCAAACCCGGACGGATTTATTGAAACTTAGTACTTAAAACTGACAAAATCAACTTAAATCTAAACTTAAGAACTAAAGGCTTGGGGTATTGGTCGAGAGGCAAGGGAAAGTAAAGAAATTTTCTTAGGGAAATTTTGTTAAGGTGAAAATCGAAAAAAGGCACTTTTAATTTCCAGCAGCAATCTAGGATGCCATAATTTGTTCCGTGAGGATTGAGTCGATAGAGTAGATTACGTGATTTGGTGTAAAGAGAGATAAGTCGAAGTAAAAAGGGGCTGTCGATGCTTCCCGCTAGTATCTTATGGACAAAGAGTAAGACTGTAAGTTGTAAGTGCTGTAAGTCTACAAGTTTCAGCTGATCTGTGTAATGTGGCAAATTTAAGTCATTATCAATATAGGGGAGTCACCAACTCGAAGCGACTCTAAGGAACATGCATTGTACGGCTTCAACCCGGAGAATATAGCTGGTGTAGTATGGTAACCAAACTTGGCTAGCGTATTCAAGAAGAGGTCGAACAAAGGTTATAAACGTGTCAGGTTTTTTGGAAAATTGGATATATAGAGAGAGAGAAACATGTTAGAGCTTAGTGGTTATGGGTGGCATCCAACATTTAATGGGGAGAATAATTATTAGTGTAAATTGACTTCTTGTTGTATTTTTGGCAATTATTCCTCTCACGAGATTTTAGTTGCCTGAAAAAGAATGTCTTTCGGGCACGGCTGGTATTGAACCCCGAACCATCCGATTGGGAAGCCAATACTTCAATTGTATTGCTTACTTGTTCCAACGTTATATTGTATATACTGGTTCGAACGTAAGGATAGTCAGGTTCATGGATTTGACTAGTAAAAGCCTGACTGAAAGAATCTGCTAAAAATTTGCAATTACGTGGGGATCATTAAAGGATTTGTCCAAAAAGTTTATGGACGATGGGTTGTTATCAGATTTTCGTATGCTATTAATGAATTTAAAAAATCGTTTGGAATCGCAAATGAGATTGTGACGCATTTGGCTCAAGTATTTAAGGTAGAAAGATTGAGAAAGTTCAGAAGAGTCAAAATAGGCAGAGTGATAGCTGAAAATATCAGTTAAACAGAGAGATTTAGAGCTTGTTCTTTAATTTCGAGAAGAGCGTAACTTTTCATTATAGCACAGTGGTGCATATGAAGGAGTAATAGGGTGATAGAGCATCATTGATTGTAAGTTCTGGATTATCATAGTGAAAACTAAAGTTGGCATTAGTAAGCAGGTTATTTAGCTTGCTGAAATGTGCTTTATTATAATTGAAACAGTAAGAGTATTCGTAAGTATTGTAATAGTTTTTAGACCATTGTCATATGATAAAAGCCAGAGAAAGGGTGGATGGTAGCTATAATTTAGATAGATAGATAGATCTATCAAAGGGTAGTTGCCATTTTTCTACTGAAACACTTTTTTTTTTGTTTTGTAAGGTATTGTTATAATTCAAAAATTAGATTTGGAGGAAAATACGATAAAAACCTCCAATCTAAGTACAAAAAAAAAAACATAATAATAATAATAATAAATAAATAATACAAATAAATAATAATTAAATAATTATAATAATAGTAAATAAATAGTACATTAGTATATAAATAAATAAATAAGTTTACAGGTACGTAAGTAAATAAAAATAAAAATATGTTAATAATAATAAATATTGGCTCAACAAGTGAGTAAATAGTGAATAAACAAATAAATTAAACTAACAAACAAAAAAACAATAAATAACATAAGGAATTAATCAGTAAATAGATAATTACAAAAATATATATAAAATAATAAATAAATAAATAAATAAATATAAATCTACATGTATACAACTTATAAACTGACATATAAATGAATAGATATATGGATAAACTACAATAGGTCTTTCAGTAGCTGATTTTTAGCGTAAGCACATTTGTTCTTACAATAAAATTGCGCGTAAGTTTTCTAATTCTTACCGATAGCAATTCAACATTCGCTCATCTATGGAGCTTTGAAGAATGGTGCCATGGAAGGTTAAACATCATCTTGAGTATCTTATTTTGAGCCACTTGCAGTTTTTTAATGTGGCACTGCGCACAACTTCCCCACACCGGGGACCCATAAAGTAGTATCGATTGGAAAATTACTTTGTGTATGATCACTTTGTTTTCCTTAGACAGAGCTGATTTTTTGTTTATAAAATGATATATAATCCTTATCGCTATATTGACCTTTTATAGGGTTCTCGAATTATGCTCATGAAATATAAGTTTGCTGTCAAAATACATACCTAAGTATTTTACACAACTGGACCAGATTATGTTCGATCCATGCAATTGCAGTTGGCTGTTCGGAAGAGAGCAAGGTTTTCTTGTTCGGGTAAAAAAGTTAGCTTGCATTTTTTCACCGTTCAGCTTAATTTTCCACCTATTGTAATAATGTTCTATTACTACCATCGCATTTCGAAGATTAGTCTCAATAGTGAGAGCAAATTCATTTGATGAGAGTTTGCAAACATTTGCAAACATTGCAACTTCACAGTTGGTTAAACCCAACAGTCGGAAAACCCGACGTAAACAAACTGTACAAAATTGGACCAAGAACAGAACCTTGCGGCACATTCGACTCAAAACATATCAGACTTGAAACGCTACCATTGATTTGGACTTTAAAAGAACGACCTGACAAAAAAACTTAGGACTATACTACACAGAAACGGAGGAAAGTTACATAATCATTTTATATAAAAGACCATCATGCCAAACGGAATCAAATGCTTTTACGATGTCCAAAAGCATCATCCCGGTTAATTTTCCTTCTTGGGGTTTTTTTTTTTGACAAAATTACAAATTCGAGGAGCCTGGTGGGAGGTACTATGCTGAAGTCTAAAACCGAACTGCACGTCAGGATATATGCTACATTGTGTAACTACTCGTAAATATATTTGATTTTTTTTTTTTGAAAATTTTTTCATATATTTTACTTACACTGCTAAGCAAACTTATCGGCCTATAGCTTTCGGGGCTTACAGGGGGTTTTCCAACTTTCAGAATTGGAACCACCTTGGCTATTTTCCAAGTATTGGGGAAATATTGGATTTTCAGACATGCATTTAGAATGTCTGTTAAAAATTTCACTCCAGTTTCCGGCAACCCCGGACTTTCTTATACTCGTATTTAAATTATCGATATGAAATTTTACCTCCTTAAGGTCATTTAAGGGGGTAACTGGAATTAGGGTGTTGAAATCCTGGATTGTTTCACTAACCAATGCATTTGTTGCTGGATTGCCTAGGCTTGCTGATACACAGTGATTTCTTAAAAAAGTAATAACAAGGGCGTCAGCCTTTTCATCATCTGTGTAATAGAAATTAGATCCATTCTGAATTCCAGGTAGCTGTTTGTTTTTATTTTTAATTATTCTAACTACACTCCAAAATGGTTTAGCGTTCTTATTTAGAAAATCAAGTTTTCTATTCCATTCCTTGTGGCGTTGTTGAGCTAAATGTTTCGAGATCAACTGGTTTAGTTGCTGCACATTATCTCGATATAACAACTGCCGATATCTTTGCCAATTTCTTCTTTGCATATTTCTCAGTTTAATAAATTTTGCTACGAGTAAATGAGGGGAAAGCTTTTTGTAAAATTTATTTATTTTAATTTTTGGTATGGAGTCAGCTACGGCTTCAAGGATTAAATCATTGAAGTCAGTTACAACAGCATCTACTTCTTCTTTAGTAGATATATTTTCAACGTTCGAATAGTTTTCTTGAACTCTTCTTTTATTAATTGCACGGTATCGTTTCCAATTTGTATTTTTTAGGTCTTGGAAGTACTGTACATTTGCCTTGCCCGACCAAAGAAGTTTGCACAGGACTGGATTGTGGTCAGAGCATAGCTCGTTTAATAATATTGGTTGTGTAATGAAACAAAAATATCGAGGACAGAAGGTCGGCCACGAGATCCAGCTGGAAGATATGTAGGACATAGAGGATACAAAATTGATATTGGAAGTGATTCAGAAAGGTCCGAGAGTAAATTCCCCCAAACATTGGCTCTTGTACAGTCGCATTCCCTGTGTCTACTGTTGAGATCACCGCCTACCAGAAAGTTAGCTTTTACACAGAAAAGGTTCTTTAAATCGTTTTTAAACAAATGTTTATTTTCGACAGACTTACGATCACCAGCGAAGTAGACAGTAGATTTTAATTGTTTGATGATTTTCTAGTTCTACCTCTATGCCCACATTTTCTACTAAACGTGTTTGAATAATTGGTAAGAGCGAATGTTGAATTGTTCTTCGTATAAGTATTGCAACACCTCCACCTCTTCTATTGATTCTATCTACTCGATTCATTAAAATTCAAAGGTGGACAGATTACCATGCTTAAGCCAAGTTTCAGTTACTAGAGCTATATCAATATTGTTATTGTTTAAAAAGTTTAGGAATTCAATCTTTTTGCTACGTATACTTCTAGCATTTCATGTTATTATTTTTATATTACTATCTGCATGGGGCAATCAGGCTTAAACGAAACCCGGATTTCACAAACGGACCAAACACATACATAGATGTTTGATATAATTTTATTCGTGAAAAATATGAATAAATGTTATTTGAACTTGAGTATGTTTCGACGCAGACTCAAGTTGGTATTATTTTCGCCAAGCCACTACCAAAAGACGAGTTTCAAAAATTTCGTTTTAAGCGCATATAAGTGTGGAAATCACAACTCTTGTAAAATAATGATTCTTACTTTAATTTAAAATTTTAAGTTTTTTGAAAGTACTCAGCAATTTGTTGCTTATAAAAGTGCGAGTGTTAGAAATTAATTCTCATGTTTTAAATATCGCATGCAGACCCTGTTTCTATTTACATCTATGTTTTCTTTTATACATAATTCACATAATTATGACAGCGATAATGTAAAATCATGTGGATAACAGAGCAATGGCTATAAGTTCAAAAAACAATTCGGCTCAAGAAATTAGTCGCCTGTACAGTAATATAGACATTCCAACCACAATGAAAACCATTAAATTGCACCCATGGGAAGCACGTTTACGGGAGAGTTCCATCCTATCATAGCTTCTCTTTCTAGTGACATTTAGTGATGGTACCTGCGTTACACCGTCACATCGAATTCAACTAGAAATGAGGTCTTACCTTAAACGCAGACCTTATTATAGGCAAATGCATCCAAAATATAACTCTATCTTTCATGTTCCTTCGTGGAGCAGTGAGTCGAGGAATTTTTTCACTGCCGTATCTCGTTAGCATTGCCACGACTGGCGATGCCAGCACTAATCTCGATATCTGTGTGGAAAGTCGTAGCTCCAAAAGCCGAATTCGGCATGCTTGCTACAGCAATGATTTTAGCATTAAGGTCAAGTTTGATTTTTGAGCAACATCACATAGGAACAGACAAGAAGGACCAGGAATCAACACTTGAAACAATGGCCGTGAATTCAACTCCAATCTTGAATGTGAAGAAAACTCTATCAAGAAGCACTTGAGCCATCCAAAAGAGGAATTGAATAAAGGACGAAGAGACTGCGTGACAATGCTAATGTATTTATTTAGAAGAGACCTTAGAAACAACATAGAACGCCATCTCTGTGATAAATTTTGGTAAAAATTCTACAAAATCCTCTTAAAAAATTAATGTCACGCAATTGTTTCTATTCTATTTCACTTGGATGAGGCCGTACACTAAGAGGTACTGGAATAAACCATTAGTACTAACTTAACAACATTAAATAAGAATCCCTCCCACATACTCATATATGGTCGTAGAACATTTTCAGTTAATCAAACGGAACTCTTCCGTATTAGGACGCCATACGTCTTCTGCAATGACATCGTTACAAAAGTAATTTTTCTTTTCATTTCCCTTAATGCTACTTCCTCCAGATATCCGTACATCATACATTCTCTTAGAATTCTTCACCATAATGTTGCAACTCCCCCTAGAGCCATTTATAGAGGAACGACTTATACTGGATCTTTCTTATCCAGTGCTATTAACCAAATGAACCATAACCGAACCAAACACCTTCTTCCTTAATGAACCACCATAGAGAGTATACCTTTGTCTGGTTGCTACAAACACTCTTGAGCTATTGTCGGTTGTGGAGCCCCAGTTGCTAAATGATAAATCATAAATAATCCCGTTACCCTGCGTACAATGTCAGAATTTGCATAATACTCGTTACTTTACCCCCGATACATAGGGAACCTTTCGCATATTTGATGAGCACCAAACACTACTCGTACCTCCCGCCTGAGGCCATCATCGTCAACCACCCTCGACCACCACCGAAATAACCCAACCACCCACATCCATCAGGAACCGACTTAAATCAAACTTAACGAGAAATGCCAAAACTTTTTACTTACCCAGTAAATCATTGACGCCAGCAAATGTCATAACTAATGAGGCAACAAATAAATCAGCGATGGCTAATGAGGCCAGGAACAAGTTTCCGATCCTTCGGAGGCTTCTTTCTGTATAGATGGCAAGACAGACAAGGATATTACCTGCCACCGAGAGGAATATAAGCACTGACAGGAAGACGCCTGCAAATATTATGGTTCATGTTAAATTTTCAACTTACCACCAACAACAACAACAACAACAAATTACAAGGAAATCAAAAGACCAAGAAATAGCGGCAACAAAAAAATTAACAAAAAAAAAGTTTTATCCCTCAACATAATGCCATGCAAAGGGTGACATGCAATTCTGGGGAGTGGACCAAATACAAGATTTTCGTGACGATAAACACGCATAACAAGCAAAATGTGATAGAACAAGAACTGAGTGCCAAAGTCTACTACAGCTACAAGCTTAAAACTGTTAATAGACATTTTAACGACATTTACTTTACCAACAACTAAAATCGATACAAGTGACACCGTATCCGGATCCTCACCCACAACTGTGTCTCCTTCGGTCGGGCTTCTCCACGTTGTCTCATTGTAGAATGACGTCACCTGGAATTATACAGAAATTTAGGCATTCGTTAATTAATCCGTTTCTTTTATTTAAGTGTTTGCGACATAAGTTACGGATGTAGTGCGGAGCCCAATGGAATCAAAATCTTGTTTTTATAAACTTCTAGAGATAGGAGGTAAAGCTGTTGGAAATCTAGTTTCCCGCAGCTAATTTATCTAGATAATCAAGTACAATATCAAAAAAGCCTGCAACAATAATAAAATATATCCTGAACCACCCAAGTGGTAGCCTCAGTGATAGACGGTAGATAGGATGCGAGAAAAACCGAGGAAATTTGGAAAAGCAGCAGGGTCAGTGATGCACTCGCTGACTGCTCAGAGGAGGAGAATTTAGCGAAATCTCGATGGAAAATAATTGCGAAGTTCAATCTTTAAATTTGTCGCCAACAAAGCACTGCAAAATCATCAAGGAAGAATCTAACAAACGCCGAACTAGAACGCAAAGATACCCAAGCAAAACGTGGTAATACAGTATAGCGAAAAATACATTTGGAATCAACGGCGACGTCAGACTCAATTAGGCTACTTCTGTATATTCGGAGATCAGCTTATTTGAGAACTTATCTTCAGTATTTAGTCAGGATGTCGAATTCGATGTTGTAATGGAAGAGTTTCGCTCGAACCAACGGTAGCGCTCATACCTCCATAGTGGTAGATGCAGGCAATTTCCCCGAAAGAACCTAACCATCCAGGTTTGGGGGTTGTGCATCGGATTAACTGACCGACCTCGTAAAATTCTCAATCTTGTGAAGCAATAGGAAGCCTCGGATATGGACGATATTACCGTTTTTGATCCCAAAAAAAGAAAAACGGGCAACGATTTGCGGCTATGAACGTGGAATGTTCGAACCCTTTATAGAACATGCACTGCCGAACAAATAGCATAGAGCCTGGGACGTTAGAAAGCATTCCACGAGAAGGAAGCGAATTTCCATCATAGCCAACACACGTTTCCCACACCTCAACCTCCACAAAGGAACCCCAATATTCAAAACGTTGTTGTAGCCAAGGTGCATGTGTAGATAACACGATTGACAAAACACCGAAGCAGTACTGTAAGGTTAGAGTCTGTTTTGATCGAGTTTAACATAACCTCTCGAGAAGTCCTATGCTGCCAGCATCAAGGTTAATATCAGTAGAACCATTGTCAACAATCTATCAGAGACGTCGCATCTGATGTGTTAGGTTTCAGTCCCTATCATAGGTGCCAGTATTAGACTTCTGCGCATTAAACATTACCTTCGCAAGGAAATTTCGCGCCTATCTGCGCGCCGCGGAATCGCCGTAAAGCATAACTTCGTGAAGCAGGGAGTAACCTTTGACTAGAAATCATGTTGTTGTTAGTCGATTGATAGTCAAGTTCTCGTATTTCGTGATATTGTTGGCTTATTAGACCAACGACAGCTTCCTGGATGCCTGCTCTACGTGGGTATGTTGTGTGTCAGTTTGTGTAAGTATGTATACATTTGTGGGAAAAAGTCAGAATAAAGCATGCGGTTGTATGGGCGCGTACCTGCGGCTTTCATTCGTGTGAGTGTTCGTGTTTATACATACTCGTATTTACGTGTACTCCCGTCGAACCTTCTTTTCCGCCTCTCTTCCTTTTTTTCGCGGGGCTGGTTAGTAGTTTTTCCATTGCCTGTGTCTGCTGTTTCAGGTAATATTAATTGCTTCGTCGTTTTGCCTTCTTTAGCTCTCTAGTCTTCTCAGTTCTATTAGGATGGCAGTCACTAGCTGGTCAACTTCACTTCATTTTTCGTTTGAGAGGGTCATTTCATGCTTGCGTGTGAAAAGTTGCTACCTGGTATTCTGCAGCGTGGATAATGGAAAATTGCGTGATCTGCATCCTCCTTCTGTTTCGGACAGGATGGACAGATTGGCGAGGAGTCATGTCCAAATTCGTGCAGATATTCTGAACACACCCTGGCCGGTTAGAAACTGTATGATGTATAAGTTAAGTTCTCCTGCTCTTCTTTTCACTTAAGGTTCTATGTTGGGGATAAGTTGGTATGTACATCTTTCTTTAGTTGTATTATCCCATGCATTATGCCACTTTTGAACTGAGATATCCCTTTCTTCGTTATAGATCTCACCAATTGATTCGTTAGGTAATAATCTGAAGCTACATCTGGGGCCTCCGATGTGCAATGTTACGAAATATTGGCAATTCTACCAAAAGAACAGCGGCAAGAGAAACTTCTAGAACGACGACAACGATAGTGACAAAGAACGATGACAGCTCCGGCCGACGATCAGAAGAGAAAGACAAGGCAGTTGGTGCGCACAGGCTAGCCCCAAAGGATCAACCATTCGTTGTTATTACACTTTTTTGTTTCAGAAGTGTTTTAGTTGGATAAAATGGAATTAATAACGATTTGATTTGTTGCGAATTTTAAATAAAAAGTTGACGAGATATTTTTTTTGTATTTCCTAACCTTTTAGATGTTTGGCATTAATCTCGTCAGCGAGGATTGGGCGGTCGACGTTTTTTTTCCAGCTTAGTCTAGGTTAGCCTTAAAGATACCCCTATTTATCAATCAGAACACCTAGGTACATTAATCCCTTTTCAGATTTTATTATGTATATACTAGATCTCCAGCCCGTACATGCATTTTATTCCACAGCCTTGCGGTTGGTTATAAGAACCGCTTTTGTTTTATGTTCTTCTAAATTCAGGCCTACTGTCTCAAGCTAAGTTTTAACTCCGGAGATCGCTTCGTTTGTCAGCGATTCTACTTCGTAAATGTGCTTGCTCACGGTTACTCTTCACGTTTGGGGGGTTTGGGAGTGTGAGGACACCGCCAGACGTAATATCCCACAAGAATCATCCTAAAATGGATCCTTCGACAGGGATGTTCTAACGTTGTAGTGTTTGGTACCCTTGTCGGTACGTCCATTCTACTGGGAACATTCATTTCAAACGTTCAGTTTGCCGAATTGAAAGCACTTCAGATGTCTAATGGGACCACTGCACAGTACTTCTTTGTTCTGGGTCGCCATAAGCATTCTACGCTTGCTATATCAACCACTGTTTTGATTGGGCCTGCTGTGGAGCGGATTTTTCGGAACCCAAACTGGTATTACTACAATGCACTGCTATCTTATACTATTGTCATCAGTCTGTTATCAACGACCTTTTCTAGAATTGTTCTGATGGTATCCAGAAGGCAAATGGTTTGATGAAGAGTGTCGGCAAGCACATGTAGCCAAACAGGTAGTATACAAAGCGACATTGCATAAAAGGGTGAGATCTGCTAGCAGATAACAATGAGAGTTTTTCCAATTGTTATATTTCAGCAGCTGTCAAAGCTACCAATGACATCCAGCTATCAAAATATTCAGTAAAGTTTGCTCGTTCATCATCGTTCATCATGCATCGTTTTACGCTTGATGAACGTGCGGAGATTATTAAAAAATATTATCGAAATTCCAGCTCAGTTGTAAACACCCAACGTGAATTTCGTCGTGAGTTCGGTCGTCAGCATGGCTTCAGTGTGCAGGCAAAACATCGCACCCTGGAAAAGTTTGAGAGTAAGTACACTCTTTTGGATCTTTAGTCACCAACCAGCCAGAGATTGGTGCGAAATGAACAAAACATAGCCACCGTAGGGGCCAATATCGAAGAAGACCCAGAAATGTCGATTAGGCGCCGATCAGCTAAAGTGGACGACGTCAGGGAGTCAATCCCGCTTATTTTGCAGTTGGATCTCGGCTTGCATCCATACAGGATTCTGCTGACACAAGAATTTAAGCCAGACGACCATAGACAACACCTAGAGTTCGCTAATTGGGCGCTGGAAATGTTAGTAGAAGATCAGTATTTCGGTTAAAAAATCATCTTTTCGAACTAGGCCCATTTGACACAGCCAACAAGCAAAATTGCTGTTATTGAAGTGAACACATGTGTTCGACTAAGCATCAATGCTGTATGGCGGCATCATCGGATCTTATTTCTTTCGAAATGGGGAAGGAAGTCAATGGTCTCAGGTATACAGCTATGTTAACTGACTTTCTGTGGTTAGAGCTCGACGAAAACGATATATCCGAGTTGTGGTTTCAACAAGACGGCACTACATACAATACAAGCGACGCAATGCTCGAATTTGTGAAGCATAAATTTGGCGATTTGACACCACTCGATTATTTTCACTGCGGCTATGTCAAGTCTTTAATCTACGCTAACAAGCCAAACACTTTGGATGACCTCGAGGCCAACACTCGACATGCTTTTGCGGAATAACGCCGCACATATAGGACCGAGTCATCAAAAATTGGATCGACCGCTCAAAGCACTGCCAGGAAAGCCGTGGTGGCCGTTTGAATGACCTGCTATTCCACACATAATATCATGAACGTAGTTTCAAAATAAAGCCAGAATTAATTTTATATCTCACACCGTTGTTGTTTTATTTAAATTCTTTTCCCAATCATTCTTTTCTGGTCACCCTTCATATGTTCAGAATATACGGGAGCCGGTTGGCTTATATTGTAAAAAAAAAAACAAAGACAGAGGAACGCTCGACTGAGGCATTGGAGATGTCGAAAGAACGTGCCAATGACACAAACCCAGAATAAAAGCATGCACAGATAAAGAGTTTCAGTTTTTTTTTTTTCAGTTTAAAATGCATTTTTATTGGACTTCATTAATTAACTCTTACATGCTATACAAAAAAACGCTTAAAAATTAGCTTAAATAACTTAAAAGTAATCTTATTATAACTTACTGGCCCCATGCGGGCACTCTAGGTTAAACATAATACTTAATTTATGTCTTTCGACGTTTCTTACACTCTACTTTTATTTTTGTTTTTACATTTATTAAACTAAAACTAAGAAAATAGATTTTATTAAAAAAAAACTTAGTGTCTGGACTTTTTTTGTTGTAATATAAAACTTAAAACTAAACCTATACACTACGTAAAAAATAAATCTTAACCTACTTAACCTACTTAGACTATCTAATTTTACTTATACCTATATATATGTACATAAATATTTTTTGGATTACCCCTTTTTTTTAGAGAAGGTTACCCACCTCTTTGTTCTTTTATAAATTTTTTTTTTTTATTTTTTTTTTTTATTTTTTTTTTTTTTTTTTTTTTTGTCCTTAAAACTACCCTAATCCTACCTAAACTATGTAAGTCAGCTACGGCTAATAAACTAGATGACGACCGACTTTGCTTCCTTATGAAGCTATCATGTACCTGAGGAATTTGACGACGAACCCTCTCCTCCTACAACCAGCCACCAAAATTGTTGGTGCTGCCGAGCAACATCCCTCATGTCGCGACTCCCTACCGCTCTACTGAACCGGAGACGCTCCGCACTGCCGTGTGCGACGTCTCTGTCGTAGTTGAGTCGCCTGTCCGCAGCTGTTCGAGCAACGTGGAAGATTAGCGGCACCGCCAATCTGTCCTGGATCAAACCTTTCATGTCGAGGTAGAGGAACGCTTCTGGAGGAATAAAGCCGTCAAAGCGAACTCTCACGTGATACATATAATTGGGGTAGTAGGTCCCGGAGATCAGGTTGTTCGATGAGGTCATTGCTCTTGCAATGTGCCTTCGAGTCAACTTAATGATGAAATTGTCCACTCTTATTAGGTTCGCCCTATTGTACAAGACCTCATTGCGATAGAATTTTATGTACTCAGACTCTGGTGTTCTGTATAAGCGAAGACAAGTCCTAAGACAAGCCCTCTCAAACACCCGAATCTTTTCCAATAAACTTGCTCTCACGTTGAACCACACGGGACATCCAAATACAAGCATGGGCCTGATAAGGGCCATGTAACAGATCACCTTCACCCTCGCATCGAGTTGGATGTTGTAAAACAGTCTCCTTGTAAGGGCAAAAGCACCTCTGGCTCTGGCCAGAGCAATATCTATATGTTTGTTAAAATACAGATACTGGTCTAGCCAGATCCCAAGGTATCTGACTACATTTCGACAAGCAAGTGGCTGTCCATGTTGTCCGACGATAGAGAACTTTCGCCAATTCTTTCTGGTATCCCTAGAGGCCCCAGACAAAGGCGTCCTAAACAGAATGGTTTCCGACTTCTGAAAGTTGATTTTCAATTTCCAGTCGTCGCAATATCGCTTAATTTTGTCGAAGTCATGTTGCAAAAGTGTATTAATGCCTCAATTTTTGGACCTGATCTGTACGCAATTAAGTCGTCTGCGTACGCTATGGCATGGTGAAGTGAACCTATCAGATCACTTGTGTAAATGTTGAATAGGATCGGCGAATTTACCGCACCTTGTTGCAGACCGTTTTTAATGTTAAATGTTCCAGCAGAAGTCACATCGCCATTTTTCACGATGAACTGTCTACTGGAGAGCATATCAAAAAGAATATACAGCAGTGGTTTACTAATGCCCAACCTGTCCAGCTTGAAAAAGAGTCCTTCTAACCATACGGTATCGAAGGCCTTCTCCAAGTCAATCAGGCAGGCACCAGTGCACTGTTTCTTGCCTTTGTTCCATTGGATATCAGAAACCAGTTTAGACGCAGCATGAATGATATCATGCCCCGCCTTGAAACCGAATTGATTATCCGGAACTATATGTTTGTCCTCAACCCACTTAGTCAGGACTCTATTGATCACCTTCTCGAAAACCTTGCTGATATTTGGAAGTAGACTGATCGAGCGGAGATTCGTCGGATTGGAAGTATCTTTATCCCTTTTAGGGATGGGATGTACCACCGCCGTTTTCCAATGCGCTGGATAATGTGCATTATTCATTGCATTATTAAACAGGGTGGTATAAATGTCCACCGCTTCTAGTGGGAGATGTCGAAGCACAATGTTCGGTATTTCATCGGTTCCCACTGATTTCTTACTTCTAAGTGATTCGAAGATCATTTGGAGCTCTTCCTTCGAAATGAACGGGGGTAGTACCCCATCGTCGGCGATGGCATTATTTGCCATATTCTCGTCACTGAACTGGGTGAAACCCGAGCTCTCGAATCGCCAATTCACTATTTCATTTCGAAGGTAGAAATTGTGCACAAGGACTCGATTTTCCAGGTCGTGGTTGGGGCCAATGATGTCATTCGCCTTGTACACTTCCTGGAAAGTCGCTCCTATAGCCTCTACTTTCTCCTGCGGATCCTAGATCACAAAGAAGTTGTCATCATCAACGGCCTCATTTGGATCGATGCCTGCTGCTATGAGTATGTGCTCGTTCTCCGTCGTTCGGGCGATTTTAAGACACGAAAGGTCGTTTTGATCTTTTCTCCGAAATATTTTATTTATTTGCGGGAACATATTCGGGTTGCTGGTGTTTACAGCTCGAATTTTATTGTTCCAATACAAACTTACAGAATTTCTGTAATTTTCTTTTATTAATATTTGGAGGTTTTTGATCGACGACTTCAGTGTCACGATCTCCGGGTTATGTCTGTCAGTAAACTGTCTGTACAAGGTTTTTAGTCTTGATAGCAGTCTACTTTTTTGTCGGTGCAGTGCGTCAATAGTTGCGTTGCGGAATAAGTCTTCGTTGTCAGTATGTTGATACCGAGGTATCGTTTTGTCCATTGTTCGTTTGATTGTCTCGTCCATTAGTCTAAGATACCTGTCAATCTCCTCGTTTGACAGATTTCTATTGGACGGTGGGTAGAGCGAATTCGAGGAGAGTGCTCTCGTCAGTGTTCTGGAGAAGTGCGTCCAGCGCACCCTACTATAATTGTAGGAATGCCTTTGAACAAACTCGTCCAATTCCGCAATTTCGTTCGGAACGGTTATTTCGGTACTGAGACCGCAATGGTCACTGTCATACACAAATGTGCGTAGACAGTTTATGGTATGTTGGTTAGTACATGTCAGGTGTATTCGTGTGTCGAACAGCAAGAGGTCCAAGTAAGAACCGTGTCTGGGAAACGACGGACTATCCGTCGCCTTAAGGCCAAGTCGATACATTATACTGTGCTGACCCCACCAATTGAATAGTAGGTTCCCTCTAGTATTTGGTGTATTATTTCCCCAATCACTGTGCCTGGCGTTGAAATCTCCGCCGATAATAAAGTAGTTCTCCTCTAATTCCAATCTTAGGAATCGAAAAAGTGTCTCGAGCTCTGAGATGAATAAGGTGGATTGAGTAGCTTTAGGTGCATAAACAGACACCATGTATAACCGCTTTCCACTACGGAGAGGGATGTACACTATGCATGCTTCCAGCACCTGGAACCTACGTACTACACGACTGTATATTCTTTTGAAACGCAGTCCTTTCCTAACAAAGATCGCAACACCGCCTCCTTGAATGGAGTTGGGTCGGTTTCTCCGTAATATTTTATATCTTCTGTGCCTCATTTTGTGTCTTTTGGTAAGCTTAGTTTCGCTAACCAAAATCACATCAGGGGCTTGGTCTTTAAGCAACTTAAACAGTGTGGCTCTTCGTTCGAACCTAATCAGTGAATTAACATTCACTGCAAGGACCTTCAGGGTTTGCTCCGCCATGTACGTACCCATTACGACTGGAGGTGCGTTAGGCCCGGCAGCAGCGCGTATATTTGATCTACCCGCTTAGCCTGTTCCTGTATTTGACGCTGAAGCTGAGCCATCTGCCCCTGAATAGAGAGCAAGATAGCCAGCATGTCAGGTACAGGTTCCGGTGCTCTAGGCGCTGGGGCCTGAGAAGCTACCTTTGCTTGTTGTACCGTATTTCCCCTACCTGCCGCCATTTGGGCGTAGGTAACGTGGGGAGTAACGGCTGGTGTTTGTGCATGAACGAGTGGACGTTTAACTTCCACTTTCTGCTGCCGAGCCAGATTTGCTCGCTTTATGTATTGGAATTTGGGACAACCCCGATAGTTTGCGGTGTGTCCCGTGTTCCTGCATAAAGCACAAGAGAGTTGGCTTTTTTCAGATGCTCCGTCCTTACCTAGAACGCACTCCTCGGATTTGTGGTTCTTTCCACACTTCACACATCGAGGCTGCATTTCGCAGTTCGACGCGGCGTGCCCGAACCTTTGGCAGCGAACACATTGTAAAATGTTTTCGCTCCTCTTTAATTTTTCCCAGTGTACAACCTGGTAGTCTAGGATTTTGATACTCCTTAGACCATCCAGTTTGCTGTCGGGACTTAACTGAACCAGGAAGAACGGTAGTTTCCGCTTCTCCCTTTTGGCTCTAGCCGTGACAAATGGCTTGACCCCCACGAATTTGAGCCCTTTGCACTCCTTCTCTTTCAGCAGTGCAAGGAGCTCCTCCGGATCGGTAGACGGTTCTAACCCCCTCAGCAGCATTGTTTGCAGCTTCTCCCCCTTCGGGGTGTAGGAGAAGAACTCCGTCGTCGAATCCTTCAATAAACTTTTAATTTTATGGTAGCGCTCCACTGTATTGCAGTGGATCGCATGCCTGTCTAAACTAAGTCTTTTAACAAAAAAATTATTGCCTATGGCCGACTTACATAATTCTATAGTGTCTTTCAACTCCATTTTAAACGTGTTGATTGGTGGTACCCGTATTTTGGTTGTTTTCTGCTGCTGCTGTTGTTGTTGTTGCTGCTGCTGTTGTTGTTGTTGTTCTTTCTGCTGCCGTTGCTGTTGCTGTGGCTGCTTATGTTGTTCTGATTTTTGTTTTTGTTGCTGCTTATGTTGTGATAAACTACTTTGTTGTGATGGTGCTTGTTTCTTTTTTAACTCTTGTGTTGGTTTTACTGTGTTTTGTTGTTGTACCGAACTTTTCCGTGTGTTTTGTTGCGGTATAGACTCACTCATTTCTGTCTGCTTCTGAGAGTCCAGGAGTTGCTGCTCCTTCTGTCTTCTTGCAACTTGCTTAGCTTTAATAGCAAGTGCCTTTAGTTGCAGCTCTTTGATACTGCTAGTTATTACTTGCATCTCTTCCTCTTCGTCATCAGACTCCGAGGCCGCTAACGATGCGAAAGTATTATCACCTCCCATATAGCGTCCCTCTCCACCGTCAGATACATATGGGAAATCATCTTTTGCTGCTTCTGTTGCCCTTGCCGATGTTGTTGGCGCCTCTTCCCTCACTCTACCAGGCAGCTTTTCGGTAGACGCAGAAAGGGAAGGGCGCTTCATAAGGTTAGGAGTTGGCTTTAACTTCCTCCTCCTCTTAGTCCTGACCTCTGGATTCCCAGTTATTTGATGGACCGATATTACTGCTTGGTCGTCAGATGACATCATGTCATCTGCTGGTCTCGCTATTGGGATAGCGGACCTTTCACCGCCACTCATTACCCGGTCTTACTGTATAAGAATTTGATTATACTGAGGTAAATCGTAAAAATAAAAAAAAAGTCTTTACTATCCCGGGGATCGAACCTACGCCCCTTGTTTACTCGGCCGACACCACTACCACTAGGCCACCGAAGCACTTGGCCAAAATGTTTCTGATTTTTCTTTTGTTAAGTTCACTTACAACTTTTTCACTTTACTAGTAGCCGAAACACGTTTATTCCTCACGGAGGTCTATGAACGACTGAGCACAGATAAAGATGGGAGCGTAGTATGCCCAGTGAATGGAACCTTAGAAGCGTTCGCCCGATTTTTAAGAAATGAGACCCCCTGAACTCCGGCAATTACAGTAGAATCAGTCTCTCTAACATCGCGTGCAAGATCCCATCTACCATAATATTCGAACGCCTAAAACAAACAAAATAAAAACAATCTGACAGGTCATTACGAGTATATGCTGTTGACAAGAAAGGACAGCCAATTTCAACGGCTGGTACAGCACGCCATAACAGGAAATTATTATTGTGAAGTGGTAATGGACTCCCTTTAATTGGGCTCTGCTATAAACTTGTGTAATTAAACAACCGCAGAAATCAAGCAAAGAATCAATATTTGCAGTCGCTTTTTTTGTCTATTCATGAACGGCGAAGAAAGCACTCAGACACGCGTCATCCCAGTCCTACAGTACAGTTCGGGGGCATTAAGTTTATCAAAACCGTTTGAAAATGCCTTTGGTTGCTGAGAGAGATAAGTTAATTGAATGACTTTTGGTCCCGTTTGCATAAGAAGATACAACGACAAACTGTATGGGCTATTCAGCAACATTGACCTTGTTTAAAGGGACAGAATCCATCGGCTTAGATAACTCGGTCATATTGAGCGAAAGAATGCAAACACTCCTACCCGTAGAGCCTTCGAATCCATCTCTTAGGGACAACGCGGTAGAGGAAGACGTCACCTTATATGGTTTAACTGGAAAGGGACTTTCTTCACCTGGAACCGATTAGCGCAATATGGCGCTAGATGGAATGTAGCTGTTAGTCGAGGTCCCGACTTTAGAAGAAAGTGCAAGTGACTTCTATAAAAGTCCGTTGTGTAACACATATTCATACGTTTTCCATGTTAAACCAACCTCTAGGAAGTTTTTGCCCGATAGGGATTTCCTTTTGGTCCGGGCTAGTTTCATCTGGATAAGCTCGCTGGAATGCCACACTAGTCTTTCCCAAAAGAACTAGAAGGCGAAAAAAGGGTTCTAATCACCCAAACCTGTATATCTCGATCAAAACTTTGAATTGGCTCATCCTTATCTTTGTCTGATAAGGATTAGCGACTATCACTACACAGTATTGATGCTATTTGAAGGATGCCTTCAACCGAACGCGAATATTTAGACTTGTTATTCGGATAATTTCATTTCTTACAATCAACAAAATTAAGTTGTTTATTTGGTTATCTACTGGTGGCATGATTATTCCTATTAGCTCCAGATCAGGGGCACTTCTTTTAGGTCCGGATTTAATTTGTTGGGGCTACATATCCAGAGCGTTTCAGACACCTCCGTCTGGCTCTAGACGTTGAGAATATTTACACAGAAAGAAACAAGCCATCCGTTCGTCATATTCGCAGAAAGATTGCTACCGTTCATCTGACCTTAACTTTTCTCGACGACCTAATTGTTTTCTCTTCCAAGGGACAAACAAAGCCAAAGGAACGAGTTTAGGGCCCAACAACTCCTCCTGCTAAGGAATTGGATCGGAGAGGGAATGCCTCCTCGCTACTTAATCCCAGGAGGCTACCACATGGAAAAAACAAGGCAACACAGGGGACACGATCCAAGTACTCCGATGTGTTCTGTTAAACTGATTCGTTAAGTTATCGAACTGAGCGTCCGATTCCTCCATGCCGACGGTATATCTGGTTTTTTATTCAAAATGCGTCATTGAATTATCCGTTCTATCTTCTACTATTATTCTTTAACGGAACTAGGATAATAACCAATGGCTGGTGAGCCTATGGCTGAATATCACTCTCCTACGTATTGAAGAAACAACTGGAAAACAAGGTCAACATTAAGGGAAGAGAAGGTCAAGGAGAAGATTACGACAAAATGAGGCGGATAGTGGCGGTTGTCGGATTATTTTTAATTCTTTCGTCTACAATAGATCTTGGTAAATTAAAAAATTAGCTATTAAGCTGATTCAGAAGACCTTACGATTGATTACAGAAGTCCCAATTTTGGTGCGCTTAAATCTATACCGCTTGGACCTATACCATTGTAATACCATTTCGACGGCGGTTGAGGGTGATGTCCATGATATTCCTGGATTTATTGATACGTAAATTGGAAAAGCGCTGTGCTCTGAATAGAGAGGATATCATTTATTAAATCTCGGAATTTGTAACAGCCTTGCAGCTACAGCAGAGAGTGGAGAATACTGGACTCTTCGGGACAGCCTCCAATGGTACAGTGTTCCGTGATTATAATTGTCAGTTTGAAGATATCTCCTCGCCTGAGGTAAATCAGCTCTCTAGATAATTGGCGATCGAATATGGCTGTACTAGCATAGATGTCTTACATGTATCTTCATGAGTCTAACGATGGTTGGCTTAGGAAAACGCTTAAAAATTGAGTCATTTGTTTGGCGTAGCACACTGATATTTTGTCGCAAGCTGCCTTCTAGTTATTCCTAAGAACCCAAGTGTACCCAGCTCAACAGCAACGCAGTTACCTAAGCCGTCTGAGTGTCTTAGCACCCAACAGGTGTATTGCATTTAGGCTGTGTTAAACAGCGGACTGAAGAATAACAGAAACTTCGGCTTGGGTGTACAATATGTGAGTGGATTGACGAATTGATTGTCTCGTCATCGGTTAAGCCAACGTTTCCAAGGTATTGGCAACACCCAACTTTATTGACTTTGTCTTTATTGTATATTGTATATATACGAGTATTAGTGTGAATTATTGATTTTGACAATGGTAAAAGTTTGGTAAAGGTCTGCTGACCATCAAACCCACTTCATAAGATTGCACTAATACATACCAATTTCAAAAATTAGACTTGTGAATGCTTGTCCTTTTTTTAAATAATTAGAACGTGCTCAATGGGCTAAGGTACCCTTAAAATGTTTGCACACACGGAAGAAAAAAGAGATACTATGTATGATACATTGGTCTTAAATGTTTGCAAATTATAATGATTAGGAAGTAGAGAGCTAGGCAGGTCATTCCATAAGCAAGTTGTACGGCTTAGGAACGAATTACGATATTTTAGAGCACGTCCAAAAGTGAGATTGATGGTACTTATATTGATGAGCATTTATAACAAGACGGGTGTTACGGTTGAAGGTTTGAGGAGGCGGAATGCCACTGGAAATCTTGGTGCAGTATTGGTGGTGAAAGTAGAGAAAAAAAAAGCGACACAGGAGACATTACGTCATTGGTCGAGGGTGTCAATTGATTATGTAACATTGAAATGACTTATAAGTTACATCCCATGGTTTTGGATCCTATCTAGCAGGTCCAGAGATGATTTGGGCACACCCAACTGGATTTGGGCATATATGTAAACACCTTATATAATGAGGCCAGATCAGAGGGGAAGAAGTATTTTTTACAGTATTTTGCGGAGACCCAGATAATCCGCAGCATTTTTGGATCTGACGAAATCCTGTGGCTCGTAATTTCCTAGGCATAGCGTTTAGTCGATTACTTGTTCTCTTAGTTTCATAACCACTGCTAAGAACCTACGTTGTTGACAACCAGGTCAGACAGTAGTATGAAGGTCATGAAGCGAAATTGGCTACTATTTTTGGTGGTGGCGGTTCTACCGAACTACAAATTGTTACCATTCTTCGTTTGTCTCTAGCTTGTAAGTTCAGAAACTAAACTTTGTTTGCAAAATGCTCAGGTTTAGATGGTAAGAGTGTATTTGCTACAAAAACGTTTATGTCTGAATATTATGTGGGGTTTTCCCTTAGTTGGCTTCCTCAGTTAATCAACACGTTTTCAAAACTGTTGTTATTGTGGGCTTTTCCAATACGAAGAGTCAGAGAGGTGATATTACGTAGCATCCTTATAGATAAGATGGTTTCGTCTACTTTAACGTTTTGGGGTTTTCAGAGGAGATGCATTTTGCCGTGACATCCAAATTCCACCCGAGCTGTAGCGCCGGCTTCATCCAGATATTGTGCGCAGGGTAATTCATCAACAGAGGGAGCCTCAGAAAGTTTCTTCTTCTTAGTCCTGTTTGGGACGAAGGCTAAGTGTGCAGTTTCAGATACAGGAGCTTGATCAGTTTCAATGGTTGTCACTTCGGCGACCTGTCGCCACTGGAGGATTGAAAGATACATATAGCACTTGCCACATCGACAGCACTTGCCGTTTTTTCACGGCATGTGATTGCCTGCTTCTCTTCTTTATCTGCGCTTAGAGGGTAGTCTTTCAGGGTGTGCCTCTTTCGGAGCCGTCAAAAGCAGCTCCCTGAAGAATCACCTGTCTATTCTGATTGTTAACCAGATGGGCTACCCCTATACACACTCCATCCTTCTAACGCAATGTATCGTAGGTTTAACAAAAAGAGGCACAGGAGCTTCACATTGTGTCATAAGGGCATGACTTTAGATCACTCGAAAACTTTCCCATTCGCTCAATTAAGCTTCGAACCCTCTGTTGACAGATGTAAAGTGTAACCTTCTATGGAAAATTTATCCGTTGGGGATTTCTCTTATTAACTGCTTGTCCACCAACGTGCATTTTGTTGAATAGTTCACTATTCCTGACATTGCTCATCGTCCGAATGCTCCTTGTATAGTTGCATATTTCACCGGGATTCGTCATTTTTTGAGGTTTTGTTTTGCAACTCATGGAAAACCAAACGAATTTGTTGGAGTGATAGTATGCCGGATCGATTTTTTGCTGCACGTAGCCATTTGATTGGCTTTTCACTAAATATGCAGATCCAAGCACAATTCTGTACCTCCGAACACAACTGAAAAAAATGTGGGATTTTCATCCTGGTTGTCGATGGACAAAAGCAAATACAAATTGTTTTTTCAATAAGCTAACGTCTCATTTGTGTTAAATCGCAAAACTCTAGCTGTTCTTTGTTGCCGGTTGTAAGGAAAAATACGCAAATACTCGTACATCATTATTGCTTTCAAAAGCGGTATTTCTTTTGAGCACGACAGATTAAGGACAGAATTTAAAACCATTCATGTACCCAAATACCGAGTTTGCCTTACATTTATCACATTAACTCTCTTCAGGACGCTTTAGGCCCTTTGTAGTATGATACTTCCCTTAACAGCCAGACTATTCGTATTTCCCTTGAGATAAATTCAATTCAATTCAATTCAATTAAACTCCAAATATTCATAACGTCCTCTGTTCTCTGTCATAGAAAATTTCTAAATTATTTTTCAAGTCCCAGCCGAAATACTTGAAATATTAAATTCTACACGCACTACGAGTGTAGATATCCCACAATACGTGGAAATACCACACTTTGCCCGACTGTCTGAATACGAGGAATCAAAATTCCAGAACAGGGCGAAATTGAATATTTCAGATACGATATCTCGGATACCAAAAGGTTCTCGTAGCTTGTGCAATTTGTGATGTCTACTATTGACAGTATGCCGAAGGGACAACAGCTTTTTCCTTCAGTACCTACCTCTGTATATTTTTTTAGGTTTCTATTTTTTATTATTTTTTACTTCTCTGTATAGCATAGTATCCTTATCGTTACGAGCGACGTCCCCACAATAGAAAATGTAAATGTAATATTTTTACTTGTACTCACATGGCTTATTTGTGGCAGCACCGCCAGCCGCTGGCTCGTCGGCACTATCAACTCAAGTGTTTATATTTCGTTTGGTTAAACTCCTCTTCCTGGCAGTACACGAGATGGAAGGAATGTAAACAAATAACCCGAATTTTTATATGTGGCTCTCGCAGTCACCAGGGAAATTCTAGATGCACGAAGGAAGGGAAAATTTGTTTTCCTTTCTCTCAAAAAAAAATCACCTTTTACGACCTTGCCTAGCATGCAATTGGAGTTAGGAGCTTGCAAATATGCTTACGGCTAAAGCCGTAGTCGTGTGTCTTTCCGTATGCCACTATGGACTTTTAGTAATTTTAAACTTTTTATTTTGATACGGTATTTCGTTTTATTAAAAAAGTTTTTCAATTAAATTTCAACTGATACCATAATCCGCTTTCAATTAAAGCGTGTTGAGATTTGAATGAGTGATATTCTCGTCAGTATTGACTGGCGAAGGACATGTGACCTGGATGAAAGAGGATGTTGTTAAATCTTCTTAAAAAAGCATTCGAAACAAGCAAAGTATTGTAGGTATGTATATCGAAAGCTGAACTGTAGATGTGAGATACCGGCAACTGCTCAATGAAACAGTAACCTCGTTCTATTGGAAATAACTTTGTGTGGTGACGATGGGATAAACAGCATCCCTTCACTTGAATTTTAGTTGAATTTCCATCCACATCAAACAAATTGGATAAGGTGGATCATAATAACTCTATTGAACTCCCACCGATTCTTTGGGCTGCATCTGTGACCTGAAGTGACTAAGAGTGGAATTCTTCGATATCCAATTTAGAGTTACACGGAAAGGTGTTACTATTTTCAGATATAACGACTTTCGATTAAGTTCACCTACAGCTGTTACACCTTACAATCAAATGCATTTATCCTATAATCTAAAGTGACTTTCTTAGAAATGTATAGCAGTTTCTTGTTATCGTATTTCTATTAAAGGGTTTAGATTCAGTGAATCGATCTTACTGCTGCGGTACACATATTACAGGGTATTGCTATTACGATGTTTTGTATTTCTGGGTCAATAATCTTTGTTAAAGTAGTGCTCAATGACATACATATTTCCTAATGACAATGTTTTTCATTCATATTTACAGGTTAAGTAACATGTGGAGTATATGTATAAGATTGTGCGGTGGTGACAACTATCGACGGATCTTAAAACACTCATAATAAGATAGATCCTCTGGACCAGAATACCCTGCATTTCAATGTATGTTGGTTTCCCAACACAAAAACTTAAGGATTTTCACGGAATGCGACGCCGTAAACAATTGACCGAGGATACAGAGAACAAAACCTTAAGCGAAATGTCAAATGCGCCCGATGACAAATTGGCGATGCACCATCGGGCTCTTTTCCATCACATGAGGATGATCTCTTCACAATCAAGGGCACTGTCCTAACCAGTCGCACTAATTACGATGGAAATCGGGCGAATTGTATCGGAAGGAGACCAAGCCAATTCGCAACATATGCGTACTCACTCTCGCACAGTGTGAGCTACCTAAATGGTATAAATAAATATGTAGTAGTTGTAAGAAAATCATGTTTATATAACCCCAACACCAAAGTAAACATTTTCACAGTCAAGGTCAATGACCATATGATTTACAGCTGAGGTGGTAAATACATAATACCACCGAGGTTTCTTGCAAGGAGTAAAATAATTTGAACTTATTCGAATTAAGACCTTTGAATTTAAATAAAGCCAATTTTATAACGTTCAAGAAACGTCACCGTATTTTATTTCCATTTTTTAAGATAATTAACCGTGAAGTGAATCATCTATTCACTATTGCTGAGACGCCATCTCCAGCATAATTTCTCGACGTTCCCCGCGAAGAGAACAATGTAAGAAAACTTATAGTAAATAACTTCTGTCGGCTGTTATCCAGCGAGCCATAAAAATATCCTATGATATGCTGCATAACGTCTCGGATACTGACGGAGAAGTTTTTGCTGACTTATACGAGTCTGTAGGTATACACCCAACTTCAGACTGCTATAATTTCCAAACCGTTCATGACAGTGCGCCCAAATTTTGACACATGACAGATAATTCTATTATTTAAAAGCTTTTTAAACGATTTGCGTCTCAGTTGTGTTGAAAAATTTTTATCCGCGATGGAATTCAAACGTAATAGTGTGATTGCTTTATATTTGGCTGGAAAACCACAAGTAGCTATCGTTAGAGCCCTCCAGCACCTCAGCATGAATAAATGATTTGTGTCTCGAACCATAGCTCGTTACCGTGATACCGGTAGCGTTGTAAAACGCCATGGAGGTGGTCATAAAAAAACAGCAACATCGGCAGGAATGGTTCGGAAAGTGAAGGCTCGAATTGAGCGAAATCCGCATCGAAGTGGAAGAAAAATGGCTCGTTAGCTCAACATATCGTTGGAACGGATGCAACACATACTAAAAAATGAACTTGGGTTCAAGCCATTGAAGTTCCAATAAGCACACGATCTTATACCGCAACAGAAAGTTAGAGTCGAAAGAACGAAGGAGTTGCTATGCTTGCACGAAAGTGGTGAGTTGCCGAATTTGGTTTTTTCCGATGAGTCGCCGTTTGCTATCGAGCAATATGTCAACAAACAAAATGACCGAGTTTACTTGCCAGAGAGGTCCTTCGAAAATTTACACCTTCGGACGACCACCAGAAAGCAGGCAGCACCGATGGTCGCTCTTCGTTCGTATTTTTGGACCGTGGCGTCAAAATTAATGCGATCGTATACCGTGAAACTGTCTTAGATGCGGTATTGAAGCCTTCGGCAAACAATCATTTCGATCGGAGACCGTGGACATTTCAACAAGACTCGGCACCGTCTCACAAAGCGCGCGTCAACCAAGATTGGATAAAAAACAATGTTCCACACTTCATTTCTTCGACACAATGGATTGCAAATTCTCCGGATGCAAATCCGGATTTTTCTGTCTGAGGTATTTTGAAGGCGAAGGTTGGCCCTAAAAAATACCAAAGTTTGGACCACCTCAAACAAGCACTTCGCCGGGAATGGGCCAAAATACCGCAGAGCCACTTGCGTGCAGCGTGCGATGTTTTCTTCGGCCGTCTCAAGGCCATTATTCGCACCAAAGGTGGACATATTGAAAACTACTGATACAATTTGAAAATTGATGTATTTTCCAACAGTTTTTGCTTTGGCACAATAAAATTTATCAAAAAATAAAAAAATTATAGCATTTTAAAAAGTTGCAGTTCCAGTCAGTATACAGATAACGACGGTACTCTGCCCACACCAGTACCTTTCGGAATATGTTGAACAAGACAACAGAAGTGTGTAGTTGAAGTCTCGGAAGACAGTGGAATCACATTACGTAGGCAAAGATAATCCACAACATCCATTTATATAAATTGTCGAGTGAATTTTGTACAACATATAACATATAACAGTAAGCAATAGAAAATAATACGCAGTCCAATTTTACAAGAAAAGGGTGTCTTCACAATACAACACAACACCGTACAGTACATTACAGAGAGTTAAATTCAAGTTCTCTTTGGTGGTTTACATTCTGATATCCACAAAATAAATACTGGTGTGCCTCAGGCTTCCGTTCTGCCCCTGAAACTCTTTCTAACTTTCATAAACGATCTTTTGTTAGCGACTTCTAATCCAATATACTGCTTTGGTGATGATGGCAGTCTCTGTTTTTCATATTCCTTCCCGGACTGACGTCTCTCCTCTTCGGATGTTGAAAGAGGACTGCAGTGTATGTAAAGCTCTTTGAATTCTGATATTAACAGCTAACTAATTGGAGCTACACTAATAGACTAGAATTTAAAACTTTTAAAACAAAAACTGGGTACTGTCGTTAAAACGAAATGTAAGAACCCATCACTATCCATGAATGGCAGTTGCATCATCGAGACTGAAAAGCTTTCCATTCTCAGCACCTATGATCTGTCCTCAATATATAAGGGATTTATCTGCACAAAATTGAAGTATAACATCCATACCTTGCTAGGTGTCCCTAAAACCTTGTTACACCTGCTGGAGTGGTATAAAATTTAGAGTTGAGGCCAATATTGGTCATTCAATTGTCAACCTCGAACACCGATGTAACATTCCTTGCTTTACCTTGTTCAATTGAATGTTCTTGTGGAATGCAGTAATGAGCTCCTTATTTACTTGTCTTTATAGCCTTCAAACATTTAAGACCAACGTGCAGTGAACTGCTCGTAGCACCAACAATTTCCTAGAATTAGAGCAACTACTGACAAATTGTTTAAGCCATATCTAAGAATAAGCCGGACGAGTTCGCCTGAAAGGATTGTATAAAAAATAAGCCTGTCATACAGATCTAAATTAATGGTTCACCGTTCATCATTTTTCTCATTTATAATGCATTTTATTTTATTTTTCTTAAATTTACTATACTTACATGCTAACAGAATAAATGCGTAAAAGCTAGCTTAACATAACTTAGTTGACTTATTATAACTTACTGGACCTCCAAGCTGGCGCTCTAAGCTAAACTAAGCTATTCTTATTCTGTCATTCGACGCCTAATTTATCATTTTAAAAAATAATTATTATTCATTAACATCTAGTTATACTAAGAAAATATTAAGTATTTAAAAAAAACTTAATAAATGAACATTTTTTTTTTGTATATATATAAAACTTAAATTACTATGCTAACTTATACTAAACCTTAAACTACTTAGCCTAACTATACCACCTAATCTAGCCTAATTGTTAGCAAACTTCAAGTTGGTGCTAACCTAATAGTTAGCTAACCCAAAGTTGCTAACCTCAAATATCTTAAAACTACCCAACACTATATTAGTCGGCCATTTGTTAAACATAGCTAGGAAAATGTGGCCCACTTTGCCTTCTGACTAGGCTAACCACCAAATATTTTGGTGCTGCAAAACAACATCTTTTTTATTGCGTTTTGAAACCGCCCTACTATAGTAAACCCGTGTCGTTCAATACTGTCGTGTGCGACCTCTCTGATGCAGTTGAGTCGCCCCTCACCAACTGTACGAGCTACGTGGAAGATTAGCACCACTGCAAACCTGTCCTCGATCAGCCCTTTCATGCCAAAATAGAGGAAAGCTTCATGATATAAGTTGGGGTAGTAGGCCCCAGATATCAGGTTGCTAGATGAGGTCATTGCTCTTGCAATATGCCTTCTAGTCAACTTAGTGGCGAAGTTGTCCACTCTTATTAGATTCGCCCCGTAGTATAGAACCTCATTGGAATAGAATTTTAAGTACTCCGATTCTGGTGCTTTGTAAAGGTGAAGACAAACCCTAAGGAAAGGCCTTTCAAACGAATCTTTTCCATTAAGCTTGCTCTCACGTTCTTGTTGAAATATAGATATTGGTCTAGCCAGATCTCAAGGTATCTGACTACATTTCGACAAGCAAGTGGCTGGCCGTTTTCTCCAATGATCGAGAATTTTCGCCAATTTTTTTTGGTGTCCCTAGAAGCACCAGATAACGGCGTTCTAAACAGAATGGTTTCAGACTTCTGAAAGTTGATATTCAACTTCCAGTCATCACAAGATCGCCTAATTTGTTCAAAGTCACGTTGCCATAGCATGTTAATGACTTCGACTTTTGAACCTGTTCTGTAGACTATCAAGCCGTCTGCGTACGCCACGCTATGGGGAAGTGAACCTATCATATCGCATCGCCATTTTTCACGATGAACTGTCTGTTGGTGAGCATATTATTAAGAATATACAAAAGTGGTTTACTGATGTCTGGTCAGCCTATAGAAAAATCCCTCTAGCCATACGGTGTCGAAGGAATTTTCCAAGTCAACCAGGCAAGCACCGGTACACTGGTTTTTGCTTTTATTCCACTGAATATCTGACACCAGTCTAGACGCGGCATGTATGGCATAATGCCCCTACTTAAAACCGAATTGATTATCCGGAACTATATTTTTGTCCTCAACCCACTAAGTCAAAACCCTATTGATCACCTTTCCGAACACGTTACTGATATTCGGAAGAAAACTTATCGACCGGAGATTCGCCGGATTGGATGTATCTTTATTCTTTACCAATGCTCTGGATAATATGCATTATTCATTACATTGTTAAACAGGGTGGTGTAGATGGAGATGTCGAAGCACAATGTTCGATATTCCATTGATTCCCACTGAATTTTTACTTCTTACTGGTTCGAAGATGTCATGGAGTTCTTCCTTTGAAATGAACCGAAGTATATCACCTTCATTGGCGACAACATTATTTGCCATATCCTCGTCACTGAACTCTCGAATCGTCAGTGCTGTATCTTATTTCGCAGGTAGATATTTTGCAGAAATACTCGATTCTCCAGGTCGGGATTTGAACCAATGCAATGTCGTCATTGGATTTATACATTTCCTGAAAAGTCGCTCCTATGGCCTCAACCAACTCCTGAGTATCTTCGATCACAAAGAAATTATCATCATCTCTGACTGCACTTGGCTATATGCCTGCAGTAGTCAGTCTTCGTTCGTTGTCCGTACTTCGAGGAATTTTAAGACACTGTCGTTCGTTTTGATCTTTTCTCCGAAATATTTTATTTATTTGCGGGAACATATTTGGGTTGCTGAAATTTACAGCTCCAATTCTATTGTTCCAGTATAAATTTACAGATGCTCTGTAATTCTCTCTTATTAATATTTGGAGGTTTTTAATTGACGAGTTTGGTGTCCTAACCTCCACGTTATGTCTATCAGTAAACTGTCTGTACAAGGTTGTGAGTCTTGACAGAAGTCTACTTTTGTGTCGGTGCAGTGCGTCAGTTGTAGCATTGCAGAATATGGTAATTCTTCGTTGGCTGTGTATAAATAACGAGGTATTTTACTGTCCATCGTTTGTTGAATTGTTTGGTTCAATTGTTTTAGGTACCTGTCAAGCTCCTTGTTAGACAGAATTCTATTGGACGGTGTGTAGAGCGACTTCAAGGAGAGTGCTCTTGTCAACGTTCTGGAGAAGAGTATCCAGCGAGTCTCGCTGTAATTGTAAGAATTTCCAGGAACAAACTCCTCTAGAATTGTTTTCCGTTACTAAAGCCGCAATGGTCACTGCCGTACACGAATGCATGCAGACAGTTTAACATTTGTAGATTACTTCCCGTCAGTTGTATCCGTACGTCGTACAGCAATAGGTCCAAATACTCGTAAGAGCCGTATCTGGGAAAAGACATACTGTCCGTCGCCTTCAAACTGAGTATATACATGACACTGTGCTGAGTCCACCAATTGAGTAGTAGGTTTACTCTAAGTGGTAACTGGTACATAATTTCTCCAATCTCTATGTTTGGTATTAAAATCCCCGCCGATTATTTAATAATTCTCCTCCGTTTCCAGTCGAAGGTGTCGAAAGAGTCTATCGAGCTCTGAGATAAATAGCGTGAAGTGAGAAGCATCAGGCGCGTAGACAGAGACCGTGAATAACCAATTTTCCGGGATGCGCACGACGCATTGCTCCAGCATCCGGAACCCACTCAAAATACCATTGTACATTCGTCTGAATTTAATTTTTTTTCTAATAAAGATCGTGACACCAGCTCCTTGTGTGGAGTTCGGTTGGTTTCTTCTCCTACTATTATATTTACTGTGTTCGAGATTGTGCTTATCGGTAAGCTTAGTTTCTCTAGCGAAAAGTACATCAGGAACTTGGTCTTCCAGCAACTTCAACAACGCGGCTCTTCGCTCGATCCTAATCAGTGAATTGACATTCACTGCAAGGATCTTCAGGGCTTGCTCCCCCATGTGCATATCCATTACGACGTCAGCAGTGTGTAAATTTGGTCCACCCGCTTAGCCTGTTGCTGTACTTGACGTTGAAGTTGAGCCATCTGCCCTTGAAATGAGAGCATGCATGTTAAGCGCAGATTCCTGTGCTTTTGGCGATGTGGCTGTGGTAACTTACACAAGATCTTGGTGTCCTGGACCTCCATGCTTTAGGTGTTGATTGGAGGCACCTTTTCTTTTGTCGTTTTCTGCTGCTGTTGCTGTTGTTGCTATTTTTGGTGATGTTTTTGCTGTGCAGTTGTTGCTTTTACAGCTGCGTTTCTTGTTTTTTCTGCTGATTTTGCACCTTTTGTGTTTGTATGTGCTGTTGTTTCTGCACATTTTTTCCCTGCAGTTGTTGTTGCTTTTGCTGTTGAGAGCTCGCCACAACTACTTGTTCCCTTTGTCTTCCGGCAATTTGCTCTGCTTTAATAGCAATCACCTTTTTCTAATAGTTGCAGGATGCACCATTCAATTCATCCTCTTCGTCTTCGGACTCATAAGTTGCCAACGAGGCAAAGCTATTATTACCCCCTTCATAATGTGCTACTCTATCAGAGACGTATGAGGATCCGCCAGCCGACACATGACGGGGATGGGGATAACTGGACGGTCTTTGCCACTCATCACGTGTGTGATTGTGTCCACGTCAATAATTTTATTATATATTTTCAATTCTCATAAATAATAATAATAAAAAAAAATGGAAAATATTTTTGCATAGGCAGGGGAGATTGAACCCGCACAACACGAAATAGAAATTTGGGTTCACGCACTATCGCACTACGGCAGCTTAGGAAAAACCGAAACGCACCTGTACACTACCGTGGTCTGTGAACGATTGATGTTTCATCATCTGGAACATAACATTACTATTGACAGCTGAAACTCAATTTGTAAGATTGTAAGCAGCCGTTCGTTCTGTGGACTGTCCAAGCAATTGGGGTCGGAACTTTTAGCTTAGACAAATTTCTTGCTCTACAAAACAATAAAAAATAATTGTCATTCTTGCTGTATGGAGCCAATTCTGGACCATAGGCTAGACAGCTGAGCTAAATTTATAGCAGTCATACAGTCGCATGAGCTGTAAAAAGCTGTAGATTGACTCAAAGATGCGGACGACTACTCGTAGACCAAAATATGCGACAGTCGATCAGGAAGAGAACATAGAGATTTAGAAGATTTGGTTTGAGGAAAGTAAGCCTAACAATGTTCAATGCTCAATGAGAAGGAAAGCTGCTTTGCTAACGGTGGAACTATTCGTATCTACATGACATTAATCTTTTTATTAATTTTGAAAACTCTTTTAGCCTTTCTAATGAAGTTGAGAATTTTAGACCAGATCGTTTACTGTATAGTTCCTACATATCGTTCTCTTTCTTCAGATATCTGATCATAGTGGGAAAGCTTAAGAGTCGAAGTTCTTATGGTTCTAGAAAAAGAATATAGGAAACACCTCGAACTTAGCATTACTTCATCCTGATGAAACTTTTAAAAAGCATTAAGGCGAACTCACAGGATTTTAGACCGTTTGGTACTGGCAATTGCAATAATTCACTAGTGCTCTTTTTGACTCTTCTATAGTAAAATTGCAAGATCTTTCGATTCTGATGGCACTTGTTTCTTTCTGCAACATGGTCCCTAAATTCGACTGAAAAAATGGAGGGAGTACCGAGAAAGCTCAGCTTATTATGGTTAAATTCTACCAGAATACAAAAAGGGTTGGTCAAAGTGCTGCTGTGGATATTTCGCCCCAATTGCTGTAACGTTGCTCCTAAGGCCATCCCCGATTCATTTATTACACTGGTCAACAATATTTTGTAACAAGAAAGGTACTTGTTAATTTTAAATTACCTACTAACCCTCATTTTATTACCATATTTATTTTGATTCCGTCAGGTCTAGTTTTCGTTTTACAGCCACTACCCACAAAATTAAAAATTTACGGTTTTTGTTTCAGAGAATTTGTTTATTTGAAGAGCGTAGTGTTTTGTTCTGTTTTTAGAATTAAGTGATTCTTCAATAATGTCAAGAAAGTGTAAAAATGATCCTGACAAGTTTTGTTACATTTGTGGTGACATTACTTTTAAAACTCAGCGAAGGAATTGGACACCATTGGTAGCTAAGCTATATGAACAGTATTTTGGCTTTGCCATCGGACAACAAGACAAACGCGTGGGTTCCACACATCTGTTGTGTTACATGTGTGGGTCTTCTCACTGGATGGGCGAAAAGATCTCGATCTATGCCTTTTGCAATCCCTATGATTTGGACGGAACCAACGAACCACTCATCTGATTTTTATTTTTGTCTTACAGATATAAAAGGTATTACAATTAAGACAAAAAGTAAAATGAAGTACCCTGACCTGCCATCAGCTAAAAGACCGATCCCTCATAGTGAAGTCTACCGGTACCAGACCCACCTCAAACTAGCGATCTGTCCCTTAAGCCAGAAATCGAAAAAGCGACATCGGATCCTGACTTTCAAGAAGCTTCCTTATCCTCATCTAAACAAGATGCAGAACTTTTGGGCTCTCGATTAAAGGGATGGAATTTATTACAACCTAAAACAAAAGTATGTTACTTTCGCAATCGATATGAAGAACTAAAAGGTTTTTTTTCACAAGATGATGAACTTGTATTTTGTAATGTCTATGGCGTAATGACTGTCTTGGGTATAGAATATAAAGCAGAAGAGTGGCGTTTATTTATTGATGGCTCAAAAGTAAGGCTGTTAAAGGCTGTTCTTTTACATATCGACAATAAACTTTCTAAACCATTAGGTGAAGCTTCTAACAAGAAAGAGTCTTATGAAACTATTAGACTTATCTTGGAAAAAATTAAGTATAACGAACACAAATGGAAAATTTGTGGAGATTTGAATGTGATTCCTCTAATTTTAGGATTACAACTGGGGTATACAAAATACTGTTGCTTCATTTGCGAGTGGGATAGCAGAGACCGAAAAAATCATTATATTAAGCAAGACTGGCCCAAAGGGCAATCTCTTACTCCAAGATAAGAAAATATTAAGAACCCTCCATTGGTGCAGCCTGAAGATGTATTTTTACCACCTTTACAGATAAAGCTTGAGCTTATGAAGAACTTCGTGAAAGCTATGGACAGGAGTGGTGACGGCTTTTTATATTTGAAAGAAAAATTTCCAAGCTGAGTGAAGCAAAAATTAAAGAGGGTATATTTGTTGGCCCTCAAATCAGGCACTTGATGAAAGATGATATATTTAAAGAAAAGCTTAGTAATTTAGAAAAATCAGCTTGGGAATCTTTCATGAAATTAACTTCCAATTTTCTAGGAAATCTTCGATCAAGTGACTATAAATGTATTATCGCAGAGCTTTTATCTACTTATAAGGCTTTGGGCTGTAATATGTCGTTGAAAATACATTTTCTTCATTCACATTTAGACTTCTTTCCTAAAAATTTGGGAGCTGTCAGCGATGAACATGGTGAAACATTCCATCAAGACATTTCTACCATAGAAAAACGATATCAGGGCAAGCGGAGCCCACGTGTGTTAGCGGATTACTGTTGGACATTAAAACGAGACGTTCCTGAAGCAAAATACAGACGAAAATTATCAAAGTAAATTCATATTAATGTTGCAATAAATTCTTGTATCTTTATCCTTGTCCTAAACATAACTAGACAAAAGTTTTCATGTTACATGCAAAAGTTGTTTTTTTGTTGACCAGTGTTATTAGTCCTAATTGTGAATCTGAGCATGGAAATGCTAAAAGCGTTGCGTTTCCCAGACCGGTTTTGCTCTTGTGAAAAGCTTCCTTGGCCTCGTTGTTCCATTGAATTAAGGTATTATCGTCCTTCTTATTACTTTTGATTAGTTGGAAAAGTACTTGTTACTTTTTAGGGTCATTTAGGTGATATAAATTGGGCGTAAAAATTAGCCATGGCAAGAAATCTACAGAGTTAGTTAACCGTTTTTGGATATGTAATTCTCTTTTACGCTGCAATTCGTTGTGGTGGCGGTCCAATTCCTTTCTCGTCAATCATACTCGTATATCCCAGAAATGTTACGATGCGCCGGCCGGTTGTGCATTTAGAGATATTAATAACAAGTCCATGCTGTTGGAGCTTTTGAAACAAAGAGAGAAGATGTTGTTCATGCTGATCTGTGTTGCCGGATGGCCCGGTGATGCCATCGAGATAAGTGTTCGCTAAATCAAAGCCTTTTATAATCTCTGAAAAGTCTGCCCAGCATTTCTTAGTTCAAATCTCATGGAGAAGAATTCGAACATGCCGAATGAGGTGGTTATAGCCGTTTTGGGTGTGTCGTTTGACTTAACCGGCATCTGGTAATACACTCTTTTCAGATATATTGCCGAGAAGATCTGCTTCTTGGGTATGCGTGAAGTTGAGGATGTGTGGGATCGGGTGACGATCAAGTAATGGGGTGGCCGTGGTGTAGTGGTACTAGCAATCGCTTCTCACTCGGAAGGTCAAGGTTCGTATCCTAGCCACGGCAAGTTTTCATTTATGCAATTGGAACTCAGTTAAAAAAAAAAATCTGCGTATGAAGGCATAACACTGACATGTAGATTTGGCTGTTGTAGGGTTTTCAAGCACAAAGCAACCGTTAAAATTCACAACCTCACCATTCCGAGTGAAGAAAATCTCTCCGTCCTATTCGGACTCCCACCCCTGGAGAGTCAATATCGAAACCAAACACGCCTGAGTTTCAAACCACTATATCACAAACTTTCCTTTCTCCTCCTTCTACCTTTCCGCCCGCGCCCTGGCAACAGTGTAAGGGTATTCATAACCCCTTTGGCGCGCGTAAATTATAAAAAAAAAAAAAAAAAAAAAAAAGTTCGGTTACAGCGTTAAGGCGTCTATAATCACCACACGGCCTCCACTCACCATTAAGTTTTTTGACAAGGTGGAGGAGGATGGCCCGTGGACTGCGGTACGGCTGGCACTCGGTGACAAGGTACTACCTATAATGTTCCTGAGGTCATATAATAATTCCTGAAGCGTAAAGATTTATCAATGTTGACAGGTTAATAATTACCCCTTTCCATGTTGCAGCAAAATGAATTGTTTGCTATACAATTGACGAGTTTTCTCTTTCGGAGGTCGACTTGCAGATTGAAATGCTGCAAAAAGTCAGCATCAAAATTTGGTTGTGCAATATCGGAGGCAATTGTAAATAGCCATTGGAATGGGCATCTGGGTTCAAATTTAATTGTAAGTAATTTTTCTGCAAAGGTTTTAATCGCGGTAGATTGTATTACTTTCGGGTCGGCGGTATATGCCAGTCGGCGCCAGTATCAACAATAAATTTCAAATTAGACCATGTGTCGATGATGAAGAGGCGGCGGTTTCCGATTAAAACTCTGTCGTTTACCACCAAAAGTGACATAGATTTTAGTTTAAAAAACTTTGATTGTACGGTGGACGCCATTTACCAGCGGCGTCGCCATATTTCATGTGATACGATTCATCAGAAGTAGTATGATGAACTGACCTTGAATGTGTTCTTTTTTTGGACAGCTTTATCGCGTCAATTTGGGTATTTGCAGTTGGAAGAAATTGTTTCGGGATGGGGTTGCGGCTGCTGACCACTCAGATATTTCGGCAGTGCCACTGATTTCGCCGATTTTATCTGCTTATGTTGCCATTTGATGTAAGCCTTCACTAATTATGGAAATGATACTACACATGTTAAATAGTAAACGCTGCTGACGAATCGATTCAAGCATTTCTTCGTTCATGTTTGTGTTTGCCAAATCGCATATTTCTCATTGGAGTAGCTTTTTTATACGCTTTTGCGGCAAACTGTTCGACTAGTCTATCTTTTAAGGTTTTATACATATTTTCTGAGGACGGTTTCAAGATTATGTCGGGAATGTACAAAATGTAGGGGTTTTTGTGGAAACCCAGACTATTTCAGTAGTTATTCGCCATCTGTCGATGCAACGCTACTATTTTGTCAGGTTAACAAGGGATAAGTACGTAGCCAGTCGAAAACATATTTATCTCAATATTGAATTCCTGATTGTGTGATTATCCATTCAAATTGTTCTTGTCACCAAGGGGCACTTCATTCGGAGAGGAAGATTTGAAGCAAACATGCAGCGCAAAGAGTCTGCTATCGAAGGCGCAACTGTTATCGACAAAAGTGAAAATAAAAAGAAAGCGGCTAGCATCCCCTCTGCCGATGGATGTTCTGTTGCACGATGCTCAGGAACAGTTAGAGGAAACTGAATGGTGCACAACGCCTGCCTGACGGCTACACAGAATTTCGATGGTAAAGCAGAATGTTTGCGTTCCAGCAAAACACTGCGATATGGAAAAGGAAACTCTTAGCGTGAGTGCAAACTCTTCAATGGTTTAGCAAATCTGTGTCCAAATTCGTTCCCTTGGGAATTCTTTTGAGGCCACTAAAGCTGGTGCTTTCCACATTCTGTAGCTCGTGGCATCCCAGGGAAAAGGAAAATGCGCAGATGAGTCTTCATACCAATAACCCCGGATACCATTCTGAAAACTGAAAACTCACAAAGTGAGCAAGAATCAAAAAAACAACAATTAATTCTAGGTGTAACATTATTATCTGCACCTTCAAAGGGCTATTTTCTACTCAACTTTCAAAAAAGTTGCAACACGGGCCGACCTTCTAACGAATAATTTATAATATTTAATCAGATTGGCCTTCAACATTGCAGGGCTGCTACTTAATCTCTATGTAGGACTTTTTCTGTATCGAATAGAAAACCTCATAGAATGTCCATTCACTTACCATGGTTCCTATGGTTTTCGTTGCTTAAGGGGTTCCGTACCGCCATATGATAAAAGATGGGAAGGATAAAGAGCACCTTCGTTGCTGCAGTCTTAGAATTGGTACTTCCGCCACCACCAAAGGCAGTAGGTAATCGAATTCTTTGAATATTTTGACAGGAAGTCGATGATCAACCGCCGCAAACTTTGAAGAGAATATTCAATGCAATTCTGGTACTAGCCTACATATTGGACCTCTGGCGAACAGTATGCAGAAAATCGAAAAACATAACTACGCGTTCAACAAGAATTTCAGACCAATTCGTCATGTGAAGAGCATAGAGAGAGGTCCATGGTCGCAAAACTCAGTCGTTCATAGACCTCCGTGAGGAATAGACGTGTTTCGGCTTTCAAAGTGAAAAAAGTAAATAATAAAAAAAAATATCGATATAAAGTGCATTAGAAACATTTTGTCCAAGTGCATCGGTGGCCCAGCGGTAGTGGTGTCGACCGACAAAGCAGCGGTCGTGGGTTCGATTCCGCGAAAAATTTCCATCGAATTTTTATTTTTTAATAAAGTTTAATTGAATAGACAATTTCGATAAATAGAAAGTGAGATCGATCGTGTGATGAGTGGAACTAAGCGGTCCGCTATCCCAATAGCGGGGTCAGCAGATGGCATGATGTCGTCTGATGATCAAGCCGTTAAGCCAGTCCACGCAAAATCAGCAACAACAACAATAACAGACACAAAGAGGAGGAGGAAATTGGAGCCGACTCCGAATATCATGACGCGTGCGCATTCAGCTTCGCTAGAAATGCTGCATGGCAGAGTGCGGGGGAGAGCTGCGAGGATAGCAGCAAGCGCAGCAGACAATAGCTTTGCATCCCTCGCTGCATCTGAGTCAGATGACGAAGAGGAGGAGGTCGAGGCTCTCTACAGTAGCATTAAGCAGCTACAACAAAAAGTGCTAGCCATAAAAGCAAAGCAAGTGGCAAGGAGGGAGATGGAGAAGCAGCAACTACTCCAGAGACCTCAGGGACAAGCAAACATAAACGTGGAGCTTCCACAACAACAACAACAACAACAGAAACAACCTCTGGCAAAACAAAAAACACAGAAACCTGCACAGGAATTAACAAAAACAGATGTACAAACACAGCAAAAACATAAACAACAAAATGTACAGAAGAATAAGCCGCAACAACAACAGCAGCAACATCAACAGCAACAACAACAACAGCAACAGCATCAACAACAACATAAGCAAAAGCAACAGCAGCAGAGACAACAGCAAGAGCAGAAAGCCACCAAACAAAAAGTGCCACCAATTAACACCTTTAAAATGGAGTTAAAGGAGACTATCGAACTCTGTAAGTCGGCCATAGGCTGTAATTTTTTTATTAAAAGACTAAGTGTAGATAGGCACGCGATCCACTGTAACATAGTGGAGCGCTATCATAAAATCAAAAGTTTATTGAAGGATTCGACGACGGAGTTCTTCTCCTACACCCCTAAGGGTGAAAAGCTGCAAACAATGCTGCTGAGGGGATTAGAGCCGTCGACTGATCCGGGGGAGCTCCTTGCACTGCTGAAAGAGAAGGAGTGCGAAGGGCTCAAATTCGTAGGGGTTAAGCCGTTTGTCACAGCTAGAGCTAAAAGGGAGAAGCGGAAACTACCGTTCTTCCTGGTTCAGCTAAGTCCCAACAGCAAACTGGATGGTCTAAGGAGTATCAAAGTCCTAGACTACCAGGTTGTACACTGGGAAAAATTAAAGAGGAGCGAAAACATTTTACAATGTGTTCGCTGCCAAAGGTTCGGGCACGCCGCGTCGAACTGCGAAATGCAGCCTCGATGTGTGAAGTGTGGAAAGGACCACAAGTCAGAGGAATGCGCTCTAGGTAAGGACGGAGCGTCGGAAAAAAGCCAACTCTCTTGTGCTTTATGTAGGAACACGGGACACACCGCAAATTATCGGGGTTGTCCCAAATTCCAATACATAAAAAGAGTAAATCTGGCTCGGCAGCAGAAAGTGGAAGTTAAACGTCCACTCGTGCAGGCTCAAACACCAGCCGTTACTCCCCAAGTTACCTACGCCCAAATGGCGGCAGGTAGGGGAACTACGGTACAACAAGCAAAGGTAGCTTCTCAGGCCCCAGCGCCTAGAGCACCTGAACCTGTACCTGACATGCTGGCTATCTTGCTCTCTATTCAGGGGCAGGTGGCTTAGCTTCAGCGTCAAATACAGGAACAGGCTAAGCGGGTAGATCAAATATACGCGCTGCTGCCGGGCCTAACGCACCTCCAGTCGTAATGGGTACGTGCATGGCGGAGCGAACCCTGAAGGTCCTTGCAGTGAATGTTAATTCACTGATTAGGTGCGAACGAAGAGCCGCACTGTTTAAGTTGCTTAAAGACCAAGCCCCTGATGTGCTTTTGGTTAGCGAAACTAAGCTTACCAAAAGGCACAAAATGAGACACAGAAGATATGAAATATTATGAAGAAACCGACCCAATTCTATTCAAGGAGGTGGTGTTGCGATCTTTGTAAGAAAGGGACTGCGTTTCAAAAGAGTATATAGTCGTGTAGTACGTGGGTTTCAGGTGCTGGAAGCATGCATCATGTACATCCCTCTCCGTAGTGGAAAGCGGTTATACATGGTGTCTGTTTATGCATCTAAGGCTACTCAATCCACTTTATTCATCTCAGAGCTCGAGACACTGTTTCGATTCCTGAGGCTGGAATTGGAGGAGAACTTTTTTATTATCGGCGGAGATTTTAACGCCAAACATAGTGATTGGGGAAATAATACACCAAATACTAGAGGGAATCTACTATTCAATTGGTGGAGTCAGCACAGTGTGATGTATAGACTCGGCCTCAAAGCGACGGATAGTCCGTCGTTTCCCAGACACGGGTCCTATCTGGATCTCCTGCTGTTCGATTCACGAATACAACTGACGTGCACTAACCAACAAACTACAAACTGTCTACGCACTTTCGTGTATGACAGTGACCATTGCGGTCTCAGCACCGAAATAACTGTTCCCAACGAAATTGCGGAATTAGATGAGTTTGTGCAAAGGCATTCCTACAATTATAGTAGGGTGCGCTGGACACACTTCACCAGAACACTGACTAGAGCACTCTCCTCGAATTCGCTCTACCCACCGTCCAACAGAAATCTGTCAAACGAGGAGATTGACAGGTATCTTAGACTAATGGACGAGACAATTAAACGAACAATGGACAAAACGATACCTCGGTGTCAACACACTGACGACGAAGACTTATTCCGCAATGCCACTATTGACGCACTGCACCGACAAAAAAGTAGGCTGCTGTCAAGACTAAAAACCTTGTACAGACAGTTCACTGACAGACATAACCCGGAGATCATGACATTGAAGTCGTCGATTAAAAACCTCCAAACATTAATAAAGGAAAATTACAGAAACTCTGTAAGTTTGTATTGGAACAACAAAATTCGGGCTGTAAACACCAGCAACCCGAATATGTTCCCGCAAATAAATAAAATATTTCGGAGAAATAATCAAAACGACCTTCCATGTCTCAAAATCGCCCGAACGACGAACAACGAACAAATACTCCTAGCAGCAGGTATCGATCCAAATGAGGCAGTTGATGATGACAACTTCTTTGTGATCGAGGATCCGCAGGAGAAGGTAGAGGCTATAGGAGCGACTTTCCAGGAAGTGTACAAGGCGAATGACATCATTGGCCCGAACCATGACCTGGAGAGTCGAGTCCTTGTGCACAATTTCTGCCTTCGAAATGAAATTGTGAATTGGCGATTCGAGAACTCGGGTTTCACCCAGTTCAGTGACGAGAATATGGCAAATAATGTCATCACCAACGAAAGGGTATTACCACCGTTCATTTCGAAGGAAGAGCTCCAAACGATCTTCGAATCGCTTAGAAGTAAGAAATCAGTGGGAACCGATGAAATACCGAACATTGTGCTTCGACATCTCCCACTAGAAGCGGTGGACATTTATACCACCCTGTTTAATAATGCAATGAATAATGCACATTATCCAGCGCATTGGAAAACTGCGGTGGTACATCCCATTCCCAAAAGGAATAAAGATACTTCCAATCCGGCGAATCTCCGCTCGATCAGTCTTCTTCCAAACATCAGTAAGGTTTTCGAGAAGGTGATCAATAGAGTCCTGACTAAGTGGGTTGAGGACAAACATATCGTTCCGGATAATCAATTCGGTTTCAGGGCGGGGCATGATATCATTCATGCTGCGTCTAAACTGGTTTCTGATATCCAGTGGAACAAAGGCAAGAAACAGTGCACTGGTGCCTGCCTGATTGACTTGGAAAAGGCCTTCGACACCGTATGGTTAGAGGGACTCTTCTTCAAGCTGGACAGGTTGGGCATTAGTAAACCACTGCTGTATATTCTCTTTGATATGCTCTCCAGTAGACAGTTCATCGTGAAGAATGGCGATGTGACTTCTGCTGGAATATTTAACATTAAAAACGGTCTGCAACAAGGTGCGGTAAATTCGCCGATCCTATTCAACATTTACACAAGTGATCTGATAGGTTCACTTCACCATGCCGTAGCGTACGCAGACGACTTAATTGCGTACAGATCAGGTCCAAAGATTGAGGTCATTAATACACTTTTGCAACGTGACTTCGACAAAATTAAGCGATATTGCGATGACTGGAAGTTGAAAATCAACTTTCAGAAGTCGGAAACCATTCTGTTTAGGACGCCTTTGTCTGGGGCCTCTAGGGATACCAGAAAGAATTGGCGAGAGTTCTCGATCGTCGGACAACATGGACAGCCACTTGCTTGTCGAAATGTAGTCAGATACCTTGGGATCTGGCTAGACCAGTATCTGTATTTTAACAAACATATAGATGTTGCTCTGGCCAGAGCCAGAGGTGCTTTTGCCCTTACAAGGAGACTGTTTTATAACAGCCAACTCGATGCGAGGGTGAAGGTGATCTGCTACATGGCCCTTATCAGGCCCATGCTTGTATTTGGATGTCCGGTGTGGTTCAACGTGAGGGCAAGTTTATTGGAAAAGATTCGGGTGTTTGAGAGGGCTTGCCTTAGGGCTTGTCTTCGGTTATACAGAACACCAGAATCTGAGTACATAAAATTCTATCGCAATGAGGTCTTGTACGATAGGGCGAACCTGATAAGAGTGGACAATTTTGTTATTAAGTTGACTCGAAGGCACATTGCAAGAGCAATGACATCGTCGAACAACCTGATCTCTGGGGCTTACTACCCTAATTATATGTATCATGAGAGAGTTCGCTTTGACGGCTATGTTCCTCCAGAAGCGTTCTTCTACCTTGATAGCAAAGGTCTGATCCAGGACAGATTGGCTGTGCCGCTAATCTTCCACGTTGCTCGAACAGCTGCGGACAGACGACTCAACTACGACAGAGACGTCGCACACGGCAGTGCGGAGCGTCTCCGGTTCAGTAGGGCGGTAGGGAGTCGCGACATAAGGGATGTTGCTCGGCAGCACCAACAATTTTGGTGGCTAGTTGAAGGAAGGGAGAGTTCGTCGTCGAATTCCTCCAATAATTGGTAGCTTCATGTGAAGCAAAGTGGGTCGCCTAAGTTTTGTTTAGCCATGGCCGGCTTACATAGTTTAAAGTAGTTTTAAGTAGTTTTAAGTAGGAGTAAGTTAGATTTAAGAAAAAAAAAATATATAAAAACCAAAAAAAAAAAATTAATAAAAATAAAAAATTAAAAAAAAAAAGAACATACATCTATATATATATACATATATTTATATATTAAGTATATATATTTTATGTATATATATATATATGTATGTACTAGATGTAAGTAGATTAAGACTTATTTTTAGGTAGTTTTTAGGATTTTAGTTTTAAGTTTTATAATAAAATATAAAAAAAGTCATGTTACTAAGTTTTTTTTTTGTAAAAAATGTTTTCTTAGTTTTAATTATAAGGAATAGAAATAGTATATCATAGTAGTAAGGTACGTCGAAAGACATAATTTAAGTGTTAGGTTTAACTTAGAGTGCCCGCATGGGGCCAGTAAGCTAGAATAAGATAATTTTAAGTTAATTAAGCTAATTTTTAAGCATTTTTTGTCTAGCAAGTAAGAGTAAATTAAGTAATACAATAAAAATGCATATAAACTGAACTGACTGATGGTCGCAAAACTGTTTTCCTAATGTATCCTGAGACCAAGATTCAATATATATAGCAGCGCGCAAAATCCTGTGAGATTGTGCTTCAAAATCTGGTGGGCGAAATTGAAAGAAGAGTACGTCCTGCACATTCTCATTGACATTAAATGAGCTTTCGACAACACGGCGACGTGGAGGAATCGTTAGTTTTATAAGTTTTATATATGTACATATATGAACTCTGATTGCGGAATTCGACTGGGGCCAATATGTTATGACAGGGTATAAAATGGGGCTTGTCATCGAAGAGGGTGATTTTTGATGATCTTACGCGCCTGACTGTCTTTTGAGCACAGGAACTCCTATTGCTGAGAAAGCATCAAACCGACTTACTCTGCACCCAGGAATGGTTTCGGCCAGAATCTATCCAAAAAAGGCATGTTGTCGGGTCGGCTTAGAATGCGGCGCTAGTGGAGAATGCTTACATCTGTCTTTCAAGCGAAGGTATACGCGATCCTGATTGCAATGAACTACATTGTGAAGAATTGGAAGAACTGGCCAAGTATCAGGACCTGTAATGTCAGCCAAGCTGCGCTCAGGACTTTTGTCGGATCCTCTTTCCTCTCTTACCTAGCTTGAGAATACGAGACATCCCTGAACGAATTCGACTGAATTCGTTTGGGTCTCAGACTCCAATGTGATCACGGGAAATGAGTTCGCCGATGAATTTGCTAGAGATTTTATGAAGACCTGCGTCCTTGGTGAGGATTTCAACTGACAGTAGGATTTTGTATGAACATAACAGCGGAAGACGTGTATCTCCTAGAGGTAACCAAAAGGAATACTTCCCGATGCCTCTAAGAGATATGCGATATTCCTGTTGTCCCTCAGTAGGAAAGCAAGTAAGTAGGTATGTGTTTCTGATTGACATCTTCACAGCTACGACAGAAGGTGCTGAAGGTATACCTTAAGACCAGCTGCATGTGGTTATGGACATAACTCTAGCAATATCTTGTATTGATCTACTTAGCAGTGCTGTTGCTGGGCCATATTTTTCTTGAAATTGGGCATTTCATTAGAGAGGACTGCTGAAATTGCCCTTGACTACTGCAAGAGAAATTCTGTCAGTGAGTCGTCAAGTATTGACCTCTGCCTGAGCAGTTCATCTAACATTTCGTTACCCTCAATCTCACTGTGTCCTAAAACCCAGACGATAGAAATCCTTAATTGCGAGCCAAGAAAGTAGAGAAGAGGTTTGTCTGCGTACAATTGTTTTGAGGGTATGGTAGCTGGATTAGCTTTAGTTGAAGCTTCCCTATCGGTGAAGATAGCGGTGTTTCGGGTTTATGGTAGCGAGTTTCTCAGTTAAATGCAAGCCTCCATACCCGTGAAGAACTCTGTCTGGAAGACCAACTGACTGGCATAGTCTGGTGGATGAAAAGACATCGGCACTCGCATTGGTTGGGAAGTTGGGAATTCTCGATTGAAGATTAGAGAGGGTGTATGTAGTGTAGTCAGTGGGAGGATCCATCAATTCGATTGGTGTTGTCTCCAGGACCTAAATACACGCTGCTGTGTATTTTATTATTTATAATCGATATACAGCAGGTGTAACGGTTAAGGCATCAAGTAAACATGCTCTCCTTGCCCCGGTGTATCATATACAAGCTGCCCTGTACATTGCTTTATACTATCGGTGTTATGTAATTAGGGCTGGCCACCAATCGATGGCACCGTCGGTAAGAATCCAACGTATTACGGCTGCGTACGTCCATAGGGTCACTCTTGGTTGAAGACTTCATTCTTTACCGAAATTTTTATCCCAGATATAGAAAGCTGTACATACTTTCTTAGACCGCTGTTCAATATTTAGTTTCCAAGGATTATGCGAAAGTATTTTGTTCTGTTACACAGAGATCATGCTTAGCCGTTTGATTTGGGAAGAAGAAAGCCTTGTGACGTGGCCCAGCGTTGAACAATTCTGAGCCCCCTAGAGTTACTAGGGTTGTGGCATTATCCACGTACGTGACCACCATAGATACCCCTCTTTATCCGTAGTCACTAACTACATGTTAATGTCCATAAGCTAAAAGAGTGAAGAGATTACTCCACCCTGGGGAGTTCCTCTATCCACGGTCTTTGTAACACTACTGTGTCAGAGTGTTTCATTATTAATCCTATTTTAAAGAACAGATATAATCCCAATAAAAACTACTTGAATACAATAGCAACTACATTCAGTTTTCTTCACCAATTTATGACCATCCACCTAGCTTTGGTTTTAAATATCGATTCTATAAAAGCACAATTATGGTGCTTTTTTCGCAGTACAAGGATTCTTTTATCTCCTATTAAATTTCGCAACCTAAGGAAGGTAACCCTTGTAGACCTTTAAGAAAAAACAAACAAGTTCCTTAGTCCTTTTTTCAAATGAGAGTACATTCCAAGTCGTGGAAATCTTTTCAAAAGGCTAAAGTTGGTGTTTCCACTTGATCCATAGTCCTTCTTTCAAATTAGAGTACATTCCAAGTCGTGGAAATCTTTTCAAAAGGCTAAAGTTGGTGTTTCCACTTGATCCTATCGAATTAAGGTTATAACATCGTGATGTTGACCTTTAATTGCATTCATTCCTTGGGCTGAACTGAAGTAACCCTCTATTACTTACATATTCCCAATAGAAATTCCAATTTTGAAAGAACACTCCCAAATGCCCCCTCTAGAAATCAAAATCACAAATTGGGATGAAACGAACCCAATGATCCTTCAAGTAGATTCAATTACACATTCTGTCATCTATTAAACATGCTAGTCACCTAGGATACAGGTCCCAAGGTCCAGGGTCAGCAAGGTCATTAGAGGATGTACCCAGTATAGAAAAAACTCAGTCATCCAAAATAAAACGAAATAAAACGAAATAAATTATTGGATTCCATTCATTCAATCAGCATCGTGTGTCCTTACATGAGGAATGGAAGTTTCAAAGCAGAAAACATCGTTCCTTACTTTGATTCCTAAAGAATCTCCATGCAATATAGTATTCGTATCCGAAATATTAAGACGCCCGACTACACACACTCCTGAGATGCAGGCTTCTGTACTCTACTGCTCCAAGAGAGGAATCCGAATACAACTTCCTATGTGACTTTCATTTCCATTTCAACGGTAAAACGATTTAAAAATCTATGTTCCGGATACGTTTTGCGGTGGAAGCAAAATGGTTTTCCAATTTCTCTAGGATTCTTTTTTTTTCTTTGAATGGCATTGCAAGACATATCCGTAATTGAAGGTCGACAACGAAAAAGCGTTTGATGTTGCTCAAGGATCATAAATTTACGGGGCCATCCGAGCTGGGCCCGGTTGACTTTTTCCTTCTTTCGAATTTAGAAAACGTATACAAATTTGAAATTGAAATACCGTGAAATACCGTTGGGTGAAGGCAAAAGAAAATACTTGAAAGCAAATTCATGCGTACGCTTCTGCTCAAATTCCCAAACGGTGTTCGAGTGTATTGTAAACACCTCTCTGAAGTGGAATAGGGCCTACAGTCGCAGCACTTTGCTGAAAGTGAGGGCTATTTACTTTTACGATTTTTGTTTGGTGAAAAAGAAATCAAAGTTGGAACGTGATCTGATGCTAATGAAACGTTATTTGTGGTGATGGTTGCCACGTTTCCTTAAAGCAATTCCGGGGGTTGGTGAATGCGAGAACGCTACAAATAAAAATATTGTGAATGGCGAATCAATATTAGCGAAGACTTTTATTTGCTTTTTGCTCTTAGCTTGGAAAAGTAAATAATGGAAAATCCAAATGGAAACATGTGCACCAGCAGTGGTTAGAGGAGAGGGTGATTCAGGGATTGCTCTGACAAGTACTTGAAGTGGAAATTGCTCTGATTTTTTGGGAAACCTTGTGTAATTGAACATTGGCAGGCTCAGTACTACAAATAAATTAATTTTACAGCACGATTCACTGAAGGTCATGGGATCTTCTGAGTAAGTGTAACCTTCTTCATCTACCAATCACTGTAGCCTTAGAGCATATAAGGGCTATTTACTTCCGAAATGCGATTCCATTTGATTTCTTTAAAAGACAAATATCCTTGGTAACATACAATTTTTTTTTCCAATATTGGCAATATTCAATACTTGTCTTTTCCAACTTGAAAATTACCTATTCAAGTGAATTTTAAGCATGCGGTAACGGAAAGTAGTACGGAGTCTCAATCGGGGTCTGAAATCTTTTGGAAAACCTAGAGGATTTTTGAAGTTGAGCAGAAGGAACTGCTCCTGCTAATCTGGGTAACCTTCAACGTAGGGGTGAAAAATTGAGTGAGATATGTGAGTCTCTGGTTATAAACGTAGATGAAAACTTATGGTAAGGGGTGGGTACATATGTTGTTGACCTTAGCTGCTGAAATATACGTCTCTGAAGTTTTAACTAGAAGACCATCGGAAACAATAAAATGTCATATCGTTACCAATATTCGCCGGTTTTGAAGTATATAAATATTCGCCTTAGGCGATGGTAATGAGAACAACAATCTCGGATAAGAACGACTTAACTGTTGTCGACCCACGCAAAGGCGGCAAGGACAACGACGTTCGGATCTGTACTCAGAATGCGAAAATTCTGAACAAACCAGGTGCTCCTGAACAGTGAATGCGCATTAGACGTATAAACGAGCAACGGGTGGCAATCACAGACAAATTCACTACATCACGTGCTCATGTGCTAACTAAGGAGGGAGACGACGTTACCAAGGAAGGTTTCTTCGAGCTCCTAGAAGGAACCTATAAGCGGTGTCCTAAGTGCACTGTAAGAATTACACACTATGAAATTAGTGCCAAAATAGGAGAAGAAGGTAACTTTGGCATCATCCTGGGGGTGAACAACCTGCACGACATCACATTTAAACACGAACTTAGGCTGATAGACGCTGCAAGTGGACGACTCATTGTCGTAAAAAGCACTCGTTTCCCATATCCTTGGATTCATAAGGGCACATGCTGGTCACCTGATCAGAAAATAATATGTAAGATTAACTACATTGCGGTATATAGAACACAAGCATACGGTATTCTAGACGCCGTACATTCCAAAATATCAACATTGACTAGGACCAATACCAAAGTATAAATTCGGAAATCAAAGGCAAGACCGCATCAGGAAAATACTGTGAAGACCTTTAACGTCGAACGGCTTCCAGATTCTTTACCGATCGCATTTCCCTTTACCACTCCCATAGTAATGCTTCAAAAACATCAAGTGCAGACGACTAGCTGCAATAACGCAGAGAGACTATCACAAATACCATCTCTGATTTCCTATGTTACACAAGACGACAATAAACTAGAAACCCATGGTACGACGATGAATACCGGCGTAGCACATGAGATCAAGATCCGAAATGAGTGCTACTATCGTCAGGTACTTGGAGAGGAAAAAAACTGAATACAAACTTCTCCGAAGAAATAAGGTGGAGTTCGAAAAATGTGAAGTTATTGAGATTGAGAGACGCTTCTGTTAAAATCAGATTCCCAATTTTTATCACGGCAACAAAACTGCACCATTCAACCTGGACGAAGACCGCGACAGTTTAGCCAGCAAGGACTTTAAAGCTTGAGGAGATGGTCTCGTAATGAGCATGTTCGTACTCATATACCACCTTGATCAAACATTTTCAGGAATTTATTCAGAAAATTAAAAATACAAGTTTATTCATCTAAATTTATATTGTCCCCTTCAAAGTAATCCCCATCGACTGCAACACACGTATGCCAGCGCTTGATCCAATCCTCGAAACATTTTTTATATTCGGTTTTCGGTATGTCCATCAGTGCTTCCTGCGATTTTTCCATTACTTCCTCTCGGCTGCTGAAACGCATTCCCGGTAGTGGTTTTTTACCTCGATTGAAAAGAAAGAAGTCACAGGGAGCCAAATCAGGGGAATTCGGTGGCTATTGGATGGTATTTGTTGCATTTTTCGTCAAAAATTAGGAATAATGATGGCACTGTGCGACGGTGCGTTATCATGGTGCATGGTACATCCACGAGTTTTCTGCTCACAATTCTGGTCTCTTTCGGCTAATTGCTTCACGCAAACGTAGCATAACGCCCAAATAATACTCGTTGTCTACTGTCTGGCGTTCTGGCAAAAATTCATGATGCACTACACCGTTGTAATCCATGAAAACCGTTAGCATTGCCTCTTTTTTGACTGAAAACGACGTGGTTCTTTTGGTCTCGGCTCATTTGGTGAACGCCATTCACTTGCCTGATATCTGGATTGCGTGTCGTACTCATAAACCCACGTCTCGTGTCCAGTAATGATACTTTTGATGAATGTGGGATCGGGCTTAGCCTCGCAAATCATCTCTTTTGCGACGTCAACACGGTCTCTTTTTTGCATGAAATTGGGGTCTTTGGCACCAACTTTGCTGCTACACGACGGAAACCCAAATCATTAACCAAAATATCTTGGACGGATCCATAGGCAGTGTTCAAGTCCTCCGCTCTCTCTCTGTTGGTTAATTTGCGGCTATTGACCAACATTTCTTTTACTTCATCAATGTTTTCGTCGGTTTTCGATATCGATGGTCTGTCACTGCATTCATCATCTTCGATTGACTCACCACCACTTTTGAACAGCTCATGCCACTGGTAAACGACCGTATTCTTTAGAGAATCGTTGCCGAAACATTTTTCCAACATTTCCAACGTTGGCGCACCATTAAATCCGTTTTTTACGCAAAGTTTAATACAAGTTCGTTGTTGCAAATTTAAATCCATTTCTAAAATTGTAAAAAATCGCCAACACACACACACAGCTAGGTGTACTATTGGCTACGTAACTTTTATAAATGTCAAACTATGAACCTAAGATTTAGAGGGAATCTCAACAATAGATTCACCAACTTAACAAAAAAAAACAGAACTCAAATCGGAACAATGAGAGCGCCACACGGTGGTGTCCGCCGGGAACTTTTTGATCAAGGTGGTATATTGTACAATTTGGTCAGAGGAGCACAGACCCTTTGAATGGAGTTTGAGCATCATCTGAAGAAATTTCAGGGCGACGAGTTATTATCCGACTTTTTTAAAGTCGCACATAAAAGTATTGTACGCAACTCACAAATAAACAAAGGGACAAAATTTTAAAAATCAGTCCAACTCTTCGTACATGCATATTTTGTGAGCATTGAGGCAGAAACAACAATTATGGTCCTGGTGGTCAACGAAAGAAAAAGGAGATATACGCTATCATAACAAAAGGGTCTTTTTGGAATTACACATTGTTGCATGCTGATATAATATTACCATATTATACCGATGCTGTGACGAGAGACAACCAAAAGTTAATTCTGTTCCACCGGACGTGACTATAATAGTTTTGGCAAAAGAAGGACAAGCTCAGCGAGATCCGTTCATTTGTAATACTTAGCTTTGCTTGCTCACCGACTCAATTCATGAGTCGTTCAAAAACTTGTCCGTTCAGCATTCCTGGCTCTCGGCTGCTATAAAGCTGTAGCAGTAACTTAGCCTTGGCAAAACTTTGTAAGCATCCAGTCTGTAAGGTTGACAATTCTCATCAATATTAGATTAATTAAAATTGCCTTCATCCACACGTATGACCTCAAGGAAGAGAAAAATAACGTTACTAAGGATTACTTACACAAGCTCCTCTACAAATCTTACGGGAAATGTTCCAATATAGTACTAAGATCGTTTGGGATGATTTCAACTCAAAACTAGAAAATTCAAGCATCGGAAAGTAGATCCAACCCAACCCCATGCTTACTAATGAACTTAGGCTGATAAACTTTGCTGCTGGACGAATGTGATCATAAGTAGCACGCAGTTTCAGCACTTCAATATCCACAAAAGGACAAGGCAATTTTAAAATCGTCTGAATACCAATTACAAAGCAATATGGCCATTGGCGCAAGATATCCCTTAAATGTTTTGAATGTAAGAAAAAGCCTAGTCACAATTATCTGCTCGATTACCCAGTCCTTACGAATAAATTTAATACGGCTTCAATACCAAGAGAACGCAAACAACTCGGCTGATTTCGCATTCTTTTACATCTCGAGCAATCCTTAGCAGTCAACCACAAACATGAAAAAAAAATTATGCCACGCCTGAGTTCAACTCATCGGGATATGTAGGTTTGATGAAGCCTGAATTAACCCAACGGCGAAATTCAGTCAGAATAGACTCAGGCCACTACCTATTTGTATGCCTACAGATATCTCAGACGCCGCACATATCATGTCAAGACGGAACTTTTGCCAATCGCTTGTCACTTAACCTCACGTCAATATTCTAAGAATTTGCATTAAGTGGTGAAGATGCGTGGCCTTCGACACCAGGAAACCATCATTAATGGAGAAACTGATGCACTAGGTTTCAGCCGACCACCCTTATGAAACCCAGGGTCTGATGACGAGTGCAGCCGAGCACGTACACCAAAATAACTCGCATCTGAAATGGTGCATACGAACGTCACATATGCTCCACGAGCAAAGAAGGATCGAAGTCAGCGATCGAGAAAACGTCAAGGTGCTGCTCCAGAAATACGGTTTGCAAGTCTAATCGAAAGGTGAGAAGAATGCGAAGAGAAACCTGTTAGCCACAATCACTTCTGCAGACTGCTGAACTACTAGCCTACATGCCGAGCTATATAAGCCAGCAGGAAATGGCCATATAAAGCGCATACACCAACTTATTTCCACGATTTGGTCGGAGGAAAGTATGCCTGACAAATATAATCCCAAGATCGTTTGTCCGATCGGGAAAAATGAGTCCCTCTCAACAGCGCCAACTCTATAGGAATCGGTCTTATTAACATCGCGTTCAAAATCTTGCCTGCCGTATTAAGCAAATTGCCTAAAACCATTTGCCAATAGTCTTGTTTGCCTTTTGGTGCGATTTTAGTCCGGATGAATCCACGGGTATCCAAATATTCGCAAAACGGCAGGTAAGTAATAGAGAAAACCAAAGAAGTTCAGAACTATACACACTACCACTTTTTCAATTTCAAGGCAGCAAGAAAGCATCAATCGAAAAGAAATACGCCCAACAGATTATAGTCTAATTTAAGAAAAGTAATTGAGCATAATGACGCTTGCTACTCAGTGAAAGCCGGAAGTAACCTTAATGGAGGAAAAAAAATATCAAGAAAGGACTAAGAGAACGCGACGTGCTATCATGCGACTTTTTTAACATCAGTCTTTAAAAAATTGTGCGAAACTCGTAAGTTAACACTTACTTTCTTACTTAGGTGGTGCTGTAGTCAGAGATGAACATGTGCCTTAACTAACAGCTAGCACGATCTCTCATCAGTTGCCTCCATTGCCGGGGTTCAAGTTGACTGAGGTTCCCTTCCACATGCGTTGGCCATTTTAGCTGCTGTCACAATAAGCTGAGGCGTCCCTCGGAGTTAGACTCGCTCAACTTGGCCCAACCCAAATTAAACAAATGTCGCTGTTATATTGAAGTTATAACTGATGACAACTTTGCTTTGTCGTTCAGGAATGCTCGCTGTGTTGGTCCGATCACCTCGATTTCATCTGCGTACGCGAATAATTGAATGGGCCAAAAAACGGTCGAGCCTCTTTTGTTGGCTGGTGTGTTTTCCATGATATGAGAAGTGCATCACCTTATACAAAACTTTTCTTGACATCTAAGGCCTAAGCAAGTTCATTTACGACCTTGATAGGGCAGTGCGAATTCAAGTAATTCTATACAACTTGACAACGTCCCTATGCACGCTGTCATATGCGACTCTGAAGTCGAGAAATAGATGTGAGCGTCAACTTGAAATTCTCTGGTCTTTTCCAACATCTGCCGTAGTGTGAATATTAGATCGATGGTGGACTTGCATTTATTAAAACCGCTCTGGTATTGCTCATAAATGGTTTCAGAGGCTCATATAACATGACTGAAAAAATTTAATGAACGATGCTTAAGAGATTTATTCTTCGAAAATTTGCGCTGTCAAAATAATCTATTACCTCAGGGACTACACAGAAACCATTAAGCATAGTTCTATCGATAAAGTTGTAGGTGGCTCCACATGCCACTATCATTCCAATGCTTTAGGGTGAAGAAACATGATGTAACAGTCTCATTCACTGCTTCGAATGAAAACTGTTTCTCATTTAAATATTGATGGAGATGAAAAAGGATATTTAACGGTGATGACATGAGGGCTGTATAGTGGCATCAACCTTGACCAAAAAATACGTCTGCAATCTCTAGGATTGTTAAGATATGTGGAAAACATGGACATGGATGCTCCTGCCCAAAAAGAGTCTTTGAGAGATGACGCAGCAGGATAACGGTTAAGGCGCCGTCCCGTTGGAAAACTAATGACATTTGGGAAAGTATCGGGTTGGCTGGAGATGTTACTACTATGTCTTCTATCTTTCCAGTTCCCAATCTCTTTTTCTGGCAAGGAGTAACTAAATCGGATAACGAATTCACTGAACGGAATCAAGTATGATAGGAGTACAATTGACTGCAGGAATCATGGTATGACGTGTTATGTACCAACAATAATCCGAATTTACAAGCCTAACTGCTATTCTTACTGCCAAGGGTCTCTCAAGAAGGTCAATGGAGAGCAATAGAAAAAATATTTCTAATAGAACGGATTTTAAGGCTGCCGCCGTGCTTATGCTGGGTAGAAACTGAATTTTATTCAAAACAGTTTCTAACGTAACTCTTCATTATAACTGTATTCGGCTATAGCTACGAATAGTCAGTAAGTTACAATTAATTGCAGTTCCCATTTTGGGTTTATGCCGTCCCTCAGTTTATACACCACAGTCTTATCTATCTAGACGAGTACCAGTAACCAGTTGCCTATGACAGCACAGATGGTCACCTCTATACCCATAGCAGGCGGCCACACTATCGCCGAGCAAGGAAAAAACCAACAGCAGCGAAGATGAAAATACCATCTTCCGAATAGCGGTGGTTTCGTATGTACTCGTACATACGATCCTTTCGTCATCGATAAGGGCAACAATGGTACCATCGTACCTTGTAACTGTTAAGTAAAATATAAAGATGAAAAAGATTAACTTCGCAGCTCCTTCTTTAATTTGAATTTATAACATTTTAGTGTATGTACGAGCATATTAATTCTGTATAAAAGATTTTGTTCTGATTATCACTTCAAAGAAATCGGTCGTTTTTTCTCAATTGCTAAAGTTAACAGATTATGGTTCCAGATCGCGCGATTTTCTAAAGGACGAGTGAAAATCATACACTACAATACAAAAGTAACCTCCTTCACCGCCAGAATGCGCTGCTACTGCAAAAAAAGTTATGGTGCCTTGAAGTCCGTTCACATTTAGGCAGACATGCCAAATTTCAGTGCGATACTGTCTTTAGTTTTATTTTGACAGCTGATTGTTGTTGACGTGTTTGGCATCATGTTGAGTATGGACAAAAACGATTTTCGTTCTCTCATAAAACATTATTTTTTGAGAGGCAAAAAAGTTGGATAAATATTATGGGACTAATGCTCCTTCAGATTACACCGTCAAATATTGGTTTCGAGAGTTTCGCGGTGGCCGCAACTCCACTACTGATCAAGTCCGCAGCGTCAGACCCTCCGATGCGGTTACAGAGGACAATGTCAAAAAAATACATGAAATGGTGTTGGCTGACCGGAAAGTGAGGGTGCGCGCGCTAGCAGACACCACAAAGATTAGTACTGAGCGCACACGCCATATTTTGGACAATATTCTGCATATGAAAAAGTTATCATGCAGCTGGGTGCCGCGCATGCTCACTCCTGACGAACGCGAGAGCACTTCGAAAGAGTGTTTGGACTTGCTGATGCGAAATCGGGCGGACTTTTGGCGTCGATTTGTAACTGGATTTGGATCCCTCGGACTATTATCTCTCCTCAAACCTCAAAAGGTGGCTCATCAATAAAAAATTCAGCTCACGCGAGGAAATCATCGACGCCACGGAGGAGTATTTAGCAGACCTTCCGGAAAATTACTTTTCGGATGGTATCAAAAAGTTGGAAAATCGCTGGAATAAGTGTATCAAACTAGAAGGAGACTATATTGAATAAAATAGAAAAAACATTTAAAAAGAAAACATTTTTTTCATTCCCAAAGAGGTTACTTTTCACCCCACCTAGTAGTTTAACTCCGTAATCCCGTTTGCATTTTTCTTTTCCTCTAAGTCCTTTCTTTTATTCTCAAGTTGAGATTTCCAGTCAATCGGTAGAATTTAAATTTTACGTCCAACTGGAGAATGAAACATTTAATGTCAAATACTTTTATTTAGTTCTTAAATATTACTATGGTATGCCACCGCACAATTTACAGTTCAGAGATGTGATATGTACTAAATATATCTTTCAACTGGAATAAATTTATTTATAAATTAAAAGATTGAACAATCAAAAAATTTTTTCGAAGGGAAACAACAACAAAACCCTTTAATGGAAGTTCCCGGTGAGAATATTATTAAGAGCTTCAGAACTATTCGATTAGTTAATGGTGCGAGTGTTCAGGCTGAATCTGAAGCGCAGGCTGTCTATGATAATCGTTTAGCAGTACGGGTTAAACATGATTGTATGGCTAAGCGCATTATTGCAATGAGTGGTGGCCTGATACCGCTTCGGCATATAGTGAATTGCACAACAGCAAGAGAAATGTGGGAACAACTTCAATCATCAAAAGCAAATATGCATATGCTGTTGCAGTGGTTATATGCCTTTGAGATGGAACCCGAAGATGATGTAGCAACGCGTATCTTGAGGTTTGAGAAGATAGCTAGGCAGCTATCATGGTAATCACCAACATTTTGATGACCCTTGCAGAAACCTTCAGACATATTTTCTCAACTCCAACTTTGGAGAAATTGATGCCACGTTTAGTTATGGAAGAAACGAAATAACAATAACGAAATGTGCTTTGAAAGTGAGTAAACGTATTGATAGTCTCGTCCGGCAAATCATTTAAAAATCTTTTATTTATCTACGCGAATCGTAATAAAGTTCCGTTTGCATACCTTGATAATTTTTTACATTTGTATATTGATTTAAAATCGAAAATACAAATATAATAACAAATTAACTTCTGTTCATAAGTTGAATCTTGCAAGAGCGATCTCTTTCTTTCATATCGATGCCAACACCATTTAAAGAATCTGTTAAAACGCCTAAACTCAACAACAACCCAGCTGAGTCAACAAATTAACTCCATCCACCAACAAATCTACAGCGAGCGTGACTATATGCGATTTAGAGGAACGACTAGCTAAGCTACTTGATGAAATTTCAAATCGCATTTCCACCGAAATAGGTTCAACGAATTTCATCAATCGAAGAAAAGCTGTCTTCGCACGTCAAAGAAGTTGATATATCTCTTAAAAGCTTAAAAGAACGACAAGAGAACGTCGAGATTCATATTGACACAGTCGAAAAGTCCATCCAATCTCTACACACACAAGAACAAGAGATAATTTCACGAATAGCTGATTCATGCACACTCGAAGAGGAAGTGACTGATCTCCAAAAGAGATGTGAAGCTTTCGAACGGCGAGAAATTGCAGCTGATGGCATAATTTTTGGTGTACCCCAGCTACCAAATGAAAATTTAAAAACACTTTTTCACCATCTTTGCCATAACATCGAATGTATGCCCCCTCCATTGAAAGGCATATTCCGTAGTCGAAGAGCACATTCAAACAGAGGCAAAATTGACTCTCCCATCGTCGTCAAGTTCAACACTCCTCGCGAAAGAAACTCCGTCTTGTATGCAGTGGCCCTTTTTTTGCAAAAATCATAGGCAGCTATGCCTCCAAGCCGTAGACATTAAAGCGGAAAACAACAACAACATCTATATGTACGGGAGTCTAACTAAAAAAAAACGGATCCATATACCAGCGAGCTATGCGTCTCAAGCGCAGCAAACAGCTGTTTTCTGTATACAAACATTTCGGTGCCGTTTATGTGAGAGAGTGCAGAAGCTGAATCTATATTGGTAGAGAATGAGCGATTATTAAATGCGATTGCCGCGAGGTGCCTGCCGAAGAAGACGCATAAAACAACAAATCAACACTGATCGTCACCAACAAGTACATAGGGTCATTTCTTAGTTTTTGTTTTTGGTTTTTCTTATTTTACTTTCTTTTAAATTATGCCCAATGCCCCTTTTTATAAATTTACGTTGCTTTAAGGAAGAGGAAATTTATGTTCTTGATCTGCGTGTATTACTTGGTTCTCGTATTATTTTACATCTCACATATAGATCTAGATGAAAGTAGAGTGAGTTCCATTCCATTCCAGTGGTAGAGAGTACACGGCTCGACCTATGATAAGAACTTTTTGTAATCATGACTACGGTCTTAAGATTTGCCATTTGAATGCGCAAAGCTTAAGCCCTAAACTGGATGAATTTAAAGACATATTTGTAAGCTCAAAGGTTGTTGCAATCTGCGTGTCGGAAACTTGGTTTAATAATGATGTGAAGGATTCTGTCTATGATATAAGCGGATACAAACTTTTTCGAGCAGATAGATGTGATCGTACTGGTGGAGGCGTTGCGATATACGTTAGAAAGGGCTTAATCTGTCGACGAAGATGTCGCTCGCCAAAAGGTTCTGCCTCTTAATATTTATTCGCATGTATAACTTGTATATTGATTTGACACCTATTTACGACGTCTTGGAAGAAGTTTCGACTTGCGCAAGCAATGTCATTGTTTGTGGTGATGTTAATAGTAATTTGTTATGTGAAAGACATTTAACTGAAAATATGCAATTGTTTGATTTAAAACCTGTGAATTGTCAAGTCCCTACGCACTTTACCAGCTCCTCCAGTACACTAGTAGATGTCTTTTTGTAAATAATCGTGACAAAGTATTATTTTATGACCAAATCTCTGCGCCTGCTTTTTCGAAGAATGACTTATTATTTCTGACGTATGACTTTGATATTGAAAATAATGTTGAAGCATCCACTTATACATACAGAGATTTCAAATGTATTGATATGTATTTGATTCCATGGAACCTTATCTATTGTATGACCTCTCCAGATGACCAAATTAAGTTTTTACAAAACAATGTAAATCTTCTTTTCGATTTATACGTTCCAATAAAAACTGGTAGTGTAAAAGACCAAATAAAAGCCTGGTTAACGAATGAAATTCGAGAGTTAATGACACAACGTGATGAGGCGTATCGACGATGGAAATATTTTTGTATAGAAGAGCTTCATCAGGCTTACAAAAATCTACGAAATAATGTTGTTCGTGAAATACGCAATACTAAGACACAATTCTATTCGAACCGACTTTGTTCTTCACAAGATGGTCATAAACTTTGGAATGACATTCGAAAATTAGGAATCGGGAAGTGAAAAGATACTTATTCTACTACAATCGATTCCAACGAACGTTTTTGTCAAACCAACTTTGAAATGCTCCAGCAGTTAACTATTCATTCAAGGATGCTTCTTTACCGATTGAAACGTCTTTTGTATTTAATAGGGTAGATGAATTGGACATAGTAGAAAGTTTTCTGTTTGTTAAGTCGAATGCTGTAGGTGTCGATGAGATAAATCCGTTTGTAACTCATATCATTAATACTGTTTTTATGACCGGCATCTTTCCCAGCGAATGGAAATTAGCAAAAATAATTCCAATACCTAAGAGACCCAAAGGTGAAGAATTCAGACCAATCTCCATCTTACCTTTTTTATCTAAAATATGTGAAAGAATTATGCAGAAGCAATTTAACTATTACCTTATTGAAAATAACTTGTTGCTACAACAAGCTACAACACAGCTGTACAACTGCTTTGCAGAACGTCATAGAAGATATAAGAGACAAATTAGATAGGGAAAATGTTACTTTTCTAGTACTCTTAGACTTCTCCAAAGCTTTTGATGTTGTTAATCACTCTATTCTGCTCAGCAAATTAAGACGCTTTTTCTCAATTTCCTCCACTGCTGTTAAACTAATATCATCCTATCTCTGTCAAAGAAAACAGGCCGTGTCACTTGATGGCAACCTTTCCGATTTTCTTCTCTTAAGGCAAGGAGTTCCCCAAGGCTCTATTGTTCTCCATATATACTCGTATTAACGATATTGCTTCTGCCATACTAAGTTCATCTAAGCATATCTATGCCGATGATATACAAATTTATCAAAGCTGTTCCTTGGGCCTGTTTGAAAATTGCGTCAGTGTTTTAAATGAGGATCTGAAACGAATTTCTGATTGGTCACTCAAAAGCGGCCTAATACTTAATCCAAAAAAGTGTAAGTGTTTAGTTATTTCTAAAAAAAAGTTAGATCTGTCTTATTTCCCTCACCTAATGCTAAACGGCTCTGAAATTGCATTTGTTGAGTCTTCAAAAAATCTAGGTCTTGTCTTGAACAGAACCTTTATATGGAACAACCACATAAATACATTAGTAGGGAAAGCTTACGGTATTCTACGAACCCTATATACTGCTCAAAAGTTTATTCCTGTCGAAATAAGACTGCTACTTGCTAAAACCTTAGTCATTCCTGTACTTATCCACGGATGTGAAATTTTTTATGGATGTAATGCCGAGAGTAAAAGGCGACTTCAAGTGGCTTTCAATACTACTGTTCGATATGTATACGGTTTAAAAAGACATAATCACGTTTCACATCTTACATGTGACCTAGTTAACATGTCGTTTTGTAACTGTATAAAATTTCTAACAGTCATACTTTTTTTTAATATAATCTTAAGTAGACAATCTTCATATCTTTATGAAAAAATCCAGTTTCCGGCATCTTACAGATCTAACAGATCTTCGTGTCTGGTTCTTCCGCGTTTTTCTTGTCTAACATCCGAAAGACAGTTTTTTGTTGCTACTATCCGCCTTTGGAATTCACTCCCACTTAACTTGCGAGAGCTAACTGATGCACGACGATTCAAAAACGAGCTTCAAAATTTTCTTAGAAACTAGAGCAACCTTCCTCCCATCCCTATCCCACTTCATGCAATTTCAATTTCAATTAGAATTAATTTAAAATAAATTCAAAATATAAGAAAAAGCTTAATTAACATAAAGGCAATTTAACTTAACTTTCAAGCCATTTATGTATATGAATTAAAAACTTTTTATCTTTCACAGACTTATAAGTGAATTCTTACTGTGTAAGCATGTATGATACAATAAATAAATCCAAATATAAATCTAAACACGAATGCTTTCAAGCTTATCGGTTCCAAGCACGTTTACTTCAGCTTTAATTTCCACACGAAGAAATTGGAAGCAGCAAGAGATTAACACTTTAAAACTTGGAAACTGCTTCAGGTGCAATGAAGTGGGAGTGTCCCGAAAAGTGTGCTGATCATAAAAAGGCTGTCAGCAAAGGCGGAGCGAGGCAAAAGGAGGGATGTTAAGTAAGTGCAATGGATTACTGGTCAGTGATAATGGTCTTCGTGACGACTGGTAGCTTGATTCAGGGTTATGCGTTATAGAAAGGATTGGCTCACATATTTCGAAACATTTTCAGTCCCAACAGATATAAGAATTGGAAGTGGTCAGAAAATATCTGCTTTAGGCATTGGTGATATTAATGTTTTGTCATTCAATAGAGAGAACTGGTTTCAAAAACATTTAACCAATGTTTTGTATGTACCAAAGATCTCCGTTCATCTTTTTTTCCCAAAGTCGAGCCTTGGATTAAGGACTAAAAATTGTATCTGACAAGATGAGATGCGAATTTATTAAGAAGGATGGAGCTATCGTCACAGTGGGAGAACGTGAATCACAACTTTTCGGAATGACCCAGACGCCATACCGTATCATACCATTAAAGGTATGACATGAAAGAATGGCTCACCGGAATATAAAAAAGGTACTTACTCACCTGAAAGAAAAGAATATTTTTTTCGTGCAATGCATGCGCTTATGAAATATTGCATCGAATGCGGTTTCCATGGAAGAATCATCGTTAGGTGGGGCAAAGTATTTTGTTCTGTTCAAGGATCATTTCTCACAATTCAGAGTGGGGCATTTTTAAAAAAAAAATCAGATGTCTGCTCGACCATAGAAAATTTCATAGATCTTGCTTTGTGTTGATCTCATTACTCAGTTCAAATACTTCGCGCTGCTAATGGGCTGGAATTTGTCAACAAATCTGTCAAAATGCTGCTTACAAAACGCGATATTCGCCATGCAGCAAGTGTTACATACACTACAGAGCAAAACAGGATAATTGAATGGAAAAACCGTACAGTGGTCGAAGCGGCTCGAACGTTAATGAGTGCAAGAAATTTGGGCAAGAAATTTTGTGCTGAAGCTGTGAATTCGGCTGTGTTTACATTAAGTCAGCACTTTAGGTAGTAAAATTCCTACGAGATGTGGTGTGGAGGTCAGTTTAAAGTCAAGGAGTTCAAAATTTTTGCCACTCAGGCGTTCATGCACGTGCCTAAGCAAAAACGCAAAAAATGGGACACAAAAGCAAAGAAAGGATTATTTATGGGGTACTCTGATACTAGCAAAGGTTATAGGATCTTAATACCATAAACACGAAAGGTGGAAATCGTTAGAGACATGATTTTTAAGGGAGTAGAGCAGCAGAATCAACAAAATAAACTTTCTGACAAGTGACTTCGGAGAATTTTCGAAGACGGGCATCAATCTTGTGAGTGAAAATAATTTTTCTGCGATGGAAGTTGTAATTAACAATACAGAATTTAAAGCGCAAGCGAGGCGTGGGAGTACATGTGGAGGACGACGATTACCAGTCCGCTGAGGAGGTAGAGAGCGCAATAGAAGTGGGCTATTCCTCTAAGGCATCGACTGCACCAGGGACTTGTAGTTTTGTAGAAAAATATGCATTCGTTATTCAAGAAAGCTACAAAAATGCTACACGTAGGATCTAGTATCTCGTCCTGAGGAGAAGAAAATTGCTGGAAATAAATCGGTGCACAAACTTAAATATCTAGGCGTCGGAAAATACAGGTATAAAGCAAAACCAGTTGCACAAGGTTACTCGCAGGAATATGGAATCGATTATGGAGAAATATACAGTCCCGTGGCGAGGTTCACTTCGATTCGTTCGATTCTTGCCATTGCGGGGAATGAAGGTTTAGTTTTGACCCAATTTGATATCGAAACCACATTCCTGCATGGCGATCTCACTGAGGATATTTACATGCACCAGCCAGAGGGTTTTGGTGATGACACAAACAGGGTCTGAGTTTATACAGACTCAAATAGGGGTCACGTTGCTGGAACCAGAAGTTGACCGGAATTCTCCATTTTAAGCTGACGCCGAGCAAGATGGATCCCTGCATATTTTTATCAGCAGAAAATAGATGCAAAATAATTCTTGCTGTATACATCGAAAATGGGCTGGTGACGACAGAAAAAAGGGATGACGCCCTTCAGTTGGTAAATTTCCTGCAGAAAAGTTTTGAGGTCGTAGTGTTGGAAGCTGGTAAATTCCTCGGGATGGAAATCTCAGTAAAAGCCGGAGATGAAATTCATGTGGGCGAATCACATTACATTGATCGGCTATTGAAACAATGGGCTGGTGACGACAGAAAAAAAGGGATGACGCCCTTCAGTTGGTAAATTTCCTGCAGAAAAGTTTTGAGGTCGTGGTGTTGGAAGCTGGTAAATTTCTTGGAATAGAAACATCAGTAAGAGCCGGAGGTGAAATTCATGTGGGCGAATCACATTACATTGGTTGGCTATTGAAACAATTTAATATGAGTAATTGCAAGCCCGTGTCAACACAAGCAAAATCCTCTTCTTCAGCTGAATCTGCTTCTTCGGGAGTAGGAAAATTTCCTAATAGAGAAGCATTTGGCTCTCTAATGTACTTGGTGCTAGCCACTCGCCAAGATATTGCATTTGCAGTAGGAGTGGTTTCCGGATACTTGTGTAAACAAAATAATGTTCAAGTTCGTGCAGTCAAAAGAACTCTTAAGTACATCAGTGGGACTTTTAAAAGAAGCTCAATATTTTTCTTTATGTTGTTTCAGTGACGATGATTATTTAGGCAATCCTGAAACTAGGGGTTCTATCACTGCGCTCATGTAGCTGCTTCGCAGGCAATAAAAGATATGATCTGGCTAAAGCAACTACTCACTGAGATGGTTCCAGTTGGTATTGGTAATTCGGTGTTGGACATGGTCAACCAACAAGCGATTCAACTTATCAAAAACCCCGAGTTTCACAAACGAACGAAACATACCGATACGATCGTTATTACTTTATTCATGAGTGATATGAAAGAGCCCACTAGCAGATAATTTAACAAAAGCACTGAGTAGAGAAGGTTTTCGAAATTTAGGATTATTTATTGGGATAGAAAATAAAGAGTGTTAAGTAGCATATGAAGATGAACAAGACTTAAATAATTTAACTTGCCAACTCCTTCTTCAATTTGAATTTATAACACTTTAGTGTTATGTACTTAACATATGAATATATGTATTGTATATCAATTCTGAATGAAAGGTTTTGTTCTGACTATCACTTCAAGGCGTTGGTCGCTTTCTTTTATTTGCTAAAGTTAAAAGTAACCGAGAAGCAGAGCAGAATAACAACGATCGTTTCGTCGAGGGTAACAGCGGCCGATCGTCTATGTAATTGACTTATCGAAGAAGATAGTGAATTCATCGAGCAATTTCAGAGCAGAACAGCACTTATATGTCAGTCGTTGAACAAACTCAGAAGGTAACAATTTTTGTGTATACTCGTATACATATATAGAGTAAGTCTACCTTAAAATAAAATAAATTAATATATATTTGTGTTTTACTTAGTTTATTGAAAACTCTACCTTTGCGTTCGCGAACACCAGTCTTTAACTGGTTTTTGAAATCACCCGTAAAAATACTTGAACATTTAAATCAGACCTTGTCTCAATAACTTGGAAAGTAAGGGAAATAAACCAACAGAAGCGTAGGGTCGCAGAATGTTTTCCAAGTGAAATCGATTAGCCTCTGTTCTCTCCTTGAAGCAAAAACATACCTTTGTTAAGACTCTACAGAAATGAACAGGGATGCATGAGCTTACTCTCATCTTTTACTGAAACTGCATCCAGTAGCTTACCCTTACATAGCAAGGTTTTTCACTAAATGTGCTCTCTAAATCCAGTTTTTTTTATTCGATTGACGTTGTCTTACATCTCGTGCAGTTCCCCGATTAAAATGTGTTTATGGAAAATTGACGAATTATCTTTCGCAGAATTTTCGAATAATTTTTCGACATAAATATTCGCGTTTAAAAATTTCTTCATATTGTCACGTAATTAAGTGCTTTTCCCAATTCCCCTGAGTATATAACTCCCTTTACGCCTGTCGTTTTAACATCAAACATCAAGCGTGCTAATGGACTCACAAAATTATGTTCTCTGTGGAACATTATCTTCTCAGGAAGATAGAGTTTGAGAGCATGAACTAGATCATAAGCTTAGATCGTAAGTATTTAGTTATTAAGGAAATACAGCATTCTGTTACCGGAGTCGGCTTCGAAAACTCGTGTTTAATTTAATAACAATAAAAGATACTCGTAATTGATATAAACCTCAAGTAAGTTTTAATTACAAGGTATATACTTCATTGCTGGCGCATTCGGTAAACGGAAAAGAATAATAAGAACTTTAAAACTAAAAACAAAACCGAAATAAAGGCTCGCAAATAAACTGCAAATAAAGAAAAAAGAGAAAAAGTGCTTGATCAGTAGCAAGCCAATTCAAATGTTTAAAGTTTAAACTATTTTTCTCTACCGCGAAAAGAAAAAAGTTTGATATAAGAAAAAACGAACAGGGGCAAAGCTGGTCTTCGAACACACAAGGGGGGAATAATTCATCGAAACTTCGCTCACACGATTCAACCAGAAACCGGACAATACTCGAATAGTGTACAGACAAACAAAAAACTAGAGTGAGCAGGTATTAAATAAAAAATAATAAATAAAAACAAAAATGAAAAAAGTACAGAAATAGAAGTTCTAACTACCGTTAAACGATTTAAAATAGTATTAGATCTTATAAGTGAAATACCTGAATTTGATGTACCGATAGTTTTCTAATTGATTTTCTGGACAGGGTAGATTCAATAGGACCTACTATAGAGACTTTCAATGAAAATACCACAAGTATTTAAATAGGATTTATCAAAGATAAAATTATAGGGCGGGCTATATGTGAGCTCCAAAACCATGAAAGGTTGAGGACCTGGTTGGAAATAAAACAAATTCTCAAAAACAACTTCGGGGGAAACTTTTTCGAACATATTTGCAGAGAAGAAAATTCACGATCCACTCAGATCACAAGCCTCTGACTTGGTTAAACGGCATCAAGGAACCAAACATCAAACTCCAACGCTGGACAATTTTCGTCAACGAATACTATCTTTACATTGAATTCTTGAAAGGAAAAGAGAACATTGTAGCTGATGGACTGAGCAGGTATACATATATAAACGAAGACTCAGTAAATAAAAAGGTTATTTAGTAGACATTTTTAATAATAAAGTAGTCAATAGCCGAGGTGATAGCAATGAAGTTATCCTCACAGCCTCAAGGGCGAATAGTAACGACAATGATGTTGTGTCTACTGATGCAACTGTGCATAGTGCTATGGAAGATGAAACACAGTACGTTTATTTAACCGATAAACCGATAAATCTCTACACAAATCAAATATACTCGTACATATTTATCATACGTCCTACAGAAAAAATTGCGCTCAGAATACTCGTATTTCATAAAAAGTAGAAAAGAGTAGTATCTTAAATATGATGAAAAATCTTTTAATAAATAAAGGACTTATGTGTATCTACTCCGATTATTTGTCTTTTGTAAATTCTACTGTTTAGAATTTTTATATTTTTTAATCGCCTAATGCAGCCTCACATTAGGTAACAAAAAGGCTTGGTTCGATTAAATAACAGACTGATCCAAGTAATTTCGTTTCAACTTAATTTACACAGAAATTTTGCTAGCCTAAGCAATAAAAACGAAGCGACAAAATGCAAGTTAAAAGAATACATAAAAACACAAATATTGCTAACCTAAGCAATAATGAAGGAAAATAAATATTTTATGTTGATATCATCAGCATCTTTATTTCCCAAGCTTCAACACTTATATGTCAAATGTTTTTCAATGAATACTAATATAAAGCTATTAAAATCGAGTAACAAAGTGAAAGACATCACCGATAAAAACGAAATTATAACATTAATAAAGAATGAGCATGTACGTAAAAATCATCCTGGTATTAAAAAAGTATTTGCCGAATTAAGAAAAAAATATTTTTATCCCAAGCTACAACTTGAGATACATAAGTTGATTAACAACTGCGAAATTTGCAATATAGCTAAACACGATCGACAACCACTGAAAATCCCATTTCACCATAGTCCACAGAGGTGTTTGGTTCCGTGAAAGAAATAAAATATTCTACCATCTACAAGTTAGAAGACAGAAATTGGATAGCCATCCTTGGTGTAATAAAGTAGAGAATACAATTCTTAGGAAAAGCCAAATAAGATTGTCTCCGATGTTGAGACATGCATATTGCACTCGGTGGTTGAACAGTCTTTAAAGGAAAACGGCATTATATTTCACGAAACTATGGGAGCACTGAAAACTGGTAACGCTGACGTAAAGCAATCCCATGGAACACGAAACGAACATCTACGAATAAAAAATTCGGCCAACTAAGCAACTGATTTGGACGAAAAGTTGTTCAACAAAATTACAATTTATAATAACACCATACACTCGACAATAAAACTTAAACCAATCGACTTCATTTGTAAAAATCTTGATAGAAAAGACATCGAAATATTAGGAATCAAGTTTCGAAAAGAAAAGGAAATTAGATATAGCAAAGTAAATATAGGTAAAGATACAATTAGTAAAGGTCATTGTAAAAACTTATTTAAAAATAGAAATATTGCAAAATCTAAACCAAAATACGAGAACCTAGGAAAATTTACGAAACAAGGCAACCACATCGTTGATAACACCACTAAAAGAAAATATAAATTTCAGAATCAATAATAACAATCTCACATCCGATGATACTCAAGTTAACAATATCTTTTCTGTTTTTTTTTTCTTTTCCTTTTTTTGTTAATATTTTTAATTCCACTTCATCCTAACGAGCAAAATACGCGAAATGAAAACGTCCAAATCTAACGACTGGAAATACGAAAACAGAAATGCCAAAAATGAGTGCTGTCAAATTGCCATGTTCAGAAAATCAACTTAGCCTAAATTGTTAATCATACATTAATGTTAAAGGGACTAAAATAAAAACATTATATAGAGGAAATGACTTGAACTTGTTCTATTGTATTATAATTAAGCCATTAGATTTAATTATTATAACTGTTTTTTTAATACCGTTGTATCTATTGAACTAACAAATAATAATAAAAAGTAATTAAGGTATAGGGTTAAAAAGGGGTAACAACGATTATCTTTGCTGTATTTATTCATGATAAAGTTTGAAATTGCAATTTAAATGGAAAGAAATGATAGACATCATAATGTAAACAAAATGGACGAAAGATAGATCATTGTGAAATATACAAGAAATAAAAATAAATAAGTAAAAACCTTGATACCTATATACTAAGTTATAGAATTATAGCTCATATTTATAAGTAAATTACTCTAAGAATTGTAAAGTTTGGCTTAAACATGTATTAGTCTCCGGTTGGCTGTAAACTAGTACCTACTAGTACTATGGAGTAGTTGTTGTTTTGGTGACCACAAATTTTTAGCGGGGGAGGTATCGCGTAATTAAGTGCTCTCCCCAATTCCCCAGAGTATGTAAGTATGAGCATCAAACATCAAGCGTGCAAAAGGGCTCACACAAATTATGTTGTAGTTGGAGAGCACGAACTAAATCGTAAGCTTAGATCGTAAGTATTTGTCGTAGGCCTAGTCCCTAACTTAGCCCTAGTCCCTAAATACAGCAGTCTGTTACCGGAGTCGGCTTTGAAAACTCGTGTTTAATTGTATAACGATAAAAGACAAATTTGACAAATTATCAATCTTAAGTGAGTTTTAATTACACGGTATGTACTTCATTACTACATACTTAAGTGGAAGTTGGGATAAAACTTTCCCAGCTTCAAATTGTAGCCGTCGATAAGGATATCTTTCCGAATTTTCCAACATCGCTTCTCGTCAGTCATTTTGTTTATATACCTGTTCGTGTACCGGCAACATCAAGCTGAGTTCGGCAAACCATCTCCATACCGTTAACATATGTAAGAGCATACAAATAACTCTTTAGACTTTACAGACTCTTGAAACCATTGCATATTGCATTGTATGTAACATCGTGGATGTGCTGCAAAATTTGTTATTTTAGCTCTACAGCCACATGCTCTGTTCTTGTTGGTGACACCATAATGATTACATTTTCATACGAATGCTTTTTGTTGATTTCGTTCTGTTTTCGGCAAAGCTTACGGGTATTCCTTTTATACTTATGCACATACAGCTTCCCAGTAGGTTTAGTCCTTTTTAGCTATTCCGCGTTTATGTAAATATTTCTGAGTTTTCGTGATGATGTTCGCCTGAAACTAGGAGTCAGTGGTTGCAAATTTGATTGCCTCATGGTAGGTAGTCAGTATCGCGGAGGAACTCATTAAAAAATTCTTCACGGTTAGTCGCTCGCAATATCAGCTTTTTGATGGTATACTGTCTCATACCATTTTTTTCAGTAATAAGTTCTTAGCATTCATACCTCGCATTGAACCAGGAAATTTTCCATTCCTGCAAATAAATTTTGGCCACTCGTAACCTTGGGTCATTCAGTATATGAAAATCATGCTCTACATCGACCTGGTAATAGGCCAATACGATGTGTGGGTTTTGATCTGAGGAAGTAATATCCACTTCTGAACTTTAATTAAGCAAATCGTTGTAATTTTTCGTGCTTTCATAGCCCGCTTCAAAATGCAATGCCATGCTGACTATACGAGTACTTACCAACTTTACTATCTAAAATTTTCTTCTTTTTCATGAAGTATCTCTCATACGAATATAATATATATGTATGTATCTCCTTATATGTTTGGGTAATAATTTACTTTTTAGTATTTAATCTGCAGTCACAGTTAAATGCACCACTGTTGCTAATTAGAACCATATTCGTCGCAACTTTAGTTGCTAGTCATTCAGTTAGAAACTTTAAACATTCAATTAAAACTAATTTAGTCATTAGAATTAATTGCGCTGGAATTGTATTCATTGCAATACAACTCATAATAACATTTTTGAATCAACTTCAACCCAAAGGGATGAATATCTTCTTCCTATAAATTGAGTTCATTAACAACGAATAGGAGACTACAATCAACTTTCATCAATAGGCCTTTGTTTAGTCAGAAGCAATCATTTTTATGTTAACATTCGTTAGCCGAAATGCAAAACAACACACTTGAGTTCTATACCACCAAAAAAAACTCCCCTAAAATAGTTACGTATACGTCCCATAAGCCCGGGAATTCATTCATCACAGCCTGGTCTATCCAATCAATGTCATGTGTAATTTCAAACAATTCATTTCCTAGCTGTGTCCTTGCCACATTGAAAAACCGAATTGTACCAGCAACCACCAGAAAGCATCCGCTATTTCGTGTTTTTTCTTTCCCCCGGCGATCACAATTTAACCACCAATGCGAAACCGCGCCGCCTAGAGTCAAAATTCAATTCAATTAGAAAATCTACTAGTACCATCCAGCGTGACATGATGACATGACCATGAGGGTCATGTTCCATGGTACGATGACATAGACCACTACAAAATCGGGCAAAAACCAATTTCATGACGTGAGCAAGTCCTTGGAGCAATTTTAGACCTTTAATTGATGTAAACTTCATGTTGTTGGTCAATGCGGATATACATACTAATTGTTATGAACGACAGTGTAGCTACAATAGAGTCCACAACTCCCTTAGTAATGACTATTACAAATTATCACAATCGGGTTGCACTAATTAAAGTTTCAAAGCATATCCGAAGATTGCCTTCGAATAAGTCACCTATTTGGAGAATTTGCTGTTGGCCCGAATTCTAAGCCCCCGAATGTAATTTCCTCGTAATTGCACAAAGGATGTGATTCCTTGCCAAATTGCATTAAGACCGCATTGTAGTGGGTAGATATGTTCGTGAGTAGCTTTGTATGTTTGCTGGTATAAGTGGCTGCTGGAGGATAAACTGAGTTGTTGTAATTGTACTTAACTGAAGGGATTTCCTCGTGAAATGAGGTTATGACTGCAGGATAGATTTTCACTATACAATTTCTCATTGCATTTATTACATGCGGTTTTAATTTATTTACAATTTATTTACAATCACGAGAACACATGCAATGAAGGTATGTACTAGTGTCTTGTGAGTTTGAATTGTACTACTAATAGTTAAGTATGATTGCCATTGGTAATCCACTAAAATTTGTTTGATTTAAGTGGAAGTCGTTTTGAGATTCTCTGATCTGAAAACATCCAGCGGTTGCATTACGCCTTGTACAGACGTCCTGTAAGCCTTATTCTAGAAGATTTCACTAGGTAGAATGGTGATCTGTGTACTCTTAAGAAGAATATTTTATATGTTAGCACTGATTCTGGAAAATTTTCGGCCACAATATTGACGATTGTTTCAAGTACATATGGTGGCGATATCAGGCAGCTTATCCAGATAGCCACTGGACTATATACGAGTGTGCAGAAGCAAGTGTCATTCAACACTAGACACAAAATGGCTCGTCGCTATCGCTAAGGATTCAATTCAAAACGAATAACCTAAACACTCTCTCCCTTTCACTCCAGAATCTAAATAGCTCTCTGCAGTTCGTATAGACTATTTCGTTTGACAAACTATTTTTCTAGGAAATAGTACACCTCTTCGACTTGTAGATTATTGCAAAATTTACAAATCTCCTTTTTACTTGATCCTTTGTGATCAAAGAGTGGCTGGAGCATCCTTCATAATCCATGCCTGCCTTAATTTTTCCATTTTAATACGCCCTCCTTGGTGAACTCTGTATTTAGTGATACCCTTAATTACGTCAAGGAATTTTTTGATATGCAACTCTTCTCATAAGCTCATCAGCTAGCACATCTAATTTTATGCCACAGTGTCCTGGTCACCAACCGACCCTCATCCGGTTCTACTTGCAGAATGTCATATTTTGAGCTACCAGCAAAGGAAATGATGTGACAGAGTCAACCAACTTTGAACAAAAGAGAAGCAAATGAATATTTTTGTCAGCCCAATGACCTACCAGACGTTGCCCTCAGTTTACGTTCTAAAACCTGCCGTCGCAAGTAGCCATACCAGACTGAGACAATAAAAACTGGAGTTATGTGGTAGCGCAACTCAATTTTAGAGCGAGGCCAGACACTGTCGAAAGGGGTCAAATTGGATTACTAAATTTGATCTAATATCTTATTGCAGCTTTGGAATTAGTCGATTTTTCGCAGAAATCCATTTCCTATATTCAAGCCGACGAGTGGTATTTACTTACAGTTGTAAATGAAGCCAAAGTCAATAGCTTTTGTCAGATTTGCGAACATATTAGGCGCAGAGATTTATAAGAATTGGAATATTAGACTCTCTTACCGAAGGTTTGCAACAGGCCCTCTAGGTTGAGAGTAGTGTTTAAAAGGAACTGCATTCTAAGAATTTAATTTAGAAACACCAAAACTCTCAACAGTTCAGCACGTGGAGTGTTGGAACTCTTACCAAAACGCGTTGCGTCCGCGCCGAAGAGATATTGTATCCAGGATTTGTTCCGATAAAATTTACAAGTTAGAATTACCGCAACTACGAGTATATACGAGTATCCGCTCGATAATTGCCAGCTACCCTAAACAACTTTGTAGGATCTCAAGATCTCTCACCTCCAAGGTTGTTTATCTCTTCTTGGTTTTATGTAGTTGGGTATTTAAATCGATTGCATAAACCCTAATATAGAGGGACAGATACCGGAGATGATAGTGCCAGTAGTTCATTATGGGGATATTAGCGCTGCTGTTGCTTCGCTGAGTAGCGCTTCCTTCGTGATCTGGTTCCATCTTGAAAATTTCTTCACTGAAATGTGCGCTTTGTGCTTTGGCTAGGTTAGGGTTATTAACTCTCGCGAGTCCGGGTATTCAGTTACATTTGCGCGGTGGAATTCGGCTTAAAGCCGAATGTTGTGTTATTTTTAGCTCTTCCCGTTATCCTTTTCCCATTCGGGTTTGAAACCGGTTCGGTTAGAAACGGACTATTATCAGACCAAATGCAGGCGAATAATTCGTACAGACCTTAGACCGCTACAAATTTGATGCTACTGTCGTCCTAAAGTGGGATTGAATGAAAAGTGCTGTGATGCCACCTACATACCGGGCGAACTTGTTAAGTTGGTAAATCTGTTGTTGACATTCTCTCTAAATTTTAGCGTCATAGCTTGACATTTGAAAAAGTTACGTAGCCAAGAGTACATCTATCTCTGCGTGTGTTGGCAATTTTTTACAATTTTAGAAATGGATATAAATTTGCAACAGCGAACTTGTACGAGTATTAAATTTTGCGTAAAAAACGGGTTTAATGTTGCGCGGACGTTGGAAATGTTGGAAAAGTGTTTCGTCAACGATTCTCTAAAGAAAACGGTCGTTTACCAATGGCACGAGCTGTTCAAAAGTGGTCGTGAGCCAATCGAAGATGATGAACGCAATGGCAGACCATCGACATCGAAAACCGACGAAAACATTGATGAAGTAAAAGAAATGTTGGCCAATAACCGCAAATTAATCATCAGAGGGATAGCGGAGGACTGGAACATTGCCTATGGATCCGTCCAAGACATTTTGGTTAATGATTTGTGTTTCCGTCATGTAGCAGCAAAGTTGGTGCCAAAAGACCTGAATTTCATGCAAAAAAGAGACCGTGTTGACGTCGCAAAAGGGATAATTTGCGAGGCTGAATCCGATCCCACATTCATCAAAAGGATCATTACTGGAGACGAGATGTGGGTTTATGAGTACGACACGCAATCCAGACATCAGGCAAGTGAATGGCGTTCACCAAATGAGCCGAGACCAAAAAAACCACGTCATTTTCAATCGAAAAAGAAGGCAATGCTCACGGTTTTCATGGATTACAACGGTGCAGTGCATCATGAATTTTTGCCAGAAGGCCAGACAGTAAATAAAGAGTATTGTTTGGGCAATATGAGGCGTTTGCGTGAAGCATGATAACGCACCGTCGCACAGTGCCATCATTATTCGTATGTTTTGATGAAAAATGCAACAAATACCATCAAACAGGAACCGAATTCACCTGATTTGGCTCCTTGTGACTTCTTTCTGTTCAATCGAGTTAAAAAACCAGTACGGGAACGCGTTTCAGCAGCCGCGCCGAGAGGAAGTAATGGAAAAATCGCAGGAGGCACTGATGGACATACCGAAAACCGAATATAAAAAATGTTTCGAGGATTGTGTGTTGCAGTTGTTGGGGATTACTTGAAAGGGGACAATATAGGTGTAGACGAATAAACTTGTATTTTTAATTTTCTGAATAAATTTCTGAATATACAATGATTGCTATAGAGATGCGGATCTCACTATTGTGGACGCGGATTTTATCACCAAATGAAAGAAGTCTTCGGCTCCAGATAACTGAGCAGATGTCAGATTATAATTCGAGTTAAGATCTTCATGATTTTAACGCTCAGCTGTAAATGGGCACAACTATAAGCTGTAAAGCTGAAAGACGCTATCATTACGATGCCAATAATGAAGATGATTCCAGGTTAATAAACCTTGCAGCGGGGCGAAATGCCATCATACTCGTAGCTAGTTACTGTTTTCTAGATGTACGAGTAGCTTTTGTGATCGACGCTGGTTTCCTGCAAGGCAGAGCTATATTAATTCCAAAGTTTCCGAGGAGTCAAAATCAACTCCACAACGGGGAAAAAAAGCTAGGAATAAGAAGAATTACAGGAATTACGATTGGAATTCCTACCGGTGAAAGTGGTGAAAGTTCTGCACATAGATTAACGAAGAAAATGATCATTTTCCACTGGCGAAATGAACCATTCGGGTGAACCATGATCGCTAAAATTTCCATCCACCCGACTAAGGAGATATCGATGTCCAAAATAAATACTGCTGAAATATTCAAACTACCTAGTTAACTACTTTAAGTAATGGATCCTGGATAAGTGTTGAATATACAAAAGCTAGTATGTAGAATTTTGTCAAATGGAAGTATGCTAAGGGAAGGGGATAGCAGGATGCTTTGCTTGATCCTAAAGAATTGAGAACCCCTCAACTGCGCCATCGATTGAGTGATCAGTTTCCCTAAGATAACGCCTAGCTTTCTAATCCATTTAGGAATAATCTAACAAAGTTTTTATTAGTGCCGCTTGGGACTGGTTAGCCAGCCACTGATATTTACCTTACTACGGATCTTAGAAAACAGGAATTTTGAACTGTTATTGTTGCCCACCATCTATTCAGTGACGAAAGTATTTCAAATGACTCTACAACTACTCGCGTATGTTGATGACATTGACACTGGAGAAAGATACCAAAGTGCCGTTAATGGTATTCGCTCGGTGCTTTTTAATTGGGATTGACAAAAAGTATAGGTATATGCAGTCGAGAAGAAGGGACACAAGATGAGCATGGCTCAAAAATTGCACCCGAACGGGAAACTAAAGGTGTTAAAAGACTTTGCTTACTTTTGCCCCGCAGCAAACTCAAATAAAGATAGCCACTTGCTGTATACGTATACCTATGTAGGATCAACTTGGAAGACCGAAGGAAGGAAGAACTTCACTTCTTGTTAGTTTGGAGACTGAACTATAGATAGGCGGGCATTCATCCATTTATCCAGTCATCGCTGCTTGAAGAAGACACCACTAAATTCTTTTTTTACCATCATAATAAATAAACCATTTTTGTATAAACCGTCGCGTTTTATTTTAAATCCCACGTGTATGTCACGAGAAATTGAATGAAAGTCCTTTTGGCTGCTTTGAAAAGAAAGTCTTCGAAAGACATTTTCTCCCGTTCGCATTAATGGAATGTAGAAGATAAGAAAGGAAAACGAGCTAGAAACGGCAGAATTCAGCGATTCGGAAGGCTAGGTCATGTTATTCAAATGAACACCAGTGCTCTGGCTCGAAGAGACAACGCAGTTAAAAAAAATTCCGCCTTCAGTTGTGCGCACAATTAAAAGCCTTTAGTGCAGAACCTCGCTAAATAAACAGAAAGCTGCTAGTTGAATCTCAAATCCAATTTGAAATATAGCGCCATCTTAAAAAAAAAAAAAAAAAAAAAAAAAAAACACTTATACCTCCATCGGTGTCTATAATAGTTTTAGAGGATCATTCCTGGGAACCCCTTAGAAGTCTGTGTGGTAATGAGGTAATGAGTATGGATCTGGTCTTCTCGGTCTTTTTCTAGGATCTCTCGAATTGCGAATAATTAGTCGGTTGTGCCTAATACCGCACTGGTAAGAGCCAATTATGTAGATTGATTCATCTCTCTAGGAAATAAGTTAGTGTATGTTCCCTTCCAAGTAATCATCTGCTGCATTAAATAGGTCGGCAGATGGGCTTCCGGTCTGACAGACTTGTTATACTTAAGATATTGCTATTGCTTCACTTAAATTTGGTCAAGTGGACGGTTCGTGAATGGTTTGTTCTGTCTGTCAGCGGAATTCGAATGGAAATCACAGTTTTACATTGTGTGGAAATTGATTTTCTATATCCTTTCCACAATATCTACGGGTTTCGTGCGGATGATCAAGTGGAATCCGATACAAAAGCTCCTCTGTTTTTGACGGCTTCTTGGTATCGATGCCATTGATGTCCAGGACTTTAAGTAAAGGCGTTGATGTTAGTTTAGAGACCATGTGCTTGGGGGAAGTTCTGGTTGGCTTTGCGATTGTAGCCAGTCAACGTTAAATCTCCTCGCAGCACGAGTATTTCTCCATTGCTGTGGCATCTTAGATATTCGAGGACGTACATTGAATGTAACTATAATAGAAAACGGTCCGAATGTCAGAATGCTAGGAGATCTATAATAACGTGAAAGCACTTTGAATCGACTATAACATGATTCAATTCGAATTTAGAAATTCCGCCTGACAGGAAAATCAATTGACCTTAGTCCGTTTCCGGTTGTACTGTCAAAGATGTCCTCTTTTTCCTATTTTGGCATTCAAATCACCCACAATCATTTCGACGTTGTATCATTCAAGGACATTGCTTATAGATTCCGTCGAGTAGGAGCTCATAAAAACATGCTTTTTCTTTTGTACGAGCGTAACTGCATCTCTTCCTTGAAAAGCTTTTTCATTCAACTTTCATGCGACTTATCGATCTTCACCATCTTGATTGCATTATTATCTGTTCTTTTGAGCCTAGAGCCTCCGCTAGTCTTCGGGTATACGGGGTCTGTTCAAAATCTCAAAAGCCTATGTTCAAATCTTAACGTCGTTGCCCCTTTTTAGTTTTGCAGATATGTCACCAGTTTAAGCTATCCTTATTCGCGGTTATCAATTGTTTTCTATTAGTAGCATTTTTACGTATTCCAATAGTTATCGGACCTTGTTATCCACTTCAGGGATATGAGAGTTTCCGTTGACACATTAGGGATTCACCCACATCTCCCTGCAAAATAATCCAGCGTCTTGCTTTTGAAGCTCAGAGATCAGTACCCGATGCTTACAGTAAGGATGTAAAATAGGCATAATAAGTGTGAACTCATACCGCCCAGTGATTAGTGACTACCCTAAACGTACAACAGATGTGGAGGCTTGCGAACTACCTTTACCGAATATACAAAAACTTCCTCACCATACGAATAGTACCAGATGCAGACTTATGGTATATGGCATGTATATAAAGTTTCCTTAATTATGTTCTGCATACTCGTACATACATATGTGCATTATAGTTTAGTTTGAAGCAACCTTCAAATTTGTTTCCACGTTAACATTAGGAATGAAGCTGCTATCTATCCATACCGCACGTTCTTCCACAAATATTTAATTCCCATTACTACTTGGAATTTCTTAGAGAACAATTGGAGAATGAGCTCCGGTCCTTGAAGATTGTTCAGAGAAGGGCGATGTTCTTTAAACAAGATGGAGCACCTTGTCACAGTAGCAGCGGAGTGAATTAGTCGATTCGGCCCCAACTTTTGGCCACCCAGATATCCTGACCTAACACCCATGGATTTTTTCTTCTGGGGTGCTATGAAAGAAAAGATTTATTTTAGAGAAATGTCGAGTCTGGTAGAGCTCCAAGAAAATATTAGTGCGGTTTCAGAAGAGATGAAAAGAATTTTGATGACCGTTAATCTGCCATCTGAAATAATTAAACGCTTCCGAAGGTGTAATCAAATGGAAGGATGGGATTTCGAACAATTGCTATAAACATTCCATAAACTGTTCCAAAAAAGTCCTTTTCAGGACCACATAAAAATATCTAAGCGATTTTATGAGTAAATCAATAGGTACCCTTCTTTTTGGCCATTTTTGTTTGACGAAAAATGGCTTTTACTAGAAGCATCTAAACATAATTTTTAGGAAATTTTTGATATTTAATAAAATTTCAGAAAATTTATTAAGTAAGAAAAATGCATTTTAAGTATAAAAATGGAACAGCAAATTTTCATAATTGTGAGTTTAACGAGCCATAACTTTTTTGTTGCTGCACAAGTGTACCCAAATTATTTGAGGCTTGTATGCACTACTAAATTAGATAGATAGATATATATTTTATTTCTTACATAGTGTAACAGTGGTTTAACAGTATTTGTACAATTTGCTCTAGCTTGCACAGAGGAACGGTCTATATAGAACCTTACTGCTGAAAATATTATTCTTTAATGAGTGAGGATATGTAGTACAGTAATTAAATGCACGATCGGAGGAAAACTATGAAAAAAACCTCCATTTAGGTTAAAAAAAAGAAAAATAAATAAATAAATAAATAAATAAATAAATAAATAAATATATAGATAAATAAGTAAAAAATTTGTAAATATATAATCAATTAATAAATAAATAAATAACAATAAATAGATAATATAAATAAATAACAAACAAATAGATCAATGAACAATAAATAATGTTATAAAAAAGATAAATAATAATAAATAATAAATAGCAATTAAATAGTAGATAGATAAATAAATAAATAAATAAATAAATAATAATAATAGGCAAATAATAAAGCTTTAAGGTGAAAACATAAATATAAGGTTATAACAGCTGTAAGTCTCTAATAAGTTGATTATCAACGTCAATTAATCTGGACATGAACTTTTCATTGAGAATTTCAATCCTTCTACCAATCTGGATAGCACCTGCTCTTTCGTGCAGAATAAGAGTTGAGAAGTCTCGCGGTAGGTTGAGCATCATTTTTAACACCTTATTTTGTGCCACTTGAAGCCGCTTAATATGAGTTTTCGCGCAATTACCCCATACAGGTGACCCGTAAGCCATCAGTGCTTGAAAAACGACCTTAAAAATTATTATTTTGTTCTTTTTATTAAGGAGTGATTTACGATTGATAAGAGGGTAAAGAATTTTTATTAAAACATCTATCTTGGCTAAAGTTTCTCGTATATGATACCCGAAGGTCAATTTCTGGTCTAAATACACCCCTAGGTACTTTACAGTACTGACCCACGGTATATTGGAGTTGTCTAAGTTAAGATTTCCAGTAGGCAAGAAGCAACTAAGCCTTCTTCTAGTGAAGAACATAGCTGTGCACTTATCGACATTTATTTTTATTTTCCAGCATTTATAGAAATCGAAAAATGTTTGGATTCCAATTTGAAGATAATTTTCTATCATTGGCCCATATTCGTGGGAAGAGTATAAAGCCAGATCGTCTGCATAGAGTGCAATATCACAGTTGGGAACTCTGGGTAAATCAGCAAGAAAAACACTGAAGAGAACTGGGGCCAAAACTGAGCCTTGTGGAACTCCGGCTGGAACAGGATTTGTTGAGGAGAAGGTTCCAAAAAGATATACTTTAAAGACTCGATTGGACAAATAGCTTTGTAGTATTTTTATAAGGTACTTAGGAAAATTTAGTTTTATCAGTTTGTATAGAAAGCCATTGTGCCAGACTGAATCAAAAGCTTTTTCAATGTCTAGGAGGACAAGGCCAGTCGACTTTTTAAGTTTAAGCTGTTGCTTAACAGTCTTACAAATTCTTAGTATTTGATGCGTAGTACTGTGATTCTTTCTGAATCCAAATTGCTCAGGAAGTAGAATGTTAGTAGCACTCAAAAAGGCATCAATTTTAATTTTGATTACTTTTTCAAAAATTTTGGTAAAGCCATTTAGAAGACTGATTGGTCTGTAATTGACTGGATTGGATGGATTCTTCCCATGTTTTAAGAGTGGAACTACCTTGGCTTTCTTCCATAAATCAGGGAAGTATAGCATTTTTAGGCAGGCATTGATGATGAATGTTAAATATATCAAGGCACTAGTTGGCAGCTGCTTTATCACTTGATTATTTATGCTGTCAAGACCAGGAGACTTACGATCTTTTAGGTCCGAAACTATGAATTTTATGTCCTCAATAGTTGTGAATTCATTAGAGGGTAGGGAAATAGTGGAGTTGTTCAAAACAGTTATCTCATTTTCAACCTCCGGTTCAAGAGGAGACAGCAAACTATTTGTCGTCGTATGGTTTTTAAGGAATGTATTTGCTAGGATTTCCACTTTGTCTTCCTTAGTTGATACTAGTGACCCGTTAACTTCGAAGTTAGGACAGTAATAGTTTTTCTTGCGCAGTATCTTAGTAACATTCCAGAAAGGTCTAGAGTTGGAGTCGAGTAAACTTAATTTATTGTTCCATAAAATTTATTCCAATTTTAATTAAGCGAATGAATACATTCATTTCATAGAAATCGTTAGGAGATCTGTACCTCTGCCAGAGCCTTCTGTAATGATTTTTAATCTTTATTAAATTGAGTATTTCTCGAGGTAGCGTAAATGCTCTTTTAGGAGACTTTTTTAATGGAACAGAAGCACGAATGCTTTCGGAAATTTTGCTTTGAAATGTTTCTATATGATTGTCAATATCTTGACTGCTATTCACAGCAGAAAGGTTTTTCGAACAACTTCGTATATTGCGAGTGAGATGGTATCTGAACACGTCCCAGTTCGCGTTTCTATAATCTAAGTATTGCACATTATTTATATTAGGACTAAGTAAAATATCACAGCTGACAGGAAAATGATCAGAACTAAGCGCATTGTGCACAACAGGAGTGGTAAGCGAATTAGGAGTGGTTGTAAGAAATAAATCTAGTGTCGATGGAGAGTACCTACTGCAAGCAGGGAGGTAGGTAGGACTAGATGGGTGCATTATTGTAAAGTTATGTCTTAAGCATAAGTCATATAATGTGTTTCCCCAAACATTTGCCCTTAAACAACCCCAGCTACGATGTCTACAATTAAGATCGCCTCCTGTGACAAATTCCCAAAACTTAACAATCTTCTAAAGTCACTTTTCAAGCACCGAATTTTATATGCATTACGAATTCCTCCAGGAAAATAGACGGAAAAAATTTTTAGGCAAGTATTATTATTTAATTTAATTTCAACTCCAACGTTTTCTAATACTAAAGTGTGCACCATTGGCAGCTCAGAATGATCAATACTTTTTTTGATGAGGATGGCAACACCACCACCCCTACTGTTACGATCCCAACGATAACACAAATAGTTACCACATTGAAAATGAATATTACGTTGTAAACCTGTTTCACTTATTAGACAAACATCTATATCCAAATTGGAGAGAAAGTTAAAGAACTCAAAGCTCTTGTTGCGAATGCCTCTTGCATTCCAACATAAAAGTTTAAGATGAGACTGAGTATTACTTGACATTATTATAAAGATATTTACTTGCAAGCTGAGCAATTACTTTGAACTGTTGAGCTTTTGTTTTACAATTTTCAAGTTCAGATACCATATCAAACATAAGAGAAGTTAGTTCATCAACAGAAAATAAATCATGCTTTGCTGGTGGAGAGGAATAGTACTCGTATGAAGATCTCTCCTGTGTACGATGCTGAGCTGGCATTTGTTGGTTTCTCCAGTGATGTTGTTGCTGCTCCGACTGACGTGATGATCGAGGTAGAGAAGGGAAGTCATCCACACTGTTGACATTAAAGCCTCTCGCTGCCACTGTTGGCTGTGCTTGAGATCGCAACGGAATGGGTGCGCGCGTACGAGACATTTTTTGAGAATTTTTCCCAATAATTTCCAAATAATCTGCACGACACTTGCAATTTTCGTCCGTAGATTTGTGGTTGCCTCCACAGTTTGCACATTTGGAAATTCCGGAAGAAGTGCAGGAATTCGTTTTGTGGTTACCTGAACAGTTGGCACAAAAGGTTTTCACATTGCAGTGCCTTTCCCCGTGCCCCCACATTTGACAGTTGTGACATTGAGTGATGCTATGCTTAGTACGCCGTTGGAATTCCCATCTTACTTGCGTACGGAAGATGGATTTAATGTTTTTTCGAAGATCGGCGAGGCGAATTGAGCCGTTCTCAAAATAAACAATGTAAAGGAAATCCACATATTTTTCATATACTTTTTTAGCCATCTTGATTTCCTTGCACTTGAGACCGAGTGAATTTAATTCGTTCTTTATTGTGTCCGTTGGATATTCATCGAGGCCAAAAAGAATCACTTTAAATGATTTCTCGCATTTAAGATCGTGCGAGAAGAATTGACATTTTTTTACCTTTAAAGCATTTAAGGCAGTTTTATAGGAATCAATTGATTCGCAAAACACTTTAATGCCGATCGACAACTTTTTGACACTATAGTCACTAATTTTTAGTTCTTTAAAGAACTTATGCACAAAATCACAATTTTGATGAAGGATTTTTAATGGAGGTATCGAGATTTTTCTCGTCACTTGTTGCTCCGATTCACTAGTGCACATGTCCTCCCCAAGATCGGTGTCTTTAAGTGATTGGAGAGGTAGAAATGCGTTGCCACGACGCAACATTTTATTGGTTGAGGATACAGAATCCTCGAGGAAAAAGGCGCGACGCTTCAGTGTTTCGGTTTTTTGAAAAATCTCCGTGCGGTAAACGAAAACTCGACTGATCGCTTTAACGGATCGCGGGAGACTGTACTACTAAATTATCTTTCCAAAATGTTCAAAACTATTTTTGTACCTGTACTAGTTTAGAAATTATAGCGTTTAAAGGGGTTACACCTCCAAATTAGAGGTCACCCACTTTGATGGGCAATAACTTGAAATGAAGTGAAAATAGACCCCCCTCTGCCATACAATTTCTTTTTTAGACATCTCGTCAGGATTATTTCCGACCTTTACAAAGCAGTGAGCGTTCTCCATTCTGCACAATCTGCCGAGTTTGGCAGTGATACCAAGGCCGGACATGGCTTTGCAAGGCTGATGTCTATAGACGGTGTGATATGTGGCCTGAAGGTCGGTAAAAAGGTAATGCATGTCGGTTTGAACTTTTTGGACTTTTCCTAGGTTCTATTGTAATGTAAATTTTTTTACAGTTATGGACTTACCGGGTCTAAACCCGCACTCATCATTGATAAATATCTTCAAGAGTTCCCACAAGATTTTATTAAGATCTAATACACTATATTAAGGAGTGTATGGCTCTATGGTATAATTGGCGCAAATCTTGGAAATGAAGTATGTTGGCCGTCCGGTCCAGTAGCATTGATATCTTGGATATTTCTATCCACAGTTCATTTTTGGTGGAGCGGATGGATCTCTAGACTTTTATCGTCCAAGCTGAATGGTTCATTCTGCTTAACAGCGAAATTTGGCTGGTCCTCGCCGTTCAACAGAGTGCAGGCTGCCCTTGTTCTTATATGCAGTGCGGCTTCGTAGGCAAATTGTTTCCACATGTGTGGGTGCATGCATTCTCTCTCGGGCGAAACCTATCACATATTCACATACCTTTCACTTAAGACCGCCGGAGTGGTGCAATATTTATAGCATGCAGTAAGTCTACGTTTCTCTGTGTCTTCAGAAAAACTGTGAATCAATTGAAGTAATGTACTGTTATCTTATTATGTTGCTCTAGAATAAATGAAAAATTAAGAATAATGAAAAATAAACATACAGTCCCTAACAGAAAATGAATATACGATGCCATTTAACGAAGAAATACTATTGTATAGACTTCCTTCTTGGCAATCAAACTAATGAAAGCTTCTTGGAATTTACTTCCTTTCCCCCAGTTTTTTGTTTGACTACTGACAGTGTCATGAATGTAAGAAGTAACCATTCGTGTACGCTTGTACAACAGCATACGATGTATTACATAAGTTACGTGTAAGATGTTAACATAAGTTTTTATTTTCATACATATTAATAAAGTTATTCGTAAGTTACCGATCGAAGCGTTTGGTCTCCTTCCTTCTGACGATTAGATACTAAACTCAAAACAAGCAGAAACCGTGCGTTTTTTTTCTTTTTTTCTTAGTAAGTCGTATGCTTTTTTTTTGCGGTGGAAATAAATTTGATATACGAGACGTAGAAGTGGAAATAAAAACCAATTTTATAATATCAAGTTTTATTGGACGCGTTGAATATTTTCATGCCGTTGACAATTTCAATGAGTGCATTTCAGTGTCCTGACTCATTTGTTAAAATTGAATAAAATTTAAAAAGATGTATACGAGTATAAAATGTCGTTCTTAATTGGAATGAGGGGAAGTGTGCTGTTGGATAAAGTTTATCTTGCAAGTTAAGTTCCATAATCAGTTTGTAGATTGCATTTATTATATTTACAATATGGTATAACCGATGTTGAAATAAGGATCAAGTTATTAAAAAGATTTACAGACCTTTTAATCAATAGAACATGGCCCAGTTGTAATTAAAATACAAAGGTGATGGTAAAGACAAGATAACAAACAGAAAAGCAATTCAGTGAAAATCCACGAGTGAAGTATTGGAAGCGATTTCAGACGATTCAGAGGATATTGAAAGTAAACCAGTGGATACTGTACAATATATTGACACAACAGTGCTTGTACAGTTGTCGAGATCTAATTTTGATAAAGAAGACATTTTTTTCCCAGTTAAAACAGTACCAAAATGAATTACCCCGGTTGACAAGTTTAGAAGCGCCACAAAATAGTATAATTTTAAATAAAGGGTGACCAGATAGCAATGATAGTTTTTCCAATAGTTATGTTTCAGCAGTTGTCAAAGTTACCAATGACATCCAGCTGTCAAAATATTATGTGAGGTTTGCTTGTTCCTCATGCATCGTTTTACGCTTGCCGCACTTGTGGAGATTATTGAAAAATATTATCGAAATTCCGGCTCAGTTGTAAACACCGAACGTAAATTTCGTCTTGAGGTCGGTCGTCAACATCGCTTCAGTGCCCACGCAATTTGTCGCACTGTGGAAAATTTTGAGCGTGAGTAGACTATTTTGGATGTTAAGCCACCAACCAGACAGGGATTTGTGCGAAATGAAAAAAACATATTATCGAAGAAGACCCGGAAATTTCAATTCGGCGCCGATCAGCTGAATATGGCATCACCATACAATCAACCCAGCTTATTTTGCGGTTGCATTTGGGCCTGCATTGGTATAAAATTGTGCTGATACAAGAATTGAAGCCGGATTACTATAGACGACGGCGTGAGTGCGCTTATTGGGTGCTGAAAATGTTGGCCGGAGATCCGGATTTTGGCCAAAAAATCATTTTATTGGACGAGGCCCATTTCTGACTCCGCGGCTTTGTCAACAAGCAAAATTGCCGTTAATGGAGCGAATACAATCCACAAGTGTCCCAATGCGTCCACAAAGATTGACGGTTTATAGAATGGCGGCATCATCGGACCCTATTTTTTTCGAAATGAGGAAGGAGACACCGTTACCGTCAATGGTCTCAGGCATAGAACGATTTTAACCGACTTTCTGTAATCAGAGCTCTACAACATCGATATATCCGAGCTGTAGTTCTATTGTGGCAAATTTTTCCCCAACAAGTTTGAATCTCTTTCCTTGTGAAGTCCTTTCGGTCCCTCTCTTATTTGAGTCGGAACAACGAGCTCTGGCGAAGGTGGAGGGCAGCCAGTGGTCCACCAACCGCAGACATCAGAAAACAACCCGCATAGATTTCACGAGGTTTTTCCCGTAGAGGAGAACCAGGAGGTTGTATTCGTGGCCAATAGGGAGACCAACGACAAACCAGGTTCGACAGGAAGTCCATCATGAACACCACGGTGGGGGTGGCCGTGGTGTAGTGGTACTAGCTATCGCTTCTCACTCGGAAGGTCAAGGTTCGAATCCTAGCCACGACAAAGTTTTCATTTGTGTAATTGGAACTCAGTCAGAAAAATCTGCGTGTGAAGGTATAACACTAACATGTAGATTTGGCTGTTATAGGGTTTTCAAGCACAAATCAACCGTTAAAATTCATAACCTGAATCATTCCGAGTGAAGAAAATCTCTCCGTCCTATTCGGACTCCCACCCCTGGAGAGTCAATATCGAAACCAAACACACCTGAGTTTCAAACCACTACATCACAAAATTTCCTTTCTCCTCCTTCTATCTTTCCGCCCGCGCACTGGTAAGAGTATTCATAACCCCTTAGGCGCATAAATTACAAAAAAAAAATCGTTATCGGGGGCCGTAGTTTAGAAGGAAGACTCGGAACGAGCAGCACCACACAGGACATCTGAAAGTCGCGGACAGGTGGGGACAGATGGTCCTTTCAAGCCAGACACACCAACACAATGATGACGTGTGGGAGAAGACGATCCCTGGAGCCTACACCCCAACAAAAGCCAAGTAACATGAGGCTTAACGAACGCCATATCACGCCACCGATGTGGAGACTACACTAGCATCACATCTCTACAATGGATGTGAATGCAGCTAGCTAGGGGGCTAGCACAGCGAAAATCAATCGGTTGCGAAGAGACGGAAGATGCGGTCAGAAGTAACGAAATATGTAAGAAATTGCAAGATTTTCCGACAGGTGAAACCTGTTAACGACCGACCCGCTGGTCTTATGGTTTAATGGTAGGGGTCTCAAGGTGTTGTGAAATGGTGGGTGTAGATCTGCTAGGCCCGCTCCTCAAGTCCACTCGGGATTATACACAGATTCTTACCGTTGGGGATTACTTTTCTAAATTCCCCTTGTTCTTTCCACCATGTTCGGCAACTGCACAGCAGTGGCAAGGAACTAGAGGAAAACGTCTTTTTACTTTTCGGCGTACCCAAGGTTGTCGTGTCTGACAATGTTCCTCAATATCGGTAGAGGGAGCTTAAAGCTCTTACGAGTCACAAATTAGGTTCACGGCCCGCTACCATCCGCTGGCGAATCATGCGGAGAGGATAAATTAAATTATAAAGACAACGCTCAGAGCGTATGTCTCGAAAAATCACCGAGGTTGGGATTCGCGGTTGACGAGAGTAGCGTGCGCGATTCGCACGACCAAACATGAGGTACTGGGGTTGTCCGGTTTCATGAATTACGAGAGGGAGGATGGTGACATGCTGCACAGAATTTGATGCCTCGAGGTATTATCTCCAGAGTAGTGAATTATTAGTAGGGTATGCGTATAGAATAAATATTGCTTTGTGGATTGTAGTTCAAGCTTCTTTATCTCTAAAATTTATTTATCATTTGTAAATAAAAATTACCAATGCTTTGGTTTTGCACACTAGATTGCACTTGTGCACATATATAGTGCTGTGTTATAACCCCTATTGTAAAGAAGCGGCAATAATAGCCAAAGTCCAACATAATGAGGAGGGAAGATAAAAATGGTAGTACAGCCGTAGTTCAATCTGCACGTAAATATCGAAAAGTAAAATAATTGCAATGAAGCTGGCACAACATGTAGTCCGCTCCATTGTTCATGTAGCGGACTTGGACACTGCAATTAACAGACTTCTGGAGAGTTAGCAGTTTTCTGATGTTACATTGGCATGCGACGGACATAAATTTCAATGTCATCGATTAGTTTTAGCAGCATCGTTACTCCTTTTTGAAGGGCTTTCACTGGAGAATACTCCTAAACATCCAATAGTTACTTTACCAATTGGAATTAAAGCAGAAATCCTTAAATCTCTAATTGATTATATGTACAAGGGAGAAACGAATGTCACGCAAACTGGACTTAAGGAGTTGGTAAAAAGTGCACATGTTCTTCAGGTGACTGGGCTATATGACTCGTATACTCAATTTCGGTATCTCTTGAAGGACGAAGAACATAACTCAGATTCTTCAGAAGAAAGTCCACAAACAAAACAACAAAATACCCTACAGAATGAAGGTTGTGCGGACCAAACAGCTGAAGAAAATGAAAGTGATGAACCTATATATGGCAAGGAAATAGATGAAAGGGATGCTTCAACCATAAAAAACGATGAAGATAACTTTGAATTGGCATTATTGTAACAAAAACCAAGCGCCAAATAAAACCATTGTTGATGTAATAGAAATATTCAAATTCCGCATTTCGAGGGCTCGTAGACAAAATGGCGAGCTGTGAAAAATTTAAAAATTTCATTGCTTGAAATCCTCTCTTACAGGTGAAGCTGCTCGTTTGTTGTAACATTTAGGGCTGTATTCTGGCAATTATGACAAAGCTTGGGGACTGCTTGTCGCCAGATACGACCACAAGCGGGTGTTGGTAAATACTCACTTCCAACTTTTTTTTGAACAGCAGCAGTTGACAAAAGAGACTGCAAGTAATATAAAGTCTCTATTGGACACGTCGCAGGAATGTTTCCATGCCCTGTAAGATTTAAGATAGCCGGTTAGTTCTTGGGTTTACATAATGGTACAAAAATTACCTAGTTTTACTCAGCGTATGTGGGGGGAGAAATTAGGTAGCTCGAAGAAATTGCCCACACTAACCCACTACCATAATTCACTAACTTCCTGGAAACGCGTTTTCGAAATTTGGAAGCAGTAACATAAAAGACAGCGGTTATTCTTCACACAAAGCTGTTGCCGTAGAGAAGAAAACGGTGGTGCACGTCAGGAAGAAGCAATTTTCATGCCAGGTATGAGGCAGAGGTCAGCACTCCCTTCGCGCTTGTCAAAAGTTATTGACATGAAGATATGCAAATAATTCAAGGCAGTGTACAGAATCGGTGTTTGTTGTAACTATTCGGCTTACTGTGATAAGACTAACCAATGTCAAAGCAATGTGCGCTGCTATTATTGCATGCAGATATACAATTCAGTGCTGCATGCTAATAACAACAGATCCCAACCTACAACTAATTGTACAAATACAGCTATAGGTACACAAACTTTTAATATGAAAATAACCAGCAACCAACCAAAAGTTGTCTCTCCTGAAATCCATCAACCAAGTGTTCTTCTTTCAACAGCAGTTGTTAGAGCCAGGTCTTCAAATGGAAACTATTTTCATCTTAGGGCATTTTTCGATCCTGGATCTGACGCAACGTTTATTACGGAATCAGCTGTACAAATGCTAGGGCTTCATCAATGGCGAGCACTCATTGGGAAAAAATTAGTAGTGGTTCATGTCAGCGGTATGTAAGTCTTACCTTTGGGTACACATTTTGAGATAAATACTCCAGCCTATGTGTTTAAGTCCTTGACTTGTCTGTTGACATCCAAACCTTTAGCTCTGCAAAATTGGCAGCGCATCCAGGGCTTAAAGTTAGCTGATCCACAATTCGATAAACCTGCGACTGTTGATATTTTCGTGGGAAGCGATGTTCACTCTGAATTTATTTTAGGATCCCTTATACGTGGTGATGAAGAAAGGAATAAGAAATAATTGGGCTTCTCCTTGGGAAGACAATTTCTCAAAGTAAAGAACCTATCCATAGTTTCTTACAGGCTATCGATAACGATACTCAGCTGCGAAGGTCCTGGGAGCTCGAGGAGCTGCCTTTCAACACTAAGGAAACTGCGGAAGACAAAACTTATGAAAAGCATAATATCAACATAACAAGAAGATTGGCTGATGGTCGATATGAGCTATCGGTACCATTTAAAATCGGACATAAGCCTTGATTTGGTGCCTCGAAGTTAGGTGCCTTGAGTAGATTTCGTCGACTGGAAAGAGGATTCCATGAAAACTCCTCGCAGCACAAGGAGCATTCCAAGTATTTAAAGTAATACAAGGAGCGTGGTAAGCCTATAGAAATTGACAAAAGAATACCATACTAGATACACCACACCATTTCTTTATTCCTCACCATGCAGTATTCACTGAGTTTCACTGATTCAATCAGAACTATGAAGCATCATCGCACTCTTCTGTACTGCAAACTAGTTGTACGAAACTGCTGGGCAAAAGCTGGAAAAAAATACAGAGGTTCACTACAGGTGGATGCAATCGGCAAAAGAATACTCGAGATTCCTCAAGGAGACACTGCTATGAAGAAGGGAAAATACCTTGAGCGATGGAAGCGAGTTCAATCGGTGACCAACTACTTAGTGTGCAAGTGGAGCGAAGAATGTCTGTCAAGGATGAAGCGGCGCTCGAAGTGGACAAGGCGGAAGCCGGGACTGGGACGCAGAGACTTAGTTTTCACCAAACATGAAAGACTACGGGCATTGCAATGGCGACTCGGTCGGATCATAGACACACATCCCGGAAAAGACGAACTTGTTCGAGTGGCTACGCTTTAACGGCCACTTTTAAAAATTTGCTACTTCCCTATCAAATATTGCAACCGAAATGCAAGACATTTAAACGACACAACATAAAATTTACAAGAAACACAGTTTAAATAAAAACACATGAAAAAGCAAAGGCACTTTCATTTCTTTTAAAAGCAATTTACTAGATTAATGAAATACAAATAATAACTAATTAATTTACACAGCATAACACACATACACATGTAAGAGTAGACCTCTTACAAAATCATTATTCCGACGAATGTTGGAGAGTTCCGAAATACCAAAATGCCGCCTGAAATTGGAGAATCGAAAGCGCGACGTGACGGCATTCGAATGTTCAGTAACACTTTCTAAATTGTAATATAAAACTAATATCACATTAATATATATATAAATTAAATTTATTTTAAAAAGAATAAAATAATAATGAAAATAAGAAATAAAATATAAAAATAAACAACTTACATCAGATGAATTGTTTACTTTGTGCAAATTGTTAGGTTAGCTAATCATTACGAGTTTCTAAGAAAATTTTAATCACCATAAATCCTTTTTTTCTGTTAATTTTCTTGGAATTTGCAATTTGTCCCTAATTACCCGCGACAAGTGTTTTATTTGAAAACCACATTTTTCCACGCTACGCATAATAAGTATAATTAAAGCTACTTACCAGAAGCATGTGGAGATCATTGAAAGGGTTGCCGCGTTACCTCAATTTGAAAAGTATAAAATTTGGTCACAAACTAATGACGTTAAATGTCAAATACACCATCTTCTGACATCGAGATTTATTATTAATTATGAATTTAGGTTGGGTTAGGTTAGCTTAAACAGGGGTATGATTGATATACCATCACACAGACATCAGGCACCAAAACGTGCCCATCGGGATCCCTATGGAATCAGTTGGATTTGTTTTCAAATGGCAAAAACCTAAATGATTTCCCTGCAAAAGCCAAGAAGGCCTTTGAAGTTCATGCCGTCTATTTCCTGTAGGTTTTTGAAAAAGTATTTCCCTAAAAATTTTCTTCGAGTACGCGATATTGCCTCGCATTCACATAGTATGTGTGTTGTATTCTCAACAGGTTGCAGTCTTTGTGATTTTTTCCTCGATAGTGTACTCACTATGCAAAGGGATGATTTGATGTTGGCAGCCTCACTATTGTCGAGTAGCCCTTCTTGTCTTGCAAGCTCATCCGCTTGTTCATTTCCTTTAATACCGCAGTGTCCTGGTATCCAGGGTAGTCTGGCCGTAGTATGGACGTAGGGTGGACGTAGCCAATATACGCGGGCTAAAAAGTAATCACTTTTCTGCGTACGCCCACGTCTGTAAGTACAGATTAGCTGTTTTGGCACTTAGTGAAACACAGGTAGATCCCCGCCCACACCTCTCAGATCACTCTGATCTGAAGCTACTTGGCTACGAACTAGTACCACTATTCTTTCCTCATCGCGGTCTCGCCATCTATGTGCTTAGTGATGTTGCTTATCAAATCCAACCACAATGTAGTCTCTGTTCCAATCCGGAATTAAATTTCATGTGGTTGAAATTCCATCTCCGTAAGCAAATTATCCACTACTATTTTATTTAGAAAAGCTCCAAACTGGAAAGCAACTCGACCTTTAACGACTTTGATACGCTGTCTGACTCCATACAAAGAAAGTTATCCCTGTATCCTCATACTGAAATCGTGATTACGGGTGATTTCAATATACACAATTGTTCTTGGCTTCGACATTCTGGGGAAACAACGCCCGAAGGACGGTATGTTGAGACCTTCGCTGCGGAAAACAATTTAACCCAGTTTATAAATGAGCCCACACGAATACAAAACGTTGATACCGCCAGCATACTGAAATTGTTTTTAACTTCTCACCCTGATAAGTACTCCGTTGATGTGCCCTCGCTTCTAGGCTCGTCGGGCCCTTGTATCATATCAGCTAAATTCTCGTACACTCACCACATAGTTAGAGAAAAGATTCCTAAAAGAACCATATGGTAATACGAGAAACCAATTTTAGCGGACTTAACAATTTCCTCAGGTATTTTAACTGGTCATTATGTTTCCACGATAACGATGTGGATACCGTTGCTGACATGATCACAGATGGACTGAGATGCTTTATCCCTTATCGGATGAAGGGTATCAAAACAAAAGAAAAGGCATGGTACGACTCGAGCTGTAAAGAGGCTTTCAGGGTTAGAGAAATGTTTTTTTCGGTTCTACAAGACCAACCCGACAGAGGAAACCCGAAAAAACAAGCCAGAAATTACTGCAACGTCTTTCTCAAGCGTGTGTAATTCCAATACATCTAAAAACTGATGCAAAAAATACTGCAATGTCCCAAAGGCAGTAAAAATTTTTGGACGTTTGTCAAAAACATTAGAAATTCCGCCTCATCCTCCATCCCAACGCTCATTTGCAGTTACATTCCAGCTGTCAGGTATTTGGGAAAGGCCAATCTGCTTGCCGAACACTTTGCGGTTTGCGCAACACTCCCAGATTGCGCTTTTTCCCCGCCTATGCGACGAATCCACTTTCGCACTCGTGTAGTAGCAAGAGTTCTTAAAGATCTTAACATTCACAAATCCGCTGGTCCATATGGTATATCTCCCCTACTTCTGAAGAGGTGTTGTTACTCGCTGGTAAAACCACTGCGTAAGCTTTTTCATCAATCCTACTATTTCGGACCCTTTTCGAGCAGATGGAAAACAGCAATTGTCCAGCCCGCCCCTAAAAAAAAGCCGAAACTTCTTCCCTCTCCTCCTACAGATCCATTGCACTTACGTCCTTTCTTTCCAAGGTCATGGTAACGCTGATAAACCATCAGCTCATGAAATATGGTATCTCGATGTACAAAAGCGTACATCAATCTGGCGAAAGCAAGATAGTTGCACTTGAAATTTCTAAGGCATTTGACAGAGTTTGGCATCAGGCTCTTTTGTCGAAAATGCGTGCTTTTGGGATCGATGGCTCTCTTCTTCAATGGATTAGAAATTACCTTTCGGAATGTTCTATTCAAGTTGTCTTGGACGGTTTTAAGTCAGATATTCGCAAAATAAATGCCGGTGTGTCCCACGGCTCCGTTCTGTCTCCGACACTCTTTTTAATTTTCATTAATGATCTTTTGTCTGATAGTTCTAATCCAATATATTCCTTTGATGATGACAGTACCCTCTGCTTTCCATATGCGTTTCCGGACTCACGTCCCTGCTCTTCGGCTGTAGAACAAGAACGGCAGCGTATGTTAAGCTCATTAAATTCCGATGTTAACAGCATAAAAAATTGGGGAACTATCAACCGAGTGGAATTTAATGCTTTCAAAACTCAATGCTGTCTGCTGTCATTAAAGCGAAATTCAAATACCCAGCCATTATCCATGAATTGCACTTGCACCGTCGAAACCGATAAACTTTCCATTCTCGGTATGTGTGTCAGTTACAACTTATGTTGGTATGACCACATATTCGAAGTCGTCAAAAATTCTGCGAAATGTCTAGGTTTCCTCAAGCGATGTTAGAAATATTTTACCCCCCTTTTTTTTTTTAAGAACATAACACTTAAGTGGGTATGAATACACTTATAATGCGTCAGCATGTGTTAATTTTTTTTTTCTAAAATGCTATAGAGAGAGAAAGGAAGATATTTGATCTCAGTGGCATCCAACATTTAATGGGGAGATTAGATTCTTAGTGGAAGTTAGCTTGATGTTGATTTCTAGTCAATTGCTCGTCTTACTTGATTTTCGGTCACTGACAAAATGGATTAAATATCTTTCGGGCGAAGCTGGAATTCGAACACCGAACCTTTCGATTTGCAAGCCAGTCCACTGCCTCTTGAGCCACGGCCACAATTGGAGTACAATGCCCACATCTTGTCAGGTGCTCCCAAAACATCCCTGCACCTGCTAGATAGGATTCAAAATCGTGCGATAAAACTCATAGGTGATACTTATATCAGTCAATCAATGGACACCCTCGAACACCGACGTAATGTCTTCTGTCTCACAGTGCTCCATAGAAAACGCCAGTAGCATTCCGCCCCTTCAAACTTTTACCCGTAACACCCCTCTTGCTATGAATGTCATCGGTATATCATCAAGCCCACTTTCGGACGAACTGTAAAATATCGTATTCGTTCCCACACCGTCCAACTCGCTTATGGAATGCCCTGCCGATCTCAGTGTTTCCTGGTCTTTATAACTTTCAAACATTTAAAAACTATGTACATCGGTGCCTGTCTTTTCTTCCTCCCTAAATTTCCTTCGCCCGCGCTGTGTAAAAACATTTTAAGGGTACAAAAACCCCTTGAGCGCGCGCTGATTATAAAAAAAAAAGTCTTACTCGGTTCTGACTGCATAGTGCCTTGAGCACTCTGTTGCTATTGCGTAATGTATGCAGATGATGTAAATTTTTTTGCCAAAATATCAAAAATTAATGTTTGCTTAATGCTGCAAAAAGATTTAAATTGCTTCACCAAGTGGTGCAGCTTAAACGAATTATTATTAAACATCGACAAATGCACTTGCATGAGCTATAGCTGGATTCTTCATTGTATTTTCCACATAATAATGCTCAAGTTCGAGGTGTTGACGGTTTTAAAGATCTTGATGTGATTTCTGATGGAAAATTAATATTTCAGCTATTGTACATGTAAATTACATTGCTGCCAAGCCAACTCTCTATTAAGGTTCATTAAAAGGACCTCCTCAGATTTCAAAGATACGTATACTATTAAGGCATTATTTTGTTCCATCCTTCGTACTATTTAAAGTATAAGTCGAATAGAGAACGTTTTTATTAGCTTTAAGTCATATATTTTGCAATACTGGTGTTCAGGTCCACCATTCTTATCGTTCCAAATGTCTTTTACTTGAAATGCTGTCACTTGAAACGAGAAGAAAACTGTACAACGTAATGTTAATAAGAGATATTTTATGTGCAACAATCTATGGTATAGTGAGAATTCGCTTGATTGTTTGAATTTATATGCTACTTCAAGAGTCCTAAGGTCCAGACCACAACTTTTTGAAAATACTCGTAGTACATTATATGGTCAACGTGAGCCTATTTCTTGTTGTTGGAGAATTTTTAACTTATACAGTTTCGAATTTTTACTTCAATAAATTTATTTAACGTTACTAATTTACAATATACGAGTATTTATTTATTTGGAAATCTCTTGAAGTTCAATTCGTAGACTGAATAAATAAAAAAGAAAAAAGAAAAAAGTGAAAATCCCTACACACCCCTACAGCAACATTTCAGATCTTGTGAGACAGATACGAGTAGCTAACGTTTAACTTTAAGCAATTATTAATCAATCCGATGTTAATGTCCCTCTGAATCTTTATGAAATCATCCAAAGTTTAAAGTTTTAAAAATACGCTTAAATCATCCGCATACATTAGAGAGTGGTAAAAGGTTAAATGTTGAACAATATCATCAATAAAAATAATGAAAAAGAGCTAACCTAAATGGCTTTCTTTGGTTAACTCCTAAAGTGTAAGATATTAATCTTGAATGATAGCTATTCAGATAGACCTTCTGAGGTCTATCAACTAAAAAACATAAAATTCTCTTCAGCATTGCGGAATGGAATCCAATTTTTACAAGCTTCCCTATCAGCAATGCATGGATCACAGAATCAAAGGCCTTGCTAAAGTGCGTGTTGGGAAATTAAATGAATACGAAACAAGACACCCTTATTTTATAAATTCAATATTTATTGCTTACTGCTCGACGGCTCTTTTCCAATTGACTAGCCAATGCAATTCATTACTCAAAGGGAGATAAAATAAATCCAAAGCAGTGACCTTGATAATATGTAAGACATTTATCTGTTAATTATACTTTCTGGCTCTCCAACATGCCGGTCCCCCTGGAACAGTGTATCAGGAAACAGGTAGTATAGCACTTTTGCTGATACGACAAACATATAAATGCTCCATTTGAAGTTCGCAGTGTCACCACCCTGACCACAGCATTGTCTCCTGGATGAACCCCTAGTTGCCATTTAGCGAGTGGCATGTTATCGGTTTTGATGATTACAACATCTCCGACCTTGAAGTATCATTTCTAATGGCTCCATTTTGGGCGTTGTTAAAGGCATGTAAGCCATTATTGGTCTCATGTTTTCCAAGACCCCGGGAACATATTTTGCAACATTTCCCAGTATCTCAAGCGTCAAGTAAGTCACCTTCAGATGAAGTCGTATGAGGCCGACTTATGAGGAAATTAGAAGGAATTAAATCATTGTCAGTGGTAGGACACAAAGGTCTAAAATTTACAACTGCTTCAATTTGCACAAGAAGAGTATTATTTCGCTCATGGGTAAGAATGGAAGAACCGATTACGCCTTTTAAATGTAGTTTCACCGACCCCACTCTTGACTCCCACATTAGCCCGATATGTGGAGCAATGGTGGGACTGAAATGCCAACGGATGCGCTCATGTGCCAGGAAGAGTTTATCCAAATCATTAATTACGCGCGAAGCTCCTTTAAAATTTGTTCCGTTGTCACTAAAAACATTTGCGCATTTACCCCGCCTCGAAACATACCGATGAAATGTTGCCAGAAAACCTTCTGTTGAGGGATCTAACGCCAACTCCAAATGCATTGTTTTCATAGAGAGACAACCAACTTTGAAAGGATTGCGTCCGTGATTTAATTTTAAAGTAATACTATACATCATGTATTTTCAAAGGGATACGCTTGAGTCACTCTCTCTTACAAGATTCCTGCATCCTAAAATCGAATAGGCTTATCGAAGTATTCGATTATGTTCAGTCGTGTGAATAACTCGTTGTCGGGTGCCAAAATCGACATAGGCATGGTTGATTCTCCCTCCGACTCGCATCAATTCAAATCTGTTGAAAAAAGGTGAAAGCAATTTAATGGATGGATAGCGGTTTAAGACTAATTCTAGAAAAGCTCCTTTAGGGGAATAAAATAGGGTTTCAGCAAATAAACACAGGTTACGACCGTATTCCAGTTCGCCAAAGGAAAGTCCCATGCTAGATTGCCTATTTTTCAGAAGTTTACAGTTTGCTACAAATCGTTGTATGTATATTGGCAACAAAATGTACTAGTTTCCTCCAACTGGAGATTTATTTTAGCAAGCGATGTAGAAAATGTACTTCAGAATTGTTACGAAAGATTTTAATAGGAAACTATTGAATTGTTGAGCGTAGACGGCGGCCATGATAACCATGCTAAAACTTTGCTCTAGTCACACCATGCATAGAGTGGAAGATTTGCTATTTTCAGAGCAAATTTAATATAGCTCATCATTCGAGTCGATAGTAACGCACCACAAAGCGCCAGTCGAGGCAGCGAAATTGGTTTTAGTGGCGCGAAGTGTGTCTTTGCTGACATCAATGTACCTAGTACGATAATTTCCATTTCCTTTTGGATACCTACAGTAAACCATGCCTTAAGTGAAGCATCGAAGAACTCATGAAGCTCAAGAGAGTTGGGCAGATTTGGAATATACCGAGGAAAAGTGAGATCATTTAGAGCTCGGAGGTCATTTCGATGTTTCAGCCATGTCTCGGCAAACTGTTTAGACAACTCACTGCCCTGGAATAGGTTTTAAAGCCAAATATATTGAAACATTATTTTAAAGGATATGATAACGGGTGCAAGCAGACCGAGGGAGTCAACGATACGAGGCACGACAGTGAAGCTGTCTCTTAGCAGTTCTGTTGTCACCATACGGGTTCCAAAATAATCCTAATACTTTAGCTACGCAACTACAACTTCCTTCAAATAGCGACGTCATATTGATTTCATTCAGGAAAACTGAGTGTGATGATTTTGAAACCCATTTGCTGAGCTCTAAACCACCCAAAGAGAGTAAGTTTAATAATCCATTCCATTTTTTTATGAGATCGGGCGCACTATCTGCTCCTGTAAGGACATTGCCATATAAAAATCATTCAAGAGAATTTTCGAAGCTCGGGGAAACTTGTCTGCAAAACTCAAGGCCAATTGCTGCAAAACTCTCACCGATAAAAATGTGGAGCTTGAAGTCCCATACTTTACGTTACCGTATATTAGGAGTGGGTATAAATAAAACGAACTAGTTAAAAAAATAGTTTTTCATCTCGTAACGACGTAACCGTTTTTTTTTTCATAAAAAAGGGTGAATGACTCGAACTCCAACTTTTTAAAATGCTATAATTTTTTTATTTTTTGATCAATTTTATTGTGCCAAAGCAAAAACTGTTGGAAAATACATCAATTTTCAAATTGTATCAGTAGTTTTCAATATGTCTACCTCTGGCGCGAATAATGGCCTTGAGACGGCCGAAGAAAGCATCGCACGCTGCACGCAAGTGGCTCTGCGGTATTTTGGCCCATTCCCGGCGAAGTGCTTGTTTGAAGTGGTCCATTGGGGTATTTTTTAGTGCCAACCTTCGCCTTCAAAATTCCCCCAGACAGAGAAATCCAACGGATTTGCATCTGGAGAATTTGCAATCCATTGTGTCGAAGAAATGAAGTGTGGAACAATGTTTTTTAACCAATCTTGGTTGACGCACGATTTGTGAGACGGTGCCGAGTCTTGTTGAAATGTCCACGGTCTTCGACCGAAATGATTGTTTGCCCAAGGCTTCAATACTGCCTCTAAGACAGTTTCACGGTATACGATCGCATTAATTTTGACGCCACGGTCCAAAAATACGAGCGGAGAGCGATCATCGGCGGTTATGGCGGCCCAAACCATCACCATCGGTGCTGCCCGCTTTCTGGTGGCCGTCCAAAGGTGTAAATTTTCGAAGGACCTTTCTGACAAGTAAACTCGGTCATTTTGTTTGTTGACATATTGCTCGATAACAAATGGTAACTCATCGGAAAAAACCAAATTCGGCACCTCACCACTTTCGTGCAAGCGTAGCAACTCCTTCGCCCTTTCGATTCTAACTTTTTTCTGTTGCGGTGTAAGATAGTGTGCTTTTTGGAACTTCAATGGCTTGAGCCCAAGCTCATTTTCCAGTATGTGTTGCATCCGTTCCAACGACATGTTGAGCTCAGGAGCCATTTTTCTTCCACTTCGATGCGGATTTCGCTCAATTCGAGCCTTCACTTCCGAACCATTTCTGCCGATGTTGCTGTTTTTTTCTGACCACCTCCATGGCGTTTTACAACGCTGCTACGAGTAGTATCACTGTAACGAGCTATGGTTCGAGACACAAATGATTTATTCACGTTGAGGTGCTGGAGGGCTCTAACGATAGCTACTTGTGGTTTCCCAGCCAAAAGGCTTGTGAATAATAAAATTATCTGTCATGTGTTAAAATTTAAGATCACTGTCATGAACGGTTTGGAAATTATAGCAGTCTGAAGTTGGTTGCAGTTCGAGTCATTCAGGGTGTATTTGCATACACAAAATTCAACTCAGGTATGCGAACGGGTCATTCTGTTCCGAAAATATGAAAAACGCATGAAGCAGAAAAGCGAATAACATGATTCCACCCTGATACATTTGATGATGATACTATTTTCTGCGTTTTTTCCGTTTTTTGTTCATTGGGTGGATGAGACGAAAATGGTTTTTGGTTTTCTCGCAGTACATGATTATAATTTCTCGTTAGTGCTTCTTATTAGTTAGTTAACTAGTTTTTAACCAGTTATATTTCTTTAAATAACTATTTCGTTTCGTTAACACAAAAACCGAAAACGCCCCACCTCTACGGTATATATTGTAGCTCGAAATGATGGATTTCATCCGTTGAATCCTCGCTCCAAAGAATCCATTGATATTGGGGATGGTTTTCGGCTACCCAAAAGTGTTTGAACATTTTAATAATGTAATTTCGGCAGAAATAATAAAACGATTTAGGCGAAAACGAAGACAAGCTGCAAAGAGATTTCTTAGAATGCTTTTTGAAACCTTCCCGAAGAATTTTAGAAGGAGACATCGAATACAACCCTCAGTTTCTTACCAACGGCAGGATGATGTGGTAAATAAAACCCCTTGCCTGATGAAGAATTTACTTCGGCAGCAGGTAGCTCCTTCATGTGTCCTAACCGCAAGTATTCACGCATAAATTTCGATGTATTGCCTCCTTAGTGACGGGTCGTTCACAAACCGACGTTCGACTGATAACATTCGGGAAAAAGCACCCTTATACTGGCTCATTCAATTTAAATGGAAGTTGAACGCAATTCCACATCTGCTGACGATCGATCGAAATTGCGCTTCTACAGCCTTGTCCCCTTCAGAGTGCTCTTGAACAGCGGATGGTGTCTCGTCCCTTTGCCAAAATACTTTTGATGTTGATTATACTGTTGAATGAGGAAACTCCACTGAAACTAGTGGAGCTGGAATCTATGACTATCCAACCAAAGATTGACAATTGTGCAATAGAAAGACCATTATCTCCCACGAGTCTGTCGCTTGTCAGCACATTCCTAAATTGGGCAGCTCCTAAAAAGATATCGATACCTGAGGTTTTATCAAATGACGGATCTGCTAAAGTTAACGACTTCACCTTATTTAATATTAGACCATGGAGTAAAAGAGCAGAAAGTGACGAACTTAAGATAGAGAGGATGTAAGCTATAAGAGTGATGCTATCACGCGAAAATGTGAATTTTATAAAGACCACGAGTTGTAGCACCATTGGATGACAGTATTCCAGAGACTAATAGGTTTGCCCATTTTCTGCAAGGACCGAGACGATGAATACAACTTTCCGAAATGAATGCTGAGCTCGACCTTGGATGTCCAATATATTAACGACCTCAGTAGGAATAAAGGCAAGCGAATGATTTTGAGAAGTAACGAAATTGACGGAATATGACAGTAGTTACAGTGTGTTGGCGGGCATATAATAAGTTAGGAGAAGGTTAGATGATGATTAGTTGGACGAAGTATGAGGTGATGAAGAATGAGAAAGTGAGCAGTTTGATGATGAGGCTTGAGTCTCTAGAGATTGAGGTAGCGAACATCGAGAGGATGATAAGTTGTGATGATTTTAATGGAGAACCGACGGACGTATTAGAAGGATTCGAGTGCACTAGCGAGTGATGAGTGATGCCCCTTACGGAGAGAATTGAAACATACGAGTATATCATAGAATATCATTGGAAAAACAAATGAGTTTCGTTACAAAGCGTGTAATTCAATGGGCCTTGGGTAGTATTCTCAACAGAATGAGCATCAAATGTGCAAACCGAGTGCTGAGATTTTCGTGGACTAGTTAAACGATTACTATTACAGATTACTTCGCATGCTTTGCAACGCATGTTCAAAAATGTTAAAAATAAGATTATGGTGGAGTTTTTATTGTCAACGCTTGATTCTGCCCATGCATGACGAGCATCCGGATCAATTTAATTAAAAAAAAAGGAATATCAACCATGTATCTCGTTTGTTTCGATCCCTAGCCTCTATGCCCCTAACTATCTCGTCAACTCCATCAAAGATTTTTCGAAGGGTATTTAGATCCGTGGTTTTACAGGAGGGAAGACTAATGAAAGTTTTTATAAACGTATTAACGATTTCCATCGGCCGATCGTAGCGGGTCCCAAGCCGCTGCCAACCTTGACTATAATCCTGATAGCCAACAGATATATGAGACACGAGGTCTGTGGCTTGATCCCGCGAAAAGGATATTGGAACGTATTTGTATTTATCAATTGGGTTTTCGAATCAATGGAGCCCTTAAAAAAATCCCTAAATGAGGGTCAATTCTTATTTGATTTGCTGAATTTCACATTCCCTGACAACAGCTGAATTTGTATGGGAGTACTACTAAGCTTGCAAAATAATGCTTGCTGCTCCGGTGAATAGCATCGGTATTACTATCGTTTCCAATACTTGAGACCGGTATAGGAGGCGGTGGTAGTGCAGCAATATGAGCACTAATAGCAACTAACTTTAACCCACGAGCCTTAAAATAATTTACCTCTTACTATGCTTCGAAATCTAAATCTGGATCTACAATATATAATCGGATTCTCGTTGGAACGTGTACATTTCATTTTGAGCCTTTATAAATTCATTCCACGTGTCCGATAATTTCTTCGCCTTTACTTCAATTAACTCAAGGTTATCATTACCCATTACCGTCTCCGCAAACGTATGCAGCTGTGCGATTGTACCCTTCAAACGACTTCTAATAGCTTGTTGTGTATGCATTGTTACAGTTACCATAGTGGATACCGCAAATTACTTATGACGACTGCAAACCGTGTGATAGTAAGAGACGTCACAATCAAATTAAATTAACCCCACGGAAGTAAAATTCGATGCTGGTGTCGATTACCAACTTTTCAATCCCACGTTGAAGTTCTTTACCTGCTTTATGCAACTTAGGTGTACTCTGCCACGACGTATGTTCTGCAGCAGCCAAGCTCCACAACCGCGAATAATCTGCTGCCGCTTATAGAATTTTTCTTCTACAAATTTAGTAATTCCTCCGCACGACAATTGGATCCAACGATGGATGATTGTTAAGCAAACGATTGCACCAATCTCTTAGAAATACAACTATCCGATTTCAGTTGTGGAACGACCCGAGGCAAAACCATATTAAAACTCATATATAGTAAAGGGTCTTTCGTTAAGCGCTTCCTATCTTTAAATTTAAATAAAACAAAGGTGTAAGATATCACCGACATTTTATATTCGTTTGAAAGGCCTATTGATGCCATTATGAATGGAATATAACATCGTTCAAATGTCCGACGCGGCTTCTCTGGGTGGCGCGCATCCGAAATGTCCAATTTTTATGACTCTGGCGCATAAATCAGGCTGAATTTGATCGATAACATGGGTTATGTTGGCTTTGAGGGCCGCTGTGGTTTGTGGCTTATTCGCATAGACCTGCGACTTCAGAAAACACCACAAGAAAAGTCTAACGGGGTCAAATCGCACAATCGCGATGACCAGTTCACATCAGCTCCACGTGAGATGACCATGCTCTCGAATCTCTCGTGCAGAATTTCCAATGTGGCACGTAGAGCCGTTCTGTTGAAACCACATGTCGTTGGTGTCCATATTATCCAATTCAGGCCAAAAGAAGCTGATAATCATCGACCTATAGCGCTCTCCGTTGACGATGATGGCCAGACCAAGATTGTTCTCAAAGAAATATGGACCGATGAAGTTGCCAGCCCAAAATCCTCACCAAACAGTGACTTTTTCGCGATGCATTTGGCGCTCTTGGATCTCATGTGGATTGGTATCGTCCCAAATTCGACAATGCTGTTTGTTGACTACCCATTCATCCAGAAATGGGCCTCATCGCTGAAGATGATTTTTCGATGAAAATTAGGGTCAGTTTCCAACTATTCCAGAGTCCATTCAGGGAAAACACGTCATTGTCTATGGTCGTTTACCTTCAGCTCCTGGATCAGTTGAATTTTGTATGAGTGCAGGCCCAAGTCAGGATGCAAAATTCGCAAAGTTGTGTTCTGCGATAGACCGAGTTCTTGTTAGCGACGCGAAATCGACTGCCTCAGATTTGCCTGCACACTCTCACGGACAGTGGCGATGTTTTCGGCAGATCTTGCGTTTCGTCAAAGTACGTGTATTATTTTATCGTTTACTGAATCAGTGGACTCAAATTTATCCATCACGCTACGAATAGCCCTCTCCGTTAGACGATTATTACCTCAAGTGGTAATTAGCCAAAATTAATTTTTGACAATCGATATGATTTCTGAAAAGTAGGAAGAAAAGATGGATTCAAAAATAAATAGCTCGACAGAGTTTTGAACGTCATTGGACATCGAATTTTTGTAAAACATTTACTCGTACTTAGGCAACCGTTGGAGTATCTTTTTTGGATTAGAAAAGATTGGTGATTTCATCTTCGAAAAAAGCATGTCAGACGGCCCTTAGAATGGAGTTAATCGAAACGGAAATAATACATATGAGTGGAACCTAGATGGCAAAACATATGGACAGGCCGCAAGGCCGACAAGGAGAAAGCTTGGAATGATACACTGTAATTTTTGGGAAAAGTGGGAACAGGTTGAAACCAACTGTTTTGTCAAGAAAAAGGGCTACAGAAATACAATAGCTCCAAAAGCCGATAAAGACACGGTTATTGCGGGAACCTAAGTGCTATTAGAAAATGAGCCGAAAGTAGAAAGAGATTAAGTAATAGACGTAGGTTATATACATAACTTACTGTATGGTAATACTCCAGTAACTGTGGCTTTAGTTTGTAATGGCAAGCATTTAAAGATGGTAATTAATGTACGTCAGTGATGTCTGTGAAAATATTTAACGATTTCTACCCAGAAATAAATTTGAAATTTACAGTCGTGTTCTAAATGTAACTAAGTTCAGGAAGTCAAGTGGAAGTTGTTGGTTCTATAAAACGCCTATTAGTTTGTCATCTCAGCATAGCATTTTTGAATTAAATTTGGTTTTAGTTAATGGTACGAAAGCATTTCTTTCATTATTAGATATGTCATGGCTTGAAAACCTTTTCTCGTATTGGAGAAAGGCGTTTTTTTAAATGTAAATGCAAATACAAGTATAAAAGGTAAAACTCCGAGGTCAGCAATATACTCGTAACTTATTTCGGAGTTATACAATAACACTTTACGGAGACAGAAAAGTTTCGATTGAAGTATAAAAAGTGGCAATAATTTTAAAAGAAAAAAGTATTCCGGTATTTTTTAGCTATATACGATCCCTATTGGTGTTCGGTGTAAGGTCAAATAAGAAACTGAAACGCATTTATCGGCAAATGTAATATATCCAGTCCGATACAGCAAGTGGGCCTCGCCTGTGGTAGGGGTTACAAAGCCTAATGGCAACATTCATTTATCTGTCGACTGCAAAATGGCAATAAAAGCCTGTGTATGGATTGACCATTTTTTGTGTCCTAGATTTATGTAGAAGGTGCATACCAACAAATGGAGGTTGAAGAGAATTGCCAGAAACTGTTAACTATTAACACCCATAAGGCACTTTCCAGTTTTTGTGTCAAATGTGCACCTGATATTTCTCAATCCACAATTGATCAAATTCTATAGAACATTCCTAACACAACAAAGTGTTGTGCTATCTCGATGATGTTATTGTCGGAGGTTCCAACGTAGAAGACTGCCGGATAAATTTAATTAATCTCCTTGATAGATTGGAGAAATGTAAGAGTGAAAATGGATAAATGCCAAAAGGAAATTGACTACTTAGGTCGCTTTATAAATGGTGACGGCATTACACCTAGTGAACAAAAATTAGAAGCATTGAGAAATGCCCTCAGCCTGAGAATGTAACTCATCATATCTCGGGCTTTTGAATTACTATGCGCCATTCATTTCGAACCTTTCCTCAGAACTAAAAGATCTATACGGTTTAACACGGAGAGATGCTTATGTCCTCTGGTCTGTCGACTGTGATGAAGTGGTTGCAAAAGTAAGGAATTGATTCTAAGTAGTAGAATTTAGTTCACTACGCCAGCCCTTACGGAGTGGACGGGATTTTATCGCATATAGTAAATGGAGTGGATATCCCGGTATTGCTTGCGTCCAATACCCTTAACCCCAGAGAAAACATACTTTTAACTCTGCAATATATTGGCCATTATATTTATGTATAGTCAAGAAGTTGCTAAAATATATTTGTAACAACAAACAATGGGGCAGAATAGCCCCATATCTGGCAATAAATCAGGGGGACCTTTACAATGACTTCTAAGGTGGATTACTCTTAGGTTAGTTGTTGGTTTAAATAAAAAAAAATATAAACATATAAGTCCGTTCAAAAAAGCGCACACTAAAAGATGTGAACACATTTATCTTTGAGGTTTTGAAAAATTTCTTAAACATTCAACCTTTCAAGTTCAACTTAGAAGAACAAAGATATCGTAAAAATAAATAACATTAAATAATTTAAAGCTTATTTATAGTTTTTAATAAATAAATTAAAGAATTCATTCCTCAGACAGTCATCCAACAGACTTTTCGCCATTTATGTTTTAGTAAATTTTAGGCTTCCTTCGGTATATATCGCATCTGCATTTTCGGTAGCTTCAATAGCAATGAATTAAAAATATCTTTATTTGTTTTTTCTCTACTAAATTTCCTAGAGCGATATTCACTTAATTTAGTTGGCATATTATACCAACGATACTTCTCAACAAAGAAATTTGTCTATATGAATTTAATTACCAGCTGTAACTACATATAATGATTGTGCATTTTTTTATCAATAATATATCAATTTTGGTTATGTCGCCTGATAATTGTGCGTTTTGGAAAAAAAACGTCTAGCGGTGTTTCCATCATTTGAGTATCCAAATCCTGGCCTTGCTATATCAACGATTAGTTCAAAACGTTCTTTGAATTCTCTTTGTATTCGAGCTTTATTTTCTAAAATGATTGATGCTAAGATATATGGAGAAGGCACTCAAAGAATCGAACCCATCCATGTAAGATCGACAATCCGAATTGTTAGTTCTCAGCATTTACTTTTCTTTTTATCATATCAACAATACAATTTAATGTTTTCGAGGCTGCATCACATAAAAAACATTTTTGTTTTGACTATGTTCCGTTAAGAGCATTGCAAACTTTTCCGTCAACCATCGCAAACATTAGTTTGTGCTCTGTTACAGTTGATCGTTCTGCAATAAGGGTATTAGTATACGCCAAATATTTGATTCCATATTCTACACTATTTTTTTTTTTCTTTTTTATAATTAATTTTTAGTGGTCAACAGTAACTTGTTGATTTGTTCCAGTAGTAATACGATCAAAACAAGTAATAAATACTGCAAAATTACCTGCTTTTTCGCCGTGAAAAGCTTGTTTGTAAGGGCTATGTCCTGAAGTTCCATCAAAACCGTTTTTCTATGTCGTCGTCATCTAGAGGAGTTATAAGACATTTTTGTGCTAGAAGAACGCCTGCAAAAGTAAAACAGCAGAGGAAGACGTAACATCCATATATTACCATTTTACGGATAACAATTCTTTTTCTCGGCTTGAATGATTCAATTTTATTGATTGTAAGATGAAAACCTGTCAGGAGCACTTATTCTTATTATATCATACTGATGACGGGATAGTTTGGCGTCTATATAAACTGTGTAGCGTCAGCCTTTTTTGTGTTTAGTTGTGGTATTCTATTTGTGCTCCGTCACTGTACCAAATCAAGTAAATTTACCCCTTTTCAGAAACAGACCTTTTCCCCTCCCAATCTATTAAATGGACCTACTAATCTCTCTTTCCGAACTTACAACAAAACCTAACTCTATTAAATCCCCTATTTTCGAATTCCCTCATTCCACTTTCTTCGTAGGCTCACTCTCTCCGTGTGTTCTTGTTACTATGGTGAATATGTCCCTTTTGTCGTAGAGAGTTGTGTTGACCAATGTAAATTCAGGAGGAGGAGGTGGAAAACCTAGCTAAGGAGATAGATCGTGTGGGAGTTAATTTATTAGAGGTATAAGTTTAGGCATGAACCCAAATTTGAGAGACAAAAATTAGAATGAAGAATAAAGATAGACAAGAAATTGAAGAAATTGGGAGTTTAAGAAGAGACCAAGTTAGGAAGGTCAATGACATGTAACAGAAAATCAGCTGATCATCTTTCGAAGCAGACCAGCTGTTGTCGAGTTGGTATCAGCAGATTACAACGGCAAGGTCGTTCGATTTGTGAGTTGAGAGTTTTTTTTTGGGACATTCGTGATAGTCGGCGCACTAGGTCGTGGATTTTTTTTTTGGCAGTTGAGTGCGAGATTTCAGAACGAGACGGTCGGCATTATCGGCGGTGATATTTTCATTTTTTTTTTGAGTTTTTTTGTGAAGAGACTTGACTTGTGCGAAAAAGTCATTCAGACAAAAAAAAAAAAAAAAAGGATTTAGATTCTGGTGTACGCGAATATTGTGCGAGTTCCGAAAAAGAAAATCCAACACAAAAAAAAAAAACAACAAATTAAAAACAAAAATTGCCACCGTGCGCGGGCAACCGAATGTAAGGTCACATAAGATCCCCCATCTCCCCTTATTACACCTACGCGGTGCATTTTTTTTTCTCCGGTGAAACAAGGACAACCCACAAATAAGCTGCTGGTCGAAAAGTCCTTACCGGTTTTGTGTAAAATACAAAAAAACAAAAACAAAAGGATAAAATAAATCGTAGTGCGGATTACGAACCCCAAGGCATAGCTACATCGCCTGCAACAGGTGCTCCGCGGGACAACGCCAACAACAACAAAAAATCATACAAAAAAAAAAAAAGAGGAACAGTGGAATTAGTGACAGACATAGTGACAGAAAAAAAAATTAAATTGTATTGTATTACAAAAAAAAAAAATAATAATAATGATAAATTGATAAATAAAAAAATAAATAAAAACAAAAAAAAATTATATATTGGGTCTACAAGCAAGTTTCCAGCGTTTTTTTTTCCAAAATTTGAAGTTTTATTATGAAAACATAGTTACAATGCTTCATTCAAAATATCGTCCATCGGAAGCTACAACTTTCCCCCATCTTTCTGGCAATTTATGAATTCCGGACCAAAAAAATTTCTCGTCTTTCGAGCCCAAGAACGTATCGAGCCAATTTTTGATTTCCTCTACTGAGCTGAAACGTATTCCCGTAAGAGCGTTCTGCATCGAACGAAACAAGTGGTAGTCAGATGGTGCCAAGTCTGGACTGTAAGGCGGGTGAGGCAGAATTTCCCATCCACTATTTTTCAAATAGTTTTTCACCGAAACCGCAACATGTGGCCGAGCGTTGTCGTGATGAAAAATGACGGACTCATGCCTAGTCTCATATTCTGGCCGTTTTTCTTTTAATGCCCGCTTCAAACGAATTAGTTGGGTTCGATATAATGGTCCTTTGATGATTTCACTACTCGGAAGCAGTTCGTAGTATACGATACCCTTTTGATCCCACCATATGCAGAGCATGACCTTATTCACGTGAATATTTCGTTTCGGCGTCGATTGGGCGGGCTCGCCGGGCTTTGTATACGATTTTCTGCATTTAGGATTATCATAATAAATCCATTTCACATCACCAGTGACAATACGATGCAAAAATGATTTATTTTTATACTGCTGCAGTAACATTTCGGACATGCAAAATCGCCGTTCGACGTCACTTGGCTTCAATTCGTACGGCACCCAGTTTCCAACCTTTTGAATGAATCCCAGTGCTTTTAGGCGCAAGGAAACGGCTTGTTGCGTGACGCCCAATGATGCAGCAAGTTCTTCTTGAATCTAACACAGATCCTCATCCAGTAAAGCGTCCAATTCCTCGTCTTCAAAACTTTTCGGCTTTCCGGGGCGATCTTTGTCTTCAACTCCAAAATCACCACTTTTGAACCGTTTGAACCACTCGCGGCACGTTGATTCACCAATACATTCCGCCCCATAAGTTTCCGAAAGCAAACGATAGGCCTCAGCCGCACTTTTCTTCATACTAAAGAAACTTGCCATGATTTTGCTCGATAAAATGTACGGCACCGATAGAACTGCTCAAATATAACGCTGCAAAGTTGTTGACAGATACAAAACCTACAAATAAAACACATGGGGTCTGACATTTCTACCCGGGATCCACTGGTGGCGCCATCTCTGACAAACGCTGGAAACTTACTTGTAGACCCAATACATGAATTCTTATATAAAAGATTAGAATTAACGAAGTAGTGAAGTAGTGTAATTAGTTAATTCTAGGTTAAGATATACATATGTATTTTAGATCTGACTTTTTACTTTCATTATGTACAGTAAGAATAGGGTGTTATAGTTAAGTTTTTTTTTCCTTCTTCTTTTGAATTTTATTTTAATTTTGGTGTGCGCGGAAACAAACAAAAAAAAAATTAAGTATTTTAATCATTAAATCAAGCGAATCTTCAAGTGCTGGCGCCAGAACTACGAGGGATCTGCAAAATCCGGTAAGTCCTACAAATATTTAAGATTCTTTTGGCTAGAATAAGAGTAGCCGTACAGTTTTTTTTTTTTAAATAGAATTTAAAAGGTACTAGCTATTAAGTGTTTCTTTTATAAATTTAAGAAAGTCTTGTTAGTCAATAAGTTACTTTTGTGAAGTATTGATTCTTTTTTTTTTAAAAACTATTCTTTTAAATACTCGTATATATAAACTGTATGATGGAATGAAACTAAGTCTTTTTTTTATTCATTATGATGGTGGCTTAAGACCGCGCGAGATGGGCGGACCGACCGTCCTTCGATGGGGCGACTGTGACTAGACATGACGCACAAACGATGACGACATGACAGGAAATGACGTAACTGACTTCCGCTGATTATTTTTCTTACAGGTAGCGACTGGGAGGAACTTCGTTTAGGGGCTACCATTCACAGTTTTGGCCAGAATGGTAGCAATTGGTCGCATCCAAGTGCGATGAGGGTGGGTTGGCCATCCTCAGCCAACAACACCCGGCTTATTTCAGGTCGTGACGAGCTGTCATCGCTGTGTGACCCTGAGACATATTATTCGGTGTAGGGTACGTAGGGTTAAGTTAGCTTTAGGTTTAGTTATTAAGCGTTGTTTAAGTTCGGTATTTAGGGTTTAGGTTAGTGTAGGATTAGTTAGTTTTAGGCGCGAAAGTCCCGGTCTTGCACAGTGGTGATGGCATACAGAAGTGATCTTGCTGTTTCTTTTCATCTTTTTTTCTATCGTCTTTCTCTCCTCCTCTCTTTGAAGTCCGTCCGTAAAATAAAGTAGCTTTCTCTTAACTATCCTTGATTTGATATTTCGGCACGAAATAAAAAGGTATGTTGAGTTGGGATGCACGGGGTAGTGGCAAGAACCAACCCAGTCCGACGAGCTAGAGCCGAGCAACCGCGAACGTGCCACGGCCATCTACTCCTGCATCATGGATGCCTCCGTGGCCAACTAATTCCTTACAACTGCTAAAGCATCTCCGGCAGACATCTTATTTCTGACAATTTATTTTCTAAAAATATGAGTTATTTTGCATCCTCTTGCTCGTCAGACTCTAGCATCACATTAAAAATCTGTGGCCGGTTAGGTTATTCAAAGTCGTTGCTAAAACATAAAATTTAAATGGAGAAACATGTTATTTACTTAGTTATATTCCAAACTGAAAAAAATAATAGAATACTGTACTATTATTATTACCATCAAATCTAAGTAATTAGGTATCAATCGAAAGGAATGGAACAGCATTTGTTTGCAAAAAAATTAGGTTAAAAAAGAACCATTTATCAGATTAAGTTAAAACACGAGAATCATATTAATCTATTTTTATCAAAATCGTTACAACATTTTCAAGAATATTGAGCTCTATACACTTTGTCCAACGCTTCTCCAATTTTTTTATCCCTTCCAAAAAAAAATGATTTGTCGAGGTCCTCAAAATAGGCCTTTGTTTGCGAGATGACTTCATCATTGGAATCAAATCTTTTTCCACCAAGCCATTTCTTCAGGTTTGGGAACAAGAAGTAGTCGCTCGGAGCCAAATCTGGAGAATAGGGTGGATGAGGGAGCAATTCATAGCCCAATTCATGGATTTTTGCCATGGCAACTGCACATGTGTGCACCCTTGCATTGTCTTGGTGGAAAAGAACTTTTTTCTTGGCCAAATGAGGTCGTTTTTTTTTCAAATCGTCATTGAATCGGTCCAATAAGTTGGCATAATATTCCCCATTGATTGTTCTTCCCTTTTGAAGGTAGTCAATGTGGATTATCCCGCGTGCATCCCAAAAAACAGTCGCCATAACTTTATTGGCTGACAAACCCACCTTGGCCTTCTTTGGCGCCCATTCACCCTTAGAAACCCACTGTTTTGACTGTTGTTTGTTCTCTGGTGTGTTGTGATGGATCCATGTTTCGTCCACGGTTACAAAATGGCGCAAAAACTCCTCCATATTGCGATTAAACAACGCCAAACCTTCCTGTGAAGTTGTTACACGATTGCGTTTGTGGTCGACTGTGAGCAAACGCGGCACCCATCTTGCGGAAAGCTTTCTCATGCCCAAGTGATCATTCAAAATTGAAACCACTGAGCCATGCGAGATCCCTACGGCTTCTACAATCTCTCGCACTTTCAATCTTCGTTCGGCCAACACCATATCGTGAATTTTTTTCGATTGTTTCGGGTGTAGAGACCTCAACTGGGCGTCCAGGACGTTCGGCATCTTCAGTGCTTGTACGGCCACAACGAAATTCAGTAAACCACTTTTTTACCATTGAAATCGATGGTGCAGAGTCCCCATAGTATTTATCAAGCTTAGCCTTGGTCTCGGTAATGGTTTTTTTTCGCAAGAAATAATGCTTAATATGCACACGAAATTCACTTTTTTCCATTTTCTCCTCAAATTAGTGAGTAGTCTGATAAAAATAGCTGTCAAACACAAACTAACTGACGCAGCAAGTTTAAATTTTGACAGGAGTCAACTGACAGATGCCTGTTGACAGGAGCAGTGTTGCTGTTTCAGTAAAGAGGTCAGAAATTCAAAAAGTCGCGGACTTATTGATCCGCCCTCGTAGCAAACGCCGTGATGGCCGCTAAAATCACCAATAACAACAATGTCAAAAATAACATGCGCAAGTGAAAAGTTGAAAAACTTACGCGCAAATAGCGGCGCGAACTGATTAAAACAAGTAAGATAATAGTCTAACGGCTTGTCAACCTCGAAGCAGATCTGTGTAAATAATGATGGCAAAGAAGCTCAATATTCTTACGTGGAATACCAACGGCCTACAGAAAAGGCTTGATGATTTAAATATTTTTATTCAGAAAAATCAGATGATATATGTATAATTTCTGAAACTCACCTGACGACACACTCGCGCGTGGAACTAAAAGGTTACCACGACTACAACGGGAAACGTAACAGGCAGGTCATCCCTATTTATAAAAGACTGCTCTGAACAGTCTCTGGAAGCACAAATTGAACTTAACATATTTCAAATGACCACGGAGCGCGCTAAAAATAACAATTATTCTTTTAGTATATCCTCAACCTATTGCCAATCGCGCTACAAAATCGAAAAACACGAATTTATTGACCTATTTAACTCTCTTGGACCAATTTTTATTACTGGTGGCGACCTTAATGCAAATAACACCTTTTGGGGCTCAAAATGTGTCTCACAAAAAAGGCAAAACTCTCTTCAGGGCTGGCATAGAATGTGGTTGCCAATTTTACTCAACAGGCAAACCGACGTACTGGCCCTCTTATGTCGCCAAAACACCCGATCTGGTAGACTTCTTTATCGGAAAAGGAGTAAACGCTAGTTACGTCAAAGTTGAAGAAAGCTTCGATCTTTCCTTCGATCATTCTCCAATTATCCTTTCATTGTGCGAATCCTTGGTTAAGAAACAAAGACCACCCAGATTATCCAACAAAAAAAAAACTCACTGTGAAGATTTCCGAATAGAGGTTGTCGAAAATACTGAGCTAAAAGTACCGCTCAGAATACCGTATCAACTTGAAAAAGAAGTTGAACGGTTTGTTGAAGTCATACAGCAAGCGGCTTGGAATAACACTTCACGCGAATCGAACTAAGTTGCCAGTATCTGTTTTTTTTTTGTCATTATTTCATTTTACAACTATTTATATATCATTAAAAATAGAACAAAGATAATGTGGGTAAAGTATTGATGAATGAAATAAAGTTAGTGACATTTTATATTTTTTATACATAAGTAATGAAAATAGTGTTAAATCCCACTTCCACAAATGTGGGTAGAGTGACTCAAAACATAGATTTTTAAAAAAAGAGAAAGAAAGATTACATTACTCAAGTATTATACAAATAATCTAATAGATGAAACAGAACAGGAAATGAGATACATTTTTACAAGTGATATATTATATTAATTTTTCGTTTATAAGGTAACTTACATCAGAATATCAGAAAAGTAGAATTCTATGCTGGAATAATTTAAATCAAAGAGCCAAATTTTCACATGCTTTTCAAAATCTCGAGAATACGTGATCGATCTAATAAATAACGTTTATTACACGTCACGATGAAACCAAATAAAAATTACGGAATGCGGAGGTACAAAATTTCGGTACAGAAACAATAAATGAATAGTTAGTTAGTAAGCTATAGTTAGAAATTTACCTGAAATTGCGGTGACCAAATTTCAAGAAAAAGACTTTTATTACTATAAAGTAGTATAAATGTCGAACCGGCAAAATTTTCAAATAACGAAACAATGGAAAACGGGGATGACGATAATGTTTATTTAAAATTTTTCTCAATTCCCTTTTTCGTAAGACTAATAAAGACTGTATTTTGTTCGCAAAAGTTCCTCCCCAACATGCAATGCGATATTGAAGTCTTGAATAGAATATTCCGAAGTAAATTATTTTAAGAAACTGATTTGAGCAAATCTTTCTTAGATAAAAAAATCTTCGAAGAGTACTACGAAAATAGTTACTTAAGTACTCAGTATGACTACAAAATGACATCTTTGAATCAATAATACTTAAATTCCTTTACTTCCTCAATCAAAAAACAATTGTCACTGCAGTTGAGCGCACTATTGAAAGTATGTGATTATGAGCTTGTGGCACAAATGTGGAAAATTACTTTGTACTTTAGACAGTCTGGTGCGTGATTGTTAATCGTTGCGTTCATAAGATGTTGACTTGTTAGGCTAAAGAGTATTATTTTTGTTTTGGAACTAATGATTAGGCTATGCTTAGCAAACCACAATCGTATTAGGCTAAGATCCAAATTAATATTGGAAATGAGTTCCAAAAAACTTTTGGATCCATATACGTAACCCACGTCATCAGCAAAAGCAGTTAGTTTACACTTAAAATTCATAGAAAAAAGGGAGTTTATATAAAAAAGAAATAATATACGTCCCAAAACTGAACCTTGCGGAACACCTAAATTAAAAGATCGTATTTCACTCCTAGCTTCCCAAATTTCCCCTCTTTGAGGTCAGTTTGAGAGATACGAACGAAGCCATTCGAGCATGAACCCTCGAAAACCAGTCTTTTGTAATTTCTGTAATAAAAACACATGGTTAACCATATCAAATGCTTTTGATATATCTATGAATAGCCCAGCAGTAAACATTTTAGCATCCAAGTTGGAAAAAACGTTTGAGCAAAAGTTTAGAAGGGCATCTTCAGTATATTTGCCCTGCTGAAAACCAAATTCTTTTGGACTAAAAAACTTAATTTTCTTTAAAAAAGACATTATTCTTTTTTCATAACCTTCTCAAAGATCTTGCTGAAGGACGAAAGAAGAGATATAGGTCTATAATTCTTCATGTCATGTACAGAACCCTTTATATGTAATGGTAAAATATCAGCGCATCTGAGAGCTACCGGAAAAACTCCTGCGAAAAAACTAAGATTAAATATTTTTGCTAATACATCAACAACAAAGCAAGCGATATGTTCTAAAGTTTTATTCGAAATACCGTCGAACCCACAAGTGTTTGAGTTTTTTAGGAGACCAATTTCTTTTAACAATTCTAAAGGTGTGATAGGTTCGAATGCAAAACTGCTTTCTTGACATTGGCCACTTATATCATCAACATTATTGCAAAAACTGCAATTACTTTTTAAAGAATTAGTGGGTAGAAAGCTTGACAATGACGAAAAGTAAGTATTAAACTCATTAGCAACATCTATATCACCAGAAACTTTACAATTATCCACAGTAATAGAAGAAGGTTAGGAAGTAAAAGAAGGTTTATTTAATATGTTACTAACTATTTGCCATTCTGATTTTAAATCTCCTTTTGCAGTAATAAATTTTTTACGGTAGTACATCTCACGACAAATGGGAATTTCCTTCTTTAGCTGACTACACATCAAATTGTAATTGTTTTTTAGGCTACAATTAGATGGATTCTTAATGCATTTAATACGTAACCTATTTTTTCTTTGGATTTTTTTGACGAGATGTTCAGAAATCCATGTCTACAGCCTTTTTATAATTTTCTTTTGTTGTACAGAGTAGGTTGAAAGTGAGACACTTTTTTCTTAAGACCCAACAAAAATATCATAAGCCAAAGAAGCATTATCTTCCAAAAAAACATTATTCCATGACTCATTGAGAAGATAGTGCTTTAGCTTTGAGATATAAATTTTAGATCGCATGGTAAAGTCAACTTTCGGACGACTATCTATATATTCAAATATATTTACTATAATACGTGTCATAGAGTGATCAGTTATTTTTAAATCATATATAGACCTTTCACAAGATACCCGCCGGAAATCAGAGAAATGATAAGGAAGAAACGAAGAGCGCGGAAAAAGTGGCATGAAAATCGGGCTCAACAAGATAAAATGTCCTTTAATAACATAGGCTCTGCAACTTTTTGAAAAAATCGATCAAGGACATCAAGAAATAACTATCTAGAAAACCTCACAGCGACAAAAGATACCAATTACCCCATTCGGAAGCAGTTAAAAATCTTCGAAAGCCCCAAATACACGTGTCGCCAATAAGCAGAAACCAGAATGACTGGGCGATAGAATATAAAGAAAAAGCTAACGTTTTCGTTGACCATCTTGCAGAAACATTCAAACCATTCGACGGCGAAGTGCTTCCAGAGAATGAAAATGCGCTAGACGTGACGACGAACCTCCCAATAGAAAAGGCACACTTACATAGGCAAGTTTAAGCCCAATAAAACCCCCGGATATGACTTAATTACGAGAGGGATACATAAAGCGCTACCGAAAAAAGGTTTGCTAATGCTGCTCTATCTTATAAATGCCACCATATGATTAGAGTATGTACCGCATCAGTGAAAAGTTGCCGAAGTTATTATGGTTCCGAAACGCGGTAAATCGCTGACCGAAGTCAAGTCATACAGACCAATATCGCTCCTCCCGATTTTATCGAAGGTCTTCGACCGAATCTTACCTAATCATCTTAAACCGATCATTGACACAAATCGCCTTTTGCCCGATCATCAATTTAGCTTTAGAAGCCAACACTCTACTGTTGACCAAGTGCATCGAATAACCGATGTAATTAAACAAGCAATCGAGTGTAAGTTAGACTGTTCAAGCGCATTCCTTGACGTTACGCAAGCTTTGATAAGGTATGGCTTGAAATATAAACTTCGACAAGTCCTACCCGAACAATTGTCTCATTTTTTAAGTTCATACCAAGATGACCGACTCTTCCGTGTCACACACGGAAACGAATTTTCCAATTTTAAGACAATAAAGGTGGGGGTGCCGCAAGGAAGTGTACTTGGCCCTCTGCTATATTTGCTTTTTACCCGCGACACACCGCAAACGGACGATACTGTGATAGCCACATTTGCTAATGACACTGCCATTTTGGCTACAGCTAAAACCGTCGAAAAAGCAAATGGTAAGTTGCAACGTGCCCTTACATGGATTAACAACTGGACAAAGACTCGGCGAATCGCCCTTACATGGATTAACAACTGGACAAAGACTCGGCGGAATGCGCTTAATGAAAACAAGTCTGTCCATGTGAACATCACTCTCAAGAAAACTGACAATCTACCTGTGCTTATCGACGCAGTACAAATTCCTTTCGCGAACGAGGCCAAATATCTTGGTATGACACTCGACGCTAAAGTTAAATGGAGAACACACGTTAAGAAAAAACGTGAAGAGCTTGAGATTAAGTATAAAGACTTGTACTGGCTTCTTGAAAAGTATTCCAAGCTCAGTTTAGAACACAAATTGCTGATATACAAGCAATTGCTACAATGGGTCTGGACATATGGTATACAGCTTTTGGGTTGTACCAAAGTTAGTAACGTTAACGTCTTACAGACATTCCAAAAAAAAGTTCTTCGAGGGTTTGTTAATGCACCGTGATACAATAGAAACGATGATAACCACAGAGACCTTGCAGTCGAAAGCGTTCAAAACGAAATTAAAATGTTTGATCAAAAACACAAAATTCGACTAGAAGGACTAAGCCCCTCGATCTAGCGCGGTGATCAGCAGCGCATAATTTTTAAAATACGTATTTTCAATGTAAAATATCTTATTAAAGCAAAACAAAACGTGAAAGAAGAACTGCTTGTTGAGTGTGAACTCGGTTATTCAAATTAAATACTTTTTTCTCTAAAAAATGAAATAGAACCATAAAATATACCTGAACTTGCCGGCCCCATACTAAAATTAGTCGAATCTGTTAGCATTTTCCTAAAAAACTTTGTCAAATCGTATTTAAACATTGCACAAATATGAACACTCTAAACTGCCTAACTGAACTAATTCAACTGATGCATTTTTTTTTGGGACGGGTGATTTAAATTATGTCAAAAGTCATTGGCAAATTCTAAGGGGAAAAAAAATATATCGGACACCCATTTCACATTTAATTTTTTGATTTATTGCTAGGTTTAAGGCCATTCAGCCCCACAGAGCAGCGACCCGAATTCATCGATCGACCTTGATACTAAATACAATCTGTATCAATATAAAACAGAGTATACAAGTAAGAATGGGACGCAAATGAATAATGCAGATGGTCTATCATGTCCTTCGTTAGCATATCCTACCCAGGGAAGGTAATTCACTGGTAATTACGATAAGGGCAATATATGTATACCTTAATGTCCAGTTTAACCTTCATCTCATCCTCTAAAAAAACTTACGTTGTCTACCCTTGCGTGTAGATTTGCATGAATTTGTTTTTTTTCTAAAATTAAAATAAACAAAAATATTGCTTTTATAATTTTATGTTAAGGAAACAAATGAAAATAAATTCAAATTAGTTTTCCTTGCATACATTTTAGACAAACATTTCGATTATGCTGGTTTTTACCAACCGCTTTTGTGCAGAAACAACAAATTGTATCTGCCTTTTATTTGTATTAGGACGCCTTTTGATCGTTTTGGTGGATTTGATGAAGATGATGCAAAATATTCTACAAAGAACTTTCTTCTAAAACAGTTGCAAGAAAAAATGCTACGGATGCTGATCTTGACTTATCACTTCTAGCTGCCAAGTGAAAATCCAAGTTCAAGTAGAAAATTCCTTCGTAATGTTGTTTGCAAATTCGGATTCACTTCCTTGAAAATAATTAGAGGAATACCTCGATTCACGTCGCAAATTGGTTCAATCACTGCTTACGAAAATCGAGAATGACGTAAATCGAAAAAAGTATTGTACATATACAGAGAGTATAAAATACTAACCTATTTTTGATTTATTTTTGAATATGTTGTTGAAAATGAATTAAAAGTTATTAACAAAAAATAATATTAAAGGTAATACATAATTAAAAGAAAGATTATATACATAATATGTATCAGATTCAAAACCGGAAAGAAGTGAAGTTATCAATGAAGCTAACTTTATTTTGGATGAAACAGCTGGCGAACTAAGACCCCTTCTCTCCTCTAAATGCTCGGAAAATGATGATAACTCAAATAAAAATTGTGTACACTTTTGCAATTTTCCTGTGCTTTTATGACAATTAAAAAGCAAACACTAAAAAAATCACCCATTACGTACTTATGCAGGGTGTACTCTAATCCGTCAAGGATATTTCGGGAAATGATTTTTAGGTATATTTTAAGAAAAAAATCGTTCTACAATGTTGACGTCATTTATCGAGGATTTAAGAAGAGGCTTACTTTGCTGTACCCTGACCCATGCCCACCGAAATTATTGTGTTAATACTAATAGTTAGGGTTAGGACTTTTGTTTAGAAGAAATACAGCCTTTATAACTTTACTTAAAATGGATATCTTGTTTAAGCCTTTAGATATTCCGTTTCTAAGCCTGTTCCATTTTTCTTTCCCATATTAATTTTGCACTTTGAGGTCACTTTTCTCCAGAAAATGCATAATAAACATAACATGTCACTATTTTTTTATGGACGTAACAATAGTAAAAAGAAAAATACGAACTAGTTGGTAAAAAATCCATAGATTTTATGATACTAGGGAAAATCTGCAACAGGTAAAAAAAGGAACTTATGATTTTTTACCAACGTTTCCAACAACAGATGACAAAAACAGTGGTTTTCCCAGAATTACTAATTTGCCAATAGCTTTTTTTAAAATTGCGCAGGTATTAAAAATTTATAAAGCATGCTCATTTATTTGACTACCTTTCAAAACCCTCATTTTTTTACCCTCTTCCTTATAAATTCTCAGAAAGAGTTAGGTTTCGGGTATGAAGGCCTATTTGGAAAATTTACCAAGCAAAAATGGGTAAAAGAATAAAAAAAAAATGTAATTCATCAGTTAATTTTTTTACGAGGTTACAGTTGCTTAGAAATGCTATTTGAAATGTCTGCACTTACAAACCAAGAATACGCAGACATTATTTACGTTTATTGGCTGTGCAATGGAAGTTCAACTAATGCGGCAAAAAGATACCATACTTTAACCTAACCAACGACTTCCTAGTAAAGAAGTATTTAGAAATACGAGGGTTGTCTGAAAAGTTAAAGTAAAGTAAAAGCACTGGTCAATAAAAGCTGGTGAATGCTAATTGTGTATCCTTTGACAGTTACCTACTGAAGTTTCAGTCATTTTGGGAGCGCAGCTTTTAATTGACAGTCGATGTGAGTGTTTTTTGTGAAAATGGAAAAAAATGAGTATTGAGCTGTTATTAAATTCTTGTTTTTGAAAGGCAATACGCCTACGCTATTCAAAAAAGACTTGGACTCTGTGTATGGCGACTCTGCACCATCATTTACCACAGTGAAATTTTGGGCAATTTTTGAAATTTAAACGTGGCTGCAAGAGCTTGGGAGATGATGAACGTTCGGGACGTCCAAAAACTGCAACCACTGACGATGATATTGCTAAAGTTAACCACCGCCGAATTAAGGTGAGAGAGATAGTAGAGGATATGAAAATGTCCAAAGAACGTGTTCATTACATATTAAATCAAGACTTAGGCATGAGAAAGCTGTCCGCGCTCAGGCAGGTGCCGCGTTTGCATACGTTAGACCAAAAACGTGTTCGAATGAACATTTCCAACGCTCTGTCGGCGCAGCTTAGGCGCAATAAATCCGAGTTTTGGCGCCGATTAATTACTGTAGATGAAACTGGGATACACCATTACACGCCCGAAATAAAAATTCTGTAAAGGGCGAGCCGGCTCCAAAAAAAGCAAAAACTGTTTCTTCGGCTGGGAAAGTGATGGCGATTGTTTTTTGGGATAGTAAAGGAGTCATCTTAACCGATTATCTTCAAAAAAGAAAAACCATTACAGGAGCATACTACGCATCATTACTTGCCAAGCTGAAGGCAGAAATTGCGGAAAAACGGCCACATTTGCAGAAAATGAAAATCCTGTTTCACCAAGACAACGCGCCGTCTCATACTTCAGCGGTTGCCATGGCGAAAATCCATAAATTACGGTTTGAACTGCTTATTCACCAGATCTAGCTCCAAGCGACTTATTTTTGTTCCCTCATCAAAAACAGCGCTCAGAGGATAGTGATTTTCGTCAAATGAGGAGGCAATCACCTTCGTGAACAATTATTTTGCAGAGAAAAACGCCAAGTACTATTTGGACGGGTTAGAGAGATGGGAGCATCGCTGGGAGAAGTGTGTAGAGTTACAAGGAGACTATGTAGAAAAATAAAAAAAAAAAAAATTTAGAAAAAATGTCTTGTATCATTGTTCGGTCAACATTTCAGACAACCCTCGTACGTATTGAAGGCTGCGAGAAACGGGATCAGTTTGCAAATACACGGCCTAGCGCGAGAGCTCCAAAAGTAAGAAGAATTTTGGCTGATGAAAGAATACTGAAAGCTGTTACAACTGATCCATCAATCAGCGTTAGACGCTTAGCTTTGCAATTAAATGTTTCCAGACATACAATTTCTAATGTACTGCATGGAGAAAATCTTTATCCATACCACCGTACACCTGTACAAGAACTGCTTCCCAATGATTTGGAAAAGAGACTTGAGTTTTCTAAATGTTTGCTGGAGCGGGAGCTTGGATGACAACGATTTTAGTAGCAAAATTCTGTGGACGTAGGTATCTCACTTTACAAGAAATAGAATGACAAATTCATACATGGGCTGCGGACAATCCACATACTAGGAGACATTTTAACACAAATTCAGCGTCAATATGTGGGCAGGTGTAATTGGAAACAAGTTAATCGGCCCCTTCAAACTACGAGTACCACCTGGGCTGAATTCTACACACTATCTAGAGTTTTTGTGAAATGATTTACCAGAACTATTGGAGGACATTATAACAATTCAACCAGCTTCCTCCTTATTTCCAACAGGATGCTGCTCCAGCCCATTATGGTCGGGAGGTTAAGATGAAGATGAAAGCTAGATGAAGAGTACGATAATCACAGGATGCGATCAAAAGCACCAGTTCATGGCCTACAAGATCTGCTGACCTTACAATATTGGATTTTTTTGTATGGGGAAGAGGGAAGATACTTGTTTGTTCAACCAAAATAGCAACTTTATGTGAATTGAAAGAGCGTATTCTTGAATAAACATTCGCAGTGAAATCCAAAAACGGGCTCTAGCATGTAGCATGCATACAAAACCAAGGAGGACACTTTGAGTAGCTGTGATAACTGCTTAGGTACACACATAAAATAAAAATTATCTAAAACTACACAAGATCATTTTTTATTCTGTAACGGTCTGTCTCCTCTTAGGACGTCATACATCTGTGTGACGGCCCTTTGCAGGAAGCCATGTTGTTGGCTGGCACGTTTGATCGCACTGCTTAGCTCGTCAGATTGGGGTGTGATCTTTCGCCTCTCAATACAAAGACTTTATATATTGGGTCTACAAGTAAATTTGAAGTTTTATTATGAAAACATAGTTACAATGCTTTATTCAAAGTATCGTCCATCGGAAGCTACAACTTTCCCCCATCTTTCTGGCAATTTATGAATCCCGGACCAAAAAAATTTCTCGTCTTTCGAGCCCAAGAACGTATCGAGCCAATTTTTGATTTCCTCTACTGAGCTGAAGCGTATTCCCGTAAGAGCGTTCTGCATCGAACGAAACAAGTGGTAGTCAGATGGTACCAAGTCTGGACTGTAAGGCGGGTGAGGCAGAATTTCAAATCCACTATTTTCCAAATAGTTTTTCACCGAAACCGCAACATGTGGCCGAGCGTTGTCGTGATGAAAAATGACGGACTCATGCCTGGTCTCATATTTTAGCCGTTTTTCTTTTAATGCCCGCTTCAAACGAATTAGTTGGGTTCGATATAATGGTCCTTTGATGGTTTCACCACTCGGAAGCAGTTCGTAGTATACGACACCCTTTGATCCCACCATATGCAGAGCATGACCTTATTCACGTGAATATTTCGTTTCGGCGTCGATTGGGAGGGCTCGCCGGGCTTTGTACACGATTTTCTGCGTTTAGGATTATCATAATAAATTCATTTCTCATCACCAGTGACAATACGATGCAAAAATGATTAATTTTTATACCGCTGCAGTAACATTTCGGACATGCAAAATCGCTGTTCCACGTCTCTTGGCTTCAATTCGTACGGCACACAGTTTCCAACCTTTTGAATGAATCCCAGTGCTTTTAGGCGCAGGGAAACGGCTTGTTGCGTGACGGCCAATGATGCAGCAAGTTCTTCTTGAATCTGACACGGATCCTCATCCAGTAAAGCGTCCAATTACCCGTCTTCAAAACTTTTCGGCTTTCCGGGGCGATCTTTGTCTTCAACTCCAAAATCAGCACTTTTGAACCACTCGCGGCACGTCGATTCACGAATAGATTCCGCCCCATAAGTTTCCGAAAGCAAACGATAGGCCTCAACCGCACTTTTCTTCATATTAAAGAATAAAAGCAGCGCTTCCCGCAAATGACGTTTATTTGGCTGGAAACTTGCCATGATTTTGCTCGATAAAATGTACGACACCGATAGAACTGCTCAAATATAACGCTGCAAAGTTGTTGACAGATACAAAACCAACAAATAAAACACATGGGGTCTGACATTTCTGCCCGGGATCCACTGGTGGCGCCATCTCTGACAAACGCTGGAAACTTACTTGTAGACCCAATATTCAGTATTGATATAACAAACGTATAAATTATCTGTGATAGGAATCTAAATCTGTGATAATTTCTTAATTCTTTACATTTTCAGAATTTTCATTTCTTTTTCCATAAAAATTTTTGGGAAAACTTTATTCAGGTGAATTTAACAATTATGATTTACAAAAAAAGGTTCAATCAATTAATGATCGTGGCGATGAACATCGAGTTATAGTTGATGGCATAGCAGTACGAGCCATTAAAGGTTGCAGCGGATTGCTTATCAGTACGACGATCTGCCATGAGGTGATTTGCCTAAAATGCGTTGCTTCAAAGAGGATCGATGAATAGAAGTGTAGGTGACAATTCTATGCGTGACGCTTTTATACGTATGCAGTTATATACATAATATGTAATTATGTGCTTGCAAAAATCACTGGACCACGTTTTGCAAGTGAGTTTGCGTATGATGCGATTCGGCATATAAGGTTTTCTCAATTAGATTTTTACGTATTTATTTGATGCACAGCTTGCGCTCGAATATTGCACCCCGCGTTTACTTTATAAAGTACTTTTAATAACGATTCATCTTATTTCCGATGCTTACGTATTACACACTTGTGTACGCGTTGGCTCGAATGGCCTGCTCTTCAAAGTGCAGAGCTTAAGGTCGGTGCGACCTATCACTGTGGCGACTTGATTAGATAAGAGAAAGAGTACTTTGCGGAAATCATCATCATACCTTCAATATCGTAAAAATTTCACTGACCAAATTTTATTTTTAGAAATAGATTTTTTTTATAAGGTGGTCACTACAATTCACAGCCTTTGGGCTTAAAGCAAAAAAAAACAATTTTTTTTCATTTTAACTGTTACAGATATCATAAAATCTCTGGGTTTCTCTGCAAACTTGTTGATAATAATTTTTTTTCATTATTGTTATATTTATAAGAAAAAAATATTAAAACGTTATCTTTATTACGCATTTTCTGGAGAAAAGTGACCTCAAAATCAAAAGTCAAGAAAAATTTAACAGGTTTCCGAATTGGATATCTGAAGACTCAAACAAGATATCAGCTTTATTTAAACTGAGTTACTATTTTTTCTAAAAACAAAGTCATACATAGTCGTACATAGTTTCTACCATTACAATTAACAGAGCAATTTCCGTTAACATGGGTCAGGGTACACCAAAGTATGCCTTTCCTTAAATCCTCGTTAAATGATGTCAACATTGGAGATAGACCCTTTCAGAAGAACGATATTTTTCTTTAAATATACCCAAAAATCATTTCCCAAATTATCCTTGACGAATTAGGGGACACCCTGTGTATAGATTTTAATTGAGAATTTATATAACACTTTAAATTATGAATTCTTGAAACATGGTTTTCATATCTAGTCTGAAGATTCAGCACACTACAAGATGATAAAATGTATGTTCCTTAATTTTTTAAAATATGATATATGCAACTTGCATAGTATCTAAAATCACGCGTTTTTTTAATTATAAAGATGAAAAAAATTAATACTTACTAAAAAGTATACTAGCCATCACTGGTCAATATTTTGTCTTTAAGACCTTATATCGGTGCAAATTTATATCGTTCCAAATTAGACGCCGTTCAAGGGAGCTTTATACAAAACGTGTATACACAGTCCCCCCCCCCCTTAAATATTTTCATAAAATTGTCAATAGCGTAACGGTAGTATAGGTATATATTTATTAGCGCAAATTAATTAAGTGGAAATTGTCTAACGTGGTTATTTTGTATAGTTACCATATATTCCTGGTAAGGATACAGTGCACTGAATCGGTGAATTAACATATAACAAGTCAAGTTAAGTTTTTTTTTCAGTTCTTTTAGATGATTATGTGTTTGTGCCACATTATGCCTACTTGCATGTAGACATTTATTATTTTATTTTTTTTTTATCTTTTTATAAATATAAATATACAAATTCTATACAAAATTAATTGATCGCATTATATAGCCTTAAAAACTAGAGCCGATTAAAATAAATAAACATAAAATAGTTGTTGGGTAGTTGCAAAATACAATCAGAGAAAAAAAGCAAACTAATTATTAATTTATTTAAGACCTTATATTGTACAAAAAATAAAGATTTATTAGACTATAAAACGTATGAGAGACATGCTAAGCAATGCGCATAAACAAATTCTTAACTCGTGAAGGATCCATTGTAAATAGCCATAATTTGACTCTGTTTAAAAATAGACTTCGTATATTAATGATTCTAATTTCGTACGGTAATCGATTAAATAATGTAGGGAGCTGACATAATATAGAAGTTGGAAAAATTAGTGTTGTTTGCCATCGGTGCGTTAACTAATTGCCTAAAGCTAACTCTTAACCTATTGTATATATATTTGAATTTCTTGGTATCGCACTGTATCCGCTGCGCATGAAAAATACTTTAAGAACTTTGTAAAAATATAAATGTTTTATTGGTAAAGTTTGAAGGAGGGAGAATAAAGGCATATAATTCTGACTATGTGCTTTTGTCAAATTTGCAGTGGTCCAATTGTATTATTACAAGCTCCTCCCCAACTTATTAAACCATAATGTAGCTTTGAGTTAACAAGACCATAATAAATGACTGTGTAAGAAGCTTTTTGGAACAATGAGGTTGTAGTATAAACATTTTACGCGTCGCACACATCATATACTTTTTTTAAGTGAGCTATATAGCTTTTCAAACTCAAGTGTCTGTCTATTGTTACTCCCAGATACTTAAAACATTCAACAGATTCTATTTTAAAACAATTAGAACAACATGAGACAGTAGCACGGAAATCGACCTTACCACAGTTATGAGCAGACATTGAAAGTTTTGGACATGCAGCGGCGTGAAAAATGACATTACTTTCGAGCATACTTGATTTTTATTAATTTAAAAACATGAGTTTGGTTTTTTTGTTCACAATTAATTCGTGTTTTGCAAATCACTGCCTTAGCAGCTGTATGTCACTCTCTAATTTTTGCAGTGAATCGAATAAACAATTGCTTACATCTGTAAACGGCATATCGTTAGCAAAAGCAGTTACATTATTACATACTAAGATTTTGCTTGAATATGGAGTTGACATAAATTAGAAACAGGATGGGACCTAAACCCGTAATGGCAGCTTAGTACTAAAAACTTCATTTATCTGTACTTTTTGAGTTCTTTCCGTCAGATTAGACTTAAACCAAGTGAACACTGAGTCCCTGATTCCAGCATTGTAAAGCTTGTCCAAGAGAATCGTGTGGCTAACTCTATCAAAGGCCTTAGTCATGCCGATAAATAATGCTATTGGACAAGTATTACTATTAAAACCATTGCATATCTCACTGTACAACTTTAATATGGCATTTTCTATTGATTTACCCTCACGAAAGCCAAACTGTTGATAACACAAGTAGGTATTTTTGCTTAGGAATAATAAAATCCTGCCTTTCATTGCTTTTTCAAATAGGTTAGAGGATGTTGGAAGAGCTGATATTGGTCTATACTGGCTGACAATTTTCCGGCAACCCTTTTCATATATATATTTTTTTTATTTTTTATTTAATCTACAATTTTGTGATCTACAGATTATGAAAATTTATAAAAGAAACTTAAAAACTAACATAATATAATTTTGTGAATCCAAATATATAATAAAGATCAGATAATATCATTTTATTGATTAAGAATAAATATTAAAGTATTTTTAAATGCATTCCTGGGCAAAGATATATCAAGCTCTGAAGTGTTGAATAATTGAATGCACCTTGAAACAGATCAACGCGAACCATACGAAATAAAATGACGAAATTCAAATAAGAGTGGTCTTTTTTTTAAAAGTCTAGACGAGGTATACAAATTCATACACATAAGTTGATTTGCAGTATCTAACATATAGTTGCGCATAAAATATCACGAACAAACATTTTTCTTCTCGATTCTAATCTCATTATACCAAGTAAAAGACATTTAGAACGATAAGAATGATGAAACTCATTATTATTAAAAAACAAACGGCGTAAAGCAAAGTTTAAACATCTTTTTTGAATATTTTCAATTCTACTTGTACTATATTGGAAATAGTACTAGGACACCAAACAACACAACCATACTCCATAACAGGATGAACAATACTACAAAACAAAGTCTTAAGAGTATAAGGATCCTTAAAATCAGAGGAGTTCCTCTTAACAAAACCTAAAAGTGAATTAGCTTTAGCGAAGACGTAGTTAATGTGAAAATGAAAGTTTAGTTTGGAATCAAAAATTACGCCAAGATCCTTATAATCGTTAACTACTTTAACATCAGTGTTACTAAGTGTGTTGTTTGGTAAAATATTGTAAGCACTCTTACTAAGTCTTTTTGAAACATCAAAGAGCCATTAAGCGTTGATACTATTGAGTAAATTTTAATATCGGCAGCATACTAGGTAACCTCCTTGGGACTTAAAAAATTATTATTTTTTAAATGTTTTTTTTTATTATTCTATATAGTCCCCTTTTATTTTGATACACTTATTCCAGCGATTTTCCAACTTCTTGATCCCGTCCGAAAAGTAATTTTCCGGGAGGTCTGCAAAATACTCCTCCTTGAGGTTTGGGAAGAGATAATTGTCCGAGGGATCCAAATCCAGTTACCAATGGATGCCAAAAGTCCGCCCGATTCCGCATCAGTAAGTCCAAACACTCTTTCGAAGTGCTCTCGCCTTCGTGTTTTTGGCCAGAAGTGAGCATGCGCGGCACCCAGCGGCAGGATAACTTTTTCATATCCAGAATATTGCCCAAAATATGACGTGTGCGCTCAGTACTAATCTTTGTGGTATCTGCTAGCTCGCGCCCCTTCCCTTTCCGGTCAGCCAACACTATTTCATGTATTTTTTTGACATTGTCCTCTGTAACCGCATCGGAGGGCCTGCCGCTGCGGACTTGATCGATAGTGGAGTTGCGGCCACCACGAAACTCTCGAAACTAATATTTGACGGTGTAATCTGACGGAGCATTAGCCCCATAATATTTATCCAACTTTTCTTTTGTTTCTTTCGCCGTTTTGAATCTCAAAAAATAATGTTTTATCAGAGAACGAAAATCGTTTTTGTCCATACTCAACATGATGCCAAACACGTCAACAACAATCACCTGTCAAAACAAAACTAAAGACAGTATCGCACTGAAATTTGACATGTCTGCCTAAATATGAACGGACTTCAAATCATAACCCTTTTTGCAGTAGCAGCGCATTCTGGCGGTCAAGGAGGTTACTTTTCACTCCACCTAGTACATAAGACAATGAGAATGTTTTAATAAGTCAGGGAGATCATTAATAAAGAGCAAGAATTTATTCTAGGGGCCTAAGAGACTTCCTTCAGGGACACCCGAGGAAACTAAAATCTTCTTTGGAAAACGATCACCTATAGAAACATATTGTATTCGTCCATGTAGATAAGATTCAAACCATTGCGTTAATGGACCTAATAAGTCATAGTCCTTCAATTTTTCTAAAAGAATAGTCAAGTTTACTTTGCTGGAAGCTTTAACAAAGTCTGTGTAAATTACTAAAGAATTACTACAAAAAGTTGAAAACTCCATTAAGTTTGATGTGGTTGAACGACCCATCCATCCATATAGAGGAATAACTTCAGCAGTTTTTAACGCAGACGGGAAGATACCACAATTAGCACTCAGATGAAATATACAGCACAGTATATCAACAATGAAGAAGGCAATTCGTTTAACGAGACAATTGGTTATACCATCCGAGGTACACGAGTTTTTATTGTTAAGATTCATTATACATTTATAAAGCTCAGGTGATGAAAAAGGTTGAAAAACAAAACTATAACTCTGTAATGCATCACCAAGATCCGTATATAATTCACAATTGCAATTCGTCTGAGTATGGCTGGGTTTGGAATTCGCTGCAATTCTCCATTCCTCCTTAATATTTCCTCTGCAGCTGTCAAATTTAATCGAATAAAAATTATCTCGACCAATAGCTATTTTTCTTTTCACCTTTTGGATCAATTTATTGTAATGCCGTTTTAGGATATTATCCTAAATTATCCACTGTTTTAATCGTTTGAGCTTAGTATTGCTACATGACTTGATAATGGTGGAATTTACAATATGGCATTTTAGTATTTTCAAAAAACATCATAAGCCAATGAAGGATCATTTTCTAAATAAACCAGCTCCCAAAGTTCAAACTTCGAATCACCATGCAATTTTTTCAAGTATTTTTTTGATGATTAAATTGTAAAAAAATATTGTACGGTTTTAAATATCTCAGAGTTTTAATAATTTCATCAATTGCAAAGTACCCAAATATCCGGATAGAGACCAATGTACTTTGAAAAAGTTCGTTCTGTGCTACAGTCCATATCCACTATATAAGAAAACTATAGTCGAGTTTGACAAACTATTCAAAATTCGTTTAATTATTGAAGAATTCAAAAGAAAGTGCTTTACAACTCCTACGGAAGAGTATCTATCTGTTGTTGAACAAATTTGTACCGCAAAAGCAAAACATCATGCTATCCCTTCCATTGAAGCCTCATAAATGGGGATATAAAGTTTTTGTTGCATGTGCTATATCTGGTTTTGCATACAATTTTGAAGTTTATGCTGGACTTGAAAATAATGCTGCTGAACGGATTAACTTTTAAGGAGCCAGACTTGGGATCAACTAGCAATATAGTCGTGCGCTTATGTCGAAAATTTTCCCGAGCAATTTTAACAATTTCCATACGTGCCTTCAACTTCAATACTATTTGCTAATACTGGGAACACTGAGGCGAAATAGGATACCAAATTTCAAGCTACCAAACGATAATGAAATGAAGAAGGGGTACCTCAGTAGAATTTGTTTCTGACTTTGAAGGAGTATCTATTTCCAATTTAATATGCTTCAACATGCTATTGTAAAAACCATTGTAGGAACTGAGCTAGTAGAGATTATTAAGAGGTTGGATAAAAAAATAAAATAAAAGAATATAATCGACACATTGGAGATGAAGATTTAGTGGATGGTTTTATCGGATGATCTAAAATTTCAATGAAGTCCAAAAAGCCGTTTTGGCTGCTATAAATTCATGACTCCTCAATAAGCGAACTTCAATATGCTACGAGGGGCGTTCAACACATTCTCGTTATCGGGATGAAGCCGCGGTTGTATATATAAATTGACTTATTTATCAAGTAATACTATTATTTTAGTGCATTTATGTAAAATTTCATATAAATGTGATTATTAATTCGCGTTTTATCTCTAGTTAAACAGAATCGTAATGGCAACTGAGACGATGATGGTGAAAATTGAGCATCGCGCTGTAATTAAATTTCTCACTAAGCAAGGAAAAAGTCAAAAAACTATTCATGAAGAGATGGTGGCTGTTTACCAGGGTTCCGCACCTTCATTATCAACTGTGCAAAAGTGGTCAAGTGAGTTCAAGAGAGGCAGAGAGAGCATTGAAGACGACCCCCGCTCCGGCGCCCCGGCTACTGCTTGTACGGGAGAAAGCATCAAAGAAGTCGAAAAACTTGTTCTTGAGGATGCCCGAATAAAGGTGAAAATGATGGCAGAGATCACCAAGCTTTCAATTGGTACCATTCACACCATTCTTCATGACCATCTTAACCTTTCAAAGTTCAGTGCAAGGTGGGTGCCACGAATGCTCACAGCGCCTCAGAAAAAAGTGAGAATCGCATGCTGTAGAGAGCTTTTGGAGATGTGTAGTGAGAACGTGGACGGTGTTATGGATCGAATTGTTACTGGGGACGAAACATGGGTCCATCACTATGACCCTGAAAGCAAACAAGAGTCCATGCAGTGGCATAAAAAAGGAACAGACCCCCCGAAGAAGTTCAAAGTCACTCCGTCTGCCGGGAAGCTCATGGCCACAGTTTTTTGGGACTCAAAGGGAATCTTGCTCATTGAGTACAAAAAAAAAGGTGAAACCATCAACGCCACATCCTACGCTTCCACTTTGCATAATTTGCGGGAGGAAATTAAAAAGAAAAGACGGGGTAAACTCGCAGCGGGTGTGTTGCTTCTTCATGACAACGAACCTGTTCACACGGCGCAAGTTTCCAAGGCTGCTGCGCGAGATTGTGGTTTCGAAGAAATCCAACACCCACCCTATAGTCCAGACCTTGCCCCTAGTGATTATTTCCTGTTTCCGGATTTGAAAAAAATGTCTTCGTGGAAAACGATTTTCGGATGATGAAGAACTCAAGTCGGCAATAAATGGAGGAGGAGGAAATTTATCTCAAGATGTAACAAATGCATTGATGTTAGGGGAGATTATATTGAAAAATAAAAACAATTTAAATTGAGTTCGCATTTTCCTTCATATCGATACCGAGAATATATTGAACGCCCCTCGTATGATGGAGATTTTGTTCGCATTCGAATCGAATCAGCAAAGACGCTTTACGATGTTGGTATGAGCTCATCGTCTTCGGTAAAATGTGGAAGACCCTCGGGAACTCCAGCAGTTTCTTCAAATGACGCTGCAAAAAATACAATGGAACCAGCAACACACATACCGATGTGAGATAAGATGCAGTCAACCATACGATTTCCGACATGTAAATTGAGATATTCTATATCTTGCCGAAAATGTATTCCAACAAGAACAATAATTGTTTTCAAAATTTTCATGAAAATTTGATTTTAGTATGTAATACAGGGAATCATTTGGAGACGACCCATTGCCTGGACGACCCACTGCCTGGACGACCCACTGCCTGGACGACCCACTGCCTGGACGACCCACTGCCTGGACGACCCAGCGAAATGACCACTTCAGAAGTTATCGGAAAAGTAGAAAATTAAATACTGGAAGATGTTCGGCTAAAGAACAAACAGTTGACAAAAATGATTTTAGTATCCGATGCAACCATTTTCAAGATCATTCATGACCACCTCGCCATGACAAAGGTCAGCGCAAGATGTAATCCAAGAATGCTTACGCCACCGCAAAAACAACAGCGCATTGCGCCTTCGCTTTAGTTTTTGAGCCTTTGCAGCAATGGCACGGATGGAGTATTGGACCGCATCGTTACCGGAGATAAAACGTGGGTGCACGAACCACTATGAACCAGAATCCAAGATAGCCTCCATGCAGTTTGAGAAAATTTCAGCACCGCCAAAGAAATTCAAAATATCTCAGTCGGCCGGGAAAATTGTTGGCACCATTTTTTGGAATACCGAGGGAATCTTACTCATCGATTATAAAGAAAAAGGTACTTTCATAATAGATGAATAATAGGCTACAATCTTAAAGCGTTTGCAGGAATTCATTAAGGAAAAACGAAAAGGAAAATGACCCAAAGGTGTCCTGTTCCAGCACTACAACGCAAGTGTCGAGTTGCACTGGCTGCCCTGCACGAGACGAGCCCCGAAGCCTTAAACCACCCACCCTACCGTTCGGACTTGGGCTCCCGCGATTTTTATCTCATCCCAAAAATAAAAAAAAGTGAAAGAAATTTACTAGCGATGAAGAAGTGAATTATCCAATTTTTGGGTATTTTGCCGATAAGCAGAGACCATTTCTTTTTTAAGTCACCCATAAATTTGTTCATAGATCCGGAAAATGGTTGAATATATTGAATAGGAAAAATAGCTCTGTACTCCTGTATCCTCTTCTTTCCCTTTATTCCGCGAACTTAAAAACTTCCCTATATAAAGAAATATAAAAATAAATTAGTTACAACATTAAGACTTTGCTAAATCAACTGCGTACTACTTCACATTTTATACAGATTTAATGCTTGATGTGTCATACATGGGCCAAACTATATTTTAGCTAATTATTATTACACACTTTGACAAAAGAATTATTGATGAGAAGCTGTTTTAAGTGTCAATACTTTAGTCAGGATAATTTTTATTCCAAGTTTTAAAAAATCATGCATGTAAGGGTTAATTGTGATCTGTATAATGAAAAAAGCTTTGAATTAATTTATGACTAATTAATATAAATTTTGTATTAAATTTGGGGGATTATCATGAATATAATAAGTAACCATTCCTGTACGCTGTACTGTATACAGTATACTATGCATTACATAGGTTACATGTAATTGAGCGCTCTCTCCTAGCCTGTAAAATGTAAGCGTATGCGTTCACTTTCTTATTATTAAAGTTGGTTTTAACCTCCTTTGGTTCATCCTTCTGATGATTACCAAAAAGCATATCCCAGAACTTTTCATTTGACTTCATAATTGTGAATACACGAGGGAAAAAATGTAATATACTTAGAATATGAGACTGCAACAGCTCATAAGTGCCAGCAACTGCAAAATCCTTCCCTATTATTTCATAACCTGCCACTAAGGGAATTTTCAGTTTTTAGTCACTCTCGAGACCACTCACACAAAACTTTCTCAAAGTCATAGTTCGCAGATACTGTAAATCATGCTGTTAAATGGCGTCATGTCGTTATTACCCCAGGTCTTATCACAATTTGACGCACAAACCTTAAACGTCTGTTTTCAATTCTCCAAGGATATTTAATCTTCAAACTTTCCCTGCGCTACAATTCGATCGTAAATAATTTCCGAAACTTTTTTCTGCCACCACCTATGGAAAAACTTTACACCATTAAGGGGGTAAACGGTTGAAAACAACGTCAAGAACTTTGAAAGTAGCTGGATTCAGCTTCAGTTCAAAACCCCACAACAATCCTATTCAATAGGTATGACGACGCTACTGCCAAAAGGTGTTATTAACCCGGTGAGACAGTTTTATTGCAATGCTATTCCAAATGGTTTATTTACTTCGAATCACTTTCTTTGAACGTCCATTAAAATAAATTGTGTCGTTTGGGTCCTTTCGAAGGGCCCCAAAGGATTTTTTAATTATTCACCCAACTCTACTTCATCGTAAATTTCGAGTTTTCCAACCGAAAACTTATTAACTGCGATTTAAATTCACATCGCAATTGTTGGTATTGTTTTAGGACCATGGTCATGAACTGTTTCCACGGTGTTCTATTATTGGGTGCTAAGGCTTTTTATAAATGATATTGGCCGCTATCGGAGTGTTCTACTTAAATAAATGACCCCCTTTAGACGTAATGCCAAATTTATATTCATTCATCATCACTGGAAAGACCAAATTAGCTCACAAAAAAAAAAATAATGTTACATCAAAATAGATTCGATAATCGTGTTTTAGTTTGGGCATGACGTACCTATTAAGTCCGTCCATTATCGTGAGACGATTTGTCGGCTATAATACCGAATTGAGGCGTTAACAATCTCTTTAATCATACTCGCACCACTTGGTCGATACAGGCTTCAAAGAGATTATATGGCTCCTCGCTACTGTAGCTGCTGCCCTTCAGATTGCTAATGGGCTTATGCTTGTCAGGACTGTCACCTCGGATTCTGTTTATGATATCCCGGACTCAATTTGTTTCCAGTTTTACTTACATTTGTCTATAGTAGCTGGGTATGGTCCTATTCCCAATGGGAATGCGTGTCTCCTGGTCGAGAGAAGCAGATATTGGAAATGACAAGTTGACATGAATTAATTAGTCTGGCTGTGTAGTTGGTCCTTGGTGATGTGGGAATTTCTCAGAAATTGCGAATAATTTTTGTTAACAAAATGACCTTGGCCTTGAGCTCACACATGGGAGCATATTAATAGAGATAGCGAAATAGACTTTTGGACTTTCTCTTCGATTTTTGTTTATATAAAATTCCTGCAATCTGATTTCCTATGAATAATGTAAAGATCCTTGGTGCCTTTGAAGACTAATTTAGAATATCGGGCATCGTGGACGACAGAAAAAGTGATAAACACAGTGTGGATTACATTATTTCTGCGAACGCACTCATGCTAGTAGAATTTTTCAGGGCACAATTAAGTAATAACCACTGAAATTATCTTGGGTACGAAAAAAAGGTATAAAGTACTGTGAGGAATTTTGACATCGAACACGTCTTTTCTGATGAAGAAAGTTCAAGTTCATTGTTCAAGAATGAGAAGTTCTCTTCGGGCACCATTAAACGTAGAGGACTAGTGGCAAAAATTCCCATCCCGCTAATAGAGACACCACAATTGATCCGCCCTGCTTCACGACAAGGAGACCCGAAGCGGAGAAGAAAAAATAAGCGCCTAGGAAGTGCTCGTTCACAGCACTCAGAAAAATGATAAAACATTGCAACGGACTCGCAATTGGTATTGAAAAGGACTACCTTCTCAAACATTACTAAAGGGAACGGAGACAAATGGCCACAAGAATAAAAGGAACTGGTAATATAATAACAAGCCCCGGAAATAAATAGACTTACTGTTGTGAGCCCATGTAAACGAAATAGGAACAAAGACCTTGTGCAGCCGAACAGTAAATAGAGAGACCAGGCTGTTGCCTCAAAATTGGTATCTTTAAGAAGTCCAATAGGACAGGCTGAGTAAAAAAAGGATACAAAACTGAGACAGAAGATAATTGCTACCGGCGCGACTAATCAAGAAACTACTGACTTCCCCGCTAACTTGGCTTAGGCCAGCAGCGCAACAAGCAAATTTGTAGTTTGGAGCTTGACTTCCCTTACTTCCCCGATAACAGCATGAGTAAATCCCTATGCATGCAGGCTGAAATTGCAAGTGTCTTATCAAACAGCAGCACAATACTGGTATGCTCACAGTCATAGAGCCAACATATTCAAATAGAAAAGTAAAAAAAGGAACGGAACCTGCTAATATCCTCGGAAAGTGATGTACTCACTGCTGGAGGCCCTGGCAAACGTTTAAAGCACAATGATCTTCGGAACAGCTGATGGAGTGTTCGGAACCTTAACATAACCCATAACCGTCATCCAAGAGGTGGGACGGGATGGATGGGATGGATGGGATGGATGGGATGGATGGGATGGATGGGATGGATGGGATGGATGAGATGGATGGGATGGATGGGATGGATGGGATGGATGGGATGGATGGGATGGATGGGATGGATGGGATGGATGGGATGGATGGGATGGATGGGATGGATGGGATGGATGGGGCGGAAGAAGGATGGAAAATTGTGGCATCTACTATAGAGAGTGTTACAGACAACCGACGCAACACGGACAGCGGCCGCACCACTTATTCGGATGCCAGAGGTGGGGAGACTAGAGAATAGTAGTGGTCTTCATGTACGTAAGCGAACTCCTAACAACGATTTGCGTAAGGACTAAACAAGCCTCATAAATGCCCACTCCCCGACAGCGAAGAAAGACGACGCTACCAAAGTAGGTTTCCATGGGCTCATCGGCAAAACAAGGCCAGAGGCACTTCTTCCAAACAGCAATCAGTACTCCTCAATATATTGGGGTTTGGGTTTCATCCCACCCAAACAAAGAGGAGCTATCAACAAAACGAAGTTCTAAAATTTTACCAAAAAATTAAACCAACATGCCAAGACTGTAAACCCCGAACAGAGATCTGAACAGGAACAGAAAGGACGGAACATGAAACCTCATACTAGATAAACAGCCGGTGCAGTTAAGTCAAAATAGTAACTTCCAAGCTTATGGTATATCTAACAAAAGTGCAGGACCCGATGGCTTAACTGCCGATCTGTTTAAACTAGCAGGCGATAATTCAATATACTTGTATTCAACTATTTCACTGATCTTAAACAAGGTATATCCTCTCAACTGGTAAGAATTCTCAACAACATCCGCTCCCCTTTCAGTGTTTAAGCTAGAAAAGTCCACCAAAGATTGCACTTTCCCCATACTGCAGATCTTCGAAACCACCTAGGAGTTCCAAGGAGTATATAGAGTTGAAACATACTGAGCCATATCTGGATTGGCATGCAAGTTATTGGAACGTGCAGAATGAGAGAGATTGCATGCTGCTCCGCCAAGATCGGTAAAACCAAAACCCAGAATTTTGCGAACTCACAAGTCAGATCCTGAGGCACCATTTTTCAAAAGTGTATTCAATTACTTGCATACATGGACCATTTCTTGTAACAGATTTGGGCTTATGAACATAACGCCCGAGTGAAACACTATCACGGTTAGTAAGCGCTTCCCTCAAACCAATATTCACAACATAACGCGGAGACCTCGTGATCAACCATATCGCACAAATTGCGATCCAAGAAAACCACTTCTCCGGTTTGATAGATTTCTGTCGGCGGGGACGAACATTTACTCGTACCACTTAATTATAAATAGTACGAGTAGACTGCATGCGGTTGCAAACATTTCGAACATCTTAAAAGCCAGAATATATTGTGTGAGCAAGTTCGACGGCTGACGGCTTCAGCCGCAAGAAATCGCTAGAATCTTTTCCGATCAACCATCACGGGGACCCTTTCTACCCGAACTAAATTCTGCGAACCAGTGGCAACATCAACAAAAACCCATTTGAGATGCCACTTCTGATTTCCTAGATTTCTGGCTTGCTCGACGCCAGCAGAAAACCAGTAACTCGAGCTTACCCAATTATATGCTTCGAACAGGAAGTAATGACCTGGTAAGTAGCACACGTTAACTGTTGCATAAAATACAGGCGAACGAAAGTGTTCGCGATGAATGGAACGTCAACATTGTTTACCACGGCAACTTCGCCAATAAGATTCTATCTATTGTGCTATATGAAGACGGAAAACCGTTTGTAAACACTTTGATGGGCTCATGTCAGTGTGAGACTATGGCAGATCCTGCAGCAAAATCATTCAATTCAGGTCGGTAAGCTCCACCTTTTTATCGATTTTAGATTCGCATATGATTGCATTAATAGCGAAGAGTTAATGACGATGACGATGACTAAATGTTTTATTATGGAAAGATTTCCAAGAAAAACCATTCAGCCGCAAACTATACTCGTATATATAATTCAAAACTATTGTAACAGTGACTATGTCATCAAATCTGAATTCAAACGAAGAGTTACACTTGCTAATCAGGGTTTTCTTGGCCTAAGAATGTAATAAAGTCTTGTCAAGGAACCCTGAAAAGGGAATCTTATATACTCTGTCCTGCTCTGTGGTGCAGAAGATTGGATGTTACTGAGGGGATTACACTATCCTTGTTTGCTTTGAATGCGAGATTCTTTGAATGATTTTTCATCCTCTCTGCGTTAATAAGATAAAACAGCAAACTATAAGCTGCACTAGGATATTGACCTTGTGAAAATAATATGCATAAGTCGCAAAAGTGAAAAGTCTGCATTGAAAAGATTGAGAAGATATTCATTTCTACCCAGAAGGACACCGGTGGGGAGAAAGACCTTGCCTAAAGTGGCACGGTCAAATGGAAAGCGACTGCAATCATCTCACAGTGCGCAAGGATGCAGAGGTTTGTTGGTTAATGCCCAAGTCCAATCTATACTATAGCGTTATCTAAGGTCGCCCATTAAAGGGGTTGAACGCTGACCACTCAAGATTTTAAAAGTCCGTTTTGTACCTGGCCTCGCTTCTAGACATATCTTTGCTAATAGGCGTTGAACTTGAGTGTTTTGAGATTGTTTATATTGCGTTAGTTTGTAGGTTGTGATTGTACATATGTACATACTCGTATATGTATATTTCTGTAAGAGAATATGGATGACGGAGTAAATCCATTACGTTCCAAAAAGCAGAAGGTTTTCATGAAAGATGATGAAATATTGAGAGCATTAGAAGACCACGATGATGACTTTGATTTTGATGAAGATGGCTATTCATCAGAGGACAAGGAAGACCAGCAGCTGACGCGTTTAAAAACACCACATGAAATCTCTGAATTAGATCATCGTGCACAAGAATTTTTTTTGGAATCACCACAATCAATATTGTTGGCATCACAAAATATTCATCAGGATGAAAATCAACCTTCGCCAGCAGGTCATGTACTGAATGGGTTACGACATTCGTCTTGAAAAAGGTTAGAGTTCACTAAAAATAATGAATTTCATGATGTTGCTAAGGGAGTAAATCCAATTGTCTATTATAATTAATTGTTAATGTTTTTTTTTCCGAAGAGTTTCTATGTGTAGAAACAAATGTTCAAAAAGAAAAAATATTTCTGTTAGATGTAATTGGAAGGAGATAACAATCTAGGTTTGCTTTTCCACAATATTTCTTTGAAGCGCTTAAAAGATTATTGTGGAATAAGGATAGGTTATTCTCTATGTATACCAATTTTCGGTCACCAGATAACTTGATATCGGCTTCTAATCATTGCCTGCATTTTACCTCTGAGTCGGATAGTGATGACCCCCTGTACAAGGTTCGAAAAGTGATTAAATACTTCAACACTAATAAGAAGCACTAACGAGAAATTATAATCATGTACTACTAGAAAACCAAAAACCATTTTCGTCTCATCCACCCGAATGAAACCGTTGTTTTTAATGTAAAATAAACCCAACTTTTCCTTGTTGATTCCACTCCTGGCTGACAGTAACTATATTCACGAAACGAACGAAAAAACGTTTTCATATCTTTTAGTGGAAACGAATAAAAAACGGAAAAAACGCAGAAAAGTTAAACCACGAGTACTTCCCCGATCGATATCGTTTTTTTCGTTTTTAACATTTTCTAAGTTTTTTTCCGTTTTTTGTTCGTTTGCACTAAAAAAATATAAAAACGCTTTTTCGTTAGTTTCGTGAATGTAGTTACTGTTAGCCATGGGCAGTATGTATCAGGGTGGAATCATGTTATTCGTTTTTTTCCTTCATGCGTTTTTCATATTTGCGGAACAGAATGATCCGTTCGCATACCTGAGTTGAATTTTGTGTATGCAAATAGATACTCTACTATATAAACTGTTTTTTTTTTTATGAAAATAAAACGGTTATGTCGTTACGAGATGAAAAACCGTTTTTTTAACTTGTTCGCTTGATTTATACCCACTCCTAGTGGCGCTCCCATTGTTCCGATTTGAGTTCTGTTTTTTTGTTAAGTTGGTAAATCTGTTCTTGACATTCCCTCTAAATCTTAGCATCATAGCTTGACATTTGCAAAAGTTACGTAGCCAAGAGTACGTCTATCCCTGTGTGTGTTGGCGATTTTTTACAATTTTAGAAATGGATTAAATTTTTTTTTTTTTTTTTTAAATTTGCAACAACGAACTTGTATCAAATTTTGCGTAAAAAATGGATTTAATGCTGCGCGAACGTTGGAAATGTTGGAAAAGTGTTTCGGCAACGATTCTCTAAAGAAAACAGTCGTTTACCAGTGGCACGAGCGGTTCAAAAGTGCTCGTGAGTCAATCGAAGATGATGAACGCAGTGGCAGACAATCGACATCGAAAACCGACGAAAACATTGATGAAGTAAAAGAAATGTTGGTCAATAACCACAAATTAACCATCAGAGAGATAGCGGAAGACTTAAACATTGCCTGTGGATCCGTCCAAGACATTTTGGTTAATGATTTTGGTTTCCGTCGTGAAGCAGCAAAGGTGGTGCCAAAAGACCTCAATTTCATGCAAAAAAGAAACCGTGTTGATGTCGCAAAAGAGATGATTTGCGAGGCTGAATCCGATCAAAAAGATCATTACTGGAGACGAGACGTGGGCTTATGAGTACGACACGCAATCCAGACATCAGGCAAGTGAATGGCGTTCACCAAATGAGCCGAGACAAAAAAAAACCACGTCATTTTCAGTCAAAAAAAGAAGGCAATGCTCACGGTTTTCATGGATTACAACGGAGTAGTGCATCATGAAATTTTGCCAGAAGGCCAGACAGTAAACAAAGAGTATTATTTGGGCGTTATGAGACGTTTGCGTGAAGCAATTCGCCGAAAGAGACCAGAATTGTGGGCAGAAAACTGGTGGATTTTGCACCATGATAACGCACCGTCGCACAGTGTGACAATTCGCACATTTAGCGGGATTTCATTCAAAAACCGACATGCACAAATGTAAACAAAAAATGGTTTCTCTTAAAGCTTAAACCTCCCACTGAATGACTGCAAAAAAAAAATTATGTTAAAAGCATGTGCAACAACAAAAAATGATATCAAAGATCAAGTTGTGTACAATTATTCATAAGAAGGTCAGCTTTAAGAGCAAGCGGTAAAGTTTTTTTTTCAAGTGGTACGCGAACCACTTAAGTAAAAGTTTAATTTTTTTTTAATATATATAATATCGTTGAATATTAAGGTAAGTTGCTTTGGGATAAAAAGTGTTTTCGTTAAAATTAGGGGTGCTTGAAAGTAAAAAATTTGTGATAAATTATGTGTTTTATGTGTTCATTAGACCAAAAGTGTAATTGTTCAGTGTTTTTCAAGGCTGAGACCATTTTTGTTTTAAAGCCTTATATATGCGGAACCAAAAAGTGTTTTGACTTTTTGCGCACAGGTGCGACACCCGTACTAAATTTTTCGTATTTTAAGGTGCAACCGAAATTACGAAAAAACTAATTTTTGATGTTTGGATTTCCAAAATCAAAATTAAGCGCTTCGATGCTGTATTTGCTTTCGTAATGGATTGTTTTAATAATTTTTCATTTTTTGAAGAGGTAATTAAGTCCTTTAATGACTTGAAAAAATTATGTTTGAGGTTTGAAGAAAAAATGGCTAAAAATAGTCGCCATAGAGAACGCTTCGAAAGAAATAATTGTGCCTGGTTAAATGAAACTTTAACAGTATCACAAACTGTTTTAGATGAAATTCCCTCTTCATCTAATGGCACCATGGTATTAGGAAGACCAAGAAAAAGCTTCGAAGAGTGCTGTGAGAAGGCCAAGGAGAGAAAAGTACAAACACTTCTAGATTCATTTGGCGCTGAAGAAATCAAAACTGCGAATGAAATAAACCTTAGGAAAGCTGGAAAGAGAAATACTGCTATTGCAGTTAAGCAATTACCAATATGTTCTCCAAAAAGAGGTTAAGCTCAAAAAAATGTTTTAGATTCTGTTTCCAATTTTAAAACTGGGCGTAAAGAATTGTTCCTGCTCATAAAATAGGGTTGCGATGGTGCTCAACAAAAACAATACAAACAAAAATTTTCATCAGGTCATCATTTGGATGCCAATTCAGCTATATTTCTTACAGGAAGAAAATAAAAAAGTGGTTTGGCAAAATCCTGCTCCATCATCCACAAGATACTGCCGGCCTATTAAATTGAACTTTGCAAAAGAAACGACAGAATTGATCAAGTTGGAAGTAGAAAATGTTACAGCAAGTTGAGATAAATAATGACAGCTTTCATATCCAAATAAAACCAATTTTCTTACTTACCATGATCGACGGCAAAATATGTACTGCTTTATCACATATAACTTCTTCGTCACAAACCTGTTATATTTGCGCAGCAAAACCATCTGAAATGAACAATTCAACCAAACTTTCAGAAAAGCAAGCAATGTCCTATGGGCTAAGTCCCCTTCACTCTTGGATCCGATTTATGGAATGTATCCTACATATCGCTTATAGATTATATGTTAAAGTTTGGCAGGTTAGAGACCAAGAGAGTAAAGAAAAGGTTAAAGCAAGAAAAAAGTTGATTCAGGATAAATTTAGAGCAGAAACTGGGTTATTGGTTGATATGCCAATCAACAGTCAGGCAATCCGAATGATGGAAACACGGCCAGAAAATTTTTCAGAGATGAGAAAAAAACTGCTGAAATAACAGGTATAGATAAGGAAATTATCAAAAAATTTCACATAATTTTAGAAGCGATTGGGCCTGGGTTTCCAATTGACATAGATGCCTTCGAAACATTTGCAAGAGAAACGAGAGAGCTATATATCAGAAAGTATGGCTAGTTTTGTATGCCAGTAAGTGTACATAAGGTATTACTTATTTCATGGGAAACAAATAATTTCTACTTGTATACTTCCAATTGGACAACTTTCCGAGCCAGCCAAGAAGCTAGAAACAAGGAAAATTGAAAATTTAGGGAGCTGTTTACCAGGAAAACCTCGCGAGTGGATATGAATACTGACCTTCTTAATAGGTTGCTAGTATTCTCAGATCCATTTTTGGTAAGTCTTCGATGCATTCCAAAAACAAAAAAAAAAACATTAATTGAACACGAAATTCTACAATTGTTAATAGTAATAAAATGCAAATTATTGGCTGTTGTATGTTTTTTTTTCAACACAACTGTTATAGATATGTTTACAGAATTTATTACATTTCATTCTATGAACAATTCTCATAAAAGTAAGTAAAAAACATTTTACAAAAACATTTAAATCCAAGCACTATTAATTTAATCCCGCTAAATGAGCGAATTGTCACACTATGCGTAATTTATTATTCGTAGTTTTTTTACGAAAAATGCAACAAATACCATCCAACAGCCACCAAATTCACTTGATTTGGCTCCCTGTGACTTCTTTCTGTTCAATCGAATTAAAAAACTACTACGGGGAACGCGTTTCAGCCGCCGAGAGGAAGTAATGGCAAAATCGCAGGAAGGACTGATGGACATACGGAAAACCGAATATAAAAAATGTTTCGAGGTTTGGATCCAGCGCTGGAATAAGTGTGTTGCAGTCGATGGGGATTACTTTAAAGGGGAAAATATACATAGATTTAGATGAATAAACTTGCATTTCCAATTTTCTGAATACAACTTTTTGATCAAGGTTATATGTTAATTTCAGTGTTTGTGTCAGCGTGAAAAAAAATTCTGGTATCACCGGAACGGGTCATGCAGAAAAAGCTGTCATGGAATTACTAGAAGAGGGCATGAAGTTTGCGGGGACAATTGCCATGATAGTTTCAACTTGTCAAAAAAGTTATTAGATAACGGTACTTACTGTACTGACCCCCTCACGCAAAGATCTGAAAAATTATTCTAAGGGGGTGACGCACATTGAAAAAAGGTGAAAATATATCCATGTTCGAAATGAAAGGACCAGCGCCTTGTAGGTTATATGTCTACGCAGTATGATGAAAAAATGGTACCTGTTGGAAGCAAACGTGACCAAATTACCAATAAACTGGAAGCTATACCCAAATACAATGAGTTTATGTCAGTAAATGATCGACTAAACCAGCTTCTCTCAAAATTTCTCTTGCGAAAGAAGAACTCTCCGATGGTACTCGTACATAAGATATCTATCCACACAATAAATGTTCAGGCCAGCGCAAAATGAACTTACATATACGAGTATGTGTGTTACAAATGAACTGCTTCAGGAAAAATGTTCTCGAAGGTCCTGAACTCTAAAAGAGAACATAAAACATTGCATCAAAAAAAAGAAACTTAAGGACAAGGACGACTAAAGCGAAGATCATGATGTAAATGCACGAGTATGTACCAAGAATAAAAGGCGCAACAATTTGCCATAGTATTTGTGAAGGGCTAGCATTATGTGTTAAATGATTCAGTTATTACCATTTTGAGTTACAAAACTTAAATTGTTTACTTTTAAAAAAGTTGGAAATGTTAAAAATTGATTTATTCCTAAGTGAAACATTTTTTAATATTTCAAAAAAACTTTATGGAAAAATTTTATCACGCAGAATTTTCCTCTCAAGGCAGTCAAGAGTACCTTCATCCATTTTTGATAAAGTCAGTACCACTGCGCCATAGAGCGGAACTGGGATTATTAGGGTCACAATTGCCTTCTTAGTCCAAAGACTAAGTAATATTTCAATATTACCGGGGTACGCGGGTAATTGGCCGAACTTTCGAAAGATTGTGCCTCTTGTGAGTTTAGCAGTATTCTTTCCAGAATGGTGATAAAGAAATTACATTACAGCGCATCGCCTTGTCTAATTCCTTCTTTGACAGCAAAAGTACCGGTTTAGTCGTTACTCTACAAATGGTATCATATGCGGCCTTAAAATAATGAAAAGATCGTGGGTAACGATTTGAACTTCGTGAGTATTCCCCATATTCCCCTGTCAGAGTTTGAAGATTTGGTCTGAAACCGCACTGATAGGGGCCAATCAGGTTGTTCTTCGTGAGTTTTTCCCAGCATCTGCCGTAGTGTGAAGATTTGGTCTAAAACACACTGATAGGGGCCAATCATGTTGTTGGAGCAAGGTTTCGGAAACTCACAGCAGTTGAGGATGTCTCCTTTTTTGTGGATAGGGCATACGGTGCTGAGATTCCATTCATCAGGCATACATTCTTCTGACCATAACTGAGAAATGAATTGGTGCATGCTCACCACAAAGTCATTTCCATCAGCTTTGAATACCTCGCCCGTAAGTCCAGCAATTTTGTTGGATTTTAACTTGCATATTGCTATCCTTATATCTTACTTCGCTCTGGTCAGGTGGTAGGATTTTTGGCTGTCATCGTCTAAGTTAAATGGTCTATTCCGTCTGACGGTGGCATGAGGGAATGAGGGACTTCTTCGCCCTTAAAAAGGCCGCTAGAAAAGTTTTTCTTATAGTGGTGTATGACTCCACTATAGGGTTTATTTCTTCATCTCTACAGGCTTCAGGGCCGTTCTTCTTACCTTGATACGTTACTTGTATCTGACCTGTTGGAGTACGACGACCTATCTACATCTTCGATTTCGCGTTTTTTTTTTTCTTCCGAAGCCGATGTTCTTCCCGTCTCATATGCTAGCAGAGCTCACGAACAGCTCACGCCCTTCGTTGCAGCAGCGCTTTGTAGGCTGCATGTTATTTCCGGCATTTTTAATCAAACCATGGATTTCTTGGTGATGGTCGTGAGAAACCCAGCACATCAGCAGCGGCATCAGCAGCGTTGCCATTGATCTTCGGTACCTGAAGCTGGCGGCATAGGAGTTCTTAAGATATTAAGGGATATGCATTCGGCGATGATTCTGGTGGCCTCTTTCATTTGCAGCTTTTCTACGTTATATCTTCTCACAGTAGCTCTTCTTTGTTGCTGCGCTTGGCAAATCCGCAATTACACTTTGACTGAAACAGGGTGGTGATCCAAGTTAGTGTTGGCTACACGGAACATTCGGACGTCCAGAATATTCGAGGCATTGTTCACTCCGTTCGTAAAATGAACATTCTGGTTTAGCGTTTCATGATCCGGAGATCGCCATGTATCCTAAGATGATGAGATAACCATATTCTCGCCTAAGTGAAATTTCGTTCGCTGCAAAGTCAATAAGCCTATGTCCGTTGCCAGTTGTAATGTCTGTAGGCTGTGCTTACTAACTGTTCTGCAAAAGATGTCCTACATTCCTATCCTGCCATTAAAATAGCCTAGTACGGTTTCAACATCATTCTTCGGACCTTGCTCATATGTATTGTCGAGGAACTCGTAGAGAAATTATTCAGTGGCGTCGTCCTTGTCTCATGTTAGCGATTTTAGCCTTGAGACGGATTATCATCAGACGCCCGATCACGTGTCGGAAGCTTAAGACTACTTGCCTAATTCTGCCGCATATGGCAAACCCGTATCCTAATAAGCGCTGTTTCTTTTCACTATAGCAATCAACATATTATATGTACATATATCATAGTTTTCATCCTCCTTGTGTCCTATGATATCTATGTGATAGCAGTCAATGGGCTCAGCTAATGATTCGTGTCCTTTAAACGTTTGCTAGAGTCGTCAATAGTGAGACCATTTTAATCCGAGGCCATTAGCTGGTGCTCCACATAATTTAAATTCTCCCGTATAGAGTTGTAAGCAACGGCGTGGACCTGTACACTGCTGCTAGCCGGGCACGCCCTTGCCATTTTAGCCTACTTTATCTACTATTATACATTTTGAAATTCATGAAAAGTCGTTATGTAGCGTGACCTGATCTTTTATTATAATCACACGCAGAAGTCAACGTGTAACAGCTAATGTCAAGAAAATGAAAAGTAAAACAAAGCACCGAAGGTAATCTTTTTCAGATGTATTAAAATAGTTTCACAAAGAATTTAGCCTTTTCATCAACTTTAAACTAAAGCCCAAAGATTTGTTTGTCCACCTTTTCCACAGATTTTCGGATTTAATTTAGCATCTGCTGACTTAACTGAATAAGAAAGTTTCTTAAAAGGACATCATTTAACATAATCCAGTTCAGCTTCATAATTTCGTACGTGAGTTTAATGTAAATTCAGTGTATCTCCTCACCCCAGTTTCGAAATTACCTCCGAGAGACCATTTTTCATTTTAAATGCTTTTAATTTTTATTTTAATTAATTCATTAATTCTTATAGAAAAAAAATGCTTAAAAATTAGCTTAAATAACTTACAGATAATCTTATTCAAACTTACTGGCCCCATGCGGGCACTCTAAGTTGAACATAATACTTAATCTATGTCTTTCGACGTTTCTTACAGTCTATTTTTATTTTTGTTTTTACATACATTTTTGTTTTAACACTAAAACTGAGAAAATGAATTTAATATATCCTCTTCTGCATCCTATGCCACTACAACTGCTTATCCTCCATAAATTTTATCCAACTGTTTGTCTAAATAGCATGCATATAAATTAAATTACACATTTTTGAAAGCTCACTCAAAATCAGCTCTTTTCTGAAAATTGACTTCAAGCCAAACACATCAACATACAGCCTTCCACAGACATCCCAAACCTACCCGCATATGTTAGGTATCATACTCATACCTTTTAACTGAATTTGATAGAATTATTTTCAAGTAAACAACAACCCCAATCCAGATGTTGACCGTAAAACCTAAAATTTTAATTAACAACCCCTTACTGACCATTCCATTCATGTTGGTCAATTTCACACTCGTAAAGTGTGAAAACTTGCCCATACTGTTGGAAACTCCCTTGTCAGTTGACCACAACGTTATTTGGTCATCATAAACAAAATCCTAACCCTTGCAATCCACAGGTATACGGGAGAAATTTAGGAAAGCACGCTTGTACTCGTACTCGTACGTGGCGAAGATAGGTATGTCATATGCAAATATTTCATCCCTATCCTGTCTGAAATGCGTGAGAGCCGTTTTCGTACTCTGGCACTCGGTAGGAGGATGATCATTCCTCTCATTCCAGTTGCCAGGTTACCTAACTAATGGTTGGCATGGAATTGCTCACTTTGCTTCATTAAACATAATTCATTTGGTCGTTGTGTCGTGTTTGCGTATTTAACTGCGCATAACGTAGCAACCTAACAACTTTGAACTGAAGGGTTTAATCGGGGATTGCAAAATAAAAAGGGTAAACCCCCATTTATATTTAGCGCACACTTATTTTGAGTCATTTTTAGGACACAATTCTGCAATTTAAGAACGAAGGATGTCCGGGGATTAACTAAGTTAGCGAGAAATACAACATACATAGCACGTGTAAGTTAAGTTGGCTTTAAATATTCTTACAGTCAACCCTGAAAGACTTTCAAAGAAGTTGAGTCTGTTAAATGACCTCAAATGTTGAATAGCGGTTTTTATATTTTATTCTCATCGAAAACACGAATCGGTGTCATTGGGCGGAAGGCGGAACACATCCATAGTGCTCATTAATAGGAAACCTAGTTACGGATCTTAGATTGATTTTATCCATCCGACTTTTTTCACTGACCATAGGACTACACCACCACCACATATCTGAATCCCTTAGTTTGATGTAGAGTCAAGATAAGCACATGCAGCAAAACAACTAGCCTGTGAAGAGGAGGTCAGACCGAGGAAATGGAGTGGTGCTTCTCCAGAAACAATGATCGGAAGTTTTACCAAAAGGTAAAAAGAAAGTGTAACAAGATTCAGACAGAAGCTTGAAAAGGTATGCTGAGGATATGGACAAATTAATTCTGCAGACTGTCAAACAATGGGGACGAGTAAAACCGCAATGGAAGGCAGAGCGAACTATGTATTTCACTTGAGTGATGAAAGTAGAGATTTCCTACTACGGGCCCGGAGCTTCCTTCCGAGCTATTTAAGACAGCAGGGGATGACCTGTTAGGGAGCATACATCAACTCATCTCCAACAGTCGGTTGGGGAGAAGTATGCCTGATATCAAGGTCATTCGTTCGAACCACAAGAAGGGATCTCCTCAATATTGCATGCCAGGTCTTGACTGCTGTATTCTGTGAACCCCTCAAAAAATTTGCCAGGAATCTGAATGACTGCTTTCAGTGCGATTTTAGCCATGGTTATGGATTTCAAGGCCTCCTTCAACAACATCTATGAAACGAGCTATACAGAGCCATGCCTTGCTTTGGCACCCTTGGCAAAGTATGTCCTTATGTCGATTATCACGAAAAAAGGCTTTCTAAGCTCCCCCAACTATAAGAGCATCTGTTGTATATTTATAGCAACTCTGTAACTATAATTAAATAAAGTAATAAAGATGTCATTCGTGAGTGAATTGTCAAGCGAATAACACATAGCGGAATAGAAATAGGAATTGATAGTTAAAAGAAGAAGATAAGTTGAAACAGAAGAAAATATTTATGAAGAAGATTACTATTAACAGTAGAAGTAAAGAGACCGAAATGACCACAAGTGGCCGTAATTTTGATGTGCAAAGACCAGACTCCTTACAGATAAAAGGGACCTTTCGGGTTTTTAAACAAAATTATGATGTATTTTCTATTGGGATTGGTTTTAAGGAAAGGAGTCCCAGAAATTTGGTACATTTTTGAGTGCTTATGGCCCAGAGACAGTAGAAATATTTAACACATTTAATTTGAGCGAAGAGGAAAAGAACAAATATGATATTGTTGTAAAAGCGGTTTAGAATTTCGGTTCATCAAGGAAAAGTTCAATGTATGAGGCATTTAGAAAACAGGAAGTGGCGAGCCACTTGAGGGATATTTATTAGATTTAAGGTTACTTAAAGGCTGTGGATACGTCAATTCTGATTAAATGACACGAGATAATATTGTAATCGGTACAAACACTAACAAGTTCCAGAAAAAGTTTCGTGGAACAGAAAAACTGAATTTAGCTAAAACTTCCTGCAAAGAAAAGTGGAATTCTTAGGACATATGGTAGAAAATGGCCGAGTAAGTCCATCACCTTGTAAGATCAAAGCAGTAGACAATTTTCCAGAACCTAAAACCATAAAAAATGTTCAGGCATTTCTTGGTCTAAGTGGATTTTTTAGAAAATTATCAAACTTAACTAAAAATAATGTAAACTTCCAATTTAATTTTCTACATCCTTCAATGAACTGAAGAGAGCACTCATAAACAACCGTGTTCCAGCTATTTATCTATATTGAGGTGAACACTGATGCGTGTCAGGGCGGAATTGGAGGGATATTAATGCAACAAGATTCATATGAAGTCATTTCCGAAGGCCGAGGTAATCGTTACACAGTTCAAAAATTGTTGTTCATCATCGGAAGGCCAAAAAAAAACGACAACAAGCAGCGAATATATAAAACTATGTAGACAAGAAGCTGATACTGATCCCAAAGAAGACTCGTCCGAGACGGACGATGACTCCCTGACAAATGTAGAAAGCACGCCACACCACAGCATAATCCCCCTTTAATCAAACCATTGGTAATAACCAATCACCATCATCATCATCAATCATGTCATCTCCAATGCGATAATTGGAAGATATAAAAGCCAGATATACAGGGTCTTCCAATAGGGATTTCCGAAGTTTGACAGTTGATAGCGGTCATATTGTTGAAGCTACATCTGCCAAATTGGCTGTCATTTATTCAGTCTGTTCTGACAAATCATCATGGATGGACATAGCGTTCGACAACACATGCAAATGATAAAATTGTTCTATCAAAATGGGTGTTGTGTTCGGGCAACGTTCCGCGCACTTCGCCCATTTTACGGTGGTCATAATCGTCCTATCGAGAGGACTATTCGCAGTTCGGTGGATAATTTCAAGTCCACTGGTTATATAAGCGATAAACCAACAACTGTACGTCGACGAAACGCAAGATCTGCCGATCTGAGAGTGAGAGTGTGCAGGACAATCCGAGGCAGTCAATTTCGCTTTGCTAACAAGGACTTGGCCTTTCGTATAACACAACTTGGCGAATTTTGCATCGTGACTTGGGCCTGCAGCAGTATAAAATCCAACTGATCCAGGAGCAGAAGGTGAACGACCATAGACAAAATCTGTTCGCTGAATCGGCTCTGGAGCAGTTGGAACGTGACCCTAATTTTCATCGAAAAATCATCTCCAGCGATGAGGCCCATTTCTGGAGGTACTAGGTACGTCAGCAAACAAAATTATTGAATTTGGGACGATATTAATGCACATGAGAGAGCGCCCGATGCATGCCCAAAAATGTTTGGGCTGGCGGCGTTATCGGTCCATATTTCTTTGAGAACGACGTTGGCCAGGCCATTACGGTCAACGGCGAGCTACCAACGGCGAGCGATGATTACCAACTTCTTTTGGAGTGAATTGGATGATATGGACACCAGCGACATGTAGTTTCAGCAGGACGGGGCTATCTGCCACACAGCTCACGCCACATTGGAAATTCTGCACGAGCGATTCGAGGGCATAATCATCCCACGTGGAGGTGATGTGAACTGGCTACCGATATCGTGCGATTTTACCCCGCTAGATTTTTCTTTGTGGGGTTTCCTGAAGTCACAGGTATATGCGAATAAGATACAAACCACAGCGGAATTCAAAGCCAACAAAACCCATCAAATTAAGCCTGATTTATGCGCCAGAGTCATGGAAAATTCGACATTCGTATGCGAGCCACCCAGAGAAGCCGCGGGGAACATTTGAACGATGTTATATTACGTAAATAATGGCATTGATAGGCCTTTCAAACGAATGAAAAATTTTGATGATAATATCTCACACACACTTTGTTTTATTAGAATTTAAAGGTAGGAAGCCCTCAACGAAAGTCCCTTTATAACAGCGAAATTTCGATTTGAACAGCGCAACTTATTTTGAAGTTTTGTTGTCAGCCGCTTGGAGTTGGCAAAAAATCAGAGTTTCATCTCATAATATTATATTAGGTACGAATACACCTATAATTCATTTTGGTTTCACGTGGCTTTGCATAAAGATTTCAGGATGATGATTCAAAACACCCTGGCATACGTTCTTATAAAAATGTTTGCAAGCATGGCTGATTGGGGGGCGCATTTCTCAATATCATACTGATCTATGCCCATACCTCTTTTGAGGGCAAAGTTGATATCACCATACGCCTTCTTTGCCTGTCCCGAAAAATTGTTGAAAGTTATGTCCGATGCTAAGTATTGTTGATAGATTACTATTTATTTATTTATTATTTTCAAAAATAAAAACTGCATTAATAAGTGCAAGTTCGGCGCCTTTATGGTGCACATCCTGGAAATTTTTTTTTTTTAAGATTAAAGATGTCGCAGTCTCAACCGGAGCACAATAATCATTCGAAGTGTATAACTAAGTCTTGAATAAGACTGACTAGATAATGACATTTGAGTTTAAAAAATTCGACCTGAAAAAAAGCAATGAAAAAAAAATGCATTAATTTTTTCTAATGCTAATGAAATATTGTGGGCATAAGCAATACCAATTTTGTTTCCAATGCTGTTGTGACTAGGTTCTGAAGCTACCATTAAATGGATACCTTTTTATCCTCTCATTTACGTTTATGGTCACTTCTGGTGTCCCAGAAGGGAGCTGTTTAGGTCCCATTCCTTTCACTTTAACTATTAACAAGTCATTAAGCAATGCCCCAGTTAATTTACGACGAAAACATTTTATTCTCCAAAACTATTTCTTCACTCTAAAACTCTATTCTCGTTCAAGAAGTTTTGATAGGTTTTCCACTTGGTGGCTGATTACAGTTTAATACCGCCGTATGTCAATCCATGACCATGTCATGTTAGTGCAATCAATCTCCTCCTCGACTTTCTCTCCTCAGCGACCAACCAACATCCCAGAGTTGGCGACAGATATGGCTCGCATATTGATGAGATAATCCTTGAAGTCAACTCATCATTGAATTTTATCAAACGATGGTCGAAAGAATACATTACTTCGCCCGGACCCTACTTGAAAAAGTGCTACTTCATATATCCCGAATCGAGAATATTCAATGTCGTTATATTCGATTTGATCTTCGATGTGTAACCTAGGGTGGCCATTTTATTTTACCACCATATCGTGACCGCCTCAAACCTATGACCTTAACTATCCTCGAAAACCACAGAGACGTATATCTTAATATTCAATTGCATCAACAATCGTTAAAAGAGGGACATTAAGCAGAATGGAATGACTTAGAAAACCTAATGGCTAAGTCGAAAACCTAGACTGAGTCGAGAGCAGAGACCGTCCATACCATGCTTAAGGCTCACTTCCAAGTCAGTCTTATCTGAGTCCGATCGTGCGGGAGAACTGAAAAACTCAACGCGCCATACCTGGTATCTATCACTTTTTTGTGACATAGGTACGAGTATACTATGTTACAAAAAGACATAGACTATCTAATGGAAATATGAAGAGGACTTTTAGGCCACTGGGACTCATATCGAGCGCCTGGAAACAATAAGAGTAGCCTTTATAAGAAAAATCGGAAAAGATGACTACGCGCTCACCAAGAGCTTCAGACGTTACAGCATGACTCCTCTCATTTTGAAGGAATTGACGAGATTCTTGTACGCAGCGGTTCTGCGAATACAAACTCAATTTAAACTGCAATTCCTGCTTGTGCAGAGGATCTTCCGAGACTGTGCTTTAAATTTGTGGGCAGAACTGAATTCACACTCTACAAGAAAGAATGCGCCCTAGGCAGTTTCACCTACATTAAGGATACTTTCGATAACGCAATTTTTGACGGCTTATGTATGTAGATCGGCCAGATAACATAGTATAGACGAATCACTGGTTTTGTAGAAAAGAGCACTGATTGCGGATGTTGACTACGACCAATATCCTATGGAAATGGTAAACAGGGGTTGCCTGCACTGCTGCGTCCTGTTTCCGCTGCTTGGAATGATCTAAATGGTTTTATAGTTGACGCTTAGGCATATGATGATGATTTAGCTGTACAGTCTGTTGGATAATCCTAAAAGACTGTATTCTTGCAACCGTAAGCTGTTCGATACGTAATCAATTATTATTGCACTAGAAATGGACTTTCAATCAATATTCTACAAAAGTGGAGTTGATCTATACAAATGAGGAAATCTTGGATATAACTTTCTCGGGCTGAACATGTCAAACATGCCGAAAAACACCACTGTCCGGTTTCTGGTAGAGAAGCTTTCGGCAAGGCATAAAGCTTGTTACCGAGGAGGGTCTTTTGGATCAACAGAGATATAAACATTTAAACCAATTGTACAATCATATGTGTCAGTTGTCTGTTGGAACCACAAGACTCAAAACACTGCTGTTTTTAAATAGACTCCAAATAACGGCCTATCTTTCCTGCATGCGGTTTTCCCTAGTACTACTCACGCACTTATGAAACTTCCCTCCTTGGGATTCATATCATAAGCCGCACTCTCAAAGTCATTTCCCTTAAAGGCAAGTGGTCTTTGGTGCAACGCACATCAGAACTTTTATGACCTAGCGCGCGGACTGTACTAGTGGCACTACAAATCCTCATGCTCTAACCAAACCCACCTTTGTCATGATTAGAAATAATTTCGTCGAATATGACACTAATTTCTTTCATGGGGACGGCAACGTTAGAAAAACGAAGATATATTTGCAATTTTAAGAATGGGTGGAGTGGTCAAAGTATTTGCGTCTATAGGAACAGTCAACCTGAGATTTAGGTCTTACTGAACCATTTCATCACTTCCAAGCTAGTTTGAGAACTCAGGGATTCTCTGAACGTAGTGGGAAGGATGAATTCACTGAGTCTTTGTTTAAGTTCCAGGACACAATGGGATCGCCGATAAACTTACTTGGCAATGTTTAGACAGGAGTTTCTCAGCACCCAAAGTTGCTTCAGGACTGCTAAATATATACTCCACGGCGTCTTTAAGAGGTCAATGGTTTTCATGATGTTGGAAATACTGTAGACTGCTTAGTGGCATAGCAGCAGAGCACTACGCTTTTGTTTAGTACCTAACACTGCCAGTCATAAGTGACACAGCATACTGCGAGAGAGTGCTGGCGATACCACGGAGCACTATCCCTGTGAGTGCCCGGGTTACTTTCTTATCAGGCTACTGGTACTCGACGCTCATACGGTGGATGGGGTTACTATGAGCACTTTATGACTGAATCTATGTCTTTGTCTGAGTGCCCTCTTAGGAAAGAAAGTGGGAAGAGTCCAACAAACAAAATGGATTTGCCAAGTAGTGACATCTGGAATGTTATAACAAATGACCGACCAAAATTGTCTTCTATTTCTGAGACATTGCAGTATTGTTTGCCTCAACTTCTAGTCGCACTAATCCTATCGGGTCAAGGAAAAAAACCGTATGTTCATACGTCGAAAACGGGCCACAGATTCTTCAGATCTTATCCGAAACACACTTCCTTGACTTGACGACAGTTCCAGAAGCCCAAGAAGACCTTCCCCAGAGAAGAATAAATAGACCGCTCAGAGAGGACTGGCAAAATAATATGGGCAATCAACTCTTTTCAACCCTTCAAAGCCACTGTTGAAGATTGAATATTCCCAGCTTTACTACAAAAGGGTATCCCCCCAACTGCTACCTGTACTAATTAACTTATTCAGAGTTAGCTACGAGTGGGGATATTTACCAAAAAAGTGGAAGGAGGTTGCTGTCGAAGGTAGGACGCAGACCGTCTGAACTACCAGCGTTATATAGCCTCACTTCCTTTTTCCTCAAAACTATAGAAAAAATACTCGACAGACATATCAGAGACGGGGCACTTCAAATGAACTCCCTTCACAAATACCAATATGACTATCAACCTGGAAAATCAACCACATACGCCCTACAGAATCATACCACAAGGATTGAAAAATCTCTCAGAGATAAAGAGGTCGGTTGTTCCCTCGATATAGAAGGAGCATTTGACAACACACAATTCTGCCAGACATATAGAGGCATTCAAAACATGGGAGTTAACGACACCCCATGTAAATGGATAAAATGTATGCTAGAGGATAAAACAATAAAAACCTCATTAAGCAGCAATAAACTCAGTGTAATAGCTACAAAAGGATACCCTCAGGGAGGTATACTATCACCCCTGTAATGGTCCATCGTAGTTAATGAACTATTGATTATACTTAGCAATGATAGCTTCCATGTCCAAAGATATGCCGACGACATTGCTATCCTAATCAGAGGTAAATTAGAGAACACAATCTCGGATTGCCTCCAGAGGGCTTTGAACCTAGTTGCTGAATGGTGCATCAAAGTTGGCCTAAAAAACAAGCAGTCCAAACTCAACAAATTACAGAGACTAGCCTGTATCTGTGCAATTGATGCAATGAAAACCGCACCAATAGCTGCGCTCGACGTTATCCTAAACATTCCACCACTTCATCTGGAACTCATGAAAGAAGCAATGTTAAATGCGGACATGGTCATCAGAGAAGATGAATCCAATTCCAAACTAGTTCACGCTGCAATTCTTAACGAATTCAAAAAAATACTAACTACTTGGAATATTTGGAATACTTAATAGACAAATATCTACCACGATATAATTTTCGGCACAACTTTAAGGTTGCATTTCCAGACCGGCTTAACTGGGAACAGGAAAAACCAACATTTGCCAAGGACTCACATGTATGGTACACAGACGGATCTGGAGTGTACTGTCCTCGCACTAAGGCATCCATACATGCCACTATGAAATCCATCTAAACAGGCATATAACAAACAAAAACACTTATATTCTCTCCGACAGCAGAGCAGCCCTACTTGCAATTAACGCCTTTGAAATAAAAGCAAAACTGGTCTGGGATTGCCTTCAACTCCTACAATTACTCTCCCCCATAAATAAAGTTCATCTAATTTGGGTGCCAGAACACAGCGGACATGAAGGCAACGAAAAAGCTGACAATTCTGAGGAAGTATTAAAACCTGGCTAGAGGAAAAGAAGCTTCATTTCTGGAGAGAAACCGAAGGAAACAAACAAGCCAAAAACTTTATGCCAAGCTGTTGCCACAAAAAAAGCAAAACAACTATTACAACTAAGTAGAAGTCAGATTCGAGTGACCCCAGGATTTCTCACAGGACACTGCCGTGTGAAAAAAACACCTGATGATCATGGACATAGCGCAAGACAATAGATACAAACTGTGCAACGAGGACATGGAAACAGCAGAACACATACGATGTGACTGCAGTGGTTTAACCAAAACACGTCAACCATACCTTGAAGCTGTGGAAATCGCTGCCAGCTCATCTAAAGACGTAGTCGCCTTCCTAACAAATTGCGGCATCATGGATGAGCTCTACATGGATGATATCAGAATAGGCCCATCTGTGGCCGCAGTGATCTAGGATTCTTTATACTACCTCCCACAACAATCTAAATCTAAATCTAGTCATAAGGAGTCATAAAGAGATTTGGCACATTTAGCATAGGCGCCATTTTTAGCTCTCGACCTACTACCTACCTATGGGCGAAAAGAATCAGGCTAACAAAGGTCATCCAACGAGTTCTATAGCACCTGCACAAAGTTTGGTGTCTGCCGATTATCACTATGAAAAACCTGGGTCGACGTGCCGCAAAAGGCTGTGGTGTGTGAAAATAGTACTCTAAATCAGCAATTATTGTATAAGTGTCTTGTAAATCGTTGGATCTCACTGCCGAGCTACTTACAGAAGTGAGGGTTGCCTTAGTAGAGAGAAAACACCAACACTCAAGAATGAAATATCCACCGCCGGTTACATCTGAATATTTTCGCCTTCATTTGGATATTTCATTACGTGGGATTGCCTGATTAACCCAGACATTCTGCTACGATAATCGATACTGACCACCCACTCTTCGAAATAAGGATACGTTTAAAAACTTTGAGTAAACAGTAAAAAATTCAACTAACTAGAATGCTGGAATATTGAATGCAATATTTTTATTTTACTCAAATAGAACACTGCTTTTAATATGTCCTTTCACTCATATGTACATCTGGAAACAAATTGATTAATCTCAAAAAGTGGTAAAAGTGATTATTTCCAGGAAGTTCTCTGCAGATTCATTTTCTGTCAATCTTTAAACGTAAGATATTCCAATTTTCTTTGTTTCTTCTTTCGCTCATTCAAATCATAATTTATTTCAAATTATTTTTCTTTTTGAATTTTAATGAAAAAGGACTTCTGTTCTGTCATCATGCAGCATTTATTCGAGGATCTCCTTCATCACACCAATCAAATTGTGATTCCCGGAAAGTTACTTTGGAATAGAAGCACTGCAATACAATCAGTTATAAAGCATACTTGAATGGAAAGTAAAAAAAATTAAATAAAACAGAGTTATAAAGAAGTACGAGTATACATACATATAAGAGGATCCACAACTACACTGAAGTATCCGTCATCTTTGTTTTTATCGATGTTCTATCCCCTTAGCGTTGGGGGGTTGCCCGGAAAAGCATTTCCCATGCCACTCTCTGACTCGTCTTAAATTACAAGCAAAATATTTATGCATTTCATAAGATGATTTTATCCATTTACGTGGCGGGTTAGACGGGAAAGACAGGAGAGACATTTCTCCTCTATGCATGGCCTTGTTGACAACTACAACGATGGATACTCGTACATATGAGAGTCCTATTTGGTTGTTGTTGGTTTATTACCTCAAATGTGATTCAATAAATGTGCAACGAGTCGTTACTAACGTAACGTTCATCAATAATTCACATCAGTAGAGCGAAAGGACGAACGATGAACTGTTTCTATTTTTATAAATGTACTCGTACCTATACACGGACCCACTTTTTGCTTAAGTGGGTTAAAATAAAACAAAAGGAAAAATGAAATCGATTGTCTATCCCTAGGGACTAGTGTGAGAGAAAACCTTGTCGATATGAAAGCGCCCAGAAGGAATAAGGCAAGTGTCTGTGGTCGGAGTGTAATCATTTGGTGGTTTATAAAATTGGAATAGTTTGCACAGGATTAATGAACATGTCCCAGTTGAAGGGGTTGCGTGTGTCAATAATCGCCCATTAGGCTTGTTGTTCAGTTGGGTTTTTGATTAATCAGAAAGATTAGGTTACCATCTGAAGAATGGCATGCCATTAGGTAAACTCGTTTTGAATAGATCTATTTAATTACTAGAAAGTACGAGTAGAAGCCATTACAGACTTCACCGATATTGAACATCTTTGAAAGCATGCGGTTTTAGCAAATTTACAAAATTCGAAGAAATGATGGAATTCCTTGAATGATGGGGTCTATCTTGAATTTTCAATATTGCTCGCTCGTACCGCTTTTCATCGCTTCTTTAACCACAAGTATTTCAATGAAATTAAGACCTGATTAGGGAACTTGAGAGGACTAACTTGTCGGGAATTTGAAAATATATTTGCTACAAAATTCGTGGTTGTGTGGATTAGTCACTCCGTGTCAAGGAGTCAATGATGTGGTATAAATCGGCGTGAAAAATGAGGTTTGAAATTCTAACAAAGAGGGTCAACCTCCGATTTAAGATTTTCGTTAATCAATTTCAGGTAATCAGGGTACAGAACTTATACGATAGCCTACGAAAATGTATCATACACAGAGAAATCAGACTTAATCGACAGTAATTTGCTTCAAGCAACGTGTAATTGGGAATGATCTAGTTAAGCAAGTACTAATTCAAGATTATTCTAACGCAACTTATCTGTGCTTAACCCTACAGACTCCCATTGGCGGAAAGCCCAGTTGTGAAGGAAAATGTGAAAAGGCAACTGAAGTTGCATATAGTTCAACTACTGGCATCGGGCTGCTTCTTACTTATAGTTATAAGTAACAGGACAGCTCATGTGCTCATATTTAACCCCAGCATTGAACCTATGGGATACTTACAAACTTAGATGACGAACGACAGAGTGTGCTAGCTAACGCAGATGACGCCACTATAAATTCGTTGTTTGTGTTTTGCAAACAATATACTCCACTATGTTTTAAGTTACCAAAAAAATGTTGCAGACAACCGTTGTGAAAAGGACAGCAGTCAGAGGAAATCCTAGGGCACAAACACAAATAAGACCCAAGAAACGCCCTCGCCCAGACAGAGGTGAAGGACGAGCTTATCAATTACTGCTTCTCTCAGGTCCTTGACAAAACCTACTTGCAATGCCCTAAATATCACATTAAAATCATCCTTGCTTACTTTAAAGGGACGCAATGTTATTATAGCGAGAACACTGTTTCCGCACCTTGATATTCACAAAGGGAACTAGCTGGCTTCAGACCAACAAACCGTTTACCAAATTGATTATATCGCGATCGATGCAAAGCACTACTTCAGTGCTTTGGATATCTAAACATTCCGAGCAGCTACTACCCACCTAGGCAATTACCTCGTTGCAGCCAATATCTGAATGCGAATATCCGAAATTTTCATGCGAGCGAAATTTTCAACGCAACTTCAGAGGCACCTTCTTTCAAAAGTCTGTTCAGTTATTCACATACGCAAACAACATGGACATAATGGGAAAAAGCAGCGAGCTGTCAATCAAAGGTTTTCGAGGCCGAAAAGATGGGCTTAGATCTGTCAATGAAGGAAAAAAGGAGGGACACACAACATCGATGCCTAGGATAAAACGTGACGATGTTGAGGTTCAACTTTGTGATAGTAAGAGATTTTATCTGCCACGAAATTATGCCAAGAATCACTCTAGCTAATCGCTGCTTCTTTGGGGTTAGAAGAAAATTGAGTAGTTAAGCCATATCTCGAGCAAACGAAGAGATATTGTACACTGATCATCCCAATCCAGCTTTTCGGCGTAGAAATTGGACATACAGAGAATAGTTCTTCGGATAATTTTTGGTCCGTCTTGATTGCATGTAGAATGGAGGAGAATTTTTTAAGAGTGATACCGATCTCGTCAGAAAAGCTCACATAAACCCGTCTCGGATTGTTAGGTCACCTTCAGCACATGAACGCCAGCATCCCGGCCTGGATAGTATTCGACTCCAACGCAGAGGGACAATACAGTTGAAGGCGACCTCAACCAACTTCGTGCGCAACTAGAGGTTGCTGATATACGTGTTAGCTATAGGCCAGAACTATAGCGCCATCTCAGTAAGTAAGCAAGTAAGTATGTAAGATGTAGCCTAAATGCAAATGCGTCCGAAACGGAGCTGGTCTTCTTCACAAAGAAATTCAAAACACCCTGCATCATATCATTGAAGTTAAGTGGAACCCTTCTCGATGAATTACAGGTACCAAGGCCAGCCATGTCGTGAGTAGTAAACTGAGCTGGAAAAAAAAATGTTGAAGAGCAGTAAAAAAACACTAGGTATTCTCTTCTCTTGCAGGAGGAGGGCTCTACCTGGATGGCGTCTTCAGCACGATCGTGATAGTAAACCACACTTACACCATAGCCGCTTAACGACTTTCAATGAGAATACGGACGGACAAGCTATTACATATATATGTAACAGAATGCCTGTATAAACATTACTTGCGTGTTAGGAACCCCTTCAACGGCTGGTTTCCAGACTCTGCTCTATTGCATGCAATTTTCAACTAACCCTACTGAGAGACAATCAGAACTGAAGAAGTCTAGATGTACGACATGCCAGTCCACACACGCTGCATTGTGGACTTCCGATATCAACCGACTTTGAGTTACCTTCAATTGCTTTTAACGCTAATTTCAATCATCTGATCCCAAAAAGTAGCAAATGGACACAACGGAAGGTACGAGTAATTGATAGTAAGTCCGTTTTAATCTTCATAGATGTTACTTCTAAGGACTCTAAGGACTTCTACATATACTTATCCTGAGATCTACCCACATCTGTACCGTTCTCCAAGCCGAAGTCTCTCTATTCATCAAGCCGCTGTTTATAGATATTTAACTTCCAACATTATAAATTCGAGGATGGTTGAAGACAGCCATGCACTTCGCAATGACATGGCTAGGTAGGACAAAATCGCACTTTGTTGGGTTCCGGAACACTCAGGCATAGAGGAATTGCGTAGCTGATGATCCCCGTCATATTGTAGACAGTTTGACAACATACGGTCACCAAAATCATACGCCAGAAGAGATACATATATGTGGCGTACTTTTTTGCAATTCCACTCCCTGGGCTAGCGTCAGAATGGAATGCCTAGGCAGTTGTCACTTCCTAGATCTAAATGATCTTGACAAATTTATCGAGAAGTCTCTTTATGTCTGGAGTAAGTAAGTAAGCTCTTCCGATGTTGACACAATAAACCTACAACTGATCTAAGTGCAACTCAACGATGAACGCTCAAACTAAGCCTAGCTAAACACAACCTAACCTAAGTCCTTCATTAACCTTCGCAAGCTCAATGAAGTCGCCCAGAAGTGGGACTTTAATATACGAAATCCTGTAAAGGGCTTCAATCAAGTATTCATGAAGGAGGCAATAAGAAATACATGCTCAACTTTCACGGAGAATAATTAACAGAAACCTTGGTACATGTCTAAGCCTGCACGAAGATCTTGATGTTTTGTCGACATAAGAACGATTTTCCGATGTATTTCTACGATACATTGTCTTTTATTTCGAATATCAACATGAAATGTATCCAGATGGATCATTTGTGACTCTAACAGCGTTGAGTTCAGTGCTGCTATGGAGACTAACCTTCTTTGAACTTAAAACGAAAAATCTTGCTTATGAATGAGAAGATGCCCATGATATAAATATCAAGGAGAAAGAGGTTCATCAATCTGCCTAGAGCGGAGCCAGGTGTGCTAGGGAAAGCCCTCATGCAGTCGAAACAAACCGTTTTTTGGTGAAAGCAGCAATAACGTATTTTCGTGAGAGCCTATTCCACCAGACACACGACAGTGTAAAGCCAGGAGGCTGACAGCGTCTTAGAAGCTTTCGACATAACATGTTTAGTTCATAGAAGTTTATTATCTAGGATGAGACCGGAATACTCTCTTTGGAGAATTGATTAGTGCCTGAATCCGTTCACGATCAACCTGAGTGGTACAAATCAATGTGACTATAATGCGGGAAAGATCCCCATCAACGAAATATTCAACAATACGGCATATCTTTGAAAAAAACTCATGAGCTCCAAATCGATGCATACATCGGCCTCGTATGACAGCATATACAGAGACGAGCTATACGGAGGAATATCCAGTTTTGGCACCCCTGCCAAACTCGTCCTCGTCCAATTACTCACTTACATCGATGAAATTGACATTATCGGAAGAAAGCAGCTCGATATCAGTGGCGCTTTGCGAGTATTTAGACGGAAGCGGCGAAAAAGTGTATAACGGTCAATGAAGGCAAGACCAAGTATATGCTGTCAACCAGAAAGGACACCCAACATCGACGTCTCGAACAGAACGTCACCTCAACAGATATAACTTCGGGTTAGATAAGGGCTTTGTCTACCTAGGCTCCGCTATTAATTCAGACAACGGTATCAGTGCTGATACCAAACGAAGAATAACTCTTGCCAATTGCTGCTTCTTTGGACTAAGAAGGCGATTACTCGTAACTAGTATACGAGTACATACATACAAAGTGACACTATCCCAGTCCCGCTCTATGGCGCAGAGGCATGGACATTATCAAAAAAGAATGTGTACTCTTGGCTGTTTTGAGAGGAAGAGTAGGTCCCATCTGTATAGACGGTGGGTGAAATAGGAGATACAACGACGAACTGTATGGGATGTACAGCGACACCGACTAATCCAGAAGAGTGAAGATCCAACGACTGAGATGGCTGGGTCATGTAGAGTGGATGAACATCAACGCTCCGGTTCGAAAAGTCTTCAAATCCACCCTCAGGGGCAGCCCAGTAATGGAAGACCACGACTCAGGTGGCGCACGCAAGAGGAAGGGGTCTTCAGTCAAGTTAGCGTGCGAAACTGGAGGCAGCTAGCTAGAGGTAGTGCTGGCTTTAGATGCTTGTTGGTTGAGGCCCGGGTTCACCCCGGACTGTAGTGCCATCTGAAGTAAGTAAGTAAGCATTGAAAAATACGTTCGGATTATTGTGGAAGAGAGGGTGAAATGATAAACATACACCCTGAATGACTTGAACTGCAACCAACTTCAGCCTGCTAGAATTTCCAAACCGTCCTTGACAGTGAGCTCAAATTTTGACACATGACAGATAATTTTAGTATTTACAAGCCTTTTAAACGATTTGCGTCTCAGTTGTGCTCAAACTGCTTTATATTTGGCTGGAAAACCACAAGTAGCTATCGTTAGAGCCCTCCAGCACCTCAACGTGAATAAATCATTTGTGTCTCGAACCATAGATCGTTACCGTGATACTGGCAGCGTTGTGAAATGCCATGGAGGTGGTCATAAAAAAACAGCAACATCGGCAGAAATGGTTCGGAAAGTGAAGGCTCGAATTGAACGAAATCCGCGTCGTAGCGGAAGAAAAATGGCGCGTGAGCTCAACATATCGTTGCAACGGATGCAACACATACTGAAAAATGAGCTTGGACTCAAGCCATTGAAGTTCCAAAAAGCACACGATCTTACACCGCAATATAAAAAAGTTAGAGTCGAAAGAGCGAAGGAGTTGCTACGCTTGCACGAAAGTGGTGAGTTGCCGAATTTGCTTTTTTCCGATGAGTCTCCATTTGTTATCGAGCAATATGTCAACAAACAAAATGACCGAGTTTACTTGCCAGAGAGGTCCTTCGAAAATGTACACCTTCGGATGGCCACCAGAAAGCAGGCAGCACCGATGGTGATGGTTTGGGCCGTCATAACCGCCGATGGTCGCCCTCCGCTCGTATTTTTGGACCGTGGCGTCAAAATTAATGCGATCGTATACTATGAAACTGTCTTAGAGGCAGTGTTGAAGCCTTGGGCAAACAATCACTTCGGTCGGAGACTCTGGACATTTCAACATGACTCGGCACCGTCTCACAAAGCGCGCGTCAACCCAGATTGGTTAAAAAACAATGTTCCACACTTCATTTCTTCGACTGGATTGGATTGCAAATTCTCCGGATGCAAATCCGTTGGATTTCTTTGTCTGGGGTATTTTGAAGGCGAAGGTTGGCACTAAAAAATACCAAAGTTTGGACCACCTCAAACAAGCACTTCGCCGGGATTGGGCCAAAATACCGCAGAGCCACTTGCGTGCAGGGTGCGATGCTTTCTTCGGCCGTCTCAAGGCCATTATTCGCGCCAAGGGCGGACATATTAAAAACTACTGATACAATTTGAAAATTCATGTACGAGGGGCGTTCAATATATTCTCGGTATCGATATGAAGGAAAATGCGAATTCAATTTCAATTGTTTTTATTTTTCAATATGATCTCCCCTAACATCAATGCATTTGTTACATCTTGAGATAAGCTTTTTTAAACCCTCAAAATAATAAATTTCCTCTTTCTCTGCAAAATACCGACTTGAGTTCTTCATCATCCGAAAATCTTTTTCCACGAAGACATTTTTTCAAATCCGGAAACAGGAAATAATCACTAGAGGCAAGGTCTGGACTATAGGGTGGGTGTTGGATTTCTTCGAAACCACAATCTCGCCCAGCAGCCTTGGAAACTCGCGCCGTGTGAACAGGAGCGTTGTCATGAAGAAGCAACACACCCGCTGCGAGTTTACCCCGTCTTTTCTTTTTAATTTCCTCCCGCAAATTATGCAAAGTGGAAGCGTAGGATGTGGCGTTGATGGTTTCACCTTTTTTTTGTACTCAATGAGCAAGATTCCCTTTGAGTCCCAAAAAACTGTGGCCATGAGCTTTCGGGCAGACGGAGTGACTTTGAACTTCTTCGGGGGGTCTGTTCCTTTTTTATGCCACTGCATGGACTCTTGTTTGCTTTCAGGGTCATAGTGGTGGACCCATGTTTCGTCCCCAGTAACAATTCGATCCATAACACCGTCCGCGTTCTCACTACACATCTCCAAAAGCTCTCTACAGCATGCGATTCTCACTTTTTATCTGAGGCGCTGTGAGCATTCGTGGCACCCACCTTGCACTGACCTTTGAAAGGTTAAGATGGTCATGAAGAATGGTGTGAATGGTACCAATTGAAAGCTTGGTGATCTCTGCCATCATTTTCACCTTTATTCGGGCATCCTCAAGAACAAGTTTTTCGACTTCTTTGATGCTTTCTCCCGTACAAGCAGTAGCCGGGGCGCCGGAGCGGGGGTCGTCCTCAATGCTCTCTCTGCCTCTCTTGAACTCACTTGACCACTTTTGCACAGTTGATAATGAAGGTGCGGAACCCTGGTAAACAGCCACCATCTCTTCATGAATAGTTTTTTGACTTTTTCCTAGCTTAGTGAGAAATTTAATTACAGCGCGATGCTCAATTTTCACCATCATCGCCTCAGTTGCCATTATGATTCTGTTTAACTAGAGATAAAACGCGAATTAATAATCACATTTATATGAAATTTTTCATGAATGCACTAAAATAATAGTATTACTTGATAAATAAGTCAATTTATATATGCAACCACAGCTTCACCCCGATACCGAGAATATCTTGAACGCCCCTCGTATTTTCCAACGTTTTCTGCTTTGGCACAATAAAATTTATCAAAAAAAAATTATTGCATTTTAAGAAGTTAGAGTTCGAGTCATTCACCCTGTATTACTCCGCACCAATTAGTTGTGCGTTCAAAAGACCTGGTTCGGTTAAATACATGGAAAATATTAGTACATTTGGCAAACGCGTATATATAGGTTTCACAAGAAATAATTCCAATACTGATAAAAATTTGTAGCAGAACTTAATATTTTAAGTCGGACATTGATTACAAATCAATGGGCTTTGGAGAAGTTACTGCTTTCAATTGTATTATTTTAGAGGTTGGGTTTAAAAAAAAAATAGAGAGCACTGTTTCTGTTAGCTAAAAAAGGAAGCACTTCTCCAGCTTTCATTGAATTCAAGCAATATGATGATGCACATTTAGTCAGACAGGCGAGGACATTTATGGGGGCCCTAGAGCAACTACAAAATAAATTTTCTTTAAACAATTTTATAAAAAAAAAGTTAACATCGAAGCAAATTTGTACAAAATATTGATATCGGAATTTATGTAATTATAACTGCTATGCCAGACAGGATAAAAAATATAATAATTACTTTTTAATTGAGAAGTACTACAAAGATGTAAAAATATTTGATAGCAAAAGTTAACTTTTTAGGGATGCACCTTCATAAGAAAAAATCATTATTTCTTATTTTATTTTACTAACACTCTGTTGTAATATTTCATATTCCAATATGTGTTTTACCATGTTTCATATCCTTGTATCTTGCTATCAACTTCTAGCAAAATTCTAATACACCCAAAGGATAGCATTACCAAGGTCACTAGAAGGTAAGTGAACCTACTGTTTAATTCATATCCTGTGATTGAGACGCCCACAACAAAACATTGGTTGGGTTTGAGGAGACATTGTATCTTTTGGTCACTAGTTCGTCGTAGCCTCCGTATTAGTGGTAAATGCTTCTGACATTTTATGCTAACGACAGACTTTCATTAAACAACAGGTATTCGCATATACATAAAGTGTTTGTTTTACTTTGACTTGAAATTGTTTTTAAATTTCCAATTATCAGACTTTTGACGTCTAACAGAATTCTATACAGAACTTGCAAATGAGTTCTTTTGAGGATTGATTGACTAAGACACTTTTAATCTTGGCCTCGTTTTTAAGTAATAAAATGGATAACTGCAGGTTTAATATGTTCGCCCTGTGTACAATCTTTATCGAAGATGCATATGATAAGCTTAGCAGAGTCGCAGTCGGTGGCATTTTCTTTCTTAGGCTGACTTGTCATGTCCGAAAGGCTTAGCAATCAGAGATCCTAAAGTTCTGAAAAGAATTCAGCTAAGCGCCAAAGATGTCCAATCTAGATGTTATCTGGTTAAACAGAAGTGACTCCAAACGGTTATAATTCAGGAGGTATTCGCAATAGAACTTGTTCTGCAGGCCCAAACTATTGTATCATACTTAACCGGAGTCGTAGGTCCCACAATTTCGATGACTACTGCGGCTGTTCAGGCGGCATCTTCGGTAGATTAGGCTGCAACGACGAAGACAGTACCAGAGAGGTTCAAACTGCTACGGTCAGATCCCATCAGAATGGGCAGAGTTCTCTTTTTGACGGCTTATCTCGGAAAACCACGGGCACGGTATGAAAGGTTACAGCCTAAGTTGTGTTTAAGAGGAGAGGAAGGCGACAGGGAAATGTACGATACAAAGAGACAGCAAATGCTATCGAATATGCCGGTGCTAAAAGCCCCACTCCTCCAGCGGCGCCAGAGCATTGAAACAGATCGACGAAACAAAAACTGATCAAGCTCCCAAACCTTAAACTGCATCCCCTTTTTTCGTCGTAAACAGAGCCAGGATGAAGAAAGAAATTGGAACCATCGGTAGCTTCACCACTTACCTTGTCCAAACAAGTCCAGTGCTAAGTGCTACAACCAGTAAAGGTAGTAGTTCTATGGTGGTGGCTTTCTTCGCGCACGAAATCCTGCTGTAACCGCTGAAATCTCACCTTCTAGAAAACCCCGAAACGCCAAAGTGGACAGTTTACCTGTAAGGATAACGCTATCATCTCTCTGACGCTTCAAATTTGGAAGCCTGGCAAAGACAACTATCTGAATGACGCTGAGTACAACCGTGTGTCTTAGCTAAAGCAGATAATGCTGGTTTAGTTGATGTAGTAATAAGCTATTAAAGAAATGGTGAGCTATGAACAAATTCACGCTGTTAATGCAGCCTCTAAGTTCGGAACAAAACAAACGACAGCTGTTCAAAACCTGAACCATACCCTCACCAAATCATTTAAGCTGACGTGTCCAGCTGGGAAAAAAACCTGCAGTTTGGCCGTTCCATGGTGTCACGCAGATTTGCAGCGACTGCCTAAGGAAAGTCTGAACAATTCCCTTAAGACTAGGGCTAGGCGGGCACATGCGATTTTCCGTTGCTACGACTAAGAAACCGTTGTCGCATCAAAAATTTTCCATGACCGCACTTGCTCCTCCAATTTAGATTTTGGTATTTTATCCTTGGTCAAACCAGTTGAAGTAATTCGTCAAAGGTTTGTAACATATAGGTAATACTGCACAGATTTTTTGGGTGTTCAATTAAACTACGAGTATGATGAATTTTTATGAAATTGCGCCTTCATTAACGTTTCATACAAAAAGTTAGGTTATATAGTAAAGGATGTGCCAGCCCTTAAGGAATAAGAATACACGGAGTCCTATTGGTAAATTGTCATTCCCAGTTGTTATTATTTGTGTACTTGGCAAAGCTTTTATGGCTGCTTGACTGTCCATAAAGATAGAGATCTCTGAGAGATCAAGTTCCATGAGTAGTACATAAAGAACCAGGAATTGTTCCCCCCTACTTTTAATGTTTTTCGCGACGACGATCCTACCCGCCCACATGATGATTCCCCCTGTCGAGGCGTCCTACTGGCGATCCACAACAGCCTTAACTCTTCTCCCATTACCATCTCTTCATCCTCTAAAGTCGACTTTGTCGCTATAAAAATATCACTCCCCTTCAAGTCCCTTTACGTTTTATGTTGCTACATCCTGCCAGCTCAACCTACTGAATCTTACCAACTTGTTGTCGATGCGATCGACTATTTAATTGACCTGTCTGACTCTACTGACGATATCTTTGTTCTCGGCGACTTTAATCTTCCTCAGCTACAGTGGATTCCATCAGACGATCAATCGTTCTTCATCGCTTCAAATGCCAACTCAGCTAAGGAATGTCTCTTCTTAGATCGCTTAACAGACTCAAGTCTATGCCAAGTCAGTGGTGTATCCAACTATATGGGCAGGCAACTGGACCTTATTTTCACAACAGATTCAATTAACTCCTCAGTCTCACTTTGTCCCCTATCTCTCTCTACAATCGACAACTACCACCCCCCCCTTCTACTTTCATTTTTTCATAACTCTTCTCTCCAGTCCACTCCTCCCACAACTCTCTCATCCTACGACTTTCACAAAGCAAACTTTCACAAAATCAGTGACTATCTTAGCAGATCCCCATTTAACTTTCACAACCTAAGCGTAAATGATGCCTTATCCATTTTTTATAAAGAAATATTTAATTCTTTCAGCCTTTACGTTCCGTTTTCCCGCCTTAAAACATCATCTACTAGTCCTCCCTGGTATAATCGCAAGCTTCGTTCCTTACGAAACAAGAGAAACAAATTATGGGCTGTTTTCCTGCGTACCAGATCCTTGTCCGACTATTCCAACTATCTTGGTGCTTATCATCATTTCACCGAACTTTACGATTCCCTTTACCAGCGTTACCTTAACAATGCGCAAGTCAACCTTATAAATGACCCTAAGTCCTTTTACCAATTTGTTAACTACAAAAGAAAGTCCGATGGTTACCCTCCTTCCCTCTCTTTCAACAACAAGTCATCAACCGATCCACTCACCATTGCCAACCTATTTGCCAGCTTCTTTAAACAATCCTTCACCAACGACGCCTTTGTACCAGATCCATCCTATTTTCGTTACCTACTGAACTTCTCCAACGGCCCACTTCTCTCTCACATCTTGGACCCCTCCTATATCGAATATAAATTACACCAACTCAATGACGAATTTACACCCGGTCCAGATGGCCTCCCTGCCATATTTCTTAAAAAATGTTCTTCGTCTCTTTCCCTTGCCCTTTCTGATCTCTTTCGTCTATCCCTTTCACAAGGAGAATTTCCTCAGGTTTGGAAAACCTCCTTTATAACCCCAATCCACAAAAAGGGATCAAAGAACGAAATAACAAACTATCGTCCAATCGCTAAACTCTCCCATATACCCAAACTCCTCGAAAGTATTTTGTATGAAGCTCTAAGTTTCCAATGCAAATCACTTATTTCCCCTAGACAACATGGCTTCCTAAAGGGTAGGTTGCCATCTCTGCCCTAGAGAACGGCAACGAAGTCGATGTAGTTGCAACCGATTTTAGCAAAGCCTTCGATAAAATCTCTCATCGATTAATACTCTTCAAATTGTCTGCCCTCGTCTTTGAGCCCATACTGTTAAAATGGATATCCTCTTACCTCGAAAACCGTTTTTACAGTGTTCCAAATTTTTCAAAACCATTTCCTCTCCCCATGACTCCTTCCTTCTTCAACAAGACCTTGATAGTTTTTCGATCTGGTGCCTCAAAAATTGTTTGGAACTTAATATCACCAAATGCCAATCCATCACCTTTTCACATAAGCGGCTCAAATCTCCTCCCCGACTCTACCTTCTCCACAACCAACCTATCTCCTCCGTTGAATCTCTTCGCGACCTCGGCATTTTGTGTGATAGGGAGCTCAACTTCCGTTTGCATATGGATGGGATAATCCTTAAAGCCAACTCTGCACTAGGTTTTGTAAAACGATGGTCCAAAGAATTCACCAACCCATACGTGACCAGGTCCCTCTATATTACCTTTGTTCGTCCCCTCCTAGAGTACGCCAGTCAAGTATGGTCCCCATATCAGCGCGTTCATATCTCGAGAATCGAAAGCATCCAGCGCCGTTTTCTTCGATTCGCTGTTCGAGGTTTGCCCTGGGATGATCATTTTACTCTGCCCCCCTATCAAAACCGTCTCAACCTTATTAACCTAAACACCCTTGAGGAACGCAGAGATGCAGCCGACTTTCTCTTCATTCATCGACTTCTTTCAGGTCAGGTTGAATGCACGTCCCTTCACAATTCTATTTTCCTCAACACTAACCCTCGTAATCTACGTACCCCTCGTCTCTTCTATCTTCAAACCCACCACACCATCTATGGCGCGAACGAACCAATCTCCCGTATGCCACGAAAAATTAATTCAAACCCTAGCGTCTTTGACTTCCACCGCACCACTTCCTACCTCAAATCCGTTCTCCTTCACTACAATAACCAACCTTAGTTCTAAGTTTTAGTTTAAGTTTAATTTTAAGTTATAACTTGTATTAAGCCGAATAAATGGGGGCTTTCGCCCCCACCAAAATTAAATTACAGCCTGTGCAAATTTAGGAATGGCAAATATTACTGCCTGAAAAATACTACATTCGTTCGGAATCTTGGAGGAGTTCAAGTTCTGTAGCATTTTATAGTAGACTCTAGCTTCAGTCCCTTTCTCCATTTTGGAGCCGTCGGTGTAGAGGTTGAGTTTTCTATTGTTGATGGCAGTGTTAGATAAGCAGTTATGTCTGGTAGAAAATGATGTGGAGAAGCTCCGATCAAAGTTCAATTTTGGAACTACACTACACTTCGTCAGTTTCAATAGTCCGTATCCCTGTATTACAAACGCGTGTCCTCAATTGCGATGCGTCCATAGGCCTGATTCTTTTAGTTTATTCGAGCGTTTGGAAGCCGTGAATTTAAAGACTTCGTCTAAAGAAGAGAGGTTGAGCGTTATATCTAGTGCAGCTTGAGGAGTAGACCTTAACGCTCCTGTTACTGTCGCACACCCTTTGAATTTGTGTGATGTTTGATGGATTTATCCCTAAACCGTTTTATGTCGTCCATTTTGCGAGTGTGTTCAAGTCCGACTCAATTATTTCTCTGATCGTTGGAAAATGTTTTCCTCCCACCAGAGTGTTTTCGCCGTAGGCTACTGCCTTAACAGCCTTCTGTTCGAAACTTGCAAGGACGTTGTTTACAACACGAAGCCACAGAAGGAAAGAGATCACCCACCTTTCTGGAGTTCCTTTTGCAACCGTTTTCCTGACTGTGTTTCTCCAAAATTCTGAATTAATAATTCTGCTCCTCAGCATGTTCTCAATTCATTGTGCTGTCATTGTTTCCACATACAAAAAACATGGAGCTTATCCAAGCCCATGGATGCTCCTTCGATATCAAGGAAGGCGGCCATGGTGTACTCTTTGTAGTGTATGTTCTTTTCTATAGTAGCTATAACCTCGTTTAATGCGTCTCTACTGATTTTCCTTTAAGGTAAGCGTATTGAGAACCGCATTGTGTACATTTGTTGATCAGGAATAGAAACGAGGAGAGACTTATGGGTCTGTAATCCAAGCAGGAGATTTGGTAATTAAACCACTTTTACTTCTTTCCAGTTGCTTGGGACGTAGACCAGCTCTATAAAACCCATGAAGCTAACTGTAAACCAAGGTATGATGTATAGAAAAGCTTGTTGTAACATGACCGGGATTATCTCCTCTGTTCCCACCGATTTAAAGGGGTCGAACGATTTGCTCATTTTGTTATATTCCCTGTAATCAGGTTAGAAGTTAGGGTTCGTTGTGAGTTGATGTTCTGGTGCCAGCTAAAACCTATTCGTCAACATCCTTACAGCCCAGGAAGTGAGTTTCAATTAGAAGCAGTAGTGATTCCCTGCTGTTGTCTGTCGAGGATTCATCGGAGTCTGGCAGATATCACGGGGCTATTAGATCTATGTATAGAAAAGAGCCCAGGATTGTTTCTTAGCCATTCTTAAGTTTCTTGTGTAGGAGTTGAACTCAGACCTATTACTCGTATCTATCATAGTGTGTTTCTGACCTCTATTCTGTGTCTTTTTAGTTCGCTTTTCCACCAAGGGTGTTTGCAGGGCTTGCGATGACTAAAAGCGGGACAGTTCTTAATGAAGGCTTTCCTTTGGTTTGGAGTTACATGGCTTACGACAAAGCCAATGGAAAAGCGATCAGAAAGGTAACCCCAGCGGGCGGTTTTATGTTTTCGCTTATCCAATTGGAGTGCGCTGTCCAGTTAGTTTGTGAAGCATTTCGGCATTTGTCTTGTATGGTCGGGTCATTGTGATGTGAAATGAAGAGAATTCCTAGGTGGTCTGAGAAGAATAGTAGTTACTTTTCAGTTATTGACATATGTTTGAGCATATATGTTTGTGATTGTTAAGTTGAGAATTTCTTTTCTGTTTTTTTGTATGAAAAAAAGTGTGGCGATTTCCCCTGTTACTCACAACAAGTTTGGAAGAGTTAATAAATACAAAAATTAACTCACCCCTGACGTGAGCCTTTCTTGATTCGGTGTATGTCACCAGTTTAACCACAGCTGTTGGTAGAGGATTATTGTCTGCGTGTTGCATACATATATCCTGAGATCAAAAGGGGATAGACCCCGTACTGTCTCTTACGTTTTCTTTTAAAAATCGAAAGCAATAAAAGGCCCACAGCGCAACACGGTCCTTTGAAATTCACTTTTATACTGACAGAAATTTGATTCATTAGTCGCAAGTGCGCGAAGATTCATGCTAATCCATATAACCCATTTAAATGTTCGGCCACAAGATCGCTTATAATATAGTGCATGTTTCATTTTTTTTAAGCCGCTATGATTACTCGAACGCTTATATGTGTATTTACAATAACAACTGTGTGTCTCATTTTCTTCTACTAAATAATCATGCTATAGAAAACGGAAGTGCATACCCACATCCTGTTCCGACTACGATTTGTTAATCGTAGGGATTTAAGTCACAGGCGTGTGGGTACGCACGTTTCATTTTAACTTCCGACAGTCACGTCGTTGACAGTTATGTATTCTATTTCTCACTACTGAGAAGTCGTGCGACGAAAAGGCATGGGCGCGCCTAGCCTAATTTGGAGCTAAACTGATCGAAACAAAAGAAATTTCAGAAGCTTGTTCGGATTTTGAACGCTGTTGCTTTCCTTGATGGGGACGTGTGAATAGTTCAAAGATCTACACTCAGACATGTGCAGATGTTGCATTATAGTATACTACAAAATAAACCTACTTGAACTTAATATGTCACATCGAAAACCTAGCAATACTACGATTCCTGTGGCGCCGTAAAATAAGTGTGGTTTTCAATAAAGCAGACCCCGGATAATCTGGGCAAAATTTAAACAAAAAAATTATGTCAGGCGGGCGCCTATGTCTTACAGATATCTGTGTTGCCCGCGTAGCGGCAAAATGGATTTCGACTCACTTTTCGCAGGGTTTAGCCGCTCACGCGACTTCGTTGTTCCGCTAAGTGTATGTCAGCAACTGTCAGCCAGCCACCTGACAAAATTCATTGTAGGTTAGGAGGCTCGATCCCCCCAACTTGGTCCAGTCATTTTTCTACTCAGCGATCTGGTAGAGCAAAGGAGATGTCAGTAAAACATGCGGCTTTCCACCGAGACAAGTTCTTTGAATATTCATGGCCATGATATGGCGTCGGGTATCTGGTGGAACAAGCTTTCCCGAAAATCCGTCAGTGCTGCTTTAACCAGATTCCAAAGAACAATCTGTCTCGGCTTATTCTAACATAAATTGGTCTCCTCTAAACGCACTGATGAATCTTCTTTCGGTTTATATTCATATTCCGGTCTGCACTCACACAGCAATTTCTTACTTAACGGATAGTGATTATTAGTTAAACACGCTCTGATATTTTGACGACTTTGCGCATCTACTGACTTTTGACTCTGATCAGACGGCGGATCAACTATGTACAGGAATCTACATATTTGGCCTGAATCTGAGCCAGTAAAGGAATGTATTGGGTCTTGACGCTCAATAACCAATTAAGGATGTGGCGCTAGGATGTACGAGTATATGGAGATACATTTCTTCTGTCTTCCAAGCAAAAATATACGCAAACCCGATGGCAATGAACTAACTATGTTGTGATGAATCGGTGGAAGGGTGCGCACTTGTATCTGTAGTGACTGCGCTTTCTTTCCACTTTTAAGGTAATTCGAGAATAATTTCACTAAACTGAGTCGGAAGACTGAATTAACTGAGCCTTGTTTGACTCCCAGATTACAATCGGATTACGAGAATTGAAATCGCCGATGAAGGGCTCAGTGGAGAATTTTTTAGGGCCTGGACTACCTGCATCCTCTTTTAGAGCTTCCAGTGGCAATTGGGTTTCATATAAACATTGCTACAGATAGAATGGCTCTCTGAATCGCCCACAGACCGAACGAATGCTTCTCGATATCTTAAACGTTAGCGACTTTTCTGCTGCCCCTCAGTAAGAAAGTTTGCAGACTGATTTCTGGCATCGTAACGTGCAACAACGCTTTTGCTAAGTACCTAAGTGTGATGGACACAAGTGACCCAACATTGTTCTAGAATGCTTACTATGGGAGTGATGACGATTGCGCGGATCACTACTTCTGTCAGATTCCGGTACTAGGCTGCAAGTACTCTGCGCTGTTATGGTAGCTGCTTATACTGTTGGTACTTTATCACTAAAGAGCTTACTCACCTCTCTTCGAAAGACTTAGAAATTTAAGTAATAGGAACATATAAGGAGCACAACGAACTAGTTTTTTCGTCTGTGTGCTCTGTTCCGGCTTTAATGGGACGTTGAGTTATGCTTGGCGAATGGAATCCCGGAGATATTTTCTGATTCTTCTGAACTATGACAGGTAGACTGGAATCAGTCTCATTAACATCGCATTCAAGATTTTATCTACCATCCGACGTTATCGTCCGTTCGTCTATATCAGCAACCTGATAGGTCCTTATCAGGAAAAAATCGAGCAACTTTCCTTGCGGATATTCGCCATCCTGTTTATCGATTCAATGGTCACATATGACAGCAATATTAATGGTAAGCTATATAGAGCCATGACTGGTAATTCTGGTAATGACACCATTGAGCCCTTTGATAGATGAAGGATTTGGACAATGTTAGATCCCGAAAAGCATTGCGCCATAAAGGCTTATAATATTTCAAAAGTCTGCATAACTTTTCGAATACACTGTTAACATTGACATAATGGTTAGACATCAGCCTGCTGTGAATTATGAATTAGCGGATATCGAAAGGGCGTTCTTAAAAAGTGTAAGAAAGTCAAAGAACATGCTGTCGGCGAGCGAAAATTACTTACGACTCGAACAGTACTCCACAATGGGAACCCCCATCTTTGAGGTGGTAAAATAATCTTAAGTAGCGACACCACCTTAAGGCTAGAAAGAAGAAAGATACCTCAGTCAACTTTGAGTGCTCAACCCATAGACGGATTGTACAATGTAGCGATAGATGAATAGGTATGTTGATTGTAGTACTACCCTAAGTTCAATTATAGTTTGTCATGCAGTAAGCAAATTTTATATCATTCCTGCCACCGTAAAAATATTCGGCCCATTAAAGACGATTAGGTTTTTTCAAATTTTACTTTCGACAAATATTCAACTGACATTCCTGTTGGTAATACTAACCAGTTCCAAAATAATTGGACAATAATTTCTCAATTATCACTTAAGGTTACACCCTCAGTTACTTGTAACAGCTTTGTCTTTCAACTTATATCTTGACAAAATTGCTTGTCTGTTATGCTACGGCTGTTGTTGAAGTTTTCCCTGTCACCCAGGCATTACATTTGGCTGCCATTGACTACATCAACGGATGTTCATTGTATGAAAGATACAAGGACACTCACAAGGGCAATACACTTTGAGATAATTGTACACAGGATTTAATAAAATCGTAGACTTTCAATAGGTTCATTATATCTGGCACAATGATTGGCTGCGGATAAGGGTTCCATTGTTGTGCCCTTTTTTTTTATTGGAACAGCCAACTGAGATACGGGTTGATATAATTAGGGATGGAATTAGGGGTAATATAGTCTGCTTCTAGGACTCAGTCGACAGTCGACTGCAATCATAATTAGCTCGCATAATTGTCTTAACAGTATCGCATAGTGAGAGATATTAAGACCATCATACGAGTATTCAGAAAGTTTTGACAAAAAAGCAGGGAATGAACGGTAACCAGTATTATGGGTGAACATGAGCAGATGTGGATACCATATGTAATGTAGATACTATTAAAGGATAATGGATACAAAACCAAAAAAAAAAGTTGCCATAGGCTTGTTTCTTTGGCAAGTAATCCATTAAGGAACATATATGGGCCCTGTTAGATGGAGTATGGGTAGAGAAGGAGAAATTACTCAACATTACGTCTGCGGTTTAATAGTCCTTAAATATTTTATGGCCCTCATGATGAAGGTTGTACAATGTGAGGCACCTGAAGCGCCAAATTGTTTCACAGCGTATGTACTCTGCTGTAAGCTGTGGCTGAACATTTAGATACATTTAGACGCGCTTAATAATTCAAATTACCCCGGCGAGGCGGTGCGAATGTTTTTGCAGCTATTTGCCTAAACTTGATGAAATGTTCTATGCAGCAGCGTATTTTGATTTAATTACTGCGAGCAACTAGTGGGATACACGTATGTATTACAACATTTTGGGGCAATGAACATGTAAGTACATAGTACATATGGGGTGGTTAATAGGTCCCGAGGCAAGTACTTTTGGATTTTCGTATTCGAAATGCGTTAATGGGAAAATTGAAGTCAAATGAAACACACATTAGTAGCTTCACTCCTATCCTTAGTTAACTTTCCCCAATTTTAGTAATCAAGTAGGCTTAGGTCCCATTGCAACATTGGGACTATCTTTTTCAGATGCTTGGCTCTGGCTATATAGCAGGGTGAAACACTCGGAGTCATGCGTACGAGTATGCATTAGCGTAAGTACACTCGACATGTCCTAGACATAACTCTACCTCTACCTGGTAAAGCCATGTTACTCAAGCTTGCCAAAAAAACTGATCACATAATTGATATTCCAAGGGTGCTGTCTGACAGGAGATTACCTCAAATAATCCCTGCAGGAATGAGTAGAGGAGTGGAAAAACCACGATTATGGGTTTTACATAAAAGTATTAAAGCCTCTACTGCGAAGTTCCAGCAACTAATCCTTAAGAATAAGGGATGGAGTATTTTCCAAACGATAGTAACTGACATTATCCTCAACAATCAATTGCGGTGGATACACTCGTCCGACCAGGCAAATGGTTAGGATCTAGTCTCCACGATAATCAAATTATGGATTGTTGAAATCTAATATTATGTACCTGTGCACATAGATATAGTTATAAAGTCATAACCTCACTTTTTAATTATTAATAAAATAAACCATTTAATATACTGCATTTATTGATTCAACCCTCTAGCAATTCAACTTTTGTGCACTCCACTACTCGATCGTCTTTCAATTGACTCCTGCTCTCTAGTTTGCGAGAGGAGGGTTAATGCTGTAGCTGATCTTATACTTGTTTATATTCATAAAACATTTATAACTGCGACAGCTTAAACTTAAAGTTTGATGGTATACTGAGTTTCCGGACCAAATAAATGTTGTCAAGCATAAGGGACAACTCCGAAGCTGGTAAGCAATAACTCCAAAAGCCTGATGAAATTTGGAACACTATATGGATGAGTATTTTCGTTACGATTACGGATCATGATTAATAGCGAGTATTGCTTTCCTACGTACACATAGTCTAGCTATCGTAGACGATATACTCGTAGACAAAGCTGTTTGAGACCTGAAGGAGTTGGGGATGTTAGGCCAGTAGGAGGGTCTAGCATAACCCACCAAAAATAGAGCTAACGAAGCATAGTACAACCCCTTGTCTGGGTATTGAAATTCAATTAACAATAATTAGTAAATGAAAAAAGAAGAAGAATTTAGTCTTCAACTCTAGCGCCGTTACCATTTTTCACAAACCGATATCAGTAAATATTAAAATTTATTTTAAATGGTTTCATGACTAGCACTGAATATGGACTCATGTGGAGTTACATTAACTTAGATTGGTTAAGATGAACTCTACCGACTAAGGCTGATAGCCGAACCAAAATTCGCCGGAATAAACACTATAAAATGTCCTTGTACTCCCAATGCAAGTGTATTCCACAGAAACATGGCCTTTGTCAAAAGTGGATGAAAAAGTTCGCGGTTGTTTCGAGAGAAAAGTTATGCAAGGGATTTTTGATTCCGACTGCACAAACATAATTCGGAGAAAAAAAATATTACAACGTATTCTATGGGCTTTACAGTGACATTGACCTTAAAACAAGGGTAGAATTTCATTATTTTTGAACTTACATCCGAGGAGCAACGCGATAGAGAAAGATGTTGCCCTAAGTGACACGCTCAAATGGAAAGAGACTACAACCAGTATGGGGTCGGCAACTGTTAGTGATTAGGACAAGGCCACGGTAAGCTGAGAGAGCAGTTGAGATTGAGCCCAGTCACCTCCAGATAGTAGCGTAGCATTTATCAGAGTGTCAACATTGTCACCGCAGTGCTTATGTACTTCTATCGATTTCCAAGCTATTTAAAGTTGCGTAGTGCCTTGTGCCTCCAGCATCATATGCCCATCTGTTTGGTGTTGGCTGTACAACTATCAATGAGAGACAAAACAATAAGTTTCCGTATTGTCGTCGTTGCCACTACTACTTAATTAAGGTGGCGCAACAGTCCGGGGTGGACCTAGGCCTCCACCAATAAGCATCTCCAGCCTGTTCGATCTTTAGCTAGCTAAACTTGACTGAAGTTCCATTCCATTAGTGTGCGTTACATGAGACACTCTACTGCGCTGTTTTTAGGAGGTGGATTCGAAAACTTTTCGGACAGGGGCATTCACTCTTCTACAATAGCTAAGTGGATGTGACTGAACGGCCCGTACAGTTCGTTATTGAGTCTCATCCTCCGTCCACCGTCTATGCAGACGGGACCGAAGAATTTTCCTCTCAAAGAAGCAAATAGCACCCTCATCCATTTTTGATAATGTCTACGCCTCTGAGCCATAGAGCAGGACTGGGATTATTAGGGTCACAATTGCCCTCTTAGCCCAAAGAAGTAGCGACTTACAAGAGTTATTCTTCGTCAGCAATGGTGTCGTTACCTGAATTGATAGCGGAGTCTAGGTAGACAAAGTCTTTAACTACCTCAAAGTTATATCTGTCGAGGCTATCGTTCTCTCCGAGATTTCGGTGTTAGGTGTCCTTTCTGGATGACAGCATATACTTGGTCTTGCCGTCATTGACTATTAAACCCATTTTCGCCGCTTCCGTCCCAATACCCTCAAAAGATCCACTGACATCGCGCTGCTTTCTTCCGATAATGTCAATATCATCAACATACGCGATTAATTGGACGGACTTTTGAAATACTGTGGGTCTTGTGTTGACGCGTGAGTTTTGCAGTTCTTTTTCAAGAATGAAATCGCATGACAGCACAGCGCCTTGTCTAAATCATTTTTCTGGCGTCAAAGGTCTCGGTGAGTTCTTTACCGGCCTTGATGGAGCAGAGTTCATTCTCTCGCCATTCTGCAAAAACGGGCGAGTTTGGCAAGGATATCGAAACTAGACATTGCTCTGTATAGGTTGGTTTTTTGGATGCTGTCATACGCTGCCTTAAAATCTTCGAATAAATGGTGTGTATCGGTTTGGAACTCATCGGTTTGGAACTCATCGATTTTCTCCAAGTTCTGCCGTAGTGTGAATACGAGTATTTGATCGATTGTGGGCTTTTCTTGCCTCGCCACACTGATACGGAGCAATCAGGTTGTTTCCAAACGGCTTCACGCACTCACACGATACGGTTGATAGGATCTTGTAGGCGATTTTAAGAAAACTGATGCCTTTATATTTGGGGCAGTTCAAAAGGTCTCCTTTCTTGAGGATCACAAAAAATTCTGAGGTTCCATTAAGCGGGCATGCTTTCGAGATGAGTTGGTGTACGCTTCCATTCAAGTCATCGCCTGCTGAGATGATGGTCCGAGTCGATTTTGGTCCCTCGGAACGTTCGAATATCCATAATACTGGAAAAGTGCCTTGCGTCGGTCGCAATGTGGTCAATCTGGTTGACGCTTGATTAATCAGGAGTTCTCCAAGTCTCCTTGTGAATATCGAGATGTGGGAACCGCATGCTAGCTACAAAAATGCTTCGCCCCCAAGCAAAGCCGATTAGCCTGAATCCGTTATCGGAGATGATGTCGTGCAGGCAATACTCCCCGACAGTACTACCAAGCTAAGGCATTGCTCGTAGGTGATGACCAAGACCTCGTAGGTGTCGTCATCTTTTCCCTATGTGGTGATGTGTGCGCATATTAGGCTAATGTTGGCAAATTTACCCTTAATACGGATTGTTACGAAGCGCTCGTTCGTATGTCAGAAACTCAAGATTTCTTGCCTAAGTCTGCCTCTAACAATGAATCAGCTTCGAAATAGGTGCTGTTTTTCCGTCAATACTCGTAATAATCGCCGTGGTAAATGTCGCATTTTTCCATGCTCTTTTTGTGGCCTATTAAGGGACTTAACATTACACGCGTAGATCAGAAGGTCGTTGTCCTTGTTTCGTGTGCAGGGGTTGTCAACAGTAGTTCAGTCCGTATCCGAGGCTTGTTGTTGCTTCGTAACTTAACTTTCTTTTCATGGCCAGACAGTTGCTCGGCGGCACAACCCCCAAGGTAGAGAGCTAGTTCCATTATACATAGATACCCCAAGAACGACGGGTCGGTTAGACCGGAACCAGTAACCCGTTCGGGGATGTCAGCGCTGCCGTTGCTCCATTAAAGGCTAATAAATTTTTCTTAGAGTTTTCTGAATAATGTGTGGCAATACCGCTAAAAGAAGTGAACCAATTTGAAATCTGACAGCTTATTTCAGCTCAAATTGGTTTAACCGAATAGAAGAATAAACTCTTTCAACCGAAAACCGTGGTTCAGTTCGAAAAATTTACCATGCTACGTTCATGTCACAGTCCCTTTTCCGTTTTTACAGCACGCATGCTCTAATCGATACAATGCATATGCAGAGCTGTCATACAGTGGGCACGGAAGAGACTGTTGCTGCTATTGACCATAGTATTGAAGAATGCCCGAATGCATTGATTCGCTATCATGTACAATAATTGTAGCTGTATTCGCTTTATGGAAGATGTTGTGAAATGATCTTAGCTAAATAGTGTACGTCGTACGGACGGTCTAAAAACCACGTAATTGCTGATCGCCTTTTTCTCTACAAAATTTTATACAATCTGGAGGATTATATGAGAGAAGAAATGTGATGAGATGATTCAAGTCCTGGAGAAGTTCAAAAGCAGCATCGGGACGTCTGTGGAACAGAACAACCTCCACAACCGCTTTGGAGACTCTTTTGCACCTGATTTCTGTTCAGATATTTGTGTAAAGTCAGGCAGAAGAGGCATCAATGAGGCAAAGAAAAATCGCCGCAACTTGAAAGAGATGAAAGTCACTTCAGAATTGTACTATGTAGATGTAGAAACGTGTTTTCTTTTTCTTTATAATGGCATGCGTGAGAACAGACATAAAAATAATTTACCTATTATAAATAAGCAAAGCGTAGCTTTGTGTCCGTTCGCAGGCCGCATTTAATCTTAGATTAGCTTAAGTTTCAAACATGAGGTACAGGTACATCAGGTACAGACTTTGCGATTCATGAGGTCTGCGTCTGCTCTCACGCTTATTTTGACATGATTTTGTAAGTCGTTCCAACAGAACCACCAAGCAGTATTAGAGTGTTTCTTTGCATTCAGTTGTAGTGTTTTTAACCATTTTACGAGTATGTATATGTACACATAATTCGGCGATTGGACAATGTATTGTAACAATGTGATACATTTTAGTGCGTCTGAAGTGGACAGGCAGTCAATTGTAAATGAAAGCTAAGTTAAGACATCTCGTTGTGTAGTGTTTTAAGTAAAGCAATGTCAGAGTTCGAGACAAGTAGTCATGGGAGAGGGTTTCGAATACTACGCCAACCAGCAGAAGCATGTTATAGAGGAAATTTTGAGAATGGTTCGCAATTACAACAAGGATGGTGAGGTAAGATACCTCGAGGACCGGTTGTCAGCGCTTACAAAAATTTGTTGGGACCAATTTGATAATGTCGACGGTATCATACGAGAAGGTTGTGAAGTGGAACACCCATATTTTAAGAAGCATTATTTTGAGGCAATTCGAAATATTGCAGATCGTGAGCAACATCACGCACCGCTTGATGATACAGATAGCACCTATCAAGATGAAAAAGGTACTAAACATTTTGTTGCAATAGTAGAAGCAAATGCAAAACGCGGCGAAGATCCAATGTCAACATGCTCGTGTGTTACGAAAAAACCCTTTGAAGGTAAATCTATACCAAATCAAAGAAAACCGATGACAATGAATATCAGGGATCCCCGGAAAAATATTCTTTGGAAACAGGTCAAAAGTTTCAGTTTTCACACCAATTCTGTCAGATAAAGCTCAAATAATGCAGAAGAACTGGAGCGAAATATCAACCTTATATCGAAGAATGGAAGATGAGATAATACCTCAAGATATAGAAATTTATTTTGAGATACAAGAGCGCATGTAAGGACTGTATTAAAATTGTATGGAGATGCTATGTTGTCAGAAATATAATTTTCCAAATTCGCCAACATTACTGGGGAAGTTCATAATTTAATCAAGCATTTTCAACTGACTGACTGGAATTATGAGGTAGCTTAAAAATGCTTGTTGATGGCTATAATAAGAAGAGGTTCTAGTTGGCAACTCAACTTACAAGGATTCTGTCGGAACTAGGCAGAATTGGGACAGCAAACAGTCTAAGGAAGGTTCATGGTACAACCAAGGATGTCTTGCAGGGCATTATTTGAGCAATCACTTATCGAAGTAATCCGAGTCCGAATGATTTTCTTAAGTTTGTGGAGATCAGGTTTCAGACTCAAGAGATCATTAACAGCAAGGAAGGCCAACAAAGGTCATCAGTGGCAGTTGCAACAAGCACGAAAGAGTGTTCAATTCAAACAACACAATGCTGTGTTCAAAATCTAGAGTGGGTCCCATTAAGACAATAAGCTTTGCGCAGCTAGAACTACAAATCGCAGTTCTGATGGTGGAGTTGGTAGAGAGTTTAAATCTTACCTCGTTAATTTAATAAAGTATGTACATGTAAGTACACATGTTCAACAGTTGTATTGGCTTGGATAAATCACCATCGTATGTACTTATCGGGATTAATTTTGGTGGGGGCGAAAGCCCCCATTTATTCGGCTTAATACAAGTTATAACTTAAAATTAAACTTAAACTAAAACTTAGAACTAAGGTTGGTTATTGTAGTGAAGGAGAACGGATTTGAGGTAGGAAGTGGTGCGGTGGAAGTCAAAGACGCTAGGGTTTGAATTAATTTTTCGTGGCATACGGGAGATTGGTTCGTTCGCGCCATAGATGGTGTGGTGGGTTTGAAGATAGAAGAGACGAGGGGTACGTAGATTACGAGGGTTAGTGTTGAGGAAAATAGAATTGTGAAGGGACGTGCATTCAACCTGACCTGAAAGAAGTCGATGAATGAAGAGAAAGTCGGCTGCATCTCTGCGTTCCTCAAGGGTGTTTAGGTTAATAAGGTTGAGACGGTTTTGATAGGGGGGCAGAGTAAAATGATCATCCCAGGGCAAACCTCGAAGAGCAAATCGAAGAAAACGGCGCTAGATGCTTTCGATTCTCGAGATATGAACGCGATGATATGGGGACCATACTTGACTGGCGTACTCTAAGAGGGGACGAACAAAGGTAATATAGAGGGACCTGGTCACGTATGGGTTGGTGAATTCTTTGGACCATCGTTTTACAAAACCTAGTGCAGAGTTGGCTTTAAGGATTATCCCATCCATATGCAAACGGAAGTTGAGCTCCCTATCACACAAAATGCCGAGGTCGCGAAGAGATTCAACGGAGGAGATAGGTTGGTTGTGGAGAAGGTAGAGTCGGGGAGGAGATTTGTGCCGCTTATGTGAAAAGGTAATGGATTGGCATTTGGTGATATTAGGTTCCAAACAATTTTTGAGGCACCAGATCGAAAAACTATCAAGGTATTGTTGAAGAAGGAAGGAGTCATGGGGAGAGGAAATGGTTTTGAAAAATTTGGTATCGTCGGCGTAAAGGGAAACGGACGAGTGTTTGATGATCCTATCGAGATCATTTATGGTTAATATAAAGAGAAGGGGACCGAGATGGTTACCTTGAGGAACTCCAGAGGTGGCCAAAAATGGAGCGGAGTGGGCTGACCTAAAACGAACACTGGTAAAACGGTTTTCGAGGTAAGAGGATATCCATTTTAACAGTATGGGCTCAAAGACGAGGGCAGACGATTTGAAGAGTATTAATCGATGAGAGATTTTATCGAAGGCTTTGCTAAAATCGGTTGCAACTACATCGACTTCGTTGCCGTTCTCTAGGGCAGAGATGGCAACCTACCCTTTAGGAAGCCATGTTGTCTAGGGGAAATAAGTGATTTGCATGGGAAGCTTAGAGCTTCATACAAAATACTTTCGAGGAGTTTGGGTATATGGGAGAGTTTAGCGATTGGACGATAGTTTGTTATTTCGTTCTTTGATCCCTTTTTGTGAATCGGGGTTATAAAGCAGGTTTTCCAAACCTGAGGAAATTCTCCTTGTGAAAGGGATAGACGAAAGAGATCAGAAAGGGCAAGGGAAAGAGACGAAGAACATTTTTTAAGAAATATGGCAGGGAGGCCATTTATATTCGATATAGGAGGGGTGCAAGATGTGATACTTACGTTGCTGTACGTACTGTACTAGGGACAGAGGTTGAATATACCATCCCAGAAGAGATATCCGGACGTCGTAAAATAAAATCGGTTCTGGCAACTTCATTACCCCAGATTTTGTAGCATTTATGAATCACAAAAATTCGTTCAACACTTCCACGAGAATGTTCTTATTCTGTTACCATTTTTACAACAATTCCAGGAAACCTCAGCTTCTAAGTATATTGGTCAACTAACAGTTGAAGAATTATATCAATGAAATCGCCTGTTAATGGTTCCAGTGCAGAGAACAGCCTTTCCCTTGTATCCAAAATACTTTAGGCTTAGTTACATGAAAAACATATACACGCATCACATAGAGTACTAATCATCGTATCAAGATAACAATACTGGATTTTAAGCGTAGGCAGAAAAGCTCGACATGTGATCGGTAGTTGCACCCATGGTGGTTGGCCGTGGCTCAAGTAGTGGTGTATTGGCTTCACAATCGGACGGTTCGGGGTTCAATACTACCAGCCGTGACCGAAAGACTTTTTTTCAGGCAACTAAAATCTTGTGAGATGAATGGTTGCCCAAATATAACATCAAGTCTAATTTACACTAATAATTTTGTCGCCCCATTAAATGTTGGATGCTACCCATGGAGCGAAATAACCACTGAGCCCAAACATCTTTCTCTCTATCCAATTTTTCGAAAAACTTAACACGTGTTCCGGCATTTTAAGGGTAGTAATACGAGTACCCTCTTGAGTGTTAAATTCTTTTGAAAAAAAATTAAGAGTTCTAAATCAAATCTAAAGAGTATAGAGCTGCCTTTTCAACATTTAGGAGTCTATTTTTGTGGACCGACAAAAACACACCACAGATCAAAGGTAACATACCAGCAAAATCCTACTTAGTTTTATTCGTAAGTTTTCCTACTGTGCATATTGAAGTGGTAGGAGATTTGTCCTCGGAAGCATTTCTCAGCTGGTTCAAAAGGCTCACCAGCAGTAGGGGTGTATGTCACAATATATTCTGGGACAACGCTGCTAATTTTGTTGCTGCAACAACTGAACTTACAGAGCTGAGGTCAGCATTTAATTCTGAGAGAATACAGTCGGCAATAGAAGCAAAGTGGGTGCAAGACGGTATAAATTTAAAATATATATGGTCACGTTCGCAGCATTTTGAAGGACTGTGGGAAGCGGCAGTGAAGTCAGCAAAGGGATTATTGATTCGTCCCTTTAGTGAATCCTAGACAAACAGACAAACGAATAAGTCGTCGTAAATGACTTGATAAGCTATTGGTAAATATTTTGAAGATGTTGGGAGGATCCGCACAATAAACAGATTTTGGAGAATGTACATCTATTGCAACCTAACAACCTATTGGCTAGAGTTCAGAGAAATAAAGTCGTACCTTAAGCGGATGGAGGGAATATGCACGAAAGAGATAGCCCAACAAATGTATTGCAGATCAACGGTAGATAAATAAGGCATCGTATTGCTTCTCGACACTTTTCATGTTCGATATTGGGACGTTAACACATTGAATTGACATTAACAAATAATGACACAGGGGGATTGAAAGCCAAATGGCTAGTCTCAATAAAAATGAGCAGCATCTGACTTACTATGAAAACAAATTTCTAGAGCAGATTCGACGTCTCATACCTCAAAGCGAAACACCATAGAAATCAATCGGCAGTTTCGTGCACTTAACGGAAACGCTGGACATAATACAGGAAAGGCAAGAGACAACTGAGTTGAAATATAATCTGGTTTATTTAACATCGTGCTTAATACTATGTGGGTGTCACAAATTTCGAACGCATTCAAGACAAAGTAAATCCTCATTTCATAACACCTAAACAATTTAATGCCCAGTTATACCTTATACGAAGTAATCTACCGCCATATGTGGGTTTACTAAAGGATCATGTATAAACTGGTAGCAGTAAGAGATCGAAGTTTCACTTGTATTCGAAATATGGACAATGAGGAATTTCAACACTAGCGAAGAATCTTTGAAACTCACTTCTAGGCTAAGCCCTCATTCGGGTATGTCTTTCACATATGGATGGATACCATAAGCACGCTAAATAATGGTTTCAGCTCCGAGGCTAGATATAAAACTGGAACTCTTCACATCACTTGAGGTCAACTCTGAATCTTTTATTGAGAGAAAAAGGACTCCAAACCTTACTAATCAAACTAAATGGCAGATAAGTGACTTTGAACTTTCTAGTGGTTATGTGTATTTTATTCTCGAATCCTATAAGAGGGATTTCAAGTTGGCTTGATGAATTTAAAGTCTCTGAGCAGTTTCATACAAACAACACAACTCACGAGAGAGTTACAAATCGAAGTCATTCAGCAACATATTCCCAGAAATGACAACAACCATAATGAATCTTCTAAATCCAGCAAGTGTCTCTTTTCCTACTTACGAGTATAATAAATGAATAGCTTCCGGCATTTGGCTTGAAGCAACCAAACTGAATAAATTTAACCACAGAATAATTGCATTCTCCTCATCAATATACTTCTTATCTTCTACTCGTACTTGTATCTCATCATCGAATTACTGTCGCATAAAACAAAAACGTTTTACCAGAGCATTTTATCTCTCATCTTCAAGTTTACTAACCCATAAACCGATTTAAAGGCATCAAAAATCCTTCGTTTATTCGTATGTAGATTTCGTAAGTCATTGCTTAACTGTACATGCCTCGCAAATGGAAATATGTATTTTCCAACTCAACCATCCTCATAAAAAGTTACAAATAATGTTTCATCTTGAAAATTTACATTCTAAACGTCGTATGTATGGTACGTTCGAGTACATATCGGCATCTTGTTCAGAAGGCACCACCAGGACTCGGTTTATGTAAATTTGATTGCATACACCATTGAGACGAAGAAATTGCACCACCCAACGAATTGAAGGAGTTTTTTTTTTGTTTTCCCCGGAGATCCTTTTTCATTTGGCATAAATAAATGATTGTAGGAACATCAATTGTAACCGTTGAATGGGTGGTTTAAGAGAAGCCCACAGGATTTAATTTCACAACCATAAGGGTAATCCTTAAGTTTAGCCCACACTTGTAATTGATTGTTTGTCATCAAGGGCTATAAGATGTACTCACATGTACTTTACGCAAATTGAATCAAAATAAAACAAATGACCGGAGTTGCCATTACAATGTTGTTTGTCAGACATCTGTGCATGCTATTCGCGTTAAGCGGAAAGTAGCAATCGTAGATTTTTGGCTTTTTACACATCTGTATGTACATTGTAAATATGCATGTAAATGAGTTAGTCGTCTGGTTGTTGTATAGGGACTTTCAATGGGGACGCACGAATGTTGTTGAAGCAAATCAAATGTCAAATTTGTTGTTAATTGTTGTGTATGGGCAAATCACTATGAACAAGGTCTGCGAATCACCATTTTTTTTTTTAAGATAAAAATCATCTTTAGCGACGAGTCCCATTTTTCGATGAATGGATGTGTGAAGAAGCAAAATTATCGGATTTGGGACGATACCAATCCACACGAGATACACCAGCACAAAATGCGTTCAAAGAAGTCGCTGTTTGCTGAGGATTTTGGTCTTGTGAAATGATTGGTCCATGCTTCTTCTAAAACGAAACTGGCATTGACATAGCTATCAGCGGCGAGCCCTACAGATCGATGATAAGCAACTTCTAGTGGCCTAAACTGGGTGATATGGATATCTACGACATGTGATTCCAACAGGACGGCGCTACGTATAATGTAGCGCACTCAACGATGGACATTCTGCACGAACGATTTGAGAGCATGGTTGTCTCTCGGCTGCGAAGATCGTGCGATTTAACACTTTTAGACCTTTTCCTTTGGGGCTATTTTAAGTCGCAGGTCTATGCAAAAGCAATTGAGGCACTTAAAATTAACATAACCAACGCCATCCAGCATATTCATCCAGATGTATGCCACAAATTCATCGAAAATTGGTACTCCCTAATACCTGCCACCAAATAAAGCCGTGGCATACATTTGAACGACGTTATATTCCATACTTAATGCCATAAAATGTTCTTTCAAATGAAAAGAAATTAGTGATATCTCACGCTTTATTGAAAGACGCATATGTCATCAAAACAACGCTTTTCAAAACATTCTTAGACACTCCTTGTCAAGAAATGAAGTTAAACGAATGGATCTGAAGTTTGAGTTGATTTCTTCGGCGATTTTCATATGGAAGCCTCTTTCGCTGTTCGATTCGGGTTTGATATATTGGCCAGTCCCAAGCTGGCAATAGTAATCCTCTTAGCAGCCTTTCTCGACGTATGACATCAGTGCCAGGCCACTTGGTACGAGTATCTTCTGAGTGTTACCAGCCCGAATGTCATGACATGACAACTGTTAGATAGTCGATCGCTTGGCTTCCTTTATTAACAAAGATTGAATGACATTGTTAACGACTAGATGAAAGTAAGAAATCTAACTTTTGGTTTTCTCTGTCATTGTACTTGCGACTGTCTCGGAAAATATTCTGAATTTTAGCATCGTGATGTATGATAGATTTGATCTCCGTCAAAAGAAATGGGCTTTCAGAATTTGTGTATGGATGACATCCATAGCTTCTACGTAAAATGATTCCCCTGCCAGCTCCTTCCTCTTCAGTGGCTCTTCGGAATGAGGTTCTTTCGGTGTACATTCAAATTACTTGATGTCCAGAGCCAGGTAGTCAACACCATCATAGAAGCCCGTCACTATCATGGGAACTTTGTAAGGTAACAGGCTCCTGGTTGACAGCTTTAACATAAAACTCAGACAATTTTGGCTACTATTTACACTTACATATATCTCAGATGGAACCTATTCTCGAATAACTTTACCTTTTAAAACATGATGTCACAATACCGCAGATTGTTTTTTCCGATTCGAAAGCACTCGCACTTTCTATATAATTCACTTTCTACAATATATAATCGAATCCCATTAAAGCACTGATTGAAATTAATTCATCAGTCATGCCTAGTGCAAGGCTTAGTTGAAGTAAAACCTTTAGTTTTTCATTCCCAAGGAGGTTACTTTTCACTCCATCTATAGATTTTAAAATACCGAAGCTCCGGAAAAACTCATACAGGAAACATCTTCACTTAGAAGCGAAGACCGTAAATCAACTGTGGTCGACCAGTGGATATGTTTTTGGACGGGTAGACAAAAATTGTTGCTTCCATCTCCCTAGTTCAATGACTCCCGTCCTTCTTTGGGGCACCGCCTGCAGTTTTGATGAGTCCTGATTTAGTTTTTATCATCTTTCGATTGACGTATGGTAGGCCTTTAGTATTCTGGAGGTTGAGACCTTCCAGAAAACCAGTATTGATCTAGTTGCAGTCAAGAACTACTATGAGAAAATATAACGAACAAAAGCAGAAATTGCAAGAGACCTCCAGAATCTTAGCCGATCGGTTTCCCGAAATCGCTCAGCAACTTCTATACCGCCAGCATCGAGTACCGAATATTAGTGATAACGCTGCCAACGTGCCATCAGAGATGTGCTGGGTTTCAGCTGATCACCACCAACAAATCCCTTGTTTGATGAAGAATGCTGGCAAGCACATGCAGCTGAACAAGAAACGTATAAACCGGCGCTGGAATGAAGAAAAACGAGCACTAGAAGCTAGTGATTGGAGATATCAAGAGTTGGTACTTCAGGAACAACGTTCGGAAAGTTTACGAAAAGATAAAAAGTACGTGTCAAGGAAACAAAACCCGTACAGAAACTTGTGGAGATAAAGAAAGAAACCTTGTAGTAGAAAAGCTGAGAATATGGGAAAACTTCCTTTGCAGACTGTATAACATTCTTCCGTCCACCTGACCAAAACGAGTTAAGGATAGCAATATCTAAGTTTAAGTTCAACAAAGCCACTGGACTGGCAGCTTACTGGCCGAGGTATTCAAAGGTTCTGGAAGTGAATTTGTAGAGACCATACACTATTCGTTTCTCACATCTGTTCAGATGAGTGTATGCCTGAGCCTGATTAATGGAATCTCGGCACCGATTCTCCGATTCACAAAAAAGGTGATCCTGTCAACTCTGCCAACTATAGAGGAATTAGTCTCCTCCACATTGCGTACAAGATCTTATCTGCCATATTATGTAAATGTCTGAAATCCTTAATCAGTAACCTGATTGACCCCAATCAGTGCGTTTTCAGACCAAGAAAGACCATATCCGATTAAATCTTCGCACTTCGGCTGGATCTTGGTAAAAAGGCAAGAAGTCCAAATACTGCATATGAAAGCATTTATAGGCCATATCTAGCTTTGGCATCACTGCAATATCCGTCAATTTATGTAGCACGACGACGTAAAACGCTGGCTTCTCGGTGGGTCGGTAACGACCTAATCGGAAACTTTGATGTTAAAAAGAGTTTTAGACAAGACGATGTGCTATCATGTGTGTTCTTTGACATTATACTTGAACGAATTGTGCCAAACTCACTAACGAACACTGATGGCACAATCTGTCAGTAGTCTGTGCAACTACTATTGTGCCCTGATGATATCGACATAATTGGCAGAACTCAAAATTGATTTAGCGATAAATGTGGGCAAACGAATTCGTCGAATTGGACAAAACGTCAAGTTATAACTTTGAGGTAGTACGTTCTTGGCTCTGCCGTCAATTCTCTCAACAGCACCTAAGTAGAAATAAAAATAAACTCTTGCCAATCGCTCCAATGAAGGAGTAAGGCCCTATCCGGGACAACTACGAAGACTATTTATAGTATAATGATCGGACTAACTAGAGAGGCTAGTCAACTACTACGAAGCCTTAGCTTTGGTCTAAAAGACAATCTTATAAAATACTATGATGATTATTTTTGTTGCCTGAAAAATCTCTATCATTCCCACTGGAATCGCCCTGCTATCGGTGTTACAGCTTAAGAAATTTTTGGCTTTGAAATTTACAGAAAATAACATCTATCTGCGCAGCCACTTTTGAAATGCCAGTTACTCATTACAAGATATCTAGGCTTATAAGTAACCCCTGTCCACTATGAATTCTGATAAACTTAACCACTGTTTTTTTTTAATTATGGCAAATTACTTAAGGATTTTGACTTGAAAATATTTATCTTTCGAAGCTTTGGTTTTGTGAGATAGTCATTTAGGCTACCTCGACTTCCTAAGAGTGGATATTGTCAAATTTCCCTTATACTTACAGTTAGTATTAAGCTCCGGATTATTGTTTGGTTAGTCCACCGTATGCTGTGGGTTCACAGCATTCGCCAGAGCAAATTCAATGAGCGCAAATATGGGAGCACTGGCAGTAATAAGTGATTCAAACGGATATATCTTGACGAGCTTATTTGATTCCCAAGTCACTTGACCTAAATGACCAAGGTCCTGATAGTAATCACAGTGCAAATGGTTATGCCACTTTCCTTCAATTGCCTTCTTTCAATAAATTGGATCTTGGTAAGGTTTCTTCCTAACGCCCCCGGACGTCCATACAGCGACTTTTCCCACCTGAACGTCTGAAAAGTTTACCTTTATCCTTAATCGTATCTACTGTGTATAGTCACCCAATCATATTCCAAAGGATTGGATTACTTGTGGGATTTGTTGCTTCGTAGTGTTATCGTATCACCACTCTCCCAGGACACAACCTGAAGAACGGGATCCCATGCTCTTTTAGTCTTATGTTGTGTGCCTTTTGGTGATCCTTGGTTAAGCAAAATCGACAAAGATAAGAAAATGACAAATGATGGCTACTATCCCTTTAGATTTGCCACCACAAAGAGATTATTTCCAACGTTCAAATCCAACGGAAAAGGTATCCGTAGAACAAAATATAAAAATCTCACCTACTCCGATACAATACTCGTAGTCGGAGTGAACACCTTTACGGATACCTTGTGTTATGGGGTGCTTCAAGTCTCCGGAGAACTTTGGAATAAATCAAAAGAAGGACTTCCGAGGGGATTACTCGCAGTTATTTTTGCCAAGGCCTGTGTATTGGGGAATATTACTGAGCGCAGGGCAAAGGTATTTTCTTTAATATTTTCACACGAAGAGATTACTTTTTCGGGCCGATTTATGATTTTTTTGAAAATTTCATTTATTTTTCGCTTTACTCTTGTGCTGAGGTGTGTTGCCTCTGAATTATGAAGCACACGCTTTCCGAGGTTAAGTGGAAAAATGCTTGAATTTGTTATTTATTGTCAATCAATTTGAAAGAACTTACGAAAATGGCATCGGTACAAGTGGATGTGATTGGAAATCGGAAACGATTAGGAAAATGTTGATGATTCGGATAAAATTGGACTTTTGTCAGTTGAAGTGAGGTGAGGCTATTTAAGCACTTGAGAATACATCTGGTTAGGGCCAACAAAATGCTCATTTGTCAACACTCTAGAATAAGTATATCGGAATTAATATGTACTTGAAAATTTAAATAAATGCTTCTTATGTAGCGATGAATCACGTCCGAAATGCTTCCCAGTCGGAGAAAACAGTGATCGAAGAGCAGCCTTTTATCGTTCCCTTGTTCAGTTAATATTTAAACAATTCAGAAATGTAAAACAGGGAAGCACGCTGGTTTGGAGGAGATGAATTATTCAAAATGAGACATCCCTCATCGCTGTTTAAAATGTAATGGCCATCTCTGAATCCAAATCGAAAGAGAGTTCAGACCATCAAAAAACGCTTTAATGTAGAAATAAGAAGAAAATTTAGATACAGTCCGTATTCAAAAAATGCTTATCTCGTCTCTTTGAGAAGCTGCATCAGATTGCCTATTATTTTGTTTATAATATTGACTACATTTGCATTTAAATTCCTTTTGAGTGAGCAAGGATGAATCCTCCAGATTTTGAACTCATTTTATGCGCACCTTGTGCTACTTTTTTTTTTATCTTATTTACTAACAATTGTTGGCTGTGGAAAGAGCATAAACTCTTTTTGTCTATTAATACAATAGTTATATTCCGAAGGAATGATTTTACGAAAGTGGAATGATTAAATATGACACTGAGGCTTGGAGAAAAGCTGATAATATTAGAGGGACTCGAAGCTGGTATCAACATGAAGACTTAATGGATTTCTAAAGTATAGCACAATAAGGCAATAAGCGCTTCCTTTTGGAAGCAGATCCTACAAAACGAATGAAATATTTAAGTACAAACCTTTTATTATACAATATCAATACGCATCCATGCATTTGTATGCTTGCACGATTTTGCATCACTACATGACTCGTCTTATTGCGTGTAAGCACAATCTTAGCTCCTATGCTTGGGCGCCTCTTCAGGCTTAATTGCTTCAGTCATAGCTTGTTTCCTTTTGGATTCGGTACTGCCGCTACTACCAAAGTTCAAAACATTGAATATTATGATGTCATGAAGACTAGATATTCATCCGTTACGATGCAAATACCTGGAATAACTTTTAGGGCAATAGAAAGTGCAAATTGAGGGAAAACCATCTCGTGGATTTCATTCTAACATCTGACTAGAGATTACCAGCGGGAAAGTACTATTGGAGGTTCTTATGTCAGACCAGAAGTACTGGTCGAATTTAAAGTGTCGACCTTGTTGAGGGAAGCGCTTAACAACCACCTGCAGTTACAGGAACATCTAGTGTGCCTATGCAGATAGATGAGGCTATTTAATACGATTCTGGCTGATTTGATGGCCTGAAATTACGTGGCACCGATGGCAAGCTTAGAGTTATAATACAAGAAGGTAAATTATACATACATCAGCTTTTGCCAATTCTGAAGAAAAGTATCACTTCAGGGCTGAATCCGAATCCTTGGCGAATGGTGAGAATTGCTTGTATAACGAAAATCAGCAAAGATGAATTATTTCATCCTGATTAGCATGGAGAGAATGTTTGTGCCTTAAGTCTGCGAAATTATGTGGCGAAAGCATTCTCTGCCTAAGATACAACATGCATACGAAATGTAAAACAGGATGCGCACTTAAAAGGAGGGGACACGAGTTGGATTATTTTATCAATATTGAGGACGGCTCCGACATCGCTGTTATAACGGCATGTGTAACTTAGACAAACAAAACGGGTTAAATGAATCATGGTAATTAAAGCAATGTAGAAGAACCTTGGTTCAGCGAAGTTAAATATCAGGCGGTCATCCTGTATATCAAACCTGTTTGGCCTAAACATTTAGCGGGAGCAATCTGAAATGAGCCTTTAACTATGGCAGTGTATGTTAGATTTGCATTGCTAAGATAAAAATCACTTTTCCTGTGCCCAATGTCCCGGATGCTCGGAAATTTTTTTAGGCATGCTCTACTCTGCTCCAGTTTTACTGAAAAATTATTCTTTCATTGGTATTGGTGATGAATTGGGATCTCCCCGCATGGCTCCAGATCTGATCTAGGATGTTGTGACTGCCTACTTTCTCGGTTAGGATTTCCATTGACAGTTGGGTCTAAGTATTATGAACAAATCACTGTATAAGTCGCGGATTCAGGCTTCATGTTTATGGGTTCCTCTTGAAACTCAAAGGGTTTTCTACTGTCTCTCTGTCGCCGTCATCACGAAGCATTGTGCTTTTGCGGAGCATCTAGATGTGATGAACATCAGTTACATTTCTGCAATGCTTACTGTGAGCGTTATAATCACACCGCGGAACACTTGCTTTGTGAATTTCTTTCTGATACTGTAGAAGTCCTGATACTGCGGAAATTTTATTACTGAACCGATTTCGGACTTGACAGAAAGATAAACTATTTGCGCATCAAGGATGACTTCTCTAGCCTAAGCTTCATATGCGCTCATGATCCATAGAGTGAAAGGTGCATTTTTGGCCGGAAAGTTTGAAATTACACGAAGTCAGACCAATGTGTCCAATTTTGTGTTTTGGATGTGCAAACGTTTCTAGGAACTGATATATAGTCGTACTATCACCTTATTTGTTGCTAAGATATAAATACGGTTGTCCTAGATGCCGAAATATTGAAATAGTACTATGGGGAGACGTAGAACGGCCGGCATCATAGAAATTCCGAAGATGTTCTGAATTTCATAACAATGATGGGACATTCAGTGAAAAGAATGCGTATAAACAAGGGCCAAGCTGATCCGTCTGTATAGGATGACGAATTAACCGAGACCCTTGATGTGAAAAAAGGTTTAGACAAGGTGACGAGCAGTCATGTGACTTCTTTAACAACATATTTGAAAGAATTCTGCGGAACTTAGAAGCGACCACTGGAGGCGCAATCTTTCAAAAGTCTGTGATAATATCGACATAATTCCGAAAATTTAGCGTTCGCTGGTATTCAAAAGGAAGCGGTAAATGAAGACAAACCCAACTATGTATATGCTGCCAAAAAAAGGAATACACAACACCAACGAACTGGACAGAATGTTACAATCGACAGCTATAATCTACCTTGGCCCTTCCATAAATTTTGCCAACCTTACTTCGAATCTAACCCAGAGGGACAACGAAGTACAGGAAGACCTCGCCTTAGATGACATGCACAAATAGGAAGGGACCAACCGATTTAGAGAGCGCAACTGGAGGCAATTATCTAAAGGAGAGGCTTGTTAATTAAGCCCCAGGTTCACCCCGAGCTGTAAGTACAATATGTAACATGATTTGAGAAGAGAATGCGATAAAACCAACTTACCTCTTATGTGTTTATTGGATTTTTGTAAAGCTTTAGATTGAAAATACTATCAACACTTGATTGCGACGTTGGAACGACAATTCCGTTTTAATAACAATGCTGCAGCTCCCTTCTCAATTATTTGAACGGTAGTTTTTTCTTAGATGTGCATTCAGGTGTACCGCAGGGATCGATTTTAGGATCGCTGTTGTTCTATTTATTTATTAATAACGTGCCTAATATCGGCCTTGATGCGTCTGTCCACTTGTAGGCCTACCTTTCCTGACCATTTGGCTTAATGGATAATTGTGTAGCTAGTCTCAATGAGGACTTACATAGATCGAATCTACAATACGTTCTCAATAAACTCTAGTTAAAATCTTCTAAATCCAAAGGAATTGCTATCTGCAACGACAGGATTAATTCCCCTTATTTGCCACAAATAAATTTGATGGAAAAACAGATCCCATACGAAAATCAGGTGAAGAACCTAGGGTTATACATTAATTACAAATTGTTTTTGGTTCAAGTCAACTTTCAACGAGCCATCCAGCCCTTCAGCATAAAATGCCAATAGATGCGTAAATCTAAGTCGGCACGATTTCAAAAAGTTAGTAGGTTACTACCTCACAGGACACCACGGTTTAAGATGCCACTTCAACAAAGTGAATATAGTCGACTGTCCGGAGTGCCGACTTTGTCTTGAAGAAGTCGAAACTTCTGAACACATCTTATGTGAATATCCAGCCCTCAACGGCATTAGACGAACGATTTTCTTCAGGAAACAATTCGGCTCCAACGAAATAATGAATTCCTCTGCTAGTAGGAATACATTCAGAAGGTAGAAAACCTATTAACATAACTATGTATAGTTCTGACTAACGGTACAAAAGATCTTTTAGGCCAAAGTGCGGCGCTTGGCAATTGGCGAGTCAAGAAATTTAAAAAAAAAAATACCGACCATAGTAAAGCTATGGCTCTTAAGAGCCCAGAATAAACTACAGCTCAGTAGCTTATAGTGACGCTGACCACTGTCGTTTAGAAATGACGACGAGTTTTAATTTTAATTTAAGTCAGCGATCAGTTACATATATGATCTCCGAAAATATGACCACATTCCCGGATTTTCTCAGACAACACATAAATATTCTAAACTGCATTTTCATATATGAATTATTAAATATTAAACAACCAGCATATCTCTTCCAGTAACATAGCTGGTTTTTATTAATTTTTTTGGAAAGGTATTTTATTTTACAAATACAAAAAGCATAGGTACATTTAGTTACAACATCTAAGTTTATAATGGCACTAATGATTCCTAAAAATATCGATCTGGTGTGCTCCTGCGAATGATTTCCTGAAGGTCTTACAAAAAAAGGTGTTCAGCGGTGATCACGATATCTTCGGCTTAGTTCATCTGAAATCAAAAAACCCGAAAGATTCAGGCTTGATTTTTGACAAAATTGCGGCTTAGTAAAAAAAATCGAATTTTCGATCAATATTGCCACGTAAAATTATTTAAAAAAATATAAGTAATTATCCGAAATCTTATTCCTCCGTTTCTTTTTTAGAAATCTTGCTCACCGACTTCGAAAACACAGTTTTCGGAAAAACGCGTTTAAAGTTTCGGAAGAAGTTTACACATCTATTTCAGGGCCATAGATTGACACTCCGTAGCATCAGCAGCTTCTAGTGCCTCGAGTTGATGTTCCCTTCGCGTACTCCCATGCGCTCTCAAACCAGAGATCATGATGTGCTCTCCATCCTCTTTCTCGATATAGGCATTGGCATTGGGCCCAATCGATATTCCCATTACATTCATGTAATAAGAAATTGAAGTTCCCGGCAGCGATGTAAGCTGCTATTTCACCAATTTTTGAGCCACACGGAAGGATTTTTGGAGTTATTTTACATATCAACTGATTATAGCTCTAATTGTTGTTTTGCGTAAAACCACCAACACATCTTTCCAATAATTTTTTATAGCTGAGATCAGTATAAATTTTATCTTTCCAATTTATATACTATAGATCTCAGCAACATCAGGTGGTAGAGACAGATAATCACGTTTATAAGAAGATAACGTGTCTGAAGCTGGCGTTCTCTGCCAACAACACCATAAATCTTCTCCGACCGGGCACACTCGAGCGGATCGTGATCCCATTCTCTTTTGAGAATGTTCAATGCTTTCTTTTTTGGCCACTTCAAAATCACCGTAAGGCTTAGCACTTAACCTTCATCTCATCCTTGTGTAGAAAACTACACAAACAATTTTTGTTTTCTTAATTTCTCAAAAACCACTAATTGCAAACTTCCGGAATTTTCAGACTTTGTTTATATCCTTGATTACCGAAAATAAAACGTACCTCCACATAATAAAAATGTTTATGGCGGTTAATAATGCACTAATTACGTTGCCTACCCTCATGTGTAGATTTCTACGCATATGGACAGTAAGTGCATGTCATATAAAAAGCCATTTGCGTTTGGCAACTACAGCCATTTCAGCATCAAAGTGGTAGATTGCGGAATGAAAATATAACTTCTCTTCATCATGGAACAACTTTCTTTTCTTTTCTTTTCTTGCTTTTCTTCCCACCACAAATTGAAAATACCATTTTGAAGCATTCAAATGCGTATGCACAAGCAACATATGGTAAGGATTTTAAACAAATCGATTCGAGTATGTTGCAAGCATATGTTTGTGTTTTGATTTTAGCTGGTGTTTATACGAGGGGCGTTCAAACTATTCTCGGTATCGGGGTGAAGCTGTTGTTGTATATATAAGTTGACTTATTTATCAAGTAATACTATTATTTTAGTGCATTCGTGTAAAATTTCATATAAATGTGATTATTAATTCGCGTTTTATCTCTAGTTAAACAGAATCATAATGGCAACTGAGGCGATGATGGTGAAAATTGAGCATCGCGCTGTAATTAAATTTCTCACTAACCAAGGAAAAAGTCAGAAAACTATTCATGAAGAGATGGTGGCTGTTTACCAGGGTTCCGCACCTTCATTATCAACTGTGCAAAAGTGGTCAAGTGAGTTCAAGAGAGGCAGAGAGAGCATTGAGGACGACCCCCGCTCCGGCGCCCCGGCTACTGCTTGTACGGGAGAAAGCATCGAAGAAGTCGAAAAACTTGTTCTTGAAGATGCCCGAATAAAGGTGAAAATGATGGCAGAGATCACCAAGCTTTCAATTGGTACCATTCACACCATCCTTCATGACCATCTTAACCTTTCAAAGGTCAGTGCAAGGTGGGTGCCACGAATGCTCACAGCGCCTCAGAAAAAAGTGAGAATCGCATGCTGTAGAGAGCTTTTGGAGATGTGTGGTGAGAACGCGGACGGTGTTATGGATCGAATCGTTACTGGGGATGAAACATGGGTCCACCACTATGACCCTGAAAGCAAACAAGAGTCCATGCAGTGGCATAAAAAAGGAACAGACCCCCCGAAGAAGTTCAAAGTCACTCCGTCTGCCGGGAAGCTCATGGCCACAGTTTTTTGGGACTCAAAGGGAATCTTGCTCATTGAGTACAAAAAAAAAGGTGAAACCATCAACGCCACATCCTACGCTTCCACTTTGCATAATTTGCGGGAGGAAATTAAAAAGAAAAGACGGGGTAAGCTCGCAGCGGGTGTGTTGCTTCTTCATGACAACGCCCCTGTTCACACGGCGCGAGTTTCCAAGGCTGCTGCGCGAGATTGTGGTTTCGAAGAAATCCAACACCCACCCTATAGTCCAGACCTTGCCCCTAGTGATTATTTCCTGTTTCCGGATTTGAAAAAATGTCTTCGTGGAAAAAGATTTTGGGATGATGAAGAACTCAAGTCGGCAATAAATGGAGGAGGAGGAAATTTATTTTTTTTAGGGTTTAAAAAAGCTTATCTCAAGATATAACAAATGCATTGATGTTAGGGGAGATTATATTGAAAAATAAAAACAATTTAAATTAAATTCGCATTTTCCTTCATATCGATACCGAGAATATATTGAACGCCCCTCGTAGGTAAGCCGTAGTTGCTTTCTTTCTTATTTCAACTGATTCCTGACTTTTTTACTTTTAGATCGAAAAACGAAACTACAATTGAATTGTTTGATGATATTAGCGGTTGTCCGGTGTTTAGGGCAATAATGTCGAAGAAAACATTTGAGTATTTGAATCGAGTTATTCGTTTTGATGATGTGATTAGCAGAAGACAGCAACGATCTACAGATAAATTTGCACCGATTCGGGATATATTTGATAAATGGTCCAATTTATTGAGTGACTACTACAATCCACATGAATGTGTGACAGTTGATGGAAGATGATGGAAGATGTAAATTTCGTCAATATGCCATCAAAACCAGTAAAATACGGACTAAAATTCTGGTTGCTGGTTTGTTCTTATACCTGTTATGTTTGGAAAATCCAGCCATATTTGGGAAAGGCGATTGGAGCCAGTTCGAGAGAAAAAAGACAAGGCGAACGAGTAGTTTTGGATCTCGTTGATGGCTTGAAAGGTCACAACATAACAATGGATAACTTCTTTTCCTCATATGAGCTTGGGCAAAAATTGTTGTCAAAGGGCATTACAATGGTTGGCACGATGAGAAAAAATAAAAGAAGCATCCCACCAAAGCTTCTTGAAACCAAAAATAGACCGTTGTATGAATCTACTTTTGCATTTACCGAAAACACAGCACTTGTTTCGTACATTGGACGGAAAAATAAGTGTACCGTGTTGCAAAGTACTTTGCATAACTCAATTGAAATCGAATCGACTGAAAAAAAGTTACCAGCGATTATAGCCTATTACAGTAAAATAAAGGTTTGTTCATATACTACTTTTTGAAATTTCAAGACCCTCTAATGTCTTTTTTTCATTCAATATAGGCGGTGTGGATACGGTTGACAAAATGCTCACTTATTATAGCTGTAAAACACAATCTAACAGATGGCCAATTTGTGGCTGTATTTGCAAACATGATTGACATTTCTGCTTTGAATGCATTAATTATTTTCAAAGAAGTGAATCCGAATTGACCAGCAACACAAAAAACAACAGTAAGAAGGAATTTCCTACGAGAACTTGGAATATCAGTTGCAAAACCACTTATGGAACCTAGAAGTGTGAAGCCAAGATCAGCATCGTCTGCTTTATTGCTTGCAACTGTTTTGGGAGAAAGTTCACCATCGCCACCTTTAGAGGATGTTTCTGCATCAACTTCAACAAATCCACCAAAACGGTCAAGAAGCGTTCCACCACAAATTAAAGGCAGAGCAAGATTTCACGTTTGCTATGAAGAAAAATCCGCAAAAAAAAATAATGTCTATGATAATCGAAATGTATGTGTAAAATGCATTCAAGAAAAATTAATTTGAACCTACCTACCTTCTCTTGTTATTTTAGAAATAAATTATAAAAGCAATTTTTTCGGTTTAATTTATTGTAAAAAAGAATTTAGAAAATACATTAAAATCCCATATGTGTAGAAATCTACACACGAGGGTAGAGAACGTAATTTTTTTTGAGGATGAGATGAAGGTTAAAATCTCAGATTATGTTTTGGAGTCACCATGGATGATGTAATTCTTATAACGAACGGCAAATGTACTCAACGCCCGAACATTTCAACGATTGCATCGACTTCCATTTTTCCTGAAGAGCCATTATGATTTGCAAAACAATTATCTTTGTGATTTTCTATCCAATCGTTGTACTCTTCAGCATTCATTTTCTTTTTCCAAAATTCGCATTGTTTGCAGTACGAACTTTTTATAACAAGATCGATTATTTTCTCTGTACAATCTCCAATAAATGATGTTACTCACTATATGTTAAAGAAGTGTATCCTCGCTTCTTCCAGGTTCCATCGCCAGATACAGTTAATTCTTCACAACTACAGTTAATTTTTCTTCAGCACAAGCTTTTTCGAAAAGTTTCTTGGTGGCTACTTTCACAAAAGAGTAAATATTTTCAATAGTCAAGTCATAAGTATCTTGTATCAAGCAAGCTGGCATGTCGATCAAACCACAGACTTTAGTTGCATCTTTAAATCTTACTCCCAGAATTCTCATCACAAATATAAATCGTCTGTTTATCTCATAAGAATGCTTGAAAAAAGGACTGGAGTTTATGGCAGGAGCTTCACACTTATCACACAACAAAACGATTTTAAAACCAAGACCTCGTTGTGAAGCTGTTTCAAATTTTATTTCTCCGTAACAAGTTTTACGCTTTATAAAATCACTTATATTGCTGTAGACAGTGTTATAAAGTTCAAAATTCTATATTCAATAGAAGAATCACGGGGAACTAAAAACTTCTTCTGTAGTTTGATTTTTTTCGCGGACGCACCAAAACTACTTTCATCTCTCAGCTGTTTTTGAATTAAATATACTCGTATTTTTCCTTCTTGTGATAAATACACTTTTTCAGTTGCTTTTTATTTTCTACTACACTTGCGTGGCATTTTCATTCAGATTTAAAGTCAATTTAATTGAATTAAAAAAAAAAACAAACAAAACTGAGAACAGAAAGTTAAAACTGAACACACGACTGTACAAGGTAGCAGGACTCTTTGAAGTGATGTTCGCTTGTTTCGTACAAGAAATAATTCGAGTTAGTCATCAGGAATAAAATGGGTACACCAGGAATAGCTGGGAACACAGAGAAAGAAAAGAGCAACTGCTACTCCGATTTGTGCTCCGTCTACTTTTTAAACAGTTCCAACAAATATGCGTACGAGTATATCTCGAAAAGTACTTACCGGATCGACTTGAACATTTCAGGGAATATAAGTACGTACTCGTAGGCAGATATTGTATGTACATTACAAAAATTAAAAAAAATCGATATTTTGAAAATTCTAACTGAGTATGATCACTTAAACAGTTACCGTTTATTGTTTTTCCGTGCCATTAGACTTTGGAATTCAATGTATAGTCCGTTTCAAATCACCGTGCAATTTCTTGAGCATGTGCTCTCTTCTGCAGTCTATTCCAGTAATCCTAGAAGTGATCCAGACGAAATTCGAGCGTAACCATACTTTGATGTTGATTGCACTGAGTCCATAGATTGATAAGCTAACCTAATGTCAAACTCTACTAATACATTTGCAAACCCTTAACTTTCGCACAGACACACTGTAAATGAATTCCAACACTTTTATATTCTCTATACCTTTCTCAAAATTTGATAGAATGAGAGAAATTTACAAATAAAATTGATAGAATGAGAGCGATTTGCACGAGTGTGTGTAATGTGGATGACTTTATTTTTTTTACTAAAATGAGAGGGTCACAGGGCCATCAGTAGAAAACCGGTTTTGATTTTCCAATATCTGGAAAATTTGCCATCTAGGTTAGTTTATCTATGACTGAGTCTCAGCGCGTACTGATTATTATCTGCTTGAAAGGCATTGGATAATGTATTGTGGAAAAGATAAGAAGCCGGTGTTGACAGATGCGAAATCAGAGTGTAGAGAGAATGCATGGACGTGGGAGGCGTGTCCATTGTATATGTTTTTAGTGGACTTGGCAATGACGATTTTATGGAAAGCACTCCTTTCACAAATATTGTGTTGAAAAGAAGAAATAATGTTTTGCTAATATATATGTATTTTTTTTAAAGAACTTAACACTCAAGAGGGTATTAGCTACTCATAAAATGCCTCAGCACGTGTTAAGTTTTTCGAAAAATTAGATAGAGAGAGAGAGAAAGATGTTTGGGCCCAGTGGTTATAAAAGTTGAATAAATTGAAATTAAGTGTTTATTTTTTATGGTGTGTTATGTGATCCAACACTTATTTTTTCAAGATCAATGCACTTAATCGTCACCAGTATCATCATCCTCGCCGTCGCCTTCAATTTCCGTTGATGAATCTTCACCGTGTCTAATAACAATACTCTCGGTGAAGGTATCCAAATTCAGTTGGTAGCTCCAATAACTTTCTTTTGTCCTTATTGCCTTGTCGTATGTTTTTTTCTATTCCTCGACAGTAATTGCAAACTCTTCTTCTGCTATTTTCTTGATGTCATCCAGCTTAAATATGGTGTTTCTACCCGACACTCTTGGTTTTGGAATACCTCATATATTCTCAATTCGATTCAAGTCCGGATGGTATGGTGGTATCCTGAGTACCTCATGGCCTGTTGATCTAATCAAGTCGTCTATTTGATGCTGTGGGGATGTCTTTTTTTGTCGAACCAAATCATACAGTTCAATCATTAGTATTGAAGAGCTATGCGCATCATTATTTTCTACCAGCCAATTAACTAACTCCAATTTCCTTGCTGATGAAGTTGGGGCTCGGTTTTTTAATTTATTGTGATAGGGGACGTTGTCCATTACAATAACCAATGCACGGTTCCTCTATCTGGTCCAGTACCTGATCTTTTAACCAATTTGAGAAATTGTCAAAGTTCACCTCAGCATGATAGTCACCCGACTTCGATCCAGATTTAAAGATTAGAAGACCGTTTTTGACAAATACATTTGAACCACTATGGCTATGTATATATGATTCATCTATATAGATTATCTGAAATCCACTTTCACGAAAGATCCTTATTTGACCGATATATCTTAACCATTGTATTTTCACTTCCGTCCTATTGTCTTCTGTCTTACGAAGAATTAATCCTTTGGCTTTGAGATACCTCCAAAGAGATGCCTTGCTTATCCTAATTTCCAGTTCTTGACGGGTTTGTTCCCTAAGGGCGCTCAATGTTACGACTTTCTTGTCAAATTAGTGGAAGGAGTAGATCATCTTTTTGATGTCCAGTGGCGACGAAGAATTTTCTTGTTGAGTGCTTGTACTGTTTGTAGTTTGTTCTTGCTCTTTTAATATTTTGTATATGGTCCTATGCGAAAATCCAACAAATTCAGCTGTTTCCCTTACAGCTGCTCTCGTATGAGATTCATTTGCATGGTTGTTTTCATAATCCAAGTTTTTGTGGTAAATTTTCAGCATAAGCACTTTTGCTTGGCTTGTTAAAGTCTTTCCTGGCTTAAAGCAGTTCATTGTATATAAATTTACTTTTTTCTTACTTCTACTCCCTGCAAAGGCTTTTTTTAGCTAGATTAAAAATAAAATTTTTGTGCAATTATATTCGCAAAAATAATCAGTATATAAGTACATACCACCTTGATCAAAATTTTTTCGGAATTTATTCAAAAAAATTAAAATACAAGTTTATTCACCTAAATCTACATATATTGCCCTCTTCAAAGTAGTCCCCATCGACTGCAATACACTTATGCCAGCGCTTGATCCAATCCTCGAAACATTTTTTATATTCTGTTTTCCGTATGTCCATCAGTGTTTCCTGCGATTTTTCCATTACTTCCTCTCAGCTGCTGAAACGCGTTCCCCGTAGTGGTTTTTTAACTCAGTTGAACAGAAAGAAGTCACAGGGAGCCAAATCAAGCGAATTCGGTGGCTGTTGGATGCTATTTGTTGCATTTTTCGTCAAAAAATTACGAATAATGATGGCACTGTGCGACCGCGACGGTGCGTTATCATGGTGCAAAATGCACGAGTTTTCTGCCCACAATTCTGGTCTCTTTCGGCGAATTGCTTCATGAAAACCTCTCATAACGCCCAAATAATACTCTTTAGAGCATTGCCTCTTTTTTGACTGAAAACGACGTGGTTTTTTTGGTCTCGGCTCATTTGGTGAACGCCATTCACCTGCCTGATGTCTGGATTGCGTGTCGTACTCATAAACCCACGTTTCATCTTCAGTAACGATCCTTTTGATGAATGTGGGATCGGATTCAGTGTCGCAAATCTCTTTTTTGCATGAAATTGAGGTCTTCTGGCACCAACTTTGCTACTACACGATGGAAACCCAAATCATTAACCAAAATGTCTTGAACGGATCCATAGACAATGTTCAAGTCCTCCGCTATCTCTCTGATGGTTAATTTGCGTTTATTGACCAACATTTCTTTTACTTCATCAATGTTTTCGTCGGTTTCCGATGTCGATGGTCTGCGACAGCGTTCATCATCTTCGATTGACTCACGACACTTTTAAACCACTCCTGCCACTGGTAAACGGCCGTTTTCTTTAGAGAATCGTTGCCGAAACACTTTTCTAACATTTCCAACGTTCGCGCACCATTAAATCCGTTTTATACGCAAAATTTAATACAAGTTCGTTCATTCGGAACAATGGGAGAGCCACACGGTGGTATGGTACCGGAACTTTTTAAAAAAAAATATGTGTCCGAATTGAATCCTTTTTTGTTACATATACATTTATTGCAGGAAGTATTGAATTTTGTCAGAAAAAGTAGTAGCCAGGCAAATTACGCTCTTAGTCCGCTTTTACACATCGCAAGAGTTTGATGCGCATGTTTTGATTATTTTCTTTTGAACTGTCATTCTGTGATGCGCGCATTTTAACACGAAGCCTTTTTCTCATTATTTGATTTTTCATGTTATTTGACAGCTCGCTTTCATTTCATCTTTGGTGCTCAATGTTGAATGTTGAAAACAAAATAAATTATAAAAGCAAAATTGGCATTTGCAGAACTAAGCAATTTTTTGGACTCTCCGGAAAGGATTATTCATTGCATAGATACCGACTACAGTTCGCACGGGTACATTTCATAATTGAAAATGAGCTCGTTTGATAATACTTTGGTCCATTTAAATTCATCCGCTATACTGAAATGTTGTGCTCGTAACAACATGCAAAGCAAATCTTGCCCGCCGTGTATCGGGAAATTTTTTTTTTGTATCATTTTCCCACCCATCCCTCTCTTTTGCACTTATTTGAATCTAACTAAACATACGCTGTGTAAAAGCCGTCTTATGATACAAATACGAAAGGAAGTGGAGAAAGTTCAGCCGTTTCGTAAATATCATTTTCCAGTGAGCAGATGAGTAGCATTCGCTTCTACTCGTAGGTTCTCTTTGCGCAGCTTTCCAATTGCACAGTGATTTGAAGCGGACTATAGTTCGCTTTCCATTTTTATTTTTGTATTATTATTTTTTTTTTCTTCTTCATTACAACCATGTGCCTAGATATCTATTAAGTAAAATTAATGAGAATGTAATTCTTAATGTATTCCCGTTATAAAATTAATGAAATAAAAATGAAATCTCCCTTCATTTGATGAAAGCATGTGTGCCTACATACATATGTACATGCATCTGTGATTACCAGACGTATCGGGAGAACAATTTTGTTAACTTCAACATACATAGCCAACCCTGTAACCTAATGACCACCTAGAACCTCTTCTCCGAACAGCCGCAGGACCACTCAGCATTTGTTTGACATTTCCCCTGACATAAAACCAAAAGTCATAAAACCAAAACAAAAAATGTCAGAAACCTTTCACGTTAACTAATTTTCTAAAAGCCTCCCTAACATAACTTTCCTAATTTATTCCATTTTTGCTTTTTTTTTTCTTGTTGGTTAGACCAGTACAAAGTTTTGCAGAACAAGCTACAGCGAAAAAAAAAATCCATTATCTCAACCATGGTAACTTTTCAGAGTAGTGTTTCCGTTGGTAATTAAAAATAAAAAAAAAAATTTCTCTCCCAACAAAGGCAACCTAAAGAGATTAGAAGCCAGTGGTAAAGAAGGGAATACCGTTGTGGAGAAAACCATTTCATCACTTCATACTCGTGTGTCATTGTAAAAACTTGTTCACTTGACAGAACACAAGTAAACTGAGAGAAAATGTGGAAAAAATTCTGTTTCCTCGTGAACAGTTACACGTTCTAGGAGAGCATTCATACCCGCGCTCTAACTGGTATCTATTCAATTAAAGGGTCCTTTCGGCGACATCCAATTAAATTGTATAAGCCCGCCGATTTATTATTAAACACCAGATGTGGTGGTGCCTTTGATAAATGAAATAAATTTACAAAATACTAATCACTACTAAGCAGCTCGGTTGGTGATCGGGGAGTTTCGCATTGAAACGATACAAAGCTTGTGACAGATGAAACGTCACACGGATGGCTTCATTGTTTTACAATTAATTAACTGTCAGTGTAAATTGTGGTTTCGGTACGAGTTCGGCAACGACTTTCCTTTGGATTTGATTGATTGCGGTACGATGTGCTTGGTATAGTAGTATCCTGTTAGTAGTCCTGTTCGATTTTGGTTTTTCTCGCTTTCAGATTTCTATTGGAGAATTTTCAATGGAATGAGGCAAATTAATCATTTCAATAGAATTGAATTAGGAACGATTTTAAACAGGCTACAACTACACGACTACGGAACATCCCTTCTGACTCGGCAGAAGGCTTAAATTGGTTATCTTTGGCTTAAGGGAACGATTGTATTTTTAGGCTTTTGTCTTTTTGGGTAATTGATGCTGTTTTGGCATTTAATTAAACGGAAGTGAAGAGCGAAAACGAAAAGGCATAGAATGAATACGAAGACAAATACTGGTACAATTCCGAATGTTACGCTTTAAAATGATGCCTTTTGCTTCGCGGAAGTCATTTTAATTAGATCCCTTAAAATAGCTCACCTTCTTCCGTTCTTATTTTGCCATTATTGTTTCATCTACAGCCTTGTTATTCGCATGGCGGAGATTACATTCAACATCCTGTCCGAAGGGGAAATTCTGCTTTATTTCATTTGCTACTTGGAACAGGAATACAAATAAAACATTCTAAAAGAGAAAGTGCAAGAGTTCGCTCTAATTTCACTACGAAAACTTATACAAACTTTGTCATTCATTCGTATCCAGGTAAGACTTTAATATTAAGGACGCTTCGCTTATAACTTATTCAGAAATCATTGTGTTGAATTGGCTCAAATATAAGGAGAGATCTAGGAAGATTTTCATTTATTTCTGAATTCATGAAGAAGACACACTTCTCGGCAGAATCCTATTACTGAAGGTGTTGAAGTACTCTCCTGTATTATGTATTATTAAATCATGTAACTTTATGAACAAAGCAGTACACAAGAACATACATACCATAATGTATGCTCTCTATTATTTACTCTATTGTGCTACACACCTGTCTAATAAAGTCAATTGTTCTTTGACTCTCATACTGGTTTGATATTATTTTTAATATAACTTCACAGGGGAAAATTCCGCATTAATATTCTTTTTTTCGGGAAAGCAATTATATTTTTTATTTTTTTTTTTCATTCAATTGTATTATCTACATACAACGTCTTCACGATAGATACCACTAGTGGCAGATTGAATAAAAACAGGAATATGGAGAGTGAGCTTGGAGTGCTTGGAACTTCCAGGTGAAGTTTCTTCTAAATGCAAGCTATTTATTTAAAATCGGCAATGGGGAATGCAGCACGTCTGAAGAAGATGGAACAGTTAAAGAATTTTTGAAAAAGGATAGAACGGCCCAATGTAGCGTCAGTTAGTGGACCAGCTCTTATACATGTGTGGATGAAACTTATGTCTCTGTACGAACAAAAAGCAGCACTTGTGTTAGCATATTAAAAGAAAGGTTTCACAGTTTTGAAAGAGATCCGCAAGTTGATGCGGCCACCCATATAAGCAAACTCGTAAGTCTTGCTCAGCAGTTGAGGGATGTTTACCACGACGATATTAATGACATTACCGAAAGATTTCTCACATTTTTTTAGCGCCTGGTAATCCACCCCTATACCGAACGTGTAGAATAAACAAACCGTGCAATGGACAAAACAAAAGGAACTATTGTTTTGTACTACTGCAGATGGTAGACCAGCTTTGCTGGAAAATCCAGCTTCTTCGGAGGTCAGCTCTGCGGATTCTAGGGCGAGCCATTTATTGCATTTAATAAACTCGTTGGTATTGAGACCTCCCAAACATAGATCTCAAATAATTACGTGCGTAATAAGAAGTCGGACGACACCAAAAATTCCGGCGCACATACAACAGACTTCAGCAAAAACTAAAAACTGAAAAGACTAAATAAAAAAGGCGAAACTAATAAGGCTATATATCCAAACTCGGAAAGTGTCTGCAGTAAATTTTAGCTCGTCTGGCCAAGCAACCTATGAAGTGGACGAGGAGGACTTAAGTCGTGAAACGGTCTAAATATAATCACTCAGCAAGAAGGATAGGGAAATAAGCCGGAAAAGAATACCTAGTAAATACTCATTCCGAAGAACGAAATTCCATCGACCGTAGCCGCCAATCACCGTGATCGGGATTGCAGATTACAATAAACTTGAAAACATCTTGAAAACGTTGTTGCGATCTGATTATACCATCACATCGCGTAACAACAACGTGTGGAAGAACAACGTCAAAGACGCTGACAGCTATAGCTTACTCAAAAGTTAAGTCTCAAAAGTTAAGTACCTGACCTGAAAAATAGACATTTTAAAATTGTTGATACCATAACTACAGAAAAGCGAGAGAAATAGCAATCGGGAAGGAAGAAAATTACAGTAAAACGCAACTTCAGGCTAACCATCGATAGGCCCGAGGATCTTCAAAAAAAATTTAAAATGAAAGCTATTCTCAACATTATTAAAATTAATCCTTCGTGCAAAGGCTGGCAAGGGTTCAATCATACGCAAACGTATTGCCAGAAACAACTACGTTGTGTGGAATGCACATTAGATCACCTCTACAAAGTCTGTGAAGTAAGCAAGCAAACCTGCAACGTGTTATAATTGCAAAGGAGAGCATCCAGTTAATTATCGAAGTTGCCGAAATAGCCAGGAAGTTGCAAAAGAGGCGAGATAAAATCCTAAAGCCACAAAATTTCCACTCAAGTGTGGTATGTAGGGAAAAGCCCAAACCCGGTAAATTACAAATAAGCTAAGCAAAAGCAATCGGGTTCCTGTCACAAAAATATAAAAGAAAACGCGACGAAAAAAAAAACCATTAAGGTTTAGACGGTGGTTACCGGGAAAATTAATATGTACCTGAGCTGCAAAATTACATAGCGAAAAAACCGATAACTCTTCGGACCCTGCTTCTCATATTCTAGAGAAATTTGAGTAGCAAAGCAAAATAAATAAAAACAATTTTTTCGAGAAGTTAGCTAATATCGAAAATAACTGCCACGAACGCGTGCTCGAAATACTTTCCTGGAATGCTAACGGACTTTTACAAAAAACTTGACGAACTAGAAACATTCATACGAGGAAGAATATTGACATTTGTTTAATCTCTGAAACCCATATAAAAAGTGGATCGTATGTAAAAATAAGAGGCTTTTGGGACTATCACGCTTATCGTTCATCTGAAAAGGAGAGAGGCGGACCCTCTTTGTACATTAAAAAGGTTATCGAATATTCTAAAGACAGCAAAATAGAGTTTGAATCTGTGCAGGCAATAGAATGCTCTATGAATCTAGTATGGAGCAGACTTGTGGCTTGCTAATTGGGAAGGCGTCAAGAAAGAAATCGAAGAACAACTATAACTGAACGTATAACTTAAGACACCCTTTGAACTAGAAGTCGAGGTTGATCCCTTCATTGAAACCAACAAATTGTGGTCTAAATTATCCGCCGGAGATAAAAGAAATTGTAAGGGAAAAAGAAAAGCCCGTAAAAAATGGCAACAAAGTCGTGTTTCACAGCATAAAATATGTTTGCATAACCTGTGTAACCTGCTGAGAAACACCCTTATAAATTTAAAAAAACCATGCTGTAGACATGTATTTTGAGAGCTTCACAGAAACAAGGGAATCTAATTATTCGCTTTGGAAATCATTAAAATATACTAAAGGACCTAAAGTCAAGGCGCCAGCAATTACAAAAAATAACAACGAACGAACGGGCGAACGAGGATAACGGGAAAGTAGAAATTTTCACTTCCCATCTGGAAGAGACCTTTATACCCTCGACGGCGAAGCAATCATTCAAAATATCTATGAAATAGCAAATGCACGTGGTTCCGGCTTAATAACCAGAAAAGCAGCTAGAAGCAGCTAGAAAAGCATTAACTAAGGTTATTTATATCATTAACGCTATACTGATGTTAGAATACGTTCCGAGTGAGGAAACCAGGAAAAGAAATAGACCGATTTCAATTCTCCCAATTTTATTAAAAATCTTTGAGAGGATAACTCTGAGACGTACTCGTATACTCCCAATTATTGACGGAAAAAATCTTATCCCTAATCACCAGTTTGAGTTTAACTATCAGGTGCATAGAATTATCGACGTAATTAAGAAAGCTTCAGTAAATCCTATGTACCCGAGATATACCCCAAGAAGAGGGATCCATTCTATAGGGTGACCAGATAAGAACGATAAGAAAAAAAATTAAAGAAGCGCCGACTAGGGACTTGACTTGAGAAAATTACCGAGTGGTGTCAAATCGCATGATCGCGGCGGCCAATTAATGAACGCTCGCCGTAAAATGACCCAGACGCCAAATTTCTCCTTCACAACTTCGAACATTGCATCGCTTGTTGCGACATCTTGTTGGAACCATATATCGATGTTGTTGAGCTCTGACCATAGAAAGTCGGTTAACATCGCTCTATGCCCGAGACCATTGACGGTAACCGTGTCTCCTTCCTCATTTCGAAAGAAATAAGGTCCGATGACGCCGCTTTGTCATAAACCGCACCAAACAGTCAATCTTTGTGGCTGCATGGATGCTTGGCCGAACACTTGTGTATTGTATTCGCTCCAATAACGGCAATTTTGCTTATTGACATAGCCGCCGAGCCACAAATGGTCTGCGTCCGAGAAGATGATTTTTTTTTTGCCAAAATCGTCCGGCTTCAGTTCTTGCGCCAGCACAATCTTATATGGATGTCGGCCCAAATCCAACCTCAAAACAAGCCGGGTTGACTCTCTGGCGAGGTCCAATTCAGCCGATCGACGCCGAATCGACATTTCTGTTTCTTCTTCGATACTGGCCACTACGACGGCTATGTTTTCCTCATTTCGCACCAAGATCCAAAAGAATGTACCTACAATCAAACTACGGCACACTGAAGCCATAATAACGACCGACCTAACGACGAAATTCACGTTGCGTACGTAAGTACTGAGTCGGAAATTCGGTTATATTTTTTAATAATTTCCGCACTTACGACAAGCATAAAACGCTACACGATGAAAAGGCAAACCCTACTGAATATTTTGACGGCTGGATCAAAGGATCGATACAAATAAATTTGTAAAGTCCGGGATTTTACGCCGGGGTACTATGCCCATGTGACGTTTTTTGTCAACAGCACGTGGTGTACCGAGTTCCCATGTGGTCCTCCATCTAGGTATTTGCGGCTTGATTTCGGTGATCTAGTAGGAACCGATGCTTTCAGTGTGGCGAGTCCGTTCACAACAGCTGGATGTCATTGGTAACTTTGACAACTGCTGAAACATAACAATTGTAAAAACTATCATTGCTATTTGGTCATCTGTTTGCTACGTTTGCCGATGCTACTGCTGTACTAGCAGTAGGTAAAACGATTGAAGAATATAATATATGACTGTACAAAAGCCTGGCGGATAGCCCGCAATTAGATCAAATCTGTTCATTTAAATTTTAGATACAGAAAAATGAGTTGATTGCCTATCCTCATACTCTCGGTTTATACCGTTCTAAGCTTAAGCAGTATCGAAAACAAGCTGCTTTCATATATAACTTTAGGATTGTACCATGACAATGAATGCAAATATTTTACAAACTCTTGAAAATAAAGTGCTAAGAGAAATTGTCCTTGAATCCTGGTACATGAGAAATGACGACTTGCACAGATACCTTGGAATTCCTACTGTCAAAGACAAAACAAAAAACTTCGCGAGAAAACACGACAACCCGTCTAGAAAGAACCAAAACTTTGGACCTAGCGAAATAAAATGAAACCGCGTTCAAAAGAGGAAGACACTGGAACTTTCATTGGAAAGTCACCTGCCAAACGAATCTATGTTATAATAAAAAAACCTGCTCGATAAGTTAATTGCGGTAAATATCATCTTTGAAATATTTGAATTTAGTTTTAAAGGGTTATACCACTCATAGCTAAAACTTTTATAGTTAAGTCTCTCGAAATGACATTTGACACTATTTTACTACTTTTAGTATTCAATATAGAAAAATGGGTCAAAATGTTATGACTTTTACGAAGGTGGAATGTCTGACCTTGGATCATATTGAAACAGGGTCATAAATGACAATGGATCATATTTTGATTGTACGAGTATAAACATTTATAAACAAAATGTGTTTGCTTTCAAATTTTTGCTTTAAAATCAAACATTTTGTTTCTCACAGCCTAATAATTGTGGCAATGGCTTGGCACTGCTAAAATATCAAATGGTGTCACCATTCTAAGCCGACAATTTCTTCAAGTCGGTACTCAAAACCCTCTGGTATCTGCATAAGGCGTGAACACGTCGGCATCCAGTAACTTTAAAAAGAGGGGCTTATTCCGACAAAGTCAGCCTGCTAACTTCATGTCGCCGCCGTAACCAATCCTAAACCCAACCTAAGAGTGTAGTAGAATACAAAGTCCAAGGTTTTCGTATATGAACGTACTTAAGCACCCAGAACTTCTACCTCCACCTTCTTTTTTTTAATAGATTTGGAAAAACAATCTTTATCAATAGAAGCGGACTTCTTAAAAAATTGCAAAAAATATATATTTTCACAACACATTCTGGTACTTTGGTGTACTCGTACATATTCAAATGAGTTCCTCCAAAAAATACGTTTCTATTGAAATTTCAATGGCAGGCAGCATATTATTTGCCATGTCTTACTGTAAGAAATGAAATCTTAATGATAGTCATAACTATTTACGCACTCTGAAACAAAGTCATTTCTTCCACATGCTTTCACGCAGAAAATATTCGATTCCAATAATCCTTAGCGGCTGAAGTTATTACAGGCGTTCTCTACAATTTTTTATGAACCACAAAATCCTTGAATTTATTGTTCTTACACATTACACACTAGCACATATCCACGCACTCCAGCGCAGCTGTGTAAATATGTATATGTAGCTAGGCATATCAACTCAGGACTTTAATAGAACAAATTTTTTCTTCTCTCCTCATTCTTTTTTTTTTGTTGTGTAGTGAAATCAAGGAGTCGAATGGATTCCTTTTAGCGAGATTAAACTGTCGAACATACGAGTATTGCTCATGTTCATAGTTTATAGGGAAAATATGGATGGATGCTGGATGTACATATTGAAAATTTTTCCGCACAATTCTTTGTTTATTCAGATATAGAAATTTATTTGCTTTTGGTAAGCAATGTTTTATGGTGATGTAATTCTATTGTTGGAATACTAAAATCGCAGCTGTAAATGGCGTGTTAAAAAATGTAATCTTGCTTTTATCTTTCATGTCTACCCACTTATTGACTTCATCTTGGAAAAATAAGTAATTTTGTCAATCTGTTTGGCTGGATGATGTGTTTTTGATTTACTTTTTTGAGTAGCATTTTCATATTTTACTGCTGTTGTATATTTGACTTATAGCAATAACCGTTGAAATGATTTTAAATCAGTGAAGTGAAATAAAAGTTAATTTTTATTATATCTCTTTCTATTGAGTGCCCAGTTAGGACTCCAGTAAGCAGTCTACAGTCTTTTCTTCTGAGAGACAGTATAAAGTAGCTGATATTTTAGCGACGTCGTCGGGAAGAATTTGTATGGTCTCGCAACATCTAAAAGAGTCCAACATCTGCTCAAACGAAACCAACTATCATCGGTAGGCGTAACCAAGGACGCAGGCAGTCCAACTCTATTCTTACCTTCTCAAGCAAGGTCTTCTAAAACCGTTCCCCGATAAAGCGAAAGCCAAACAGCAGTGAAGTAAATCACGTGAAAGTTTATTCATTTAGACATCTGATGCATCGCAGTACGTTTTATCATAGCGCGTATTTCCAATGGATTATCCACAATGACACGTCCCATGTCTTACCGAAAGCACTTTGGAGATTTTCGACATAATTAGTTTGATCCAAGAAAGTTTGTTATCTACTCGTAGGACGACAGCTAAATACTTAGCTTCATTGAAGGAACGGAGGGTGATGTCTTTCAGCACTAGAAGAGTTAGTCCCGTCAGGATCGTCCTTCTCGTAAAGAGAACAGCTTTCAGATATCTAGTGCACTGACCACTGATCACGTCTTGAGCTGTTTGGACTTTACAGGAGACAGTATCTAGACATGATATAGAATAGCGAAATTATAAGACCTATTAGAAGTCAGGCATTCAGCATAGGACGCCTCTATGCAGTCAAACCTTGTTCAACTCCGCCACCGCATATTGCATAAGCAATCTACGTCCTGTTTACCAGCATTGCATCGTCTGAAAAACTACCGATTCATCTACTCTGGCCGAGTTGCATATGCCGTCGAAAGCACCCTCAGTGATGATCAAAAAGTACTGTGCGTACCAGAATTTGAAGCACAGTTCGGCTGGACCTGGGTTCGCAGCTATGCGCGGGCAACTGATAGATAGTTTCATGCAAATTAAACTCAACCATTTACCCCATGCACCTCAGCATTCACCAATTCAGACTAATTGATACAAAGCTCCTGCCGAGCGTGTAGTGATTTTCTCTGATTTTGGATACAGAGGTGAAGGCAACTTGTCTCAGATGACTCGTTTCAATGTTTACAGGTTTCCTCACATAATGGCTATAAATCTAGATTCGACCGTCGAACGGGCGATCTAAAGGATTTTTTCCTACCTGGACAAGACAGTTCAAAATGTTCACTGAGGGCACTGTTCACGTTCTAAACAGTTTGCTGTAGTCTCCTATTTGCCGAGGACCTCCTTCAAAGGTTTTCCCGGCACCCTTCTCCTCAACAAGGTCGCGATCTCCAATCCGAATCTAAATTCGATTTATCTGTGGTCTTACATGGAAGTCTCCGATAGTATTTCCCAGTCGGTAATCTCTTTACAATCGTGATAATTGTTGCATGGAAGCCACCATTGTTGACAACCATCGAAAAATGATTGCCTCTCACATAGCATTTACTGCTACCTCATAAAGTATTCCGAACGTAAGCATCGCAGCATATGATAGTCTCATCTTCCTGGAATCACTGTATTCAATGTGTACTGCCATTGCGTTTGATGCGATAATAATTTGTTATGGGAAATTTGTTGAAGGAGTCTGTTAGGGAACTACTACCTTAGCTGCAAAACATCAATCTTATGTATGTTATGAACAACTCCCTAGTAAGACGACCAAAAATCGAACCTTCGGCAGAATCCACGAACTAATAACAGGCAATTACTGCAGTTTTTACACTTAGTTCTCGCACTCAAACTGTGTGCGGATAGTAATTGAAATTTACGAGTATATATGTAAATGCCATAAGACTCAACTAGGAAAACTCGATTTACTTTAAATCGATTTAATGTTTTGAAAATACTTCGCTGATATATGTAAGTACAATACATAGATGTCTACTCGTATGTGTTCGCTTCAAATTTTTGTTGATGGGTTCTTCACAGTCCCTTGTTTATCGCAGTAGACTTCCGTGGCTCCTTTGATGATTCCCGTTAAACCCATTTCGTGTAATAGGCTGCGATGGAGAGCAACCTCTTTAGCGCACATAGGACAATATATTCGGCTTCCATGGAACTAAGCGAAACGATGTATTGTTTTTTTTTAATTCTCATGCGATCGGGGCGTCAGACAAAAATGAGCTCCGCCACTATACAAATTGACATCAATGAAGAAAACAAGATTCGGATTTATACGTTCGCATACCCTTCGGATAACGAAGAACATGTTTTGCCGTCGTAAAGTGCTCTTGGTGAGGATGGCTGTGATGGCGCTATATCTGGCCTTGCTATTATGGCCAAATATGTAAGTGTTCTAATTAATGGCTGATATTTCGCTACCTTGATAACGTGACATTCCTTTTCTACGCATTTTTGGAGAGTTGTCCCGCTCTTAAATGGTGTAGAATCCCTTATACATTCTAGCATATTCCAGCGACGAAGAAGTTCGGTGGTATAATCTGCCTAGTAAATAGTTATGTCACTTCGAAGTCCACGATTTTCCGCTTCGACTAATTTAGCTAATTTTGATATAATATCTTTCATCGAAGTTTCCAAAGTGCATGCCAATAATATTATGTCATCAACGTACAATGCCATAGTATCTATTTTACTTTTTCCCATCATAACATAAACACAACTGTCAGACTTGCATTTCGTAAAAACACATTTCGGATTGTCTTAGTCCTTAGAATGAGTTTTTGGGCTTACATACCTTGTTGGGATTACACCTTCCTATATACGGTTGCTAAATAAAAACTTCTTCTTCTAGCTCTCTATTTAAGTAGGCTGCAAAGATATCAATATGATTTACAAGAAATGAATATTGGGCGGCAAGCGCACGGATCATACGAATAGTCGAATATCTTGCTCTTGGCAAAAGTCCTAATACGACGAGTCTCGCTTTGTGCTTACTTACCGAGCCATCTGCATTTAACTTCCTTAAAAATACCCATTTCGAACAAATGATATTTTTTTCCAGACGGACGGTCAATTAAATCCCAAGGTTCTTTTTTCATTAAGGTTTTATACTTTTTTTTCATCACGATCCTCCACTGTAGACCAACGCTTCTGTAGCTGTGCCCGGATTCGCTACGATTGCATACAGGAGCTAAAAACATTCTCCCCACCTCTTAACGTTCTGACTTGCACCCTTTACTCTATCTCATCAGCAGAATTTGGAGTTAAATCATATTCTATCAATGGCTCCTCTTTGTGATCTTCATTTTTAGCTACATACTTCATCATTACTTCTTTTTGTCTCTATACGTTTTTCATATAAACAAAATTTGTCATTAGGATCATGTATCTATCACGCATTCCTCCGGTAAAAATTGGTCTGGAACTTTTGTTGAATAATCTGCATCTTTTCTTTAAATCTGAATATCCTACGACCGTTCGCTGGATTCTCTTGGGAAGAAATTTCGACTTGTTTCGCCTTTTCTCAAGTGCAACAACTTCACAACTGAACGCCTTAAAATGCGGTACTGATGGTTTTTTCCCCTTCCAACGTTCATACGGTTTCATTTGACCTAAAACTTTAGTTGGAGAGCGGTTTCTAATGTAAACTACTTTGTTAACTGATTCGGACCATAAGCTTTGAGGAAGCTTTTATGCTTCCAACATACGATTGGCTCGTTCAGCAATGCCATTTTGCTAGGGAGAAGAGCTTCCGATGGTTTGATGAAGAATGCCATTTCGTGCTAAGAAACTTTTGAAATCCGAACTAAGTTACTATAACTATTACCATTTATAAGGCATTTAAGTTTGAAACCTGCCTGTTTTTCGGCTCGAAATAAGGAATTTTTCAAGGCAGAAAAGTCTTCTGATTTATTTTTTACGAATTGAACTTCAATAAATCTTGAAAAATCATCAATAAATGGAATGACCTTGAGACGGAATTTGCATTGGACCGCAAATTTTGGTATGCACCAGCTGTAGATCTTCAGTTGAATTTACATGAGGAAATACTACTAATCTTACAAACTGCACAAACTGCATACGAACTATCGGGCTTGAGACTCCATTTCAATCCGCGAAGTATATCATGTTTTGACAGCAAATATATTGTAGGACTTTGACATTTTAAATATTCTCTGCCACAAATCTAAATCAGAATTACAGGACTAGCATTTTCTGTACAACAATCCAAAAATGTTATCGGATAAATCTAGTGCAAAAAAAATTTCACCAGTTTTTTTTTATTCACAAGTGCCTTTTGGTTAGCAAATTCAGCAGTCGCGGCTTATAATTTGCACATGAGTATAGGTCATATAAGACTTCTTTTAAAAGGATTTTATTTTTTCCGATCCTCACTTTGACACTTCCAATAACTTTTGTTGATGCACATGTGGCATGATGCTCCGCTATCTAAAATCCACGTATTTTATTTTTCTGTCCTAGACGGACTCAAGACCGCAAGAGCTGAAAGAAATGGCTCATTATTATTACTGTTTTTACATTGTGACAAAGAGCGATCTGTCTTTCCTGAGTCGTAAACTTAAACTTATGTAACAGATTTCCAACCTCTTTGAAAATCCACCATTATCTTCCCATTCGCCAGATGCATTTTTCTTTTCCACACTCTTTTTCCATCGAGGTGATTTGGTCGCCCACACGCCGATGCATTTCATCTAGAACTCTAAGCTCCAATTTGGGAAAATTATTCCGACTTTCCATGCCTGCCACAAATCTAACTATATCTTCAAGTAAACCACACAGGAAGATGATACTGATGAGATCTTCCGATATACTCGTATCTACTTCCATCTTCTTTAAATCAACGGCAATTTTACAAAATTCATTCACTTCTGATGCGAAATGCATAAGCTTTCTAAACAACGCGACTTTCGGCGCAGCACGATTACCAATGTTAACTTCTTGCAGCACGTTCCATGCGTCTTTTGCAGTTTACACGATTTTACATATACAATATGAGTTCTGGTCCACAAATTTATGGTTGCAAGCGCTTTTTGGTCCACAATTTCCCATTTTGTCCTGTCCGCGATACTTCACTACATTTGGATTCAACAAATCCAATTATTAATCATATGGCTTAATTTTCGGCGGGCAGTTTTTCTGTTTAAATAATCGCACTCATCTTTTATCGACCAACGATAGACTAGACTAATAAAAAAAAACACGTTTTGACCTGGGCCCATAACCTATGTGAAAACAAAGATGTCCATTCAGTTTAAGTTTATATATTGGAATAAATATTGTAAAGACAAAAAAGAATTAAATACATACTATAACTTTGACAAAATGTTTAGTATGTTAGTTGCCAATTTATAGTATAAGTCCAGATAAGTGCATATTCAAACTCCAGTCACATTTACCACAAGACAATGAAGGTAAAGCCACCAAAGGCTAGGCCGAAATAAATAGCTCGGTGTTGTCAGAAATGCAAAGGCGAAGCAAATACTAAAAGCATCTATTTGAGATCAATCGACTACTTACGAAAGCCTGCAGATTGTTTATTGACCATCCTTCAACACTGGAATTGTATAACCAAGCCATACATGCTCCTTTTAAACCAAAGGCACCCCATTAGATGGTAATGTCGTTGCTCTAATAGCAAGCTCCGTGAAAAATGGTTTTGATACAACCAGGAGTTTTGAGCTATAATGAAAAGATTCAATGACACAAGTAAAAAGAATAGGGATAATGACGATAAGATCTGCATGTACTCATACAATAGAATTTAAAGTTTCTTACGTAGTGTACACTCAAGCAAGAGACGGATTAGTTTACTGTAATTGAGGTTAGTTACGACGTGAGCTCATAGTTTTGTGAGATCCAACTTCAGGAATGTTTTTTAAAAACCCTAAACCGCAAGTTAAGAGGAAATGCCGAACACAAAGAACCATTTTTCCTGTATTTCAAGCGACGATGGTGAGCAAAGTGAAGGCAAAAAGAACCATTCAGAAAGACAGATAGGTAGATAGGCATAAAGACGTTGTATAAAAAAATTACATTAAGGATTGTTACTGTACATTTTATAGTATAGGGATTTGGTAGTTCTTTCTTTCCTCTAAAATATGATATTTTACTTGATTGAAATTAACATGAGCAGATAATAAGATAATTTGTCAGGCAAATACGAGAAAAATCTCCATTTAAAAACAAAACAAAAAAAAAGATGAACATATGTATGATATACAGGTATGCACAGTATATGTTCATGTATTGTACATATGTGTATACTCGTAGGTTTTAAATGACTACAGTTTTTTTTCTTTTAAATAAAAAAATTTATGGAAAAATAAATAAACATACGAGTATAAGAAACAAATAAATAAATAAATAAGTAAATAAGTTTTATATTTTATAACCCTGATAATTGGACAACAAACACTATGAGTTTCTATAAAAATACATTTTATTATTGTTTTTACATTAATTATTGTTAATTACAACACTTTACCTATAAAAAAGAAACGACATTAAATGCCAATTATCCACTTTTTGTTGATACCTAAGATTTTCTTAGTTTTGACACCTCTATAGTTTTATCTCGTTTTCTCTCTATCTCTCTCTCTCACTCTCTCTTTTCTTGGAGTCTGCATTGCCCGCGGTTTAATGCGCGGGATCATTCACAATATCACAATAATTAAGAAATCTCATGTACATTCATTACATCTTCTGCCCCGGGGGAAACATTTTTCTAATCAAACCCATATTACCGGAGCTGGAGTAAGTTTTTTACGTCCGGTATTCACCCTGTAAACCGAGTTTAATACCTTCTTTTGTTTTTCGTAACGGCCGATTTCAAATTCATCCAACTTTCTTCAGTTTGTTTCCATTTTCAACAAATACCAGGTCCCCAACGTTAAACTTAAAATCTCTCCTGTTTTTGTCAAATATTTTTTTTGTTGTAGTTATGTTATTTTATTGTGCTGCGTAACGCAATTTCTCTATCCTTTGACAACTCTTTCCGCGTGTTTTTTCTTTTTAGTTCTTCTGGAAGAATTGCAGTATCTTCACCTTCAAGTAAATATATGTATAGGTGCAAAGCCAATGACAGTGTGTTCCCTCTCATTATACCTTTTCGTACATTCACGTGCGACTTTTTTTTCACGTTCATTAATCTTGCATCTTATCAATGTTTGGTTCTGTCTTTCATTCAACTGGTGGTTCTTTACTATCTAAGAAGTTTTTAAATTCTTTTGAATTAATTCCTGTGTCTGTGAGGATTATGCCTATTTCATTATTCCTTGTGAAATTTTCTACCAGTTTTATGAAGGTACTGGCACTTTGTGTTTTAGATGTCAAGATGTAAGCGCACTTTGTAAAATGATCTATTAGCCAGTGTAGATATTTCTTTGTCAATCTGCATCCTGCAAATCCACCAATTGCATCTATTAACATAATTTCAAATGGATCTTTTACTGGTCTAAGATGAGACATCAAGCCAAATTTGTTTTGCCCTCTCGATTTATTTTTTATTCATCATATAATTTTTACATGCCTTTATTATATTCAGTGTTAAATTTTTTGCTGTATAGAAGGGACTGATCTTCTTTTTCATCTGTTCTATTTCAATTATGGTAGAAGTGTGTGTGTATTTTTCCTATATTTTCTATACTGAGTTTTTCTGATAATACAATTTTCTCCTTTTTTCTAATTTTCTTGTAGCATATTTCGTTTCTTAATATCATCTTTTTTTCTCATTTTTATATTTTGATATTCTCGTTGGTCATTAAGAATGTCTTCCAGTTTTATGAAATTTACAATTTTCAGTTGTTCATCTTCGTTTTCATGTGCTTCCAATACCGGATTTCTACTTAAACAGACAGCCTCTAGTTTATATTTACCTGGACAGTATTTTATTTCGAAGTTGTATTGCGATAATATGACAAATTACCCAGTTCTTCATCGGTTCTTGACTGAATATTCATTGCTTCCAATGGTTTATGGTCCCAAAAACTATGAACTTCTTTCCTATTAGACGATATTGCCAATATTTTACAGCTTCTTTTATGCCTAGACTCTCTAAATATATAGCTCTCTTTTTCTTTTAGGCGTTTTTTAAATTTTTTTTTGAAAATGAGCTATTGGTTTTTCATCTCCATCTGTTTGTGGTTGTTTCAAAATTGCACCTACTCCTTGTAAACTAGCATCTATATAAATGTTAATAAGTAACTATGAGTCAAATATTCCTAAAACTGGTTGACAGCATAGTAATTTTTTTAACTTATCGAATGAATCTTGAATTTTTGATTTTTCCTAAAAACTGTCTAACATTTCGTGTGTCTTTGTGGCTTTGTGTCTTATTAAAATTAAATGATCTTTTATTGCTGTTATTGAATTATTTTGTATTATATGACCCAAATTCTCTTGGAAAATTTTAATTTAAATTCATCTTTCAGTGCTGCTTCTAATAGTTTTTCCAAGTGTTCTATATGATCTGCAAAAGTTTTCGAAGAAATGTTTTTAAAACGATTGGTAGACAGGTCTATTGGAAGTGCCCTGCTGGCGTAACAAATTCTGTTTCTTCCCTGTTTTAAATTTTTAAAGGTATTGACCAGAACGCAGAGCTGATGTCTAATGTAGAGAGATACTTGCAGGTCCTTGTTTTTTTCCATAGGGTTCCCAATGAATGGAAATGGTTGGAATTGAGAGACGACAATTTTGTTTAAATCACGAAATTCTATAAATAAACTAGATCACTTGTTTTCTTCTTTCTTAAATGCTAGCGTTACTGGAGCAGCAAACGGACTATATGATTCCTCAATCTAGATTTTTTCTGATAATTTTGAATTTTGTTTTTTATCCCTTTCTTATCTTCTATCGCGCATCTGTAGGATCTTTTGCAACTACATTTATCTACTAATATCTCTGACTATACCAATGTCATATATGTTTTTTCGCAAAACCGTACTAAATTTCTGAATTAAATTATCAACCTTATTTTTTTGTTCATATTCTAAATGATTTATATAGAACTCAAAATTCTTTTAATTGAAATTTTTTTTCTTTACTATTTTTCCAGCGATTTTATTGTTAAGTCCGAAATTTTAATTTTTTGTTTTATTTCTAATTCTTCAGTTTGGTTCAATTTAACTGGAGGCCAGTTCACAGGTCAATTACCCGAAATTATGCGCTCAGAAAATGTTTCCCGCAATATATTGATGGTGTCGCGAGTCGTGTGGTATATTGCGCAATCTTGTCGAAACTAAAGCTCTGTCACGTCAATGCCATTCAACTGAGGAACGAAGAAGTCAGAAATCATGTTTCTATAGCGCTCTCCATTGACGGTAACATTCTGGCTGGCATCGTCCTTAAAGAAATATGGGCCGATGATTCCATCAGCCCATAAAGCACACCAAACAGTGAGTTTTAGTGATTGTAAGGGCGTCTCGATATAGGCTTCTGGGTTTTCTCCACTCTAAATTCGGCAATTTTGCCTGTTTTCATATCCATTTAACCAAAAATGTTGACAAAAACGCGCCACATGGACATAGTACCCCGGCGTTAAATTAAGGACCCTACAAATTAATTTGTATCGTCCCCTTGATAATAATAATAATAATAAAAATAAAAGTTCATACCTGCGGGTAGAAATTAGTAAGTTTCTGAAGCATTTGTATACTCACATAATACGTACATACATACGAGTAGATGTATGTTTTCAACTATAGTACTTCTTTGTAAACAACATTTGCTGTTGTACTATTTGGTGACAATATATGCAAATTTGCCTGCTTATTTACTCATGAGCAGGCCACGTAAAGTTGTCCATGCGAAAAGTATTCATTACTCAAATCAATGCCAGTAAATTTAACAGTCTGACCTTGAGCCTTATTGATGGCCATAGCAAAGAATAGTTTTATTGGTAATTGTAGTCATTTAAAAAAAAATTGTAGTCCGAAGGTATCATCGATATTCTTGGAATAAATCCACCTTCACCTGTGCCTAGTCCTGCTGTAATAGTAGGCAAAATTGCATTAGGTCTCATATCTTTAACCAGCAATTTTGTCCCACTACACAGCTTTGAGGGACATAAGTTTCTTAATAAAATTATTGGCACTCCAACTTTTAAGAAAATGAAGTGCCCTGGTATTCCAGCTGAATTTGTATAATTTAAAAATTCTGTTGGAAAGTGTACAGAGTCTTCAGTATTTACAACGGTGTCAATTGGCATATAAATTCATACGTCAACATTAATCTTGCTTAAAGTTATTTCATTAACTTTGGACGCAGAATCATTTGTTGGTGCAATAATAGCTCTTTGTCTGAACAAGTCTTGCTGTTTATATGTTGAACAGAAAGATATATGCAACCCACTAATTCATTGATGTTGATAACTTGGTTTCCAACGGAAAGAGTAATTTTAACATTTCTTTCTGGTACTGTTCCATTTCCGATTTGCAGAAGCATATTTAAAACTCTTTCAGCATCGGTGTCGTTTTGCAAATAAACTCGCATATCCTTTGAAAGATTCATTTTTTCAACAAATTGCCATGTTGCAGATTTCTTCAAGCAGGCGTTATCTCGAGTTACAACTGGCAATGTTTGACGGAAGTCGCCTAGTAGTAATATCGTTACACCCCCAAATGGCCCATTAGTTGATCTTAAATTCTGTCAACAGCTTCTAATGACTTTTTGACATTTGTCATTTTGCAACTGCACTTTGCTTAGAAATATTACTAACTGCACTACTAATGTTCGCAGCTCTGACTAGTAATTTAAAGGCTGTGTGTGCTGTTCGCCTATTTCGTAGAAGTGTCGCTGCAATGCCAAAAGATTCCACAGCTATTGCAACCTTTCCAGTAGATCTAATTTTTGCTAAAATTAAATTTATTAAAAAGGTTTTTCCCGTTCCTCCCGGAGCATCCAAAAAATATATTTTGCATATCAAAATACACATCGTCGGCACATTGCAGAAACTGTTTAGGTACACATTTTCCACAAATTCCTTAGATCTTCCGCCAATAAGTGAAATTCTATACAAAGAGCTTAGTCGATCTGTCGAGTAAATTTACATAACAGTACACTGTCTCCCGATTTACACTGTACTATTTTTACACGATTTCACTTTTACATATTTTTCCCAAGCCGCTGTCCCGTTATTTTTCGCTTTAACGCGGTTTTTAAATTCACGAATTTTCCAAAATAAAACTGTTAAAAACAAAAAAATTGTGCTGGCCACACTGGCTTTAAACTAATTAAGGGGACTTCGCTTTGTATAATTTTTTTGCGCTAAGCATATTGATTGGTCAGTGATCTCCTTTAGCAGCAGAAAGGTGCATACATATTGTGGTGTTATTTTTAAATTGAAATTTTTAGAAATTCATATTTAACGGTAAGTGAAAAGTATTTATATTTTATATTAAATTAGTACCCTTATTATTTTATTCAATTAAAATTTTTTAGGCTTCACAATGTCGAAACAGCCCGTGAAATGGAAACCAAAATTAAAATTCTTGATAGTCTATGTAACACATGGGCCGTGCTGTTTTATAGTAAAACACAAAATTTTTGCGAAATTCAACTTTATTTATCAATATAGTTGCCTTCGAGGGCGATACACTGATTGTAACGATTTTTCAATCTTTCGATACCAGTTTTGTAGTACGATTTCGGTTTAGCCTCAAAATAGGCCTCTGTTTCGGCGATTCGGTCTTAAATCTCTTTCCGGCGAGCATTCTTTTGAGGTCTGCGAACAGGAAATAGTTGCTGGGGGCCAAATCTGGAGAATACGGTGGGTGGGGAAGCAATTCGTAGCCGAATTCTTTCAATTTTGCTATCGTTTTCATCGACTTTTGACACGGTGCATTGTCTGGATGAAACAGCACTTTCTTTTTCTTCAAATGCAGACATTTTTCTGCGATTTCGTTCTTCAAACGCTCCAACAACGCAATGTAATAGTCGCTGTTGATAGTCTGCCCCTTTTGGAGATAGTCGATGAAAATTATTCCATGTGCATCCCAAAATACGGATGCCATAATCTTGCCAGCCGACAGAGTTTTTGGTCGTTTTGGACGAGGTTCGTCGCCTGCTCGCCACTCAGCTGACTGCCGACTTGACTCTGGTGTGAAGTGACGGGGCCAAGTTTCATCCATTGTCACATACCAACGCAAAAATCCGGCTTTATTGCGGTTGAACAGCTGTAAACACTCCTCTGAATCATCAACACGTTGTTGTTTTTGGTCGACTGTGAGCAAACGCGGCACCCACTTTGAACACAGCTTTCGCATGTCCAAATATTCGTGTATGATATACCCAATACGCTCTTTTGATATCGTCAGAGCCTCAGCTATCTCGATCAACTTCACTTTACGGTCATTCGTAAGCATTTTGTGGACTTTTTTGATGTTTTCATCTGAAACAGCCTCTTTTGGACGTCCACTGCGAGCATCATCTTCGATGCTTGTATGACCAATTTTAAATTTTTCAATCCACTTGCGAATGGTTTGTTCGGCAAGTGCAGAGTCCGGGTAACACTTATTAAGCCATTTCTTTGCATCGGCTGCATTTTTTCCCATCAAAAAGCAATGATAAATCAACACACGAAATTGCTTTGAATCCATTTTTTTCACAATAACAAAAGTTGCTTCACTCACAACACTCGAGAACTAATCGACAGCTGTCAAATTTATACACGTATCTTTTGAAGGTTGGTACTAACTGAAAATGGTATCTATTTAATTCAAGTGGTACAATCTCTTAGAAACGGCACGGATTTTTCAGCTCATATGTTATGTTATGGAGAAAGGGTAACAACGGTTGCTAAATCGTATTTGATGAATAAAGCCACAATAAGAAGAGTCAGAAAAAATGAAAGCTCCATCAGAAAAAACTGTAGCAGCTGGGACTAGTGCGAGTTAAAGCACTACTTCTTACGTTGTTACCACCGAATTCTCTGTTCAACGCGCCGTACCACGGAAGAGTGCCGGACCACCACGAAGAGTGGTCGTGGGTTAAGATGTTAAAAATGGGCGCTACACGATTGCACTTCCGTCCTACTACCCACAACCAGAATCGCGACTAAATGGGGGATTCGCATTTTCTTTTTCTCCGTGCCGATGAACCGATTTCAACCAAGAACAATAAATCATAAACGAATATTTTCCCCAACGTCATAATTCTTTTTTTCTTTATTTCATACTAAATTAACAAACTTAAACACTAACTTACAAATAGGGCTTAACTCCTTAAGCTTATAATATATACAAAATGTCAAAGAAGAAAAGAAAAAGAAAAAAAAATAAAAAATAAAATAAAACCCGTATTTGAACCGTTTTCCAAGCCAATCGTTGCTTTTACCGAACCGAATTAAACCACCTTTCAATTTTTAACTACGTAAGCGAAATACTATAGGTGTAACTGGGTGGATATACATATTTATATATTACTAGTAGTTACATATAGGCTTAACATTCATATGTATCCTGGTCTCGTTCAGTACGTCTACAGCTGCTTCCTTGTCCCTGCTTGGGACACACTTCTACTCGCCACTAGTTGCCATGTATCTTTTATGTTAGGTCACAGTTCACTTTTGCGAATTCGTTTACGCGCTCGACAAATATAAAAATTCGATTTATTTATTCTGACGCTACCGACAAAATCTTTTGGATCTTCACTTATCCTCTGTGCTACCGAACTAGTTTGTCACTTTTATCTTTGAGGTTGTTGCCTGGCACTAAAATTGGCGGTTCCTTTTTTTTTTGTTTTTAATCACTTATTTATTATTTTTTTTTTAACTTGAGAGGCTTCCTATCACTCGCACTACCAAACTCCTCCTTGAGTTGGTTTTTTTTTCTATTCCTTTTTTTTTAAAAAAAGAAGTCTTTTTCAACCAGAAATTGCAATTTTAATTTCAATAAATTCCAAATTGACCTCCGAACTACAATCCTTCACGATCTATTCCATGCTCGAACTGCTTGCTTGACTGCTTAAAACTCCACTCCACTCTCAATCGCAGCCTACTCGTCGCCTGTTTTCTCCAAAACTCGTACCACCTACCAGATCCATTTTTTTCTTGTTCAACTGGTTCGTCAGATCAGACCACATCTCCTGATTTTCCACATCCGCTTATCCTAACCGAAGGAATATCATACCATATGATAACCATGGCGTCGGATCGCGCAATGTGGAACTAGAACCATTGAAACTAGAGAAAAAAAGATGTTCCTGCACCGAGATTTGAACCTGGACACCGAAAATTGTTTGCCGGGCTAGCTACCCACCGACCTAAGTTACTGCTGTCGTCGATGGTGCCAAGATACGAGCAGGTTGGGATAGTACTAAGGATGGCTGGGAAATTATTTTTAATTGCCAGCAAACGAAAACCTGCTCACTATAACCCATAATAACGTAAGGGATATTGTTATTGAAAGCATGGAAAAGGCGTTAATGATATGGATAAAAGATCAAGCTCAAAAGCGAATACCAGTTGATACCCACGCCGTCACAAATATGGCTTTGCGGATTTACGAAAAAATTAAGGATGAGTTACCACCTACTTCTACCACCTACGGTTGGTTTGAAAGATTCTAACAAAACAAATGCATTCTCTACATAATCTAAGATTAAAAGGTGAGCTAGCATCTGGTGACGTAGAAGCAGCGTAAGAATACCCAGCAAAGTTGGCTGAAATTATTGCAGCTAATTCATACACTCCTGATCAGGTATTCAGTGCTGACGAGATGGGGTTATTCAGGAAAAAAATGCCAAAAAGAACGTTGGTATCTCAAGCTCACAAATCAACTAAAGCAGCGAAGGATCGTATAAAAGTTATTTTCTGTAATAATGCTTCGGGCAATAATATAATGAAACCATTGTTTATTAACAAATCAAAAACGTCACGTGCATTTAAAGGGATAAATATCAACAACCTGCCGGTTTTGCCACGGTTTTTGACGAATGGTTCCATAAGTTATTTGTCCCCAATGCCAAAAGGTATTTAAGTGAAAAAGGTTTGCTTTAAAGTGCTTCTGATAATTGACAATGTTCCCGACCATCCTCAAAATTTAAAACATGAAAATGTGCAAGTTGTATTTCTACCAAGGGACACAACTGCTTTTTACAGCTACAAGATCAAGGAATAATTTCTACTTTTAAGGCACTGTTGATATACGAACCTTAAGGTATATCTTAGAAGGACCTGATAATGATGCATCTTTGGCAGTAACGGATGCTTGGAAAAATTTACAATTGTGGATCAACGCTGAATGCTTCTTGGAAAAAAGTATAGCCAAAAGTAGTTGAAGGTGAGAATTTTTGTCAACCATTAGAGCATGACTATTCTCAGATAGTTGAGTTGGCGCATTCAGCGGGAGGAAAACGTTTCGAGAATTTAACTGAAACAGATAATGAAGAGCTAATGAAGAATTAGATGTGAATGATTTAATTTACATGATTTGTATCGTCATTGATCAAGACAACGGTCCTGATGAGGAGACTTAACCAATTGCATTCACAGGAAAAGTCATCCACAAAGGACTTGCAATCGGGCGAAAATTAGGTAATTTTTTTCTACGACATGACCCTAATGTTGAGCGGGCTCTTCGGTTCCAGCGAGATATCAACAATTGTTTAGCTCAATATGTGGAGGTGTACAAAGATCTTACCTAAAACAAAACACAGATGTTGATTACTGATTTCATTACCAAGTCTCTTCCATCTGAAATTGTCATTAATTTACCATCCATTGAATCAGAATCGCCAATAATAATATTGAGTGATGAAAGCGAAATCTCATCAACCAAGAAGAAGAGATTGGTTGGCAATAGTTGTGATGATACTCGTAGCATGTAATTAAATTTGTGCACTAGTTTCTTATGAATTTTGTATTCTTAATTTCTTTAAAACAATTTCTTTATTTATTAGTAATTACATAAATGGACTGATATATTTTATTTTTCTATTCTATTTTACTCTTATTTGCGTTGAAATAAATGAATTTGAATAAAAAAAACTGTACAAATTCTGTGCATTTTATTTTTTTTCGATTTACACCGTTTTTCATTCAAAAATCTGAGATTTCAATTTACACAATATTTTCAGGAATGGATCTTCCGTGTAAATCGGGGGACAGGTGCAACAGTTTTGGCTCCTACATACGTACAACTGATTAGCTGCTTTTTCTTTTTATTGTACAATGATAGATATGTACATACCTTTTCAGATAAGAAATATTTTATTTAAAAGGCACCAACGCCCTTTTGAATAATTAAGTAAACGCTTTAACAATTGTTTCTTAAAGAGGAAAAGCTAATCAGTAACTAATCAAGCTAGGTACAAATCTGTCAAATGCGACTTACTGACTTTTTGCAATAATCCTACAAATACGACATTTACATCACCACAAGGTATAACTTATGAATATTAAATTAAATTAAGTAACACTTTTTACTAATAACAAATTATATATTTAGAATTCATACACTATTGCACTCCAATCACAACAAAGAACTATAATACATTTCAAGGGGGATGCGTGCAGTTGAATATCCATTCACACATACATTATGTATTCAGCATTAATAAAAGCTCTAAATACGTATGCAAATTTAATTTAGATCTGTTTAATATTTTTTTGTTTAAAACAACTTTATATATGATACAGAAAAAACCGCCTTGGAACCTCCTGAATCTGTAGGAGAAAACCGTATTCAAATTCGTTTGGTAGATTCGGAGATTTCGTGTCACAAACAAAACAAACTTGTCTTTTATGAATGTAAAAGATTAAATTTTTTTCTGGAGATAATAAGGACTTTCTATTAATAAAGGGATATAAAAGTCTAGTACCACTGTTAACTTTGTTCGAGGTCTGGGTGCCAACACTTTTGAGGCCATTGAGAACATGGCCGATCACAGAATTATACGATTCAATGGATTCACGCATAATTTTAATGTCAACAGAAATTATTTTTATGCAGTAGTTCACAATTTTTATGATTTTAAGCATCTTGTGAACGAATTCACTTCTTGTAAATCACTTGAACCAATGATGTCTTCTATATCATCATAGTCCGGAAGACACCATTGTAAGGAAGTAATTTTTACTAGAGTCCGTTTTTTGAATCTTAGGATTTTTTATAATTCTACGAAATTATTTACCTAAGGACAAGTTGTCTTCGGCTTCGGGTGATCTATCGCGTTTTGGTATTTTAATTTATTTTTTTATTTTTTTTTTATTACTGAATACTTCACCCGTAGATGTCAAGCGCAGACAAAAGCTCCGTGTAGACAAACCATTCAGAACTATTGTTCAGTATTCTCTTCCGTCTAATTCCGATGAAATAATAGCGATCATATGGAACTGTTAAGAGCAACTAAAACTGATTTGCTAATGTGCATATATTTACTCATTGAAAAAATGTGGTCGGAAACAAATATTTTAGATAATTGAAACTTCAGCATCTCATCCTCAGCGTTGCATACAGGATCGTATCCGCCATTAAAGCCCAGAATCCTGCTCTCAGTAAATTTTAGAACCCATAATACACCCATATAAAAATGTCTACAAAGATAAAACTTATCGGCAGTTTAGTAAACCAGTATCCTGTTCTCACGCTAAATTCTTCATTTCATATACGAGTATATACTCGTAGATGCTCCGTATAAAATGTGGCAGAATGTAACTATTATTTTGTTTTATACGTAGTATATTCTCGACCTATTAGTCTCCAATATTTTAGTTCGTGAAATAATTCTACGGCTTAATAAGACACCGATAAATTTATGACAGCTAAAAATTGTAAATAGTTGACATTGTGACGCCAAATTTAAAAAAACTAGTTGCTCTTCACAAACCTGGGTATCACATTAGTCACAACTCGCGGAGGACTAGGTTGAGGAGTTAGGCCTCCAACTTCAACAAATCGAGTTGCAAGAGCCCAGAAAAGTTTATACAAAATAAATTAAATACAAAAAGTGTTTTTCTATTCCTTTTTTCTAGATCTATTTAATTATAAAAATGCAGCCATGGAATCTATCTCGCAGAAAATTATACAATTTTTTTAATTTGTTGCTCTATATATTTTCCTTCACTCTCCAGCATGGCATTACAAACTTTATGTGGATCTTGAAGAAAAACCAATGCTACAGAACATGTACAGGTGCACTGAGAACAACACCTGTAGAAGCTCTGAGAATAGAATCCGGGTACAAGTCAGCTTACAGACTAGGACAAAAAAAGCATGTAATTTAATTAGCGAAGCATTGTCTGATATTTCCCATCCGCTTTGCACAGTTTTTCATGGAAAAGACACTAACTGCCTATCGACGTCAGTCTTTCCAGGCACAAAAAAGAGAGCACATCGAACATGTACTCGTATTTCTGCATGCTTCACCGAGGGCTTATCTAAACAATCAATCCCGAAAATGCTCTGTATGCAGACGGCCCCTACAAGAACAAAAACTCCACCAATGCAGTCATAGAATCTAATGTCAACAATGAAGAAGTTATTGTTCTTCACGGTCTTCTTCCAGATGCAGCTGCTAGTTACCTCGCTGAAATTGCAGCATTACTAAAAGCATTAGAAATTGCACAGACTAGCGCATAAAAACTCTGATTCTCACTGACAGCTTAAGTGTTCTCACTGGGAGCAAAAACGCAAACAATAATTGCTGTACTTTCAACTAGCATTCGTTTCAATAATAGCAACATAACTGTTGCTTGGATTCCAAGTCATCAAGGAATTAAGGGGAACGAGGTTGCAGACACTGCAGTCAAAGAGGCAGTTTGGTATCCTCTTACAAACGAATTGGCAAATGTCCTTCAGAACACCATATCATATCATATCATATCAGAACACCATACAACAAAATATTTACTAGAAAACAATGTATGTCGCTGTTTCGGATCAGAGTAGGAAGGACCTTATTCACCAGTTGGCACTATTTTACCAATGAGCCCACAGAGGAATTTACAAACTGCAGGAAAATACTATCCCTTTGGCATATCTTGAATGAATGTCTGATATCCAAACAGATAACAAATACTGGATCACCCGAAGAAAAGCAGAAGCAACTTGCAAGAATGCGAAATCCACGTGATGTTATAACTATGGTACGCATCAAAGAAGCAACAACTTTTCATAACAAATTTGAAGACATCTAAGCTCAAATATATTATGCCTGTTCTGTTTTTTTAGATAATTGCTTTAGAACTCTCACTATGTTAATTATATCTTAGATTCCAATTGTTAAAAATCACATTCCCTTATTAAAACAACAGCGTTGATGGTCTTGTTGCCCTGACGCTTTTAAATATAAATAATTTATATATTTATTCTTTGTATATTATTTTACCCATATATAAATAAATAAATAAATACTTTCCTTCATCACTTTGTGTACCTGCATATGACTGAGTTACGAAGTTGCATAATGTGGTTTCTGTAATTTGAAGCATTGCTGATTTGCAATAAAAAATTGTGAATATAACAGAAGGAAGCTAAAACATTTTTTAGACTTGTCTGTAGACAGACCCCAAAATATTTTTGGATTGTATCACTTGCAAGATACATATCTACAAACAGATCAACCACAATATTTTAGACAATAATTTATACCATGTACTTATGAGTATGTATCTACACTTACTCTAACACAATTGCGAATTTTTCAAGAGGTCATATATGCTTTTAGTTGGCTTCGAGTTTCCATTTGGCAAAAGTAAGAGCTCCACAATAGTTAAGATATTTTAGAAAATTTTCGGATCCATATTTAAGTTCTCCATAAATATGTTGGCAACCCAATTCAGGAACTATATTACTATACATATATTATATGTAGTATTTTAAAATTTAATAAAATCGTAAGCCTTTTGGAAATCGGCCTTTTGTTTTTCTTTTTTGAAAGTTCGGACTAACAGGAAAATAAGGAAAGTTTCTTCTCCCATTTGCTACCATAGCAATGATTTTAGCTGCTGCACTATACATAATATCCTCTTCAGTGCTTCGTATACTCATTATTATATTAGTATTTTCGAAAAATAAATTGCTTGCTTTCAAATTTTGAGTCTATTTTAATTTCATAGTTATTTACTGACATCTGTCAAAAGCATATTTTTAACACACTTATATCTCCTTTTGAAAATTTATCGCTGAGAAAAAACGTGGAGAATAAGCTCGCTAAAATTTAGCGCCAGCAGAATAGTGGGCTTTGAGTGTGAATACCTTGGACCCTATTCTTACAAAGCGAAAAATCCATACCCCTGTGGGCTTAAGTCTCATGCCCATTATAAATGTGATATTGATAATATGTTCGACCTCGGAAAGACATCGAATTTTAAGAGCAACGTCCATCACCTCATCATTAAATTTGAGGCTGTACAATAGCACCCAAAGAAAAGGAGATTGCACCATTGTGCACGAGTTGCCACTGCAACTCGTCCACTCCAGTATAGATGGCATCTACAACTAAGGATAAATAAAGAAAATCTGCGAGAAACAGGATGACCTTAAATATTAAGCTTATAGGTTTCAATCTTGTTCATTTAGCTCATACCTCAAAAGACCTTTATCGCCCCAGTCCTGCTCTACAGTCGAGAAGTAAGCAAAAGGGGTGAAAATGTAATTTCATATGTTATATTATTTTGAGAGAAGCAATAAACATGCGTTCTTATATGCTTATTAAATTGCCAACTCATATTAAATCCTGCAGGAACAGCTTTAGAGTACACAGCAAAACGACAATCCAACATAGGCCTCACTCGGTGTGACCCACATAAGTGGCAAGGAATCTCAACCAACTCCTAATATGTTGCCAGAGGCAACTAGTTACCCATCTGACCATAGGGTCACTATGGAAGGAAAGATTGTAAGCGTCCACTTCAGAATGTGTACATATAAAAAAAAAATATCATTTTGTAAATGCTTAAGTCTCTTCCTCTATAAAATTATATTAAAATTAATTGTTAAGTAACTCTGCATGCTAGAACACTATTTTAAATGATTTATGTATATCACTCCGAAACCTATTAATCATTCACAGAAAAAATGTCCTCTGTATGTGACTACGCTCGTTGTTCAAATGAATAATGAGTTCGTATTGTGGCCACAAATAGAGTTCCATTGGATGTGAGAACAAGAAGCATTTCAGAGAGTATCTATATTTCAAATATACATACATATATGTACAGACGAATTACAATAAGAAAATGTTTTTCATGAATATCTTCGCACTTAAAGCCATTTAACGATGACTTTCAGAATTTCGTATATAAAACAAATTTTTCAATGTCAACCTTATTTGCATGGTTTTTCCCAAATAAGCTCAAAACCACATGAGACCAAGTGATAAATTTAAAAAGCTCCCTCACTGAAATCTGAGACGTAGGAGCGAATAAAATATTCAAACTCTCTAGAAAAAATTATCTTAGATCGTTTGTTGGAGAAAATATATTCGTCATTAAAAAGGATGTCCCTAAAAAACAGATCGGAAGAAGGGTAATCGGTGGTTGTACAGTGATACATAGTCCTTTGAAAGACTTTGTATTTTTTTTTTTTTGGTTAAAAATGCCTGGGCTGGTTTTGCTTTGTTTAATTTTCGTACACTGAAAATAGTCTTTACTCTGAACTGCCTAAAAAATATAGGAAAAATGAAATAAATTATTGCTATCTTGGTCTTCTTTCTATTTTACGATATGAAAGCTTACTTACTTAAATCGAGATTATTCTAATTCATTATTTTTAGTCTGGTACCCAGGTTTGCCATTATCCCTTTGGCTCTAAAGCCAACAATTTAAATTGACAAAGAACTGATCCACTGTAATCCTTGTATTTTATTGAAATTTCTCATTTCTTCATAGAAAGATGATTAAATGCTTTAGCGACAAAATGCCCGTAGTACCAACATCCACCACATCAATATCGAGTACTTGGACCCTGATGTGAGCATAGGCGGGGTACTTGTAGAGAAAGTATTGTATTTTGTAAGCATAGCAGAATATTGCGTCAATTATAGCCAGACTTAGCATAGCAGATTCCGACTGAAACCGTTTCTGAGGACAGTGAAAGTTGATTTCATATTTTGTCAGTAAGAGAAATTCTGTTGTCATTGCATCGGACCACATGTCCATAAATCCAGAGTGAAAAGACAGTCGGCGCGCAATGTCATCAAAATTTCATTGCATGTGGTGTCAATGACCATTTCCCTTTAAATGGAAAATGATTTGGAGAGCAATGCCCATGATATGAATATCAAAGGGAGGAATTTATTAGTGTGTCCAGAGCAGAGCCTGTTAAAGCCTTCATGCAGTCGAGGCACACCGTTTTTTGAGTTTAGTAAAAACAGCAATAGCATATTTTCGTAAGAGCTTATCCCACCAGATAACCGACGCATTGGATATAATTGGCAATAATAGCAGTGAAGATACAGGGGCCTCATGTCTTGCCTTTGCACTACCAGATGGCTGATGGCGCCTTAGAAACTTTCAACGTAACATGCTTACCCCAGAGAAATTTGCTATCCAGAATGACACCCAAACACTAAGCCTCTTTGCGTAATTGAATGTCAGAGTCAGATCACCCAACTTACTCCTTCTTGTAAAGAGAACGCTCTCAGTTTTATGAGGATCAACTGCAAACATATTTCTAATGCATTAATCACCGACCAAGTTAAGGGTTGGTGATCGCAAACGCTGATCCAGATAGAAAGTACAACCTCAGCTGCGTCATCAACATATGTTTGAGTGTAGATGCCGGAAATCTTAAACGCGTTTTACAGATAGCCGGCCAACATGCACCGTAGCAGTAGATTTTCGTCAGCATAGCTCTTATCCACAAAGCTAGTGATTGATTCAACCAGTATTGAATAAAAGACAAACAAAATGTCCATTTTCCCGAACCATGGAACTATCAAGGCTTATACAATAAAAACAAATAACAAAATTTCTAGCAGGTAAATTCATTACTCATATGCGATTGCTTTTTAAATCATTTTTTGCTTTTTTAGGTCCTCTTTTTATATATGGCAAGTTTATGACAAATCTTAAAAACTACCAATCCGATATCCGCGCTATTAATCGGGAAATTGTCGCCGCGTTTATCCAGAAGCGAATCTGCCGTCAGAGAAAGACGTAGGGAAAAAGGATTGAGCTTCATGCATGTAAGCGATTGCCTCGCCACGATACTCAAAAACTCTAAATTTGCTAGCATAAGCATCATAAACGTCCACACCCTGATAGAGGAGAAAGACCACCATACGTACGAGTACGAATGCTTCTATGATGTTCTCGTCAAAAACCTATGAGTAATTCTCAAAATATGATGTGAAAATGGTCCTTAGCAATTTTTGTGCCAAACTAGGCAAGGAGGGCATCTTTGGTAATAGGGTCAGAAAGTACAACCTCCTCGACATCACCTCCAAAAACGGCCACAGACTTATTGCTTTTACGGCGGAACGCAGGGTAACTACTTTATAGCCAGCACACGGTTTCCGCGCCTTGGTATCCATAAAGGGACCTGACTGACTCCTGATCAAGAAATCGTCAATCAAATTTACCCGGACAAGGTGCAGTTAAGACAGCAATCTGCAAGCTCAAATCCAACAAAGCTGCTGGAGCTGATGGCAGGTGATGATTTGATCTGGATCGACGAAAGTATGCCCGACAAATGGAATTTTAGCGTCGTTTGTTTGATACTAAAATCAGAAATTCCCTGAACTGCGACAGATAGAAGCGAATAAGTCTCGTCAATATCTCAAATCAAAACTTGTCTCCTGTTTTATGTGGATTGTTCGTAAAGAGTCTGACTGGCCCCGGACAGGAAAGTCAACCATAAATCAAATTTTCACATTACCACAGATATTAGAAAAAAAACTAAATTCAATCAGATATTGCGAAACTCACAATTCAAATCCAGAGGCACCGTCTGTTTAGTTACTCGCATGTACAGACGACATTGACATAATGGGAAGAACACATCACACACAACGCTGTCAATGAAGCGTTTGCCACCATTGGACCAGAAGCCCCAAAGATATGACCGTCAACAAAGAGAGGCATCGACGCCTAGGACCAAAACGTGTTAAATGGGCAGCTAAAAATTTGCTACAACAACTACGCAAATACGGAAGTTGTGCGAAAAATCACGCTTACTAATCGCTACTTCTTTGAGCTCAGGAGGTAGTTGAGCACCAGCTGCGGACCGCGCAAGCAGCATTGGCATGTGAGCTGAGTCCTGGTCCACCCCAGACTGTAGCGCCATCAAAGTAAGTAAGTAACCCTACATGTCAACCAATCAAAATATAATATATCGATACCTTCTATTTTATAGAAAAGTAAATGAAAAATACAAACTCTGCTGAATTTTGTCAAATCAACGTTTAACCTTGTGAAGCGTATTTCTATGTTGTTTTTAAAATGTAATAAAGTGAAAACATATAATTACAAATAATACCAAAATAAATAAACAAATAAAATGCTACTCAAACAAATACCAAATGAATTAACCTTTCTAGGAATAGGATAATATAATGTTATGATGAAGAGTTAAATCAACATTTACTTGATTGTATATTTAATGTTTTCCTTTGCTCCTATGAATAATTGAAATATTGAAATTCTATTACCATTTACGGTTAAATGCATTTAAAAGGATTTTAATTTAATGTTTCCACAAGTAATCAAGCATAATGCAAGTTAACAAGCGAAATCGATTTACAACAAAAATCCATGTGAAAACGTTTTGTCCCAGACTTTCCAAAAGAAGAGCCACCCTGATTAAAAAATTTTACCAGTAAGCATTTATTAGTATGTGCAACGAATTTTGCAGAGAGTATTCCCGTAGAGTTTTCTTTCCTATTTTCGGGCACATGCTATTGTAGTAAGCATTACAGTAATGCCTTGGGCGCAATGACCACTTTCCAGATTTTCTGAAGACAGTTGGTTGATAATCGGATTCCCACTTCTGGGGACTGCCTTACGAGGCATCAATGAAATGTTTTCTGGACGAAAAATAAAGTTCGAGCGATTGTTCGAGACGCACTAAGGACGAACATTGGCTCTGTGCATGGAACGCCACGCCAAGTGCAGCCGAGGCCCTGGACTGCTGCAAAGCAAATGTTATAAGATGGGAAACTGCAACATCTACTCGTCGATTGTTAATGAATGCAACAGCAGCACCTATTTGAATGCGGATTTGTTGTTAGAGGCGAACATATGGTATGCAAGAAGTCTGGAGTTCCCGGCATGTTAATAATGTCTAGTAACAATCCGTATTAAGGTTAAATTTGACAACATTAGCCTTATATCCAGGTCCCAATTAAGACCAAAGATGACGACACGAGAGATACATAGCTCCTACGAGGTTTTGAAAAAGACTTACAAACACTGACCTATCTAAGACATTAAAAATGTCCTCGGCGGCTTTATGACAAAGCTAGGAAGAGAGGGCATGCTTGGTAGCACTATCGGAAAGTAACGGTTTCAGACCAATTGACTTTGCGGCAGTGCGAAACGTTGTGTTAGCTAGCACGGGAGCTCTTCAAAGCGACAGGCGAGAAGTTGGTAAAAAATATACACCAACACATTTGCCAATAATATGGCCGGACCAAAGTATGCCCGATGAATGGAACCTCAGCATTGTGTACCCGATCAAGAAAGGAGACTGTCTGAACTGCGCCAATTACCGAGGCATCAGTCTTCTTAACATCGGCTACAAGGTCCTGAAGACGTTCGTCAACAACCTTATTTATCCATATCAGTGTGGCTTTAGGATAGAAAAGTCCACCATCGAACAAATATTTACACTACGGCAGATCTTGGAAAAAACCTATGAACTCCAAATCGACACACATAACCAATTCATCGATTTTAAGGCCGCTTGTGACAGCATCTATAGACACAAGCTATACAGATCGCTCTCCAGTTTTGGTATCCCTGTCAAACTTGGCTATTTCTGCAGGATGACGGAGGACAATGCACGCTGCTCCATCGAGGACAGTAAAGCACTCGCTGAGATCCTGGATGTCAAAAAACGATTTAGGACAAGTAGTCATGTGATTTCTTTAACGTTATTCTTGAAAGAATATTGCAAAACTCACACGCCAACACAAGAGACACAATCTTCCAAAAGTCCGTTCAATCAGTTACGCTTTCGCGGGTTTTGAAACGGAAGTGGCGAAGATGGGCTTAACGTACAACGATGAAAGGCCAACTACATGATGTCAACAGAAATCACACTCAACACCGACGTCTCAGACAGAAAGTCTTCCTCGACAGATATAACTTTGAGTTAGTTAAGGAGTTTGGATACTCGTACCTAGGTTCCGCTATCAATTCAGACAATGACACCAGGGCTGAAATCAAACGAACAGTAACCCTTGCCAATCGCTACATCTTTGGGCTAAGAAGGCAATAGGCTAGCAAAGTCTTCTCCCAAACAACAGAAGTGGCCTTATATAAAACCTTAATAATTCCAGTCCTTCTCTATGGTGCAGAGGCATAGACTTTGTCAAAAATGGGTGATGGTGCTCATGGCTGCTTTAAGAGGAATAGTTTTCGGGTGATTTTCTGTCCCATCTGCATAGACGGTGAGTGGAGTAGGAGATACAATGACGAACTTTACGCTGCACAGCGACATCGACTTAGCCCGAAGAGTGAAGGTCCAATGACTGAGGTGGCTGGATCATGTAGGGTTGATGGACGCTAATGCACAGGTCCGGAAATATTTCGAATCCTCCCCCAAGGGACAGCGCAGCAGAGACAGACCACGACTCAGGTGGCGCAAGCAAGTGGAAGGGAACCTAAGCCAACTTAGCGTGCGAAACTGGAGGCAGCTAACTAAAGATCGAGCTGGCTGGAGACACTTGTTGGTTGAAGCCCAGGTCCTCCCCGCACGGTAGCGCTACCTTAAATACATACGAGTATATGGGAGTCATTTATCGAAAGAAAATCTCTGTTGTTATAATTGTAATGAAGCCATGTCTGTATATTCAAGATATTTAAAAAAAAAAACAAATGTTGGGTTATGTCGTATGGATGTGTCTGTATCCAAATAAATTTTTTTTCGAGTTTTTGTCCGTTTGTCTGTTTGTCCGAACATCATAAAAAAAAACTACTGCACCGTTTGTAAACGGAGTTTTCACAGTTCGGTTACCCATTTCTACGATCGGTTGAATAGAGCCGGAATTAAACTTAAGGAAACATTTCAAAACAGGAATATTTTAAAATCTAAACTACTACTACATCTGCTGTACATTCTGTATATGTATGTATGTATAGACATATGTGGATATGTCTGCACTACGCACACAGCTCAGTATTAGAGCAAGGTGCAGTGGCCGAGCTGGCAAAAGCACAAATATCACATCATATATTGCATATACCTGTACACGCTAAAGGCGGTCGGCGTAAACTTCCGAACGCCTTGCTTCGCCCACCGCCAACTCTAGGTCATCTATTTGAGGGTCAGGAGCTCCTCGAATCTCATCATTTACCACCCTGAGAACCAAACAAGTAATGTATGTAATATACAGGCAGACCTTGATTTAAAGTTAACACCATACCGTTCGGTTTGTTTCGATGAGCTTCGGCAAGCAGAGGAAAGAATTCACTTCACTCCACGGTCTCTATTTACTGAGCAATGGAACCTGGCTACTAGTGACTCAAGACCTGGAACCAGTGAATTACAAATTTTAATGTAAATTCAATAAAAAATAGTGAAGCATTTACACATTTACTTTGAATCTATTTTATATTTTTCCTAATTATTTCTTAGTTCTCAACAGGATATAAGAACTCTTTAAACTGAAACTAGTTGCCTGCAGAAGTATGTAATTTATCTTTCAGGCTCCGGTCAGGATTGAGCGCCGGACCGTAGGATTAGCTTCTCAATACACTTGCGCCACGACCACCCAATAAAAGTTGTATTCATTAAATGTCTATGTAATATTCTGTGTACTCGTAATATTCAACCGTCAGAGACCTTTCATCAATTATTCACTATACCTACGAGAATGAAATTGCGGATGTAACCTAGTTAATTTTCTTTAGGAGAATATTGTTTCACCTAAATGTTAATTTTCATGCCTAAGGTACTCATCTAAACGAACATTAAATTTTATAGGACCACTCGGAACTTAATCTCAATAATAGTGCCCATTCCGTGTCGGGTATTTTTTTAACTGAACCAAAGTATCCAGTTTATAGGTGTACACTTCTGATTTAAGATAACCTCAGAAGAAAAAGTCCATGGAAGTTTAATCGCGGCTGCTGGAGACCAATTTACCTCTCCTCTTCTGAATATCAATTTTTGACGGAAAATTTCACCGAATACGTGGCGAAGACGTGACGTTGTTCCGTCATCCTAGAACCAGGAAATTAGGGAGTAAGAGCCGATTATTTCTAGCGCTGACATTGCAGGAAAATATAGGCTTAAATGATGTCCGGTTTGTTGCATTTCTGCTTATTAACGTCTGCGTTAAGGTGAGAATGCGCCTCACCCGGAAAATGCTGTTGAATATTGAAAGACGCTCAGTTATACAATATTACAGTGAATGGATTGATTTACACTGTTTTAGTCAGTCTTTGACGACATTGGTCGTCCAGATTTAGGTTGTTGAACGGGTTTCTTCCGATTTATGAACCCATTTCCTGAAGAGAGGAAAACTTGGCGGATCATTTAAGCTATGCAAACCAGTATCACAGCAGAATTTTCTTCGCGGAACAGTCGCCGGACCGTTATTTTTATACAACTCGCCCACAACCAATGTACGGTTTGCTCCAGAGAAAAGCTCCATATCGAGTAAATTCCTAAAAACAAGCCAACCTTAACTTGCACCCTGAGCCTCGCAACCCCGAAATATCAGAAAATATTTTACAATTTACGTACCTACAACCATATCCAATTTTATTTTTTTATTCAACAATTAACTACAAAATTTAATAATTTTTATTCGAACTCAAAGTACTCTAGTCATGGTGCCTAGAGGCATATATTGCATGGTTTGAAGGAGTTTCACTCAGCAGTTTTCATAACAGTACCTACCTTATACTCCTCAGATTATTTTCGGCATCCTCTCGAGGTATATAGCCGCCGTAGCTACAATATAGGTTATACAGGCCATAAATGACTACACATGTTAGGAAGTGAATTTACTTGTATCAAACGAAATCGGTTCAGAGCGAAGAAAACGGACTTCAAAATGACAAGCATAGCGATGCTTAGCAAGACAGCCTTCTTTCCAGGCACGGTTAGCCGATGTAAATAGGGCAAAAAAATTGTAAGCTGATGATGATTCTTTCGAGTTCGTTGCCTATATAAGGTTGAATATTGCAAGCATAGCTCGTTGCAGAATCACAAAGTACCCAAAACTTGATTCCGTACTTCGCAGACTTTGTTGGAATGTACTGCCCCGCAAAGGACATCTTCCTCTAAATGTTACCAGTTGTTCATATATTGTTGAATTTTCTTATGGTTTGCAAAGCTACGCTAATATCTCAACCGAATGATTCCACAATTCACGTATAGGAGCAAATTTGTCTAACAAACGTTGTTCACTTCGAGTTTCTTCGTTATCGTAGCTGGACATTTCTTCTGCTGTGATTCTTGAGAACCAATAACGTGTCAATCCTGGCAACAAGTTTATAATATATAATGTTTTCCCTCTAGGCTCTTTCGGTACTGTTTTCAAGGTTTTTTTTAAAATAAGTTATTAGACCATTTGACCATTTGATTAGGCCATTTTGACTTCATCATTTCGACAGGAACATATGCATTTCCACCCTCACTAAAACTCCTTTCCGATGAATCAGCTTCCTCAAATGATCTTCGAACTCAGAACAAGATTTCTCCTCATCCGACACTCTCAAAGAAAAATCACTTTCACTATCACTCATTTTCAAACAGGAAATAGGTAGTCCAACTTGCAATTCACTAAATGTCAATAAATTCTATAAAAGCACTGTAAGTTAAGTAATGCGACCGCACAACAATTACTGAGTAACCTGAAAACAAATAAAAACGCAATTGACGTTCCATTAATACGGTGTGGTAAATTTTGACCCGAGGTCCGCGAATGTAAAAAAAATGTGTACGTCGTAAAATAAAAGATATTTTTATAAAATTATACGCTAAATATATTAAGTTTAGAACTTTAAAAAAGTCATGAAACATCAAGTCCCTACAAAATGTAGTTGTAGAGAAAACCTAATTTCTTCCCTAAAATGGTTAAAAATGATCCGCGGGGCCCATAAGGGTTAAAAATCGATGACCTTAATACTAACATCAGTAATTATGACATATTTCCATCCCATTGATAACAAGCTTTATAGGGTGGTTGCATGAAAAATAATTCGAATAGTAGTTGTTTGATAAAAGCCACAAGTCCTACCTAGAGTAGAACCATTTGACCGGTTTGACACTTGCCCCCAACAACCGTTTTAGTTTTAATGAGTCAGGCAGGGAAGCAATTAAGGCATGTTTTAAAACTCCTATTCGGAACTATTGCAGATATTCAGGCTTCCTTAATATAATGAGAAATACAGGAACTAGTGGAAGCCACTTTCTTTTTATAAGTTTTTCAAGATGTTTAAGCCGACTTCGAGATCATCGGTTGTAACCAAGGTGCCGTTGAACAACAAGTCGAAAAGCAAATCTAGAAATTCATAGGACAAAATACAAGCTACCGGCAAACTAGCACACTGTCAACAGTAATTACTTTACTAGGCAAACCAAATTTCGAATGTTAACTTCATCACTTTGATTAGCATGTCGGAATTGGTGTTTTTTTTATTTATTTTATTTTCAAGCATTTTTAAATTTCAAATTTAGGTGTATCTGACAGAGATGGTAAATGTGACATTTAATTTTCTCAAGGACGAAGAATATAAACTAGTAAAAATTTCGCATTCATATGAAAGACTTCATGGCTTGCATTTTGACAGTGATAGCGAGCTACCGCTTTGTACGGCTCAATTCCTTAAGAACGCCATACATTTTACTGACAATTAAGTTTACATGGTCAGCCCAGTTGAGATGTTTATAAAAGTAAAATCTCATTTTTTTTTATTTTATTAACAGGCCCCATTAGATCATCATTAACAAAACGAAGCAGGTTCATAATTTCTCGATTGTTACTACCAATCAGAAGAGTCCGGGTGTTTGACGAATTAAGGCTAAGACCGTTTTTTGAAACCAAATAAAAATGGAATTGGTGTCTGCGTTTAGATTTTCGATACTATCGTAGATGACACTGTAGATCTGCGTACTTTTTTATATAATTGCACATCATCCGCACAGATATAATAATCGTAGTGGATTATCCATTTATAAATATCATTTCTGAATATAATTAATAAACGAGGGCCAAAGACAGATCCAAGTGAAGTGGGACCCCTGATGTTACCGGCAGACTTGACAATTCGTCACAATTAAAGACAATTTGGTTGCGATTACTAAGATATCTAAGTCAAGTACAAGTTTACGCTCTTTACTATCAAAGCTAATTGATTTTTGAATTCGTGTTACAAAATCTCAGGTTCAAATACTTTTGAGAATACCACAAGTGACATCGTATCTGTATCTCAATTGTACAACCCAGTCGTGCAGTTGTGATTTGGTGTAAATCCAGATTGGTGTTGGGTCAGTAAATTATTTTGTTCAAGGAAGGTCTCCATTTGTTTACCTACAATTATTTCCAACAACTTACAGAGGAAAGGAAGGATATCAATTGGCCTAAACTCAGAATTATTTTGCGAGCGTGATCTTGGAAGTGGTATATTTTTCGCTGGCTTCCAATCATCAGGAATAATTCCGGTTATAATAATTTATTAAAAAAGGCATTATTTGTATTTGGACAAGATTTTAATAAATTTTGAATGAATATCATCCAAACCTACAGCATTCATTTTAATAGAGACAATAGCCTACCCTCGAGATTAAAATCTCGGGTAACCAAGGATTTAACCAAGTTTCCGTGATGCAAATGATGTCCGCAACTTCACTCGTACACCAAGCCCGATCTTATTAACAATGCTTTACTCATTGAAATGGCATATTAATATATTTGCACTTAAAATAATTAGCAACCACTTCGACTTTTCAAAGCGTTGCACCAGCGGACACTCACAACTCCCAATCGTATCACTCATATCATTATAATGCCACGGGAGTTCGGAGTGTCCTTTACTAAAATACCCGTGCTAAGAAGTGATTACTTTTCCACATAGATCCACATCTGCAAATACAGTCCACCAATTTTGGAATAAAGAGTCACGCACCCAGATTTTTCTGATAGTAATATCTGAAACTACCTAGATGGAAAAAAACTAGTCCCAACATTATTTTCTTACCATTGTTGTGCCATTTACGTGTGTAGTGATGATGATGATTCTGAAGTTCCATAGCAATGCAATTTGTGTTCTAATCCATAATTCAACCTTGTGTTGTCAAAATTCCGCCTCCGTGAGCAAGAGATCCACTACTGCCTAAAACTGGAAAACAGTTCAGATCAATCCAAGTCTGTCCTGTTTCTAAATTTTCAGCGTCAATATGCACTCTCCTCCATGCAATCTCCTATATGTCCTCGTACATAGAACAAAGATTTATGGAAAAGATTCCTATAAGGACCGCTTTCCCAGTTATAGCTATCGAAATTTCTATCCCTCCGAAAAATGCGAGTAACACCGTTAAAAATTATGTGCAAATCGAAACAAGGCTTTGAAAATTCAAATGATGACAGCTGGCAAGGCAAATTTTCCATGTTGAAGCTTCTGAAATCAAAAAATGCAGAAAAAATACGAGAACTCCGAGAAGTGAATTCTATTCATAAAATGAATGATACGAGTAGTGAACATTATCCCTTTTAATTTTGAAATACGCTATAAATATTTTTAACAAAAAAATTTTAAAGTATTACTTCCGAAAAATGCAGCTTAAATATTTCAGTTATCTGTTTCGTGAAATAATTATTTTTGAGTTTGATAATATGAAGATGAGTACTTAGACGAGGTGGGAGGACACTACGCTTTTTTTTGTGTCCTTTTAATGGTGGGAGGAATATTTCGGAGGAGCTTACAATTGAATTTTGACTTTTGTGTACCCAGACTTATGTCTTAATAGCCACAAATTATATCGCTGCGCTACGCTAAAACGATCACAACGCATAAAGCATAAACCTTTGAATTGGGTTGTATTTAGATCCGATTTATGAAGATAAGAAGACTCAAAAAGTTCCTTATTCGGACCTATCTTTTCTGGAGTTTATTGCAGCAGAAAACTAGCCGTTTTGAGGCTGTGTCCCAAATCACTTGGATTACAGGTTAGGTATTTCAAAAATAATCATTTGTAGATATTTCTTAAATTATTATCAGCCCTAATTAATACATTCTTTTAACCAGAGTTGTTTGGAACGATATATTTTCTTAAAATTGCTTATTTACGCAATACATTTATTAGTTTATTAAACAATCTCGCAAATTTTCTGATACTTATGATAAGTTTATGTTCATTGATACTTATATTCATTTTAAGCTTAATCTAAATTTTGGGTTCCTTTAAATTAAATGTTACAAAAAAATATTAACGATTTTTTTCTAATATTGCCACTATTCATTCATATATGTATTGTACTTATCGTAAAAGGCGACTAAATTGTGAACTGCATTTAAACCGAAGTCCTGCGTAATCAGATTTCCACGTCTGCACGGATGAGAGAAAAATATTGTAACGCGCTACGTATTTCAAGAAATCATTTTCTAGTCGGAGAAATAAATATTTCGACGCGTCTTTGATGAGCCTTTAAGTGGAATACTAAGCGAGGATATTCTTTCATCGGTACAGATCTTAGAATTTTTAATGTGAAAACTGCCATGAATGTAGAGGACGTCGGACATGCAAGAGTGGCAATGGTTTACATCGTACAGCAACAGGCGTCAAACCCATATTGATTACCACATATCCAGGAATAACGCAGAACGGCGACTAATAGCTTCTAGACTGATCTTTAGTCAACACCGACTTTTGTAACACAATTTTTGAAAGCAGCAACAGGAAAACCAACGAAAACAGGCTTCAGTCGACGAAATAGACCAGAGCAACTTAAATAAATATCTGGATGCTAAATTTGCGACAATGACTCTAAAATACAACTTCGAAGAAGTGCGAAAACTCTGTTCGGTATTTTAAAAGGCCGGCTCCACATAAATAAGGAAACTTGGTGGTAGAATCATGATGTGAAAACGGCAGTAAAAATAAAAGGCCGTCCTTTCAAGAGGGGACTAAATTCAGCGGAAATACTGAAACCTATAAATTTCATCTTAAGTTAGACGGATAAAGCTATATACTCGTATGTATATACAACAGCAACCCAGTTAGCCGCAGTTGCCTTGTTTCTTTCAAACGGGAAAGGAAAATTTCCAATTAGTAGAATTACAGATTTTATGGATACGAAGGAAACGAATTTTGTAAAAAAAATAAACCTGGACGTGAAGTAAGGCCGGCTTACATAACTCCTGATATATAGATGCAAATCAGAAATCTTGGGCGATTCAGTTCACGACTGGTATCTTCACGATTTTTCCACCTTTTGCCAACGATAGTATCCTCCAAGTAATGACAAAATTTTTAAAAAATCACTGAATAACGGCGCTATAAGATATCGGTTAAGCGATGAGGCCATTCAAGGATTTTCAAAAAATCTATATTTTTTTTTGTATTGCTTTCAATTGTCCCTTAGAAACTAAAAAATGAGATTCCAAAAGATTATGGCCGGGAAATATCTCGAAGTGCGCCATTCGAATAAAAAAAATCCCACGCACTTCTCTAGCTGTTGTTATGAACAATAAAAAAAATTTAGTGACTCATAATAATTCAAAATTTACAGGAGCTGTTGGTACGGCCGTAGACCCTCTCAAAACAGAGAAGCCATCTGAGAAACGTTGCAAAGCCGCCATTTTTAAGTAAATTATTCTAGAAAAATTATGAAAAAACAATCGTATGAACAATAAACTTCTATTCTACCTTTGTAAATCCGATTTATTTTATTTTTTTCCTCAAAAAAAAATCACAAAAAGGCATATTTGCACGGCCTCTAGAGTGGCCTTATCCCATAAAGGATTGTCAGTTGTATAAAGAGATTCGATTCGATGCCGATTTTTTAAATCCGAAAATCAATCTGCCGAGAATTGTCGTCTCACAATTCGAATAATTTGAAAACTTGTACTCAGTAAACATAAAAGGGTAGTGCAGGACGCAGGAACCCCGCGGTCTTATATGTAAAAAAACAAATGTTGCTTACACTTAAAGGCTTGCTTGCAGTCGTGTGTCCAGCTTCGATAAACAATATGTACATATATATCCTTGTGTTGGACGATGTACAAGAAATGTAAGTGATACACAGTCACGGAGAAGAAAATGTTATGAATGTCGTCGGCTGTAACGACACATGATCTAACAAAAAGTACACGTAAGTATTTGGCTGGGTTCCATATTTAAAAATAGAAAAATTGTGGGAAAACTCCAATCTGAGCGAATGATACACATAGCCATGTTCGACAAAAAATCTAGTTCTCAAACAATATACTCGTATGCCCATATTTCAATCGCGATTCGCAAAAAAACTCCGAGGAAAAAGAACAACTGTATCAATCAAAAGGAAAAGCAAACTCTTACCCCTAGTTTCACAATGAAAGTTTAAACTCAACTTTTAGTTTTATCTTCAGTTCAACAATTTATTCGTTTCGTTTCATTTAACCCTTGAACTGAGTTCATATTGTATTTAAAGTTAAACGACAGAATTCTGCTGTTTAAACCTCAGTTCAATTTGAATTTGACAGCTGTCAATTTATACACAGTCGTATGTGAAGGTACATAAATTTACAACAAAATTGCTTGACATGACAGAGCAATAACGTACACTGCTGTACGTTAGTTCAACTGAACTTACACTGTGAAACTCGACGAGATGATCTTTAAATTTAAATTCAAGTTCAGGTTCAGTGAAACTCAAGTTTAAACTTCCACTATGAAACTGGGCATTAGTCTCACGGATTGTGTAATCTAAAATTAAGTGGCTCACAACGTTGTACTAAGGTCTTCAAATAAAGATAGACTCACCAGCGGCTGACATTGGTATGCAATGCATATAGGTTGTTGTTCTCAGATATCATCCTGTCAACGCTAGTGAATATCATGAAGAGTTGCGTAGAAATGACCCACATTCCCTTGTCATGGAAAGAAGTTAATACAGCCTTCGTTCTCAAAGCCGGGAAGTGTTGTCATGGTATCTCAAAGCACCTCTGTTTGTTGAGTTGAATCAAATTTTAAAACATTTATTTTTGAAATTATACAATAAATTTCACTTCTGTGTTGTAAAGCGCTATAAAATCTATTTCAGTTTTAAAAAGCAGTTTAAAATTACTGTATGTTTTTCAGTATAAAATGTTGCTTTTGTTTTTTATATGTTGCTAAACATTTCAATATATTTTGACAATTGCGACTACACAATTGTTTATTTTTAATATAGGTAGTCTATGCTATAATTACTCATGATTGAATACATTAAATCATTAATTCAACATACATTTTCATATAAATAACTAAATATGTCAATCTCGAACTCCCTCAGACCTGTAAGTCTATCATCTTTCGTTATGAAAACTCTAGAAGGATTGATTGATATGCATCTACGATCGAATTTTGCCTACAGCACAACATGACTACTGTAAAGGAAAGCCTATGGGAACCGTTCTACATTCACTGGTTAGCCATGTCGAACAACGCCTATATTATAAGGAGCAAACAATGGTCGCCTTTCTAGACATAAAAGGCGCCTTTAACAATGCCAGCACATCCTCAGTCACAACTGCACTGTCAACTCTGAAGGTAGATGACTCACTTGGCGGGGTTGATCAGCCTTATACTAAATATTACGCCAAACTTGGTCGGACTACTGCTGAAAGTTATGTCAGCAGGGGTACCCCGTGAGTCGGTGTCCATTCACCACTTCTCTGGAACTTAGCGTTAATAAACTGGTAGCAGAGTGATTGCCTAGCCGGCTGAAGTTGCTATAGTCATCTCAGGAAAGCATGCCAATACCATTAAATAACTCTCGCAGCAAAATCTTAACAGATTAACCTCTTAGGCGGATAGCTGTGTGCTTTGGAGTAAACCCCCACAAAACTGAAAAGATGAGGAAATATAAAATTTTAGTCATCGACCCTCCCACAATCAACGGTAAAACCTTAGTCTTTTCCGATACAAAGAAATATCTGAATCTTATTTTTGACAGGAAACTGAACTGGAAACCTAGTATTCAAGAAAAAGTAATTAAAGCTACATTACAATATAGCCATTGTTAGCAAATAGGGCCTTTAACCTAGCATTACCCACTGGCTACACATCTCTCGGTTATAAAACCTATATTCATCTACGGGGTGATTGTCTGGTGGACGCCCTAAGGCAATACAGTCAAGTTCAGCAAACTAAGCAAAGTTCAAAGGACAGCAAATCTATGCATAACCAGAATCTGACGTACTACTCTCTGGCATTGGGTATTGTGTTTCACTTAACATCATCGATATTTTCAGCAGGCAAGTGACTTCTAAAGCAGCTATTCACCTTAAAGCGACTACACAGTGGACACAAACGACTTCGCCTCGCTAATATTCTTAATATATTAGGAATACATCCAGCGAACATCGACTATACTATGTACCAACATTGGTTAGGCAAAGACTTTTATGCATGCATCCCCTTTAGGGCTTTTACGGACGATAAGTCAATGCATTCCTATACTGATGGATCCAACACTGATAACGGAGTTGGTGACGGTGTTTTATCAAGATAAGCTTAAACGAAGCCCTTCCTTCCACCTTCAAAATGTAATCATGGCGATTCAAGAAGTCCTGTTCTTACTGAAGAAAAAAATTCTATCTGTTTGTAAAAAGGGGTGTGGACTGTGGTAAAGCTTTTATTTTATGCATGCTATGTGTAAATTAATTAAAATGTTAAAATGAATGTCTGCTACTTATCTTTCCATCTTAGCATTTTGCCACGTGCGTTGAGTAAATATGTTTTTTTTTTTTTGTATTTTATTATTAACTAATATGGCGAAAATAAAAGTAGAGAATTGAGGCTTCTTATAACTTCTGCTATAATAAAGTATCAAGTTATCTTTTGAACACATTACAAATTTATTTCAGTAAATGATTTGGTTTATACCATGATTTTGCTGGACCACCCGATTTCCTTGGGAGTTTTAGAACAGGGCACTCGCTTACAAATTCTGCTCAGATATTAAATGAGTATAGGTTCACTCATAAGAGAAAAACTCTATAGAAATGAACAAGGAGTGGAATTAGCAATTGTCTACAATTTTACATTGAGTGGGTTTAAAAATGAACAAAACATCGATTTATACCAAAAACATTTCTTAACAATATCTGCAATGGATATCCGCATCTTTTCGGATAGTCAGACCCTTGGATTCAGTCTCACAATCCAAAGTTAAGACAATCATCTTCAAAATATGTTAGACAGTATATACGCGCAGTTGCATGAAACAACTGTGAAGACTTTTTGACCCCAAAGAATCGGAAATTATATTTGCTAAACGAGATTAAAATTTTAAATGCTAAACGAGATTATTTTATTTGGTAATCTTTGAAAATTTTTGAAAAAAGCTGCGTTCTACCTTCAAGAACAAAATAAGCAGTTTCATATGTAACAACCTAATAAATATTACCATGTTAATATAACTTAGACAATTTATATAATAAGAGGTGTGTTTCCTATTTTTTTTTAATTTTAACAATCTTAACAGGCTGCCTAATTTACGATTTGATAACCACGGTAACGATAAACCCAACAAATTCTGCAGAATGGTCACAATTGACAGATATTGCTGACAATTGTTTGCCAAAAATTACAAATTCTAGCTGGAAAAGTCTTCGAGACCACAATTGCGGATTAATAGTTTTTTTAAGTGAGTCAAATTTATCAAGTTTTTTCATAAGTTTGATGCTTTTTACTTACCTGTTTTATTCTGATTTTCTTTTATTAATATAAAAAATAATAATGTAATGGGAAAAGCTAAAAAAAGAACAAGGTGTATCTATTGTAATAAAGTTATCCCTAGTCACAAGTCCAAAATAATGACTGTTAACAGAACCGTGCGAATAAAACGACCGCAAAAGTAATCCGAAAAAAATGGCAACAATATCGTATCTGAATAGGAAAACAGCGCTTCTTTGTTAGAGAGACCAAACAAAAAGCTCCAGAACGACTAGCAACCATTTGGTGGCAGCTGGACTTTATGACTTAATGTGACGTTTAAGCAGCGTAAAGGGTGGGTTTCGTTTGGTCGGATTTAACTATTTTTTATCAGAGAATGAAAAATTAAATACATTCTAGGTATATTAAAGGGAACTAGTCTCAAATGCATCGAGTTTTAATAGCAAAAACCAAATTCAAGTTTAATTTTAAATGTACATAATACTTATAATTTTTTTGGCTTATTATTTATAAACATATTTACAAGCCTTTTATGACTAACATACAATAGATTTTGATGTATAGATTACATATCAATTTTTACATTTGCATTTAGATTATTTGTGTGTTTGTTTGGTGGATTGTAAATAAATACACACTTTAAGTTAACATAACTTATTAGATTTGAGGAATTGTATACAGAAATTAAAAGGTTGTAGCAGGGTGGTATGTAAAAGAGAAGAGAGCAATACAAAGTACTCGTAGAAATATAAAAAAAAGGACAAGGAAACAAATATCGACATTCATGACTACTTAGCTATATTTACGTTATTATTCTTATTAAGTGATTTACTTAATTCGAACGTGAAGAGCCAATTTTTATCTCACGATTGAATAAACAGGGATTCCTAGTGCATCTTAATTCATGAGGTAATATATTATAAGGTCAAGGAGCAAAGGTCGTACAACAATTTAGAAAGTGATTCGATGATTCTAATACTAAGAGCTGCTGGATTTCTATTGAAATAGTGACCACATCTTAATAAAAAAATGTTTAGTAATTTATACCATAAAAGTAAAAAGCTATTCTCCATTCGTCGTAACTATGAGTTTTGGACAACAATTAAGTGTTGGATTTTATTACTATGAGTACCTCCCCAGCAAACCAGACCGCATTACAACTTGTATCGTACTTGGCCATAATATACTGTTTCTAAGAGTTGTAGGTGGTACATTATGCTCGTAGTTTTTAGTAAGTATTTTCTAAGAGAGACAGTATATGCATCCTAGCTCAATGCGCTATCGATTTCAAGACTGATACTAAATACTAAAACCTTTGGATGTACAACTTATTTCAGCATTGTACATAGCATAGCATAGTACAACAGGTGTCAGAACGTAGTAAAATATGCTGGCAATTGGCGATATGGAAGGTCATACTAGGGAATTCGGCAACACTATTCGACAGATTGTAAAACATAATTTTGGTTGTGTCAGCTATACCTAGCTTATGCAAACTAAACCAATGTCTAAGCAGTTCTAGGTAGTGACTGATGTCATCAATTAAATCTAGAGCGGAGCAATCCGAATATGAGCAGGCGGTATCCGCAAAACCTGTCAGTGTTCCTTTGAACTACTGGCTAGAAATCGATTCAATATATATTAAGACAAAAATGGAACCAAGCACTGAACCCTGCAGAACTCCCATTCGGGTATCTAGACTTTGACTAAATTTATTAGCAATCTTAACCACTTCCTTCCGGTCAAAAAGATATAAGGAAAACCACTTAAGGATAAGGTCTCTGAAGACCACCATTTGTAGTTTTTCAAGTAATATGTGATGATCAAATACTTTCGTGATATCAATGAAGAGTGCAGCAGACATTAAAGAGTGCATCCTCTGTAGATTTACCTGATTTGAAACCATACTGAGATGAGCTAAAACATTTTTCTATGAATGAGACAATTCTAGACTCAACAACCTTTTCAAAAAATTATGAAAACACCGAAAGAATAGATATTGGTCTGCTATCACCTTTTTTCAGAATATGTTTGACCCCCGCGATTTTTAGAAGATGTAAGCTAGGATATCAGTTATACTAAACGAGATTTATTATTAACAGCTATTGCTTGACGATGAGTTGGAGTTGTTCAACGACTTAACTGTTTTAAAAAATTCAAAAGACATGGTAGGATCATAGAAGAAACTACAAACTTAGTGCTTTTCCTTATTGATGCAGTTCTTCGTGCAAGTCTGAAAAGTATCGGTAAACCCCACGCTAGAAAGTGTATTAGAGGCAGCCTTACAAAATACTCATTGAAGAAATTAGCCATGTCTACTGAATTCTGCTTAAATTGATCGTTAAAATATACTATATAGGATTCTGTAGTACGAAATACTCTATTCAAGACAAGCTTATTAACTATTTGCCATTCTTTTTTTAAATTGTTTTTAGCCAATTGGAATCTATTGACATAGTAATTCTATTTATATATTGGTACTTCAATGTCAATATATTTAGAGATTTGATTGTAAAGTGAAGTACAATGAGCGGTATTAGGATGTCTTTTTGCATTTAAAACTAAGACTAAGCTAGTCTTGTTTTGAATCTTATAGAGTAGAGTTTTAGATATCCAAAACTTGAGCCTGTTTGATTTTCTACGATTATCGGACACATTGAGACATATATGACATGACTTTTTAGGATTCTGAAGAAGATATCAAATGCGGTAAAATGGTCATTTTCAATATGTACGTCCGCCCAGCTTTCTGAGAGTAAAGAAGGATTGAGATATTTACAATTAATTGACTTAAGTTTTTCTAAAAGCATTCTTATATATTTATTTGTTACTTTGCTCTTGAGATACTGAGAAATAAGATATACCATATAATGATCAGAAATTTTGTAATGGAGCTGGTGATAAATAGATTAGAATTACGATCAAGTAAAGCAATCAGAATCAATAAAGCAAGTTTCCAACTCATTTGCCGACAGTACATTTGCCGAAAGTATAGATTCTTTGCTTTTTCACTATTTAGAAGTGAGCTTAACTCCTTCACGAAAACATTTTCACTTCTCTCATGTAAAGATAAATTTCTGTGCATCAAGGATACAAGCTACTTTGATTATATCTATGCTCGTAGTCTCCATACGGTAACTACAGAATTCATAAGTTAAGCTTACGAAGACAGCTACTCTACCTCCCGCATACGAATCCTTACATTTAGGATGGAAATAATACCCTTCTCATTGCAAAATATCTAGGGATATTCGATAAGACTTGTTAATGAACGAATCAAAATGGGATAGGAACAAATCAAAATTTTTTCGAATACAAAGAATTATTTCGTTGAGTTAACAAAATGAAAAGCACCGTTAAATATTTCACTATCGAATTTACATAATACAGTAACATTTTCAGGATTATTTAACTGATCTAGACTTAGATAAATTATTTAAATCTTCAAAAGAATTAATTTTTAAGCTTTATCACCATCTTTTTGTCTAATTAAAATTACACCTTCACTAATCCACAAATAGGAGAATTTATTATTACTTTTTTTAGCTTTGTTAAATAATGCTCTACTAAATTTAGTAAGACGTTCATTGATATGAATTGGTTTTTTTCTGTAGTTAATTTTGTAATTTAATAATTCTCTGCTTCAGTTCCAACGTTCAATGATTTGGCGCTGAGGTGAATTAATTTTCATCGTTAAGATCTGTCACTAAATAGTTAACTCAACTGTGTTATTGACATAGATCTTACTCTTCTAATAAGCCCACAGTAAGAAGTATAAAGGTATCAAATCGCATGACCTTGGAGGCCAATAAACTTTTCCTCTAACCGAAATAATGCGATCTTCAAATTTCGTACGCAATAAATTGATTGATGATGGCGGTAGAACCATCCTGTTGAAACCAGAGATCGTCCAAGCCGAATTCATTCAATTTTGGAAAAAAATAGCCTGTCAACATGTTGCGGTAACGTTCTGCATTCACTCTAACTGTCTCTCCAGCCTCATTTGCGAAAAAGTACGGGCCAATGATGTCGCCAACCCATAATCCGCACCATACAGTGACTTTTTTGAAATGCACTGGTTTTTCATGAACCTCGTATGGGTTTTCCGATCCCCAGAAATGACAATTTTGTTTATTTACGTACCCATCCATCCAAAAACATAAAAAATTCACGAATTTTACGACTTGATTAATGTGACTTTTACATTGATTAACAAAAATTCGTTGCTGCGTGCTGTACAGAGACTCCATGACTAAAATTGCCAACGATGTATGACATCTCTTAAAAAGATCAACCACATTGAATTCCGTAAATAACAGTAATTGACAACCAACATCCCACTATCTGTGGGCTCGCCCTTTACATATATGTATAAAAACATCCACCATTTGACCTCATTGTTGAACGAAAGGATATTCCGAAAATGTCTTAGTTCACTGAGTATTTTATTAAGAATATTATTAAAAAGTTTACAAAAAGATGAGTATTGCCGAGGGCGGACTCAACCCAAATTCTTAATAGAACTGCGAAGACCGTATGTGTTCGAATCCTTTAATATAATTTTTAAAATAATTTTTATAACTTTGTAAAGGTAGAGATGTTTTGTAGATAGCATGAAGGTAAAGAGTTTCTTCCATTTCTTCCAGATGTTTTTGGGTAACAACTAAGGTTGTATTTTGTATGAACCGCCCCAACAAGTCAAGTCATATTGCAGTTTGGATTATGTTAGACCATAATAGCGGTCTACGAACAATGTTTCGGCCGTTTTTTTTAACAAAAACTGCGCATTGATTGTTAAAAAACGGTATAATGTATTAATTTTATTCAAAGTATTATCCATTGCTAGCCACTAAGTTTTTCTAACTTTCTGGCAGGAGATGGATGCCGTGGCGGAAAATCGCTTCATCTTTTGAGGCTATCTACAAATCGACGGAACTTTTGGTTTCTTTATAAGACATAAAGCGCTGCACAGAGAGGCCATGCGCCATCGCTAAAAACAAATGATAACCCGAAGGAGAAATATCTGTTGATTACGGCGGATGCGGTAAGCCTTCCCAATAGATATTCTGAAAAATAATTTTTTCGTGTCTGGAGTTGGAATGGGCTTGTCTTTCCTAGAGTAATTGGCTAAATCTCACCAATTGTGTTTAGTGGAGTGCCCTAGTGATGACTTCGTTTGGTTTGAGCAACTCATAATAGAAGGCACCAAACTGATCCCACCAAATACAGAGCATGATTCTACATGGCCGTCGATGTTGAAGCATGGCCAAGTTTCTTTCCACTTTGGGTTATCGTAGTCGTTCAATTTTTCATCACCAGTGAGAATGAGAATACGATTCAAACAACTCTTCCGTTTTTGGCTGACTAGTAGCATTTCACATATCCTTTCTTTTAAACGATGTGAAATGGCTTATTGACTTACTCCCAAATGCAACGATGTGTACAAACATTTTAATGGCACACTAATCCCTTGAGTGCGAGCTAATTAAAAAAAAACAAAAAATGCAAATCGTCCTTGTTGCATTTGGCACAAATCTTCATCGAATATTGTATCCAATCCGTACACTTTTTTCCTCTATGTCAGCAGTAAACTCGGTACGTTCACTTTTCATATTTAGGATATAAATCAAATTTATAAATAACTTAAACAATATTGGTCCAGGACAGGGCTGTGCAGAACACCAGCTCCTGTTCCACAACACTCAGTAAATATATCTCCTGTTCTAACTAATTACTTCCCGTTTGTGAGAAAATTTAAACCATTTAAGTATAAGCCTTCTGAATTTATCTTTGTTTAATAAGATAGCTGATATAATATAAACAAATAAAACAAGCACAGTTACCGAATTCGGGTCTTAGAAAATTCAGAATTGACGAGAAGCCTCTTCATCTACAACGCACACCTGCGTGTTGCGATTTGTGGTCAGAAGGCATAATTGTGCTTATGTACCAGGGGATGAGTGTCACAATGGCAATGAAAAGACGGATCATCAGCCTAAGAAAAGTACAGAAAGTCCATTTATCGGACACCACTCAAGCACAGAAAATAAAATACTGGCGAGATTATGCACAGTACGAATGGTTTAGATGGTTTTAACTACTAAATTGTAAGAAAAAAGGAATTGAATTAGCCCTCGTCCTTAATAGGAAAAAGAGAAGTGTACTGTGCGGAGCATTTACGGGTTGCTTTCCTTGTATTAATCATCTATAAAAATTGGAAATCAACTCCACTAGCACATGTACTCAAATTTAGCTGTAAGACTCAGGAGTTTATAAAATACTTGGACACCATTTGACCGGCACTGGCAAGTAGACGAGCAAAATTTTGGAAACAAATACAATATATTCCCAACAAAAAGGATCTGAAGACAATCTCGTCTCATTATAACCACCATAACCTTATTTCTTTGAAAATGGAGCTACTGCGGAAATTAACATGAATAGATTGCGCTATCGAACTATATATCAATGCATTTTTATGGCCGAGAATGGAAGGTTGTGGGCGATGCTTATATCCAACAAGCCGGCTTTAAATTCCAGATAAGTTGCGAAACCATTGCTGTTTGCCGAGAAAACCTTCCTGGCCGAGGCATTTTTCAAAGTGGTGGGCAAGATTGGTCGAGGAGATCATGCGATTTAAAATCGGGTGATTTCTTCTTTGAGTCCTCAGTGGAATCAACAACCGTGCTCTAATGAGTGAAAAAGAGCCGCAAATTTGTTCAAATATATCAAACGATGCAACAGAGGTCGTGGAACTCATTGAATGATATTGTATTTTAACAATTCTTCCTTCGGTTTAAACAAAAATCTAATGTTAATTCATAAAAATTTGAAAACTGGAACGCGCTTCAATATTATGAAAAAATAAATTGGGCCATTAGTTTTAAAAGAATATCAGAATTTACTTAAAAATAATTGCAATTTGCTTCAAAATTTTTCGAAGTCTTACATAAAAATTAAATACAAATATTTTCTTTTAAACAGCATAATCGAATAAAAAAATATGTTTAAATGAAAAACATGCATCCAAGCAATTTTATTTTTTTATTGTTATAATATAATGTTCTCCAGCTTATGAGCAGGGATTTCATATAATTGTTTTGTTTGAACTGCATTTTTTACACCATTTATTACAATACATTGTAAAATATTCATTTTATAGGAAAAAATCCAGTTCATTCATATTCATGGCTTGGCATTCCATTATTTATTCAACGTAAGAGGAATACCACCTCCTCCCCTTTTAATTAAACAATAACATTCATAAAATTGCTCACTGAAAATATTTTCCCCTTACCAAATCAGCATAATCCATTACAAAAAAAAAATTACCCTTCCACCCCAAGCTCAACCCTTGGTATAAAATGTTTTCCTTGTATCATAATTTATTTTTATCCCAGATATAAAAATTCAAAACCAGAACCGTTTCAATATATTTCATGTTTGTCCTGAATCCATCTAAGTACAAAGCGCCCTTGGACATTCCGAAACACCCCTAATTGTCCCCAAACAACCCTCCACATACATAAATAATAGAAAAAAAAAAACAACCAACCGTTTTTTTGCTACAGCGATTTTACATGAATGCATGGATTCACTTGTTTCACTTACCGTGCTGTCCTCGTATCCTGTTGTTAAAAGCTGTATATCAATTTCAATATCTACATCCATGTCGGTCGTTTGTCCAATGGCAGCAGCAGACATTTTGTATGATCCTTTGAAATTCCTTTTTTTTCGTCGAATTTGTTATTTTGTTGAACACAACAAAAAAAATAAATTTTTATTTTTGTAAATTACACAACAAAACACAGACACAACACAATTTCCGGTGCAAAGAAGCTAATAACAGAAACAAAAGAATAAGCCAAAAATAGCTAAAAAAAAAATAAAAATCACTGTAAACTCAGATGTAAGGATATTTGTATTCGTTTTATTATGGCTTCCGTTCCGTAGTCAACATCATTTTTTCCCACCTTTTGTTAGTATTACATTATGCTCCTTCTGACCTCGCTCAAGGGACATTTAGTTAATTTTTTTTTTGCTGTAAGAGACACAACACATTCCATGGGATTCTACATTTTTTTCTGAGACAATTTTGTACGTATTTAATTTTTTGGAAATTCTATAAATTTGATTTAATATTCAATTTAATTTTGACAATTTTTAAAACAAATACCGATTTGCAGACGTTCCGTGTTCATTTTAAAGCAATTAAATATTACTATCACGCACGGAAAAATCCTTTGAAAGGACATTTATTGAGAACCGTAAATCAGAGAAATAAGCATCCCACGAGACAAATAAGATGCTTAAAAGGACTTTTGAGGATAATGCTGTTTACATTTGCACGAGCACCCTAAGTTGAGTCAACGAAATCCTCTTAAGGAAAATCCAGGACATAAATTTCGCAGGCGGTTAACGGACGAGCACACCATAATGATTATTAATTTCTAAGCAAAAAAGAAATACCAAGTTCACCGCCGACCGACCCAGGATAAATTTAAATGACAATACCGACACACAGATACCGTTTAAAACTTGTCAACCTGGAACATAAATTTTATCTTTAAGTTGAGTGCATTCGTGATGCACTATTTTGTTTTTTTTTTTTTTTTTGTTCCCGACCACTTTAAAGACAAGCCCTCAAGATTGGGGGGTTTCAAGTACGAGTATTCGTATATGGGAATCGCTACATGTAGGGGTGTGAAGGACGAGTGTGATGCATTTCAGAGAGTCCGCACTTTTTGCTAACTTAAACCGAATCAGATGAAAGCTTAACGTTAACTAAATGAATCTGTTAACTTTATCATAGGAATCTAGATGTAGGCAACCCCTGTTTACAGGATATTCTGGGTTACATTGTGTAATAGCACATTGGTGATATTCAACAGGATGACACCAAACAAAATTGTACTCTCTTTCTCTTTGGTTCGGCAGAGCTGAATATCGACGCTGGCGCAGGAAGAGCTATTGAGCTTTGCACCTGTTGTACCGGATGGAGAATCGACTCCTTCCTATTCGCACTATGGGGGACTAGTGTATCAAATGCGTTGTTTTGTTCTTGTTTTTGAAATAAAAAAGCTATCCGGCCGTGTGGATAAGAATGATTTGGTTGCCAGATTAGAATGCGGTTTTCATTCTTCGCTGTAAGACACTTGAAACGGTCTTCTCTCTGCTATAAAAGTCACCCGCAACTGGTGTTGGCAATTTAAAGCATTTCCATTTCTACTGAAGTTTTCTCTTCTTTTCAATGATGACGGTGACGGGGATGACTACAATGCCAACGACAACGACAATGACGACGACTACGAAGCCTACGACGACGTACGGGTACGAGTAATACAACGGCGCTCTTAAGATTTGCTCGTACATTCTTTATAACGTTTGCCATTGTTGTTGGTTTTCTGATGACAAGTGCTGTGGATGTGGGTGAGAGTTATTGGAAATAGGCGCGAAAAATTTCCATAGTCTTGTCATCACATGACAGTCATGGTCGCTACATCATATCATTGTCCCGTGAATTTATTTCCATGATAGCGAGAGCAACAAAGAATTTATATGATCGCCACAAAAAGGGTGTTGTATTTGCTCTGATGGTGTGGTCGTTTATTTATTTTATTTTTTTCTGGACAGGGTGAAATGTTGGGGGTGTGCTATATGTTTGTTGTGTGCACTTGGGATGATTACATTCATTGGCCGAGGTGGATGGATTTTTATTGTTCACTGTGATTGACACTCTCAAGTGACAGTTGAGTTGCATAAATAAAACGCTTAATATTTGTACTTGTATTTAGTTTTTTTTTTCATTCCTTTGTTGTCTTTTTATAGTGGTGTTAAGTAGATAGATGTCAAAGAGCATACTACTGAGAGGTTAAGTGGATTGAAAGTGTATTAAGTTGCGTGGAAATGAGGAGGATGCTGATTTTTACGAGAGCTACGTTTAGTGCGTAGTTAATCTGTAGTCATTAGAGAGGACAACAAATTACAGCACGGAATTTTATGCTTTTTCCTCTCAGGGTGATGAATATTTTTATGAGGCCTATATTTTATCAGTGACAGAAATTTGTCTTTGTCTTGTATTGCTTTTCGCAATTTTTTAAGGAATGTACATGCCTATAATTATAGATCTTTAGATATATCATGAGATTGCAGACAACGGATGGTGGTGCTATTTTATTACCACCATTGTAACCTGATTAAAAAACATAACATAGATTTGGCCGTGTAGATTCAAAGGCCCTTAATCTGTTAAATGCTAACAGCGACTTGAAGCTGATTATCGCGGTATTTTCAGTCCAAAGAAGTTTACTATCCAGGACTCACTTAAATGGTCATGTCTTCAAGCACTAAAATTATAATAGTCAGTCTACTCTTTCTTATAAATAGAAATTGAGAGGGTTAACTAAAGCCCATCTTAGTGCACTAGTCGTCGATCACATCTTAGGGTACTTGCGCTTAAGAGCAGACAGCCGCCGCTTGAATGCCAACCTTCCCCATTCAGAAGAGGTGGGCCGGTCGCATTCTCTACAATTTTCTTGATTTTCTGAGATATACAAATTTTGACAACTTTTGGTAATTACATCACCGGGTCCAGCCGGATCTTTCGAGCGTGGTAGGTCACCAGCAGTTTGTTGGCTCTACTCTTTTTTGAAGTAGATTGGACGGAATACATAAACTTTCGTCCAATAAAACTACTACCCGTGCTGACTGTAGCACAGCTTCATCCGAACATCTAGTGTGGGTATAACTACCACTGTTTATTTATTTTTTGTCAATGGATTTGACCGCTTCGTCCAATTTTCCTTCACTAGAACTGCAGCTTTTGTTGCTTGCCATCTATCAGCAGAACGAGTTCCAGAAAGTTTCTTCTGGAAGTAGAGGATGGGGTTTCAATTATGAGAGCTTGATTGGTTTCCGTGGGTGCCCTTTCCGTCAATCCGTTTCTCTACTCAATCGTCGCTGGGGGTATGAGACTTTTACCACTCGCGCTTTCAATAGCCCTTGACATTTCTTTGATTCATGTGTTTGCCTTACGTCCATTTCTTCCTCTTCAGCTGGTCCTAAGATGGTAGTTCTTCAGAGTGTACTTCTACTTCCAAATCATCGGTTTCCGGGCGGGTCATCGAAAGCAGCCGCATAACCAGATGAGTTTATCCGGTACTCTACATGGTTTCACCCGAATCTACTGAATATGGCTCTGAGACACAGGAACTCGACAGATATAGTAAGTGCTGGGTCAGCATATAGGCAGGGGGTTTCCTTAGAATGTTGCTTGGAGCCTTCAAAGTCCCAGCCTTGGATTCGAAGGGACCACGGGTAGATTCTCCACCACTTTGAATATTTAAATTCATTGGAGGCACTTCCTTGTTGAAAAAAATGGGTTCCTTGTTCAGCTGTATACATGTTTCTAATCCTTGTGACCTATACAACGTGAACAAACATTTTTTTTGAGAAACCGTCAAGAGTGGAATAAAAAGAGAATGCAGCGAATATTTTCGGAATTCCATTCTCCATTCTACAGCTGAAAGTAAACCGGAAGTGTATTACACAGAGGTAAGAAGCGGGACGGGGATGATGAGTTCCCCGGTCTTAAAGAATGCTTATTGAAAACGTTTAGTCAGGGAACAAAATGTGCGGTTGCAAGTTGAAGGAGAAGGCTAAGTTATTCTCTGTTCCTTTGGCTATTTAGTGATTCACCGATGAAGAGGGATGGGTGTCTCGAAATCGAGGACATGATATCGCTTTTAAGAAATGCGTGGAGAAAGTACGGCTGTTTATGTCGTTCTTAGTTGTGCATGGAAAAATTGACTAAGGCGGTTGGAAAATTATGTAAGATCAACGGAATGTGTTCCTTTTTTTAAGTGTGAAGAGATTAAACGCTGACATTTAAAACGAAAAATGCCATGGAAAGTAACATAGCAAAAAACGGTTAGAGTCGTTGCTCGCAGTAAACATAAACGGGCAAAAACAAATCCTCCTATGATAGGAAAAGCTGTTAACTGTAGATATTTCAAGGGTATCAAATCCTTTTCTACATTTTACCGCTGCAATAAAGGGCATGGATGACAACAGAATTGTTTAATGAGTGGCTGCTGAAACCGAAAAGTGTGTTTTTCCTGGACATTTTTATAAATCACAAGAATCCCACAGGGAATCTAAAATTCATACAAATCGATAGTATATATGGTATGTACATACATACGAGGGTTGGCTGAAAAGTTTCCGACCGAACAATGATACAAGACATTTTTTCTCAAAATCTATTTTTTTTTGCTACATAGTCTCCTTGTAACTCTACTCACTTCTCCCATCTCTTTAACCCGTCCAAATAGTACTTGGCGTTTTTCTCTGCAATATAATTGTTCACGAAGGTGATTGCCTCCTCATTTGACGAAAATCTCTGTCCTCCGAGGGCAGTTTTTAGATGAGGGAACAAAAAGAAGTCTCTTGGCGCTAGATCAGGTGAATAAGGCGGATAGTCAAGCAGTTCAAACAATTCATGGATTTTCGACATGGCAACTGCTGAGGTGTGAGACGGCGCGTTGTCTTGGTGAAACAGAATTTTCATTTTCTGCAAATGTGGCCGTTTTTCCGCAATTTCTGCCTTCAAGTTTCAAGTTGGCAAGTAACAATGCGTAGTATGCTCTTGTAATGGTTTTTCCTTTTTGAAGATAATCGATTAAGAAACATAACTCCTTTAGTATCCCAAAAAATAGTTGCCATCACTTTCCCAGCCGAAAAAACAGTTTTTGCTTTTTTTGGAGCCGGCTCGCCTTTTGCAGTTCACTGTTTTGACCGAATTCTTATTTCGGGCGTATAATGCTGTATCCAAGTTTTATCTACAGTAATTAATCGGCGCCAAAACTGCGCCAACAAATCATTGGAAATGTTCATTCGAACACGTTTTTGGTCTAACGTAAGCAAACGCGGCACCCAACGCACGGACAGCTTTCTCATGCCTAAATCTTGATCTAATATGTAACAAACACGTTCTTTGGACATTTTCATAACCTCTACTATCTCTCTCATTTTAATTCGGTGGTCGTCTAACACCATTTGGAGAACTTTAGCAATGTTATCGTCAGTAATTGTAGTTTTTGGACGTCCCGAACGTTCATCATCTCCCAAGCTCTTACGGCCTCATTTAAATTCAGCAGCTCAAAATTTCACTGTGGTAAATAATGGTGCAGAGTCCCCATACACAGAGTCCAACTCATTTTTGATTTGCGTAGGCGTATTGCCTTTCAAAAACAAGAATTTAATAACAGCTCGATACTCAATTTTTTCCATTTCCACAAAAAAACACTCACATCGACTCACTCAGAAGACTGTCAACTAAAAACTGCGCTTCCAAAATGACTGAAGTAACTGGGGAAATGCATCCAAAACGCATATGGATAGGATATTATATCTACAGCACCGCCTTGTTAAAATTTTAAAACCAACCAACTCATCTTTTAAGGTCTTAGATATGTACGCGATTTATAGGATGACATCATTGCGCCATTTCCAAAACACCAGGGGATGCTCGAAATTCCGGATGTATATAACATATATGGGGAATGAGAACTTAGATACTCGTATGTCATTCCAAAAACTATGAATGAAATACCTCACCATATCAAACAAGTCGAATATTCAAAAAATCGTGAAAAAATGTTAAAGAAATTTCTAATTGATTTATATTTTGTGTAATATGCTAATCCACTATAAATTAATTCATATATAAATATAAATTTATTCTTATTTATACATACATATATGCATATATATATTAATCTCTTGCCACTGTTTTAACATTATAACATTGTATATTTTTAATTTCAACATACTCGTAGCTTAAACTTCAATATTATTATTGTATTTTGTATACAAATATTAATATTCCTATATTTACAATTTTATTACGCCAAAGCAAAAAGGCGCGCTCGGAGTCAATATAACCTCCAACGTTCTTCGGAAGATTAAAACCTTTCAATTCACAAAATAAAACCGTTGAGAATTAAAGAATAAGTATAGTATGAACTTTATTTAAAAGAATTTTATCACTTTAAAATACTAATCCAATGTTATCAACCACCTGCAGATACGCATTTTGCTTTGCGGGTAAACAACAAAAAACTGTATGTAATTATAGATAGATGAAATAAATAAAATAAATAATAATAATAATAATAAAAGATGCACAACTAGCATTCACTAGCTTTTATTGACGAGTGCCGCTATCTTTACGTTGCGGCCGGAAACTTTTCAGACAACCCTCGTTATTGCGGAGAGTGCGCAACTCTTTGTTGTATCAGGGAAGAGCTGACATGCAGTCTTTTCGGAAGGCATATGGAACCGATGGGCAAAGCAGGAGAAAATTTAATGATTAGAGAGTTGATAAGGCAAGATCAATGTTAGTTGTCTAAGCAATAAAGTCGAAGTTAATGTTACTGATGAGGCATTTAAGTTTGTTAAAGTCGGTTCTCGGAAGTTAAATGAAAATGATTTTTCCGAATCGACACATGTGCTGCCGTTTTCGTATGAGTATAGAATTGACAAGGTGGGATGAAAGCGGTATAGGGTGGAAAAAAGATGATCACTCCTATAAACGACACAGTTATCCGAATTGGAAGTGAAGACAAGGTCGAGTTGTCTGTATTAGGTGTTCCACTAATCTGGTATAGATTAGAATTGGTTAGGCAGTCCACAATCAATATTTCTATTTCAGAAGACGAATTAAGAGAGACAAAATGAGACGAATCGTCGGATGGCACCCATTTAAGGTGAGGGGGCTTGATATCTCCTACTAGAATACTATAATACAATCTTCGGGATGGGCATCATCAGTCCAGAAATCCATTGCGTGAACTACAGGTCGATAAGACTTAATTGGTTGAGATGGGTGAATGCTATAGCAAAGTATGAAAAGAAAGCGTGTGGGGAGAGTAATATTGACACATACGTGAAAACAGTTCCGAATTGTTAGTAGAACACCCCGGCCATTGGGATTATCAGCTCTTTCGAATCCATCTTTTCGGAACACGTTAAAATTTGGCGGAAAAAACAACTCATGGTTTTTAATGTCAGGAATTAGATTTGTTTCAGTGAGAACAATTAGGTCATAGGGAAACTTTTGAGATTTGAGATATACGGGGGAGATTTTAGAGCGTAAACCTCTTACATGTTGGTAGTAAATGGGCAGGCATTTTGGACTGGAGGATACAAAATTCCGTTTGTTAGGAACTGTAATAGTTTTTTAAAATTTGAATGAGTTCTTTGTAAGAAAGACGTTTGGAGTTTACATGCGAACACACCGTAGAAAGATCATTATGAGCTTCGTTGGAAGAGATGTCGAAGCTCTCATGGTAGCGAACGAAAATTTGCATCAATGCCTTTAGCTTGTTAAGAAGACCTCCTCGTTGAATCGAAACCATAATATTGGTTTTGGTTGTGCCATCAATCCAAACAGAGTTGGGTTTGTCGTGCAGGTAGGCACGGTATAGCCAAATTACATAACGACTGTCCTCATTCCTATCTGAACATTTTTTAGTGAGTTTGTTAGTGGGTGGAAGGAGTGGGTCAAGTTATTTCGGGCAAGAATCGGGGGCAGGCGTGGGGGGGTTGGATGGACTGGTAGATGAAGATGAGGAAGAGGTGGTTGCGTTTAATATATGGGAGCTAATAAAATAAGGATATTTGCCCGAAAAGGCAAGGGCAGGAATTTGGTTAGAAGGCGCAGGAACAAGGTTAACTGAAACTCTGTTTTGAAGGGACTTTAAAGGTTTGTTGGTGGGAGGGAGAGGATTTGGTGTCGCGAGTCTGGTGTTCTTTATAGATGGAGCAAAAAGGGGGAGGAGTAAGGAAAATCTTGGAAAAATTTGGGTTATAAATGACCAGTTTGGGTCGGGATCTTGATGAGATATATCAGAGCTGTGGGTGCTAACTTTTCTTTTAAGCTTATCATCTACCATATCTTTCCGCTGGGTGACGACCATCTTTTTCGAAATGAGTATGCCGTCCGATGATTTGAACATTCAATCGTACTTAGTGGGTGTACGTGTTTCAAGACACTGTCCGTCTTTGCTCTTGACTTTATCAATTAGTTTACATTTGACGTTTCGTATACCAAATTTGTTTTGTAAAATGATCTTTAATTTAGGACGGGCTTGCGTGACGTGGGGCAGCTTGGAAGAAGAATGTAGACAGTTCCGGTTTGTTGGTGGCTTCAAGATTCATTTTATTTATTTTTTGTATTCTGCTGTTCCATTCAGGGAGAGTCCACGATGTGCAAACAGCCTGATCGAAATTGTATTAATCTTAGAGTGTTGAACGGAGTCTTTGGTGGTAGCGGCTGTTGAATGAGTTGGGGGTGAAATGGTTGAGAGTGATGAATAGACTCGTCGTATAAAGCCTTGTTACATGGCCTTACTACAGATGTATCTCCATCTGTAAGCCATCCGGCTTACTAGAGATGTGCTTTAACTCCTCCAATATCTGCGTTGTGGTTGATCTAGTGGATGCAGCTTCCTCACTAAGAAAATTGAGGTCATGTTGAATGGATTCGATGTTTTCGATGTATTCAGCATGCTTGACATGTAACAGAGTGCCATTATGCCAACGTTGACACAATTTTTCCCAACTGAATCGCTGGTAACGTGTTTGAGCAGTAAGACTTATCAGAATCAGCTAATTTGGTGGGTTTTGAATACAGGAATCGAAAAGCTGATTTTATTGTGATTATGCTGTTATCGGTTGAACAGTTTTGAGCATCATATGGTTATATTTTTTCCGGTATATTGAACTTCGCATTTCAGCTCTGCAATCGAGTCTGCAAGCCCAATTAGTTGCTGGCTATTACATTTTATAGCCAACATTATATGTGTCAGGGAGATGGTCCGGCATTTTATACAGAAGAAGAAGAATATGCGCTTATACTCATCGAGATAAGTTTTAGCATTTCTGCTCAAACTATTGCATATGGGATGGAATTTCTTTCCACTTATCCCATTGCATGTAACCATTGCCACTGAGTAGTAAGTACAGCACAGTCAGCAAATCCACAGGAAGACATGGTTAAATTAGGTCAAAGTAATAGCAAGTAGGTTAATTTTCTGAAGACACTGTATTTTGATGACACTGAGAAATTATGTTGTGAATGGTTGGGAGCAAGTAATGCGGTTCAAATGGAGTGAAACACAAAAGAAAAATAGGTCAAATAGATAAACAAATATTTACAAATTATCGCGGAGCGAAATTGAATCACGTCCGAACTTGACAGTGAGGAACCAAACCCACGAGTCGAAATAGTGTACATCTGGTCAACAAGTAGACAAAACCCCTTGGAAGATCTGTACAAGAATCACGAGAACAAAAACAATAATGCATCGAACTCAGCAGAACAAGAACAAGGAAGGGAAAATCGCACAATTGAAGCTACCCCAGGCGAATAACAGTGTTCCCCCGATCGTCAGCCATGTACAACTTTAGTGTATGTGTGTTACACACAACCTCACCCAATCTGCTTCTCTCTGAAATTTTATTTCAATTTGAATTATTTCTCCGATTTCACGGTCAAAGTTAAGAAAAAAAAAACAAGAAGCACCATACACGAGTACAGAAGTATAGCATTTACATCTTCCAGTGAAGGAGTGCGCTTCCATTCGACTTCCACTCTGCGTAGTAATATAACAGACACAAGTCTATGCCAAGTCAGTGGTGCATCCAACTATATGATCAGGCAATTGGACCTTATTTTCACAACGGATTCAATTAACTCCTCAGTCTCACTTTGTCCCCTATCTCTCTCTACAATCGACAACTACCACCCCCCCCCCTTCTAATTTAATTTTTTCATAACTCTTCTTTCCAGTCCACTGCTCCCACAACTCTCTCATCCTACGACTTTCATAAAGCAAACTTTCACAAAATCAGTTACTATCTTAGCAGATCCCCCTTTAACTTTCACAACCTAAGCGTAAATGATACCTTATACATTTTTTATAAGGAAATATTTAATTCTTTTAGCCTTTACGTTCCGTTTTCCCGCCTTAAAACATCATCTACTAGTCCTCCCTGGTATAATCGCAAGCTTCGTTCCTTACGAAATAAGAGAAACAAGTTATGGGCTGTTTTCCTGCGTACCAGATCCTTTTCCGACTATTCCAACTATCTTGGTGTTTATCTTCATTTCACCGAACTTTACGATTCCCTTTACCAGCATTACCTTAATAATGCGCAAGTCAACCTTATAAATTACCCGAAGTCCTTTTACCAATTTTTTAACTACAAAAGAAAGTCCGATGGTTAACCTCCTTCCCTCTCTTTCAACAACAAGTCATCAACCGATCCACTCACCATTGCCAACCGATTTGCCAGCTTCTTTAAATAATCCTTCACCAACGACTCCTTTGTACCAGATCCATCCAATTTTCGTTACCTACTCCAATGGCCCACTTCTCTCTCACATCTTGGACCCCTCTTATATCGCAATGACGAATTTACACCCGGTCCAAATGACCTCCCTGCCATATTTCTTTAAAAATGTTCTTCGTCTCTTTCCCTTGCCCTTTCTGATCTCTTTCGTCTATCCCTTTCACAAGGAGAATTTCCTCAGGTTTGGAAAACCTCCTTTATAACCCCGATCCACAAAAAGGGATCAAAGAACGAAATAAAAAACCATCGTCCAATCGCTGAACTCTCCCATATACCCAAACTCCTCGAAAGTATTTTGTATGAAGCTCTAAGCTTCCAATGCAAATTCACTTATTTCCCCTAGACAACATGGCTTCCTAAAGGGTAGGTCAACCACCACAAATCTCGTTGAATTCGTATCCTTTGCCATCTCTGCCCTAGAGAACGGCAACGAAGTCGATGTAGTTGCAACTGATTTTTGCAAAGCCTTCGATAAAATCTCTCATCGATTAATACTCTTCAAACTGTCTGCCCTCGGCTTTGAACCCATACTGTTAAAATGGATATCCTCATACCTCGAAAACCGTTTTTACAGTGTTCGTTTTAGGTCAGCCCGCTCCGCTCCATTTTTGCCCACCTCTGGAGTTCCTCAAGGTAGCCATCTCGGTCCCCTTCTCTTCATATTAACCATAAATGATCTCGATAGGATCATCAAACACTCGTCCGTCTCCCTTTACGCCGACGATACCAAATTTTTCAAAACCATTTCCTCTCCCCATGACTCCTTCCTTCTTCAACAAGACCTTGATAGTTTTTCGATCTGGTGCCTCAAAAATTGTTTGGAACCTAATATCACCAAATGCCAATCCATCACCTTTTCACATAAGCGGCACAAATCTCCTCCCCGACTCTACCTTCTCCACAACCAACCTATCTCCTCCATTGAATCTCTTCGCGACCTCGGCATTTTGTGTGATAGGGAGCTCAACTTCCGTTTGCATATGGATGGGATAATCCTTAAAGCCAACTCTGCACTAGGTTTTGTAAAACGATGGTCCAAAGAATTCACCAACCCATACGTGACCAGGTCCCTCTATATTACCTTTGTTCGTCCCCTCCTAGAGTACGCCAGTCAAGTATGGTCCCCATATCATCGCGTTCATATCTCGAGAATCGAAAGCATCTAGCGCCGTTTTCTTCGATTTGCTCTTCGAGGTTTGCCCTGGGATGATCCTTTTACTCTGCCCCCCTATCAAAACCGTCTCAACCTTATTAACCTAAACACCCTTGAGGAACGCAGAGATGCAGCCGACTTTCTCTTCATTCATCGACTTCTTTCAGGTCAGGTTGAATGCACGTCCCTTCACAATCCTATTTTCCTCAACACTAACCCTCGTAATCAACGTACCCCTCGTCTCTTCTATCTCCCAACCCACCACACCACCTATGGCGCGAACGAACCAATCTCCCATATGCTACGAAAAATTAATTCAAACGTCTTTGACTTCCACCACACCACTTCCTACCTCAAATCCGTTCTCCTTCACCACAATAACCAACCTTAGTTTAAGTTTAATTTTAAGTTATAGCTTGTATTAAGCCGAATAAATGGGGCCTTCGTCCCCATCAAAATTAAATTATATCTGTATAACTAGGTTCAACCTGATCAGTTAATTTATGCAGCGCAAATGTGCCAGCATGCTCTAGAAAATAGTGACTTGTCTAAAATAATCAAAGCTGTAATACTAACACCAATCAGAGCTTCAAAATATATGACAATTCTAACACGATAATGAAAAAAAAAACATAGTCCTGCAGATGCTTTATCACATTACCTCGATTGTGATATGATAAGAAAACAATACGAAATTATTTACGCTGCTAATAAGAGCATTCATTATTGCCAGTCACTTTTGCAAAGGACAAAAAGGATTGCTATCCTCGAGAAGAGTCGATCAAAGTGATAGAAACCTGCTGAAATTACACGATCTCCTACATCATACAATTTCGCGATTACTCGTGGATGCGCTGAAAGCTACAGACGAATAAGTAAAGGAACAAATATTATCGAAATGGGGTTGCGATGATTCGCAGTAACAACATTTTTAATAAATATTTCAGAACAACACGAAAAGCAACGCAAATATAGTATGTATCTTCCGAAGTTCTCTTGTACTACCATCATCTTCAAGATATTGCAGACCGATTCGTATGCGCTTCATTAAAGAAATAGTTGATATTGTTAAACAAAACGCTACCTTTCACAGTCCAAACCAGAAAGATAAGTATGTGAAGCTTTATTATATAGGGTTATGTGACATAGGAATTAATATAAAAGAATAATTAATTCATGTAAGTAGTATACGTTCAGTTGAATGAAAAATGTATAGTAGTTAATTCAATAAATATACAATAAGTAGGTTAGTTATTATTTCTAATTATAAGTAGTAAAGATACATATATATTTTGAATTGCGGTTTTAACACTACCCCTCAAATACAAATTGTTAATCCAAGTCTCTCCAAATGTTTATAATGCTTTGTGGTGGCGAGTCCTTTGGTGCGTAGATCCGCAATCATGTACTGAAAATCTGTAGAATTACGTCTCCTCTTTATATAGCCTCGCGAACAAAATGATGCCTGATATTTGTGTGTTTAGTTTGTGAATGTTGTTCTGGATCCTTGACGATTGATTGAGCGCTTTTATTATCGAAGTAAATGATGACTCACTTTACCTTTGTAAAAATAATTTCATGTAGGAACTTTCGAAGGTACATTGCTTCTTTAACCGAGTTAGCAATCGCCATGTACTCTGTCCTCTCTTTCCTTGATTCCCAAGAAATATCTGCTCCAGCAAGTTTAACCAGATACTCAGTATCTGATCTTCTGTCATCCGGATTCGCAGCCCAATCTGCGTCCGTGTAACCGATAAAATCATTTGCAGTCTCTCGGTACAATAGCCCATAGTTTTTCGTCCCCTTAAAATATCTATACATGCTTTTCGCTGCCACCTAGTTAAACTCTCTTAGAAAACTGACAGCATACGAGAAATCAGGCCTGGGCGTTACTGATTGGATAAAGCAAGCAATAGCAAAACTATTTGATAAGGTAACTTACTCAAAAAATCTTCCTTTGTGTGGGAAGTTTAGGTGTATTAACCGGGTTTGAGTTTTACATAGTGAACCGTTTTAAAAGTTCGACGATGCACAATATTTGCGTTTACTCATAGTAATCTCTTCATTTGCTTTTTGATTAAACTTAATCCGTAGAAAATGTTGAAAATGTTTTAGTTGTCCCATATCCTGCATGTGAAATTTTGATTTCATCTGTTCTAGACTATTTGATACCACAATGATATCGACGACATAAATTGCAACAATAATTATATTATTACCATTTCGTAACATATGAATACAAGGTCTTCCAGTAGGGACTTCCCAACTTTGACAGTTGAAAGCAGCCATATTGTTGAAGCTACATCTGTCAAATTGGCAGTCTGCTTTGCCATAGACATAGGGTTCAACAACACGTGCAAATGATAAAAATGTTTTATCAAAATGGGTGTTCTGTTCGGGCCATAATTGTCCTACCTAGAGGACTATTCGCAGTGTGGTGGATAAATTTGAGTTCACTAGTTCAGTAAACGATAAACCAACACCCGTACGTAGACGAATCGCAGGTTCTGCCGAAAACATTGCCGCTGTCCGTGAGATTTCGCGTCGTTAACAAGAACTCGGCATTTCACAGACCACAACTTGGCGAATCTTGAGTCGTGACTTGGGCCTGCACCCGTACGAAATTCAGCCGACCATAGACAACGACGTGAGTTCGCTGAATGTGCTCTGGGGCAGTTGGAAAGTGACCCTAATTTTCATCAAAAAATCATCTTCAGCGATGAGGCCCATTTCTGGATGAAGGGGTACGTCAACAAACAAAATTGTCGGATTTGGGACGATATCAATCCACATGAGATCCAAGAGCGTCCAATGCATCCCGAAGAAGTCACTGTTTGCTGTGTATTTTAGGCTGGCGGCTTCATCGGTCCATATTTCTTTGACAACGACGTTGGCTAGGCCATCACCGTCAGTGATCGAGGATTACCAACTTCTTTTGGGCTGAATTGGGTGATGTGGACACCAACAACATGTTGTTTTAACAGGACCGCGCCACATTGGAAATTCTGCACGAGCGATTCGAGGGCATGGTCATCTCACGTGGAGGTGTTGTGAACTGGCCACCAAAATCGTGCGATTTAACCCTGTTAAACTTTTTCTTGTGGGTTGTGAAGTCGGTATATGCGAATAAGCCACAAATCACAGCGGCCTTCAAAGCCAACATAACCCATGCCATCGAACAAATTTAGCCTGATCTACGAGTATGCACCAGAGTCATGGAAAATTGGACATTTCGGATGAGCGCCACCCAGAGAAGCCTTGGAGGACATTTGAACGATATTATATTCCATACATAATGGCATCGATAGGTCTTTCAAATGAATAAAAAATGTCAATGATGTCTCACACACACTTCGTTTTATTTAAATTTATAGATAGAAAGCGCTTAATGAAAGACCTTTCACAACGGACTAAAAGCTGTTCGTTGAGTTTAATGTACCCGATTGCTTAAGTCCATAGACATCCTTTTGAATTGTTCATAATGTATTTCCTTCAACACATTCATCGGTTAGTCATTCATTAATTCATTCATGTTATTATTTATCAAAGCCTTGAGATAACAATCTCATTTGTGGCTTCTAAAATTAACAAATTTGTTGTAATTAAGATTAAAAAATTAAAACATAGATATATAAAGAATCAAAAATTGAGTGAAAACTTAAAGCCTCGTCTGGGTTTTGAAGGTAGTTTTTCAATGACCGGGCAAAATCATTTAGATTGTATGTGTTTTTAACTTGGGTCGATATTGTATTCCAAATTTTGGCGCATAATGGGAAGAAAGATCTAATACGTGTTTGCGATATTAACAGCAAAACCAATTGGGGAACTATCAATCGCGTCATTTAAGCGAAATTCACATACCCAGCCATTATCTATGAATGGCACTTGCATCTATGAATGGCACTTGATAAACTTTCCATTCTCGGTATATGTGTCAGTGACAACTTACCTTGGAATTACCACATATTCGTTGTCGTCAAAAATGCTTCGAAATGTCTAGGTTTCCTTAAGCGATGTAAGAAATATTTTATCCCCTCTGATCTGGCCTCAATATATAAGGCATTCATCCGTCCGAAATTGGAGTACAATGCCCACATCTGGTCGGGTGCGCCCAAAACATCCCTGCACCTGCTAGATAGGATTCAAAACCGTGCGATAAAACTCATAGGTGATACTAATATCAGTCAATCAATTGACACCCTCGAACGCCGACGTAATGTCTCCTGTCTCACTTTGTTTTATCGCTATTTCCACCACCAGTGCTCCATTGAAATCGTCAGTAGCATTCCACCCATTCAAACTTTCAACCGTAACACCCGTCTCGTTATGAATGCTCATCCGTATACCCTCAAGCCCATTTTCGGACGTACTCTAAAATATCGTGATTCTTTCCCAAGCCGCACAGTACAACTCGCTTATGAAATGCCCTACCGATCTCTGGGTTTCCTGGTCGTTATAACTTACAAACATTTAAAAACAATGTACATCGGTACCTGTCTTTTCTTCCTCCCTAAATTTCCTTCGCCCGCGCTGTGTACGAACATTTTAAGGGTACAAAAACCCCTTGAGTGCGCGCTCATTATAAAAAAAAAAAATTTTGAGGTCCTGTAAGTGTTTATGGTAAAAGTTCTCGATGATGAAGAAAAATGTATTTTTTCAAATAGATAGGGAGGCATTCGATGCTGTATTACTTAGTCCATACATGAATTTACACATTTCAATAACGAACTGAGACATTATCGAAACTCCGGAAATACAATTAGATAATTGAGATATCTGGTCAAATCTTCTTAACGAGTGAATGAATCAAGTGCGGGAATTAAATTCTACGTTTAATTTTTGCTTGCTTATTGACTCCATACCAGCATAGAGTGTATGTTATGATTGGTGTTAATAAAGTTTCGACCAAAGTTACCTTGTGGGTTTTGGTAAAAAAAACTGAGATTCTCCAGAGACACCTAAGACCAGGATTGATTCCAGTTACTACTTTATTTATATAATCATTCCATGTAAGCATTTTATTAAAGATATATCCTAAATTTTTTACTTTGGAAAGTAAGATTCATTCAAGCATTTTTGTATATTATTATACTTTGCGATTTGTTTGGGTTTAAAGTTAAATTATTGTCTGTTGCCCACATGTATATACTGCGTAAATCTTCATTAATTCTAGATATCCTATCTTCCATAAAGCCCAGGGGGGAAGAAAAATAAGTTTGTAAGTCGTTAGCATAAAGATGATAAGAGGAGTATTTAATCACGTCTACAATGTCATTGCTGAACAAGCTGAATAGCAAGGGGCCCAATATAGATCCCTTTGCGACTCCCCGACTTATATGAACAAAATCTGTTTTAATTGAGCCGATGATAATGTTTTGCTTACTACCATTATGAATTTATATTAATTTTAGGGCGCGTGAGGAAAAATCAAATGTATGTTTCAATTTTTTTATCATGATTGTGTGATCTACTGAGCTGAAGGTATTAGTGAAAACACGTAAATTTAAGATTGTAACTTTATATCCGTCCATTGCCCGTCGAATATCATCGTGTACTTTTATGATCGCTGATACACAAGAGTGATTTTTCCGAAAACCTGATTGGGGGGACAACCAATTTATTCATTTGTTTGAATATAAATTTCTCTAAGCCTTTAGAGAGAAATGGTAAGATACTAATATTGCGGTAACTTGAGAAGTCAATTATTTAATGTGTTTTTCTGAAGAGGTATAATTTTGGCTATTTTCCAGAGACTGGGAAAAATGGACTTTGTAAGGCAATCATTGTAGATGTTAGTGATGACTGAAATGATTGCGGCTAAGATTAGTTTTATGAATTTGTGTGATATGTTGTCCAGGGCTGTCGCTTGAGATTGTATTGAGAGAAGAGACTCGAAGCATTCATTTGTTATAACGCAGTCAAACGAGAAAATTCCATGTGGGTTGTTAACAGCATCCTCGCTAATATGGGTATTTGAAAACGAAAGATCGAACGAATTATTTAGCTAGTTTGCAAGCACTGATTTATCGGTGTTGACTAAGTTCGAATTTCCATATGAACCCATTTTCTTCAAATTGTTCCATGAATTCCTATGAGTATCTAATTGATGGCGATAACATTGTTTTTTAGCATTTCTTATGGCTGTGACGACCTTGTTTCTGTATGTTTTTTAGCGCTCCCAGTTACATGGAACTCTATTGTTTTTATTACACAATTCTGGGTAACTTCGACATTCTGGACAGACAACACCCGAAGGACGGTGCATTGAGATCTTCGATGAGGAGAATAACTAAACCCAACTTGTAAATGAGCCCACTCGAATACCAGACGTTAATATAATCATACCGCCAACACACTGGACTTAATTTTAACTTCTCACCCCGACAAATACAAGGTTAACGTGCTATCCCCTCTAGGCTCATCGGCCCACTGTGTCATATCAGCTAATTTCTCGTACACCGACCACACAGTTAGAGAAAAGATTCCTAAATGAACCGTATAGCAATACGAGAAAGCCAACTGGAGCGGTCTTACCAGCTTCTTTAGGAATTTTAACTGATCGTTATGTTTCCTCGATAACGGCTATCCTCTTCGGAATGAGATGCCATATCCCTCAGCGGGTGAAGAGTATCAAACCAAAAGAGGCCTGGTACGCCTCGAGCTATAAAGAGGCTATCAGGCTTAAAGAAATGTTTTTTCAGTCCTACAAGACCAACCCGACAGAGGAAAACCGAAAAAAGTTGAAACGAGCTAGGAATTACTGCAACATCTTTTTTAAACCTGTAAAATTCTAATATGACCAAAAACTGAGGCAAAAAATACTACAATGTCCCAAAGGTAATAACAATTTTTGGGTCGTTCGTCAAACTACTAGAAATTCAGCCTCATCCTCCATCCCAACGCTCATTTAAAATGACATTCCAGCTGTCAGCTCTTTGGACAATTTGCGACCAGCTCTTCACTCCCAGATTGTGCTTTGTCTACACTTGAGTGCATGGAATTTTCAATGGGCAAATCCACTTTGACACTAGTGTAGTAGCAAGAGTTCTTAAAGATCTTAGCATTCACAAATCCGCTGGTTGAGATGGTATATCTCCCCTCCTTCTGAAGATGTGTTCTTCCTCGCTGGCAAAACCACTGCGTGAGCTTTTTCATCAATCCTACATTTTAGGACTCTTTCCGAGAAGATGGAAAACAGCATTTGTCCAGCCCGTCCCTAAAAAAGTCGAATCTTCCTCTCTCTCCTCCCACAGACCCATTGCACTTACGTCCCTTCTTTCCAAGGTAATAGAAACTCTGATAAACCGTCAGCTCAACGAAAACTTCTTAATGACCGGCAGTACGGTTTTCATAGCAATAGGTCCACTGGTGATCTGATGGCATGTATCACCGAAAAGTGGAACCAAAGCGTACACCAATCTGGTGAAAGCAAGATATTTGCACTTTATATTTCTAAAGTATTTGACAGAGTTTGGTATCAGGCTCTTTTGTCGAAAATGCGTGCTATTGGGATCGGCGACTCTCTTCTTCAATGGATTAGAAATTACCTTTCGGAACGTTCAATTCAAGTTATGTTGGATAGTTTCAAGTCTGATATTCACAAAATAAATGCTGGTGTGCCCCAGGGCTCTGCTCTGTCTTCGACACTCTTTTTAATTTTATCAACGATCTCTTGTCCGCTTTTTTTAATACAATATATTCCTTTGCTGGCGACAGTACCCTCTGCATAACAGAGTAGAATTTAATACTTTCAAAACATAACAAATTATCCATGAATGGCACTTGCATCATCCACACCGATAAACTTTACATTTTCGGTATGTGTGTCAATTACGACCTACCTTGGAATGATCACATATTCGATGTCGCCAAAAATGCTGCGAAATGTCCTTAAACGATGCAAGAAATATTTTACCCCCTCTGATCTGGCCTCAATATATAAGGCATCCATCCGCCCAAAATTGGAGTACAATGCCTAAATCTGCTCAGGTGCTCCTAAAACATATCTGCATCTGCTAGATAGGATTCAAAACCGTGCGATAAAACTCATTGGTGATACTAATATCAGTCAATCAATCGAGAGCCTCGAACACCGACGTAGTGTGTCATGTCTTCCTCTGTCTTATCGCTATTTTCACCAACAGTGCTCCATAGAAATCGTCAGTTGCATTCCGCCCTTTCAGACTTTTAACCGTAACATCGGTTTCGCTATGAATGCTCATCAGTATATACTCTCAAGCCAACTTTCGGACGTATTCTAAAATATCGTGACACATTCCTATGCCGTACAACTCACATATGAAATGCCCTACCTAGCTCTTTATTTCCTAGTCATTATGACTTTCAAACATATAAAACCAACGTCCACCGGTACCTCTCTTTCCATCCTCCCTGATTTTCTTTCGCCCGCGCCGTGTGCAAGCATTTTAAGGGTACGTAAATCCCTTGAGCACCCGTAAATTATAAACAAAAAATTGTATAAAAAATAATAGTCCGGAGTACATTTCAGATAATTCCATGAACATTGTCTCGTAAATTTTTCCATTTAGGTAGACGGTAACAACATCTAATTGGTGTAAAATAAAATAAGTCCCCATTCTGCCGCAAGGGCTATAAGTAATCGAATTGAGCATCGTCGAGCAACTGATGGAAACGTTTCCTTGTAGTCAACTTCTGAACATTGCCGCCAGTCGCGCCTTTCTTCTGCTTACATCCCCCTTGAAATCTGTTTTTGGTCGATCTATAATTTCCCATGTCTTGTTTTCTTTATATGTAGTTCATCTTTCATTCTTTTCCATTCAACTACAATCGCAGCATTTAAAATATCCCTAATATTTTGAGAATCCGCCGTTAACATACATAAGGCATCAAAATGGGATTTGCACTCTTTCGAGTCGCCAGCTAGTTCATTCTGTGAATCATTTTTGTTCAATTGTTCTTGTCTTGTCTTTAATCGTGTTCTCATACCGATTCCCTCTTTTGTCAAGCTACTCCCCTCTCCATTTTATCGTCTTTTTAACAAATCCGTTTTCAATATTGTGACCTCCGTCATCTTCAAATACGTTATCATCATCGGTGTCTTTATTTACTGTTTCATTTTTCATTTTAAACCGATCAAATAATATATCTGTTCAGTGACTCACTCGTAAAAAGAATATCCTCATTAAGTTTTTGTTCCATAAACACAACATCTTTACTTTTTACTATCTTTCTATTTATCTTTCTTTAGCATTTGCACAGTGTCCAGCAAATATATAGAATTTCGACTTAGCATCAAATTTACTATTCCTTTTGTTGTTATTGTATTAATCAGACAATAAGCTTAATTACCAAATACCCGGAAATGGCCTTCCTGTCTATAACTTGTTGGGTACTTCACCATTGAAGCTAGTTGAAGCGCATCTATTTCTTATGTACTTTGCACATGCTACTGCTTCTGCCCAAAATGATAAAGGTTGGTTTTCTTGAAGTAATATGCAAAGACTCATTTCTACCAGCGTCCTGCTCACCCTTTCAGCTATGACATTTTGTTGTGGGTTATATGGAACGGTCAGCTGGTATTTAATTCCATGTTGAGACAAAAAACGTTTAATTATCATTGCAGTACCCTCTTCCGTTATCCGATCTGATAGTGAATTTTCAGAATGTGATTTCTAATCTTTCAAAGTAATTTAAAGAAAACAAACCTCACACCACCTAGTTGCATCATCGATGAAAGTAGCAAAACAGCTGCATCCTCCATTTGATTTACTTTAAATCGGATCACATTATGTCACTATGGATCAGATCCAATTGATGACTGCTGCTGGGAGAGCCCGCCGTTAGGAATGGTTTCGTCGATTGTTTTTCTTGGATTCACACCGAAATTCAGGATTTTCACCATCTCGCTCAATGTGTTGACTACCTGTATTCAAACCCAAAACTGATGTAGTGTTTATCATGTCACATAATATTTTATAATTTAAATGACCAAATTTCTCATGCCACGTTCGTAAACAGATGTTATTTCCAGACTTTCCTAGATGGGCGGCATCAACGTTCTCTGCAATGTAATACAAACCATCTTTTTTCTAAAGAACGGCAACAACTTTTAATCAATGCACGATCCTTATCAAAAACTACAGTGAAACCTTTTTCCGTCACTCTATGTATCGACATTAAATTTGTCCTCAGATCAGGCACATCAAGTATGCTCTCAAGTTTTGCATAATTCCCGAATACAGTCGAAATTCTTACTACACCGCGATCTTTAATATCAGTTGTTTGTTTATTTGCCAATAATAGTTGACGGGGTCCTGTAATATTAAAATCTGTGAACTTGTTTTTGTCACTGCACATGTGGGAGGTTGCCCCACCATCCAAAAACCATAGATTATTTTTCGGTTTGATTTTTGTCACTCTCATTTGCGGTATGCAATGACTGCCGACTTGACTGTTACATTAAATCTGGTCCTACATGCTGCTACTTTATGACCAATGCGACCGCGCCGATATCATTTGAAATGAGTAGGGACAATTTTCTTACCGTCGTTCCCTCTAAATTTATTTCTGTCTTTATGGAAGCATCTTTCATTGGGTTTCGTTGACAAATTTCCTTTTGGTTTATATTTTTGATATCTTGTCCTTGCGAATAAAGCGCCGATTTTACCGCTGTGTTAGTTTTTCCTGGCTTCGTACGCTTCTATGATTTGAGTTTTTAAAATTTCAGGTCTCGGTAATTCATCTCTAGCCTCAGTAGCGAACAGGAAATTCTCGAATGATTCTGGTAGGCTGTATTGTATAATAATAAAATTGAAAACAAACCTTTATTAACATCTAATTGCATATCTTGTTTACTCCGCACCAAAACTTAGACAAGTGGACGTGAATACCCGCTTCCTCGATCATTTTATTTAAAACGAGCTGTTTTAACAGAGTGGCCTTTCTTGCCGGTCCTTGTGATTGATATACTTATGCAATCTCATCCAAATATCATGTGAAGTAACGCATCCTCTTACCTTCTTTAACGCTGATTAACTAATTGGCAATATTAAGTCTGATTTCACCTTTTGGTCTTCTTTGTCCCAAGCTCGGGACAAAGTTCCAGTAGGTCTTGCCTTCAGCCCATAAACATAATCCCAGGTACCGCTTCTTACCATCAAGGCTTCCACGTACCATTTCCAAGTGTCGAAATTGTCTTTAGACAATGGTTCTATTCTTATTAATTGGTGATTCGCCATGATAACTAACTTTCACACTTTCTCCGAGTTACAAAATTTAAAATTCTTTAATGATTGGGTCCATAACCCTGTTAAATAAAACGCAGTCTTTCACAGTCCAAGCTAGAAAGATAAGTATGTGAACTTTTATTATATAGGGTTATGTAGCATAGGAAATAATGTAATAGAATAATTAATTCATATAAGTACAACTTGGCGCAAAATTAATTATCCAATTTTGCTTTTGAATTACTTTTTTACTAAATAAAACAAAATAATTTTGAGTGATGTAAATCTTTACTTGGACCTTTACAATTGTTTCTGTTAAGTTTAAAAGATGATATCCGCCAAGTGGCTGCCATCAGTATTGATACACATTTGTGCACGTTTTATTGGAAAAGACTTTCTGCAAAATTTCCGGTGATAACTGTTTGCATTCCTGTCGAATATTCCTCTTAATGGCTGCGATTGTCTGTGGCTTGTTGGCATAAACCCGCGACGTCAAGCAGCCCGAAAGAAAAAGTCTGGAATAGTTAATCGGGCGATCTTTCTGGCCATGCCAAATCGCCAAAACGGGAGACTACGCGACCAGGAAATGCTTCCTTCACAATATCCTCGCTCGTGCTGTGTGTGCTGTTGCACCGTCTTGTTGAAACCACATGTTCACCAAGCTCCGCTCATCCAATTCCAGTAATAAGTCGTTTATCATGGCCGTGTAGCGTTCGTCAATAACTGTGACCGTATTGCCGTTGGCGTCCTCAAAAAAATACGTCCCAATCACTCCTCCGCCACACAACACAGTGGCTTTGAGTGGGTGAAATGGCTCTTCGTGCATCACGCGCGGATTTTTAGTGTGCCAGAAATGATGATTTTGCTTATTGACGTAACCGCTTAAGTGGAAATGCGTCTCGTCGCTCATGATGATTTTCGACACAAAATCGTCCTTTTCGTTGTTGAGATTGAGGATGGCTTTACAGTAATTCACACGCGACTGAAATGACGGTCAGGAGGCATTAACTGATATACTGTTTGCACTTTGTACGGGAACAGGTGTAAGTCTTCTACTAAAATTCGCTGTAGGGTCCGTCTGGTGACACCAAATTGCGTGGCCCGTAGTCGTAGTTTGTGTTTCTTCATTCTCAGCGACATCGGCAGCCCCAGCCGCGATATTCTCGACCGAACGACCAGTCCGGTGGCGGCCACGGCGTGCGTGGTATCCTGTGGTTCCACTCTGTTCTAGTCGGGTAGCTAAGCGCCAGAATATTTGCCCAGTTGGGGCGACACGATTTTCGGTCGAAAACATCTACACAATTATTCCACGCCTTTGCGGAGTATAGCACTCCATTGTTTGTCTGTTTGTATACCGCAGCTGTCTAGTCTACAAATGTCAAATACGATTGACGTACGATGCCTCTTGCAAAAATTATACCATCTCCCGATAGGGTGATTAGTTTTGCGCCACTTAGTAGTATACGTTCTCTGGAATGAAAAATGTACTATATAGTAGTTAATTCAATAAATATAAAATAAGAAAGTTAGTTAGATACATACATATACAGGGTGTCCCCTAATTCGTCAACGATAATTTGGGAAATGATTCCTGGGTATATTCTATGAAAAAAATCGTTCCACAGGAAGAGTATATCTCCAATGTTGACATCATTTACCGAGGATTTAAGAAAAGGCTTACTTTGGTGTACCCTGACGCATGTTAACGGAAATTGCTCTGTTAGTCTTAATTGTAAAAACTTTGTGCAGGACTTTGTTTTTAGCAAAAATACTAGCCTTTGTAATGGCTTTCAAATAAATGTAATATCTTGCTTAAGTCTTTAGATATCCAATTTCTAAACCTGTTCTATTTTCACTGCCCATGTTAATTTTTGATTTTAAGGTCACCTTCACCAGAAAATGCCTAATTAATATAACGTTTTACAATTTTTTTCTGGTAAAAGTAACAATAATAAAAAAAAATCATCATCATCAAGTTTGCACAAAAACCCTTAGATTTTATGATACTTGGGAAAACATGCAGCAGGTAAAAAAAGGAATTTATAATTTTTTTCCAACGTTTCTAACAACAGTTGCCAATACTCGTATTCCAAGAATTACTAATTTTCCAATATTGTTTTTAAATTGCATAGCAATTAAAGAGTTTTAAAGCGTGCTCGTTTATTTGACTAAATGTCAAAACCCTCATTTCCTTAAACTAAGGGACGGTTTAAAAGTTCTCAGAAAGAGTTAGGTTTGGGGTATGAAGGCCTGTTTGAAAAATTTACCAAACAAAAATGGCTAAAAGATTAGAAAAAGAGAATTAATTCATCAGCATATATTTTTACGCAAAGGTTACAGTCGCTGGCTGTCTGTCTGCATTTACAAACAAATACTACGCCGACATTATTTGCGTTTATGGGCTCTGCAATGGAAGTTCAACTATGAACTTTATCCTAACCGACTTCCTAGTGAAGAAGTTTTTGGAAATACGTATGGGAGGCTTCAAGAAACGGGATCAGTTCCAAATACACAACAGATTGCTAGAGCTCCACAAGTAAGAAGTATTTCGACCAATGAGAGAATACTAGAAGCTGTTACAACTTATCCATCAATATCAACAGACGCTTAGCTTGGCAGTTCAATATTTCCAGACATAAAATTTCTAATGTACTGCATGGAAAAAATCTTTATCCATACCACCATACATCTGTACAAGAACTGCTTGGAAAAGAGTTTCCTAACTGGTTCCTGGAGCGGAGTTGGATGACAACGAGTTTGTAGCAGAATTTTTTGGACGGACGAATCTCAATTTACAAGAGATGGGGTCACAAATTTTCATAATCTTATGGGCTCCGGACAATCCACATACAAGGAGACATTAATCTTTTTAACACAAATTCGGCGTCAAAATGTGGACAGGTGTAATCGGCCCCTTCAAACTACCACCTAGGCTGAATTCTATAAACTGTCTGGAGTTTTTTCGAAATGATTTACCAGAACTATTGGAGGACATTCCACTGATTCAACTAGATTCATCATATGTTCAACAGGATAATACTCCAACCCACTGTGGTCGTGAGGTTAAGAATTGGCTAGATGAAGATTACGGTAGCCGTTGGATAAGAATAAATGGACCAGTTCGCTGGCCTGCAAAATCTCCCGACCTTACAGTATTGGATGTTTTTGTATGGGGAAGAATGAAAGAACCGAAAAAGCTGCTTTAATTGAATTGGAAGGGCGTCATCATAAGTGAGTCAGCAGTTAGCATCAATAAGCCTTCGCAAAATTTGAAATCCAAAAACGGGCTCTAGCATGCATATAAAGCCAAGGAGGACACTTTGAGCACCTGTTATAGCTGTTTTAGTATTGTACACACATAAAATAAAAATTATCTAAAACTACACAAAATTTTTTTCTATAGCCTTTGGAGCTTAAAGAAAAAAAAAACTTTTTTTTTAATTCTAATTGCTGCGGACTTTCTCAAGTATCATAAAATTTATGGGTTTCTCTGCAAACCTGTTGAATTTTTTTTTTCATCATTGTTACTTTCATAAGAAAAAAATAGTAAAGCGTTATGTTATGTATTAGGCATTTTCTGGAGAAATGTGACCTCAAATTCAAAAAGTAGCATGAGCAATGAAAATGGAACAGGCTTAGAAATTGTTTCTACCATTAATATTAACAGAGCAATTTCCGTTAACATGGGTCAGGGTACATCAAAGTAAGCCTTTTCTTAAATCCTCGATAAATGATGTCAACATTGGAGATAGACTCTTTCTGTAGAACGATTTAATAACGAAATAACCCCGGGAATCCTTTCCCAAATTATCGTTGACGAATTAGTGGACACTCTGTATATTTTGAATTACAGTTTTAACAAATATTACTAGTGAAGAAATTCGACAGGATCAAAATAAAGCAAGAAACCTAAGAAAGACAGAAATACTGACAAATAATTGCCGTTTATTTCTTATGCATTGGTATTAATAATGGTAGATGGAAAGGTCGGTAATACTGCAACAAGTACGTCTTCAACTATGAAGTGCTATATATGCGGAGAAAAGCAGAACAGAGAACCTGTAAACTTGCCATTAAGAAGTGGTAGGTCAGAACCAATGAATAGAGAAGAAGTAGGAGAGACAAAAAAAATTGTACAGGTCAATTTTAAAACTGAAATTGGTCTGCTTGTGGATAGTCGCAAAGCCGAATTTAGTAACACAAATGACTTATACATTAGGCCTATTAGCAAATTTAGAACAATATTGGAAGCCTTGTCATGTAACAAGTCATCATAACATTGACGCGCAAAAATTTTCAAATTATGCTGAAGAAATTGCAAAACTTTATGTTGAACTCTATGGCTGGTATGCAGGCAATATGGCTATTTCTTCCAGAATCAACGGAGGAGGACAAAGAAAAATGTAGCGAAGCTTTTGATTACGTAACTGAGTAAAGTTAAAATTATTGCATTGCTATAACTCCTATAATTTCTACCACATTTTCAAGCAAAATACTCCTTTGTGGTCGGTCAACGTAACCCTACGCTTATTTGTGAAAAATCCGTCGAATTGCTTATGTTTTCAATAAATTAAAAATCACAATCGTTTTTACCGAGTGAATCTCCCTTTTGGAAAATTTGCATTATCTGGTGTCTTTCAGATAATGTCGCTACTCTACCAATTTTTCAGTTCAGTATTAGCTCCTAGCCACAAACTTTCGAGTTCCAGGTTGTTAACAAAAGAATGATTCCATTTTCAAAGAAAGGACCTCGACGATTTGCGACAGAGTGATTTTGCCAAGCAAAAAATAACAAAGGAAATATAACACCATAATGAAATAGAAGTCACAACACCCCAAGTGCATTGAGTCGTTATCCCCAAATCTCTGTATGAAATGAAGTCTGTTTCTACCCTTGCTGGAAGGCAACAGGAGAAAGCCAACACACAAAAAAGAAAAACATCACTGTTGTTTTGAGTGGAAAATAATTAAAATTATATTTTGACGAAATTAACTCCTGTACTGAGTAAGTCAATCCAGAGCTCTTACTCTACAGGCACTTATCGTACGAGTTTTTGGCACAAGCGTCGGCAACAAATATGGGTCACTAAGTCGATTTTCTCAAAAAATAAAAATAAAAATTTAAATTACTCGTAACCCAACATGACGTCGACTCTTGAAAAAACTTTTCTCTTCCACTTCAATAACTTTACTCAGGTTTAATCGAAATTTCATGGTAAGGCAGGACCGCGCGCGCCGTAAGAATCCATGAACTGGCTCAGTTTGTTCGTTAACCCACCCAGAATTACGGAAGTTAATTAACACATACACCCGCAAATTGCGGTCTTCGAAGGTGAGATTGGAGCTTCTCAACCCATTTTGAGAAAAAAAGTTCTTTTGAAAATCTCCGTGGCGTCAGTATAAAAGAGTATAAGGCTAGGAGTGTAGGTAAAGTGTACTTCCTTTGCTCGCATTTATCATGACTGAAAGAGGAAGGAAGTTTGCATACATTCGAAGCAATCTCTGTATTTTCCGCCCACCCCTGAGACGACGCCCTATTACAGAACTAATTACAGTTATTAAAATTATTTCGTTTAAGAATAATGAAGCAAGGAGGTAGTTAAAATTGCATAATTCATCTTAAATTAGGTGCACGGTGTTGAATCGATTCCAAGAAGATGATAAGTTAGGTACTGCCAAGTAATTTACGAACACTCGTTGAATTAACTGCCACAAGGTATCCATTATTTTATTAGGTATGGCGCATTTATCATCATCAATCATTAATTCCATTGATGCAGGGCAATACGACAGAAAATCGAGGACAGGTTTTGGGGTAAAAAACTCGTATTCGAATGATGTACTGTATATGGTATACCATATGTAGAGGAAGGTCATGTAACTTGGACCGGAATTTACTATTTTTACTGCAACTTTTGTTCGACGTAAATGTTTCCAAAAAGTGTATTATTTTGGGTATTCAATAGTGTTAAAATGACATCTTGAGTATTTACCGTATGCCTAAAAAATGCTTTTTCGCAAGGAAACCTTAAACGGTCCGAGGTACATAAACTGAATTTACCTTGGACTGTTAGTGTATGTACCTTGGACCGAAATCAATTGTGTTCAAATGGTATAGTGCAAATACTATATATTTCATTAAAAAAAAAGCGTCGAAATCAAATGATCATCGTTTGGATCTTTGGCATCTTTGGTGAGAAAGTTTCGTGCCTTTTGCTTTGCTGCTCTCCATTTTGAATGGAGTGCGATTCCGACCGTTTTCGGTTTCCGAAGATGAAAAGTTATGGTTTACCAATTTTTTTTTTAACTTTTTTGGCTAATGTTTTCGATGTCTTCTTTGATGCTTGATTAGCTAGAATTTCCTCTTTTTCAGGATCTGTGAAAATTCTGCTTTTCCCCAATCTACGCCTACCACTTTTGCCGCCTTTCTGAGTGAAGCTTTAGGGAATGGTCTTATTTGCACCGGCGAAATTACAACTTTAATGGTTTGCGGCTTTATTATAGAACGTTTTATAAGCTCCGAACACTGCTTTATCCAGTGGCTGATATTACCGAAATAGCGATATGAGTGTCGTGGTTGTCCATTATTAAAAGCACTTTCTTTTCTTCTGTTGATTTGACAAATGAAATGAAATGTTCTAAGTATTTGAAAAATAACCGCTCAGTGGACCATCCACTGTGATTGGCACCTCCAACTGTTCCTGCAGGAGCTTCATTGATCGTATGATAATTTAAATTTACGCGCGGGAATATTAGCATTGGAGGCACGTGGTTTCCGACCGCATTCACTGCAGCGATCATAGTAACATTTAACCCTCGTTCTCCTGACGTTACACTTCCTATTTGTTTAGCACCTTTCTGAGCCAGAATTTTAGGCGGAACATGAACCGTATAATTACCTGTTAAATGAATAACCTGAAGCTGGAATCTAAATTAAGAGCTAAATAGTTTTCTGTTTCATCGATATTGAATATTAGTTCAGGTGTAAAGCAGTATGGGGATAAACAATCTTTGTAACTCCGGAAAAATATTTTTACGTTGGCTCATAAACGAAATCAGAATGGGTCGATGCTTTGTGTTTAGCGATGTGTTGCATTAAAGTGGTTTTGGAAACGTTGAACATATTTGCTACGGTGTACATGGATTTTCCATTGTCCACTATTTCCTCTACAGCTCGCCGTAAAGCATCACCGTCAACAGCTGGTCATTTTACTCCTAACCTCCTAACCCTGGACATAGAGAGTGCCTTCAACAACGTCAACACATCCGCAATCACGACTGCGCTGTCAACTCTGCAGGTAGACGACTCACTTGGGGGACTGATCAGTCTTATGCTAAAAAGCAGGATAATCAACTCCAAACTGGGTGAGACTTCTGCTAAAAGATGTGTCAGCACAGGTACGCCGTAAGGCGGTGTCCTCTCTCCCCTTATCTGGAACTTAGTAGTAAATGACCTGCTGATATACCTGGAAGCGGGTGGTAGCAGGGTGATTGCCTATGCAGATGACGTTGCTATTGCCGTCTCAGGTAAGCATCTTAATACCATTAAAGAACACCTTCAATTAAATCTCAATAGATTAACCCGTTGGGCAGATCGCTGTAGATAGGGAATAAACCCCCATAAAACTGATCTTGTCCTCTTTTCCAGGAAATATAAAATTCCAACTATAGACCCTCCTTCAATAAACGGTACCAGTTTAGTGTTTTCCGATACAGCAAAATATATGGGTCTCATTTTTGACAGAAAACTAAACTGGAAACCTAACATTCAAGAAAGAGTCAATAAAGCTACAATAGCTTTATTCTCTTGCAAAAAAGCCATTGGGAATAAATGGGGCTTCCAACCTCGGATAACCCACTGGCTGTACATTTCGGTCATAAGACCGATACTTACTTACGGGGTGATAGTCTCGTGGACAGCGTTAGAAAGTGCGATTAACTGCATTAAGCTAAGCAGACTCCAGAGAACAGCATGTCTATGCATTAGTGGAGCATTGCGGTCTACCCCCTCTGCGGCATTAGACATTCTGCTTCATTTAACACCCCTCGATATTTTCAGCATATTTTCAGTGGACAAATAATCCATTTGGCCACGCCAGTATTCTTAATACATTAGGAATCCCCACAGAGAACATCGATTACACCATACCTGAACTTTGGTTTGATAAAAACTTCTATGTAAGCTTCCCCTCTAGATCCTTCTGAGAGGAAGATGCTTTCATGGAGGACAAGTCAATCCATCTCTACACAGATGGATCTAAAACCAATAGTGGGGTTGGTGGCGGTGTTTTCTCAGACACGCTAAATCTAAGCCTCTCTTTCCATCTTCCAAATCACTGTATAGTGTTCCAGGTGGAAATTTTGGCGATTAAAGAAGCTCTGTTCTGGTTGAAGAAAAACGTGATATTATCCGCATCTTTTCGGATAGTCAGGCGGCTATCAAATCCCTGGACTCAGTCTCACTAAACTCTAAAACCGCCCTTGAATGCCGATCGTCTCTTGTGGAAATGGCAGAGCAGTTCAACCTTCACCTCTGTTGGGTGCCGGGCCACAGAGACGTTCTAGGGAACTGTAGAGCCAATGAACTCGCCAAAATTGGAACCACTCTACCTATTCTACCGGAAAGGGGTAGCATAGGTATCCCAATCGCTGCGTGCAAACTAATATTAAAGCTGGATGCCAATAAAAGAACAGACCTTAGATGGACTGTTGGACCAACATGTCTAGTGACCAAACAAATCTGGCCAAAACTGGATCTGTATCGCTCTGAGTGTCAAATAGAGTCAAAGTAATAAGTAAAATAAATTAAAATCCCAAAATAAAACAAATGAAACCTTATCCGTGCTTTGGATAATGTTATGGATGTCTGAATATTCCGAGGAGCCAACATTGACTCGGACCACTACCTTGTTGTAGCCAATGCACGGTTGCGGATATCCCGATTAATGCAAAGACAAGCTAATACTGTAAAGAAGTTCGAGATCCGACGACTATAATCTTGAGATATCACCAAATCCTTTACCGATCGAGTCTTCCTTAATCTCTTAAGAGATCCTATGCTGCCAGCATCAAGTACCGAAGAGCAATGACAACACTGCCAAAAAGCCATCAGAGATGCCGCCTTTGATGTACTGGGTTTCACTCGGCCACCACAACAAAACGCCTTGTTTAACGACGAGTGCCAACAAGCAGATGAAGCTAAGCAAGAGACATACAATGCTGCATTACCTAGAAGAACTAGAGTTACTCCCATGAGCTATGCGAGCAGAAGATGGGAGGCGAATACCGTCTTCTGAGGAGCAAAAAGAAGGAGGATGAGAAACATGCGGTAGAGGAAATTGAAAGATGTTACTCCAGGAAGGAGATTCGGAAGTTTTAATAAAATGTAAAAAAAAAACATGCCACGGATACAAGCCCCAAATCGTAGTAGAGTCGCAGTTTGGGGTTTGGAGAGAGTATTTCTGTAGATTATATAACCGCGATGAATAAAAATATACCACTGTCTAGCGGAATGAACTTTTTAACCTGGACGATATATGGTAGACAATGGATGAAGTGAAGATAGCCCTATCTAAGCTTAAGTTCAACGAAGTTGTTGGAGCAGACGGCCTGATTACCGAGCGGCAGCGGATAACTTGCTAAGGTGGAAACACCAACTATTAATTCAGACAACGACACCAGCGCAGAGGCCAAATAAAGAATTACTCTTGCCAATCTCTGCTTTGTTTGGGTGAGATGGCAATTTACTAGTAAAGCTCTCTTTCGATCAACAAAAGTGACTCTGTATAATACCTTTATCAAAAATGGATTATGGTGCTCTTCGAATCTGCTCCCAAGGGACAGCACAGTAGAGGAACCCCGCGACTCAGTGGGCGCACATAAGAGGAGGGGGACTTCAACAAACTTAGCGTGCGAAACTGGAGGGAACTGGCATAAGATTGAGTTGGTTGGAGACGCTTCTTTCTTGAGGCCCAGGTCCATTCCGGAACTTAGCGCTACATTAAGTAGGTAAGCACGTTAAGTCCCTACTGAACTGTTGTTAGCCAAGCTCGTCAGTCCTTCCCCGCAAGGCATGCTTCAGAGCTGCCAAGATAGTCAACTAATTTCCCGGAGTGCACTTACGGCAATTTGAATATTTCATTTCATGATGCTCACAGAACAATCCGAATGTTTTTGCTGTGGATGCGGTGCCACGGTCCGTGACTATTCATATCGATACTCAAGGAATCCCAATGAACTCGCTTAGCATACTCAACACGCCCTACGCATTTAACGACTTAACTGTCCTTAATACAATGAATTTTGTAAAGCTTTCCACTGAAGCAAGTCTGTACCTGTTCCCCATTTTCCTTCGCAAGAAAGTTCTGTGGTGATCCAGATGAACTAGGTCGATGGGCATAAGTATCCGCTCTGTGTTGTGTACTTCTCCCTCTTCCATCCCACTATAGACCCTCAAGCACTTTTTGACTGAAGATGGTTGTATTGTCGAGATATACTTTTACCTTTCAACCTTTCCAGATCTTTGATAAGTTAAAATGACTCGAATGATATTCCGTTCGTGGTGAAAGCAGAGTAGTAGCCAGTAACCTAGTCCAACACACTTAAGTACAATACTTCTTATAGCTCACCGCCATCAACACCTCCTCAATAACCCTCATCGGAAACTTTCGCTTAATAGTGACTTTGTCGAGTGCCCTGATGTTGATTCAAAATCTGCTTATCCTCTCCTTCTTTATATGAACGTTCAGAGAGCAAAACGCCTATGTCAAATGCCGAACTACACCGTACTGTAGCAGCTTTTTGACCTTCTCGAAACGTTTGATTTCACTTCGGACTGGAAATGTTTAACTGGATTGAACATTCTATTAAGTTCTACGTAGCAGCTGAGGCATTTTTAGCGCAGCAATTTGAATATTTGTATACCAGACTGTGCTGTTTCATACCATTTTCCTCGCTGATATTGTGAGCATCCAGTTTTCTTTCTGCTTAATTTTTCAGCCACTGGTTTTTTGGTTCGAAGTTTTTAGCCTTATATTCGACGGCTATATATTTAATAGTTTTTATATGACGTCTTGCACCGATTTTTTTCGCATCCACCAAGTCTCTGTCGTTTTCTTGACCACGCTCCGTGATCAGTCAAGTTTGGTCAAGAAAAGCCCGTCCTATGGTCAACAGGGCTGGTTGCATATCATAATCCAACATACTGTGTGAAGATCTTTCTGCAACATCCTAATCAGCTCTTACAAGTGTAAAAGATTGCTGAAAGGCAAGAGTTCACGTTATGGCGCACCGCACTTTGACTTGCTAGAACAAACGAATTCCATTGCATAGTATAATTTACAAATGAGATGCCTTCGACCCTAAGTTTGTATCAATCTGCTGCCACTTCCTTCGTAGTTCATGACATCGAAGCTATTCGATTGAGATTAAGTTTTAAAGAATTCTCAGAATGATGTGGATATCTACATATTGTATTTCCGAATGTCACGCAAAGTATCCTGATTCCAGTTCACTGGACAACATAGAGAACTCAGCTATTGACTTCTTAATTCGGTTTTCCACAAAAAGTTCTACTGACGCCACCTAGAAAACCTTCTCGACACTATAGAGATCGTGCTGTAGCTCTTCATGCCATCGACATGGACAGATATGTGTGAATTCTTTATAATACCATCAAAAAGTTCCCGGAATTTATTCAGAAAATTAAAAATACAAGTTTATTCATCTACTATAAATCTATATTGTCCCCTTCAAAGTAATCCCCATCGACTGCAACACATTTATGCCAGCGCTTGATCCAATCCTCGCAATATTTTTTATATTCGGTTTTCGGTATGTCCATCAGTTCTTCCTGCGATTGAACAGAAAGAAGTCACAGGGAGCCAAATCAGGTGAATTCGGTGGCTGTTGCATGGTATTTGTTGCATTTTTCGTCAAAAAATTACGAATAATGATGGCACTGTGCGACGGTGCGTTATCATAGTGCAAAATCTACGTGTTTTCTGTCCACAATTCTGGTCTCTTTCGGCGAATTGCTTCACGCAAACGTCTCATAACGCCCAAATAACACTCTTTGTTTACTGTCTGGCCTTCTGGCAAAAATTCATTATGCACTACACCGTTGTAATCCATGAAAACCGTGAGTATTGCCTTCTTTTTTTAACTGAAAACGACGTAGTTTTTTTGGTCTCGGCTCATTTGGTGAACGCCATTCACTTGCCTGATGTCTGGATTGCGTGTCGTACTCATAAACCCACGTTTCGTCTTCAGTAACGATCCTTTTGATGAATGTGGGATCGGATTCAGCCTCGCAAATCATCTCTTTTGCGACGTCAACACGGTCTCTTTTTTGTATGAAATTGAGGTCTTTTGGCACCAAATTTGCTGCTACACGACGGAAACCCAAATCATTAACCAAAATGTCTTGGACGGATCCATAGGCAGTATTCAAGTCCTCCGCTCTCTCTCTGATAGTTAATTTGCGGTTATTGGCCAACATTTCTTTTACTTGATCAATGTTTTCGTCGGTTTTCGATGTCGATGGTCTGCCACTGCGTTCATCATTTTCGATTGACTCACGAGCACTTTCGAACTTCTCGTGGCACTGGTAAACGACCGTTTTCTTTAGAGAATCGTTGCGAAACATTTTTCCAACGTTCGCATACCATTAAATCCGTTTTTTACGCAAAATTTAATACAAGTTCGTTGTTGCAAATTTATATCCATTTCTAAAATTGTAAAAAATCGCCAACACACACAGAGATAGATGTAGGGGCGTTCAAGATATTCGCGGTATCGGGGTGAAGCTGTGGTTGCATATATAAATTGACTTATTTATCAAGTAATACTATTATTTTAGTGCATTCATGTAAAATTTCATATAAATGTGATTATTAATTCGCGTTTTATCTCTAGTTAAACAGAATCATAATGGCAACTGAGGCGATGATGGTGAAAATTGAGCATCGCGCTGTAATTAAATTTCTCACTAAGCAAGGAAAAAGTCAAAAAACTATTCATGAAGAGATGGTGGCTGTTTACCAGGGTTCCGCACCTTCATTATCAACTGTGCAAAAGTGGTGAAGTGAGTTCAAGAGAGGCAGAGAGAGCATTGAGGACGACCCCCGCTCCGGCGCCCCGGCTACTGCTTGTACGGGAGAAAGCATCAAAGAAGTCGAAAAATTTGTTCTTGAGGATGCCCCAATAAAGGTGAAAATGATGGCAGAGATCACCAAGCTTTCAATTGGTACCATTCACACCATTCTTCATGACCATCTTAACCTTTCAAAGGTCAGTGCAAGGTGGGTGCCACGAATGCTCACAGCGCCTCAGATAAAAAGTGAGAATCGCATGCTGTAGAGAGCTTTTGGAGATGTGTAGTGAGAACGCGGACGGTGTTATGGATCGAATTGTTACTGGGGACGAAACATGGGTCCACCACTATGACCCTGAAAGCAAACAAGAGTCCATGCAGTGGCATAAAAAAGGAACAGACCCCCCGAAGAAGTTCAAAGTCACTCCGTCTGCCCGAAAGCTCATGGCCACAGTTTTTTGCGACTCAAAGGGAATCTTGCTCATTGAGTACAAAAAGCAAGGTGAAACCATCAACGCCACATCCTACGCTTCCACTTTGCATAATTTGCGGGAGGAAATTAAAAAGAAAAGACGGGGTAAACTCGCAGCGGGTGTGTTGCTTCTTCATGACAACGCTCCTGTTCACACGGCGCGAGTTTCCAAGGCTGCTGCGAGAGATTGTGGTTTCGAAGAAATCCAACACCCACCCTATAGTCCAGACCTTGCCCCTAGTGATTATTTCCTGTTTCCGGATTTGAAAAAATGTCTTCGTGGAAAAAGATTTTCGGATGATGAAGAACTCAAGTCGGTATTTTGCAGAGAAAGAGGAAATTTATTATTTTGAGGGTTTAAAAAAGCTTATCTCAAGATGTAACAAATGCATTGATGTTAGGGGAGATCATATTGAAAAATAAAAACAATTGAAATTGAATTCGCATTTTCCTTCATATCGATACCGAGAATATATTGAACGCCCCTCGTATGATACTAAGATTTAGAGGGAATGTCAAAAACAAATTTACTAACTTAACAAAAAAAAACAGAACCCAAATCGGAACAATGGGAGCGCCACACGTTGATTATTCCGAGGTGGTATTTATAGCGTCATTAATAGTCAAAATGAAAATGAAGGGAACAAGGTGACTGCCTTTGGGAACACCCGAAGTGTCTTCAATTCCTTCAGACAAACGAGAAGCAGAATGGACTAAGTACTCATAATAGAGTTTTTCCAAGTTGGATTTGAACCAAAAAATCAGCCGAGGTTGAAAACCAAGTGCATTGAGCTTGAAATGAATTAACTTATGTGCGATTTTATCGAAAGCCTTGCTAAAGACAGTAGAAATCACTTCCACTTCTTTCCCTTGCTCTAGCTAGGGCACACAATGTACTATAAATGAACTCAAGAAGGTTGGCAGTGGCTGATCTTAAGAAGCCTATGTTGGTTTGGTGCAAGGATAGATCTGCAATGAAAGGACATTGCAGCATAAATGATACTCTCAAACAATTTGGAAATTCAGGATTCGAGTAACTTAGTAATGGGTCAGTAGTTGGTGAAAGAGTACACATATGGGGACTGAGATTTTCGTTTTCTTCTAAATGTTTTGAAGTACTTTTTCTATTGCATTCTTATTGGAGTCCAAAGAGAACGCAAGAGCTCTCTTAAAAACACGTACCCTGGTGTATTTTAGTGAGTTTTTTCAAAAGTGAATTACAACGATGTCGCGTCGGAAGGCTTCTCTCCTTGATAAGTTAAAAACTAAAGCTTATAACTCGATTTATTATTCAAAATTTATTAAAATATGAAGTGAACGTACTATTGAATCTGTGAATTGCAAAACTTATCAAGTTAACTTCAGTTTTTAGGAGTTATTTTCATCTAAAAAGTGGGTACACATACGTGTACTTTGGGTATTTCGCTTAGTCCACATATGTGTATTTCGGATGTGTCGACATATAAAAATGTCAACTGTATCACTCGATTTTTCATATCTTCAACTCAATTTATTTGTTACTCATAAATTTCAATCTGAATTCGTAGATCTTACCAAAAAGCGCACTGATGCAGAGCTGGGAAAATTTTGGAACGGACGTGATGCAGAGCTCTCTGATAACGTTGATGACTATTCTGAATGCATATTAAATGAAGTATTTGAAGGTAAAGATGCAGAAGATGATGCTGTTCAAAGTCAGGATATCGAAGGAACTGTGGAGCCATCACTTGGAAATTCAGCAATGGAATCACCAGCTTGAAAATGATCCTGAATTACGGAGAACTATGAAATGGCTGAAGAAATGGTAAAACAAGAAAAAAGAAGTAGTTGTTCTTTATTAGTTTTGTTTTTTTTACTATAAGATTTCTGCTCCGAGATATTGATCAAGATCAATTAATGCCCGATGAGAACACGCCCGAAAGCATTTTAGACAAATTCTTTCAGTTCCTTGATATACCTTTCTGGGAAGAAACAGCTCACGTAAAAACCTGTTCTTTCAAAAACTTGATCACCGTCCCCTAGGTACATCGACGAACAAAATTATACATTTGACTGGAATTCATTTCCTGATGGGTTGCTTAGGATTCCCACAGTTGCAAACGTACTGGTCAAATAACTTTCGGGTGTCGAAAATAGCTGAGTGAATGAGCAGAAATCGCTTTTGTGAGCTTCGAAGGTTTCTATGATTTGCCGAAAGCAAAAGCGGAATTCAACCGGAATCAGACTGATTGTGGAAGATCTGACCATTTATTGATCCTGTCCCAACAAAGTGTTTGACCTTGCCGATTCCATAGCACACCGCAGTAGATGAGCAAATGATTCCTTTTTCTGGACGATGCGGCTTTTGTCAGTACATGCCCGCAAAGCCAAATCCACTAGGCTTGAAAAATTTCATTCTTGCAGCTAACGATGGTTTAGTCTTGAATTTTCATATCTACACTGGAAAAGGTTCTGTTGGAGAAGCAGATATGAAGGAGTTCGGATTTGGTGCCTCTATAGTAAAGGTTTAGACCAATGTTGAAACAGAAGCGGGCTATGTACATATACACAGTTAGTTTTTTTTACAAGTGTCAAGTGCGTCGATGCACTAAGACAGAATAATATTTACCAAACCAGCATTGTCATGAAGAACCGCATTAGACCAGTTATCAAAAAGTTAAGGGAGGATAGAAAGATGAAAAGAGGTGAGTGGGAAGAATGGGGTCGAGATGATGATGGTATTACAACTGTTAAGTGGAAGGACAACAAAGGTGTACTTCTTCTATCATCATATGTTGGAGTTCAACCCGAAATGATAGATCAACGGCGGTCCAAGGAGCAGGCTTGTAGAGTTGCATTAATATGTACAACCGATACATGGTGGGGGGTTGCGACCGCTTCGTCTCACTATATCTCTGCTATGTCCGAAATAACAAATGGACCATTAGATCGTTTAACCATTTTGTAGACCTGGTTATTGTAAACGGTTGGATAATGCACAAAAGACAGCAAAATATAGATGCACAAAAGAAAATGCCACTTTTGGAGTTCAAAGTCTATATTGGAAAAGCTTTGATAAGATTTTCCAGCAAAGCCAAAGAAGTGGTCGTAAATCGGTCTAACATACCATTTAGCTCGCAGTCCGAATCAAGCAAATCACCCGAAACATCTGGATCTGCAAAAAGAAGAAGAATGAACCTACCACTTACGGTAGAAGAGCATTAGATTGTCTTGAGCATTTTCCTCAATTCATAGAAGCAATATTTAATTTCTTAATTGTTTTTCTAATTCCTTCATTACTCTTATGTATTTTTAAATGTGCCTTTCAATTTGAGGCTTAGACGTTTTCTTAAATTACATTATTACTTTTTGAATTACAATTATTATTTTATATTTTTCGTTATTATTCGTTGAAGACTGACCATGAAATAATTTATAATTTTTATTTTATAAGAAAACATAAATTCTTTAACTTAAATAAGTATTTTTTTCTAAGATTCTAAAACTAATAGTTACTAAAGATATAATTTTTTTTAATCAAAATCAACTAATTAGCCGATATTTAGCAACAAACAAAAGAAAAACTGAATTATTTCGATACAGTTTGTGGACGGGATGTAACAGGCTAAGGATTATATCCTCGCTTTTCAAGAGGCGAGGAAAGACCCTTAAAGAGATCGAAAGTCAGCTTGAATAAGATTATCTGTGCCAGGACCATCTTTAAGTTTGTTAATCTTGTCTAGTAGCTGTGCTGGCGTTACTTCAATAAACATTACAGATGTTTTATTTATTTATAAATGAATCTTTTTTTCAAAAAAAAACTTAAAGTTAGGTATACAGATTTCATACAGATTTTAAGAATTTTATTGAAATAGTTGGGTACATTCTGTTGCAGTGACAAGTGGCGAATGTACATTTCGTAATTAAAAAAATAAAAAAACAATTTTATAAATATATCGATGGGGATGCAATAAAATAGAAAATAAAAATAAATGAAGAGAAAATAACATTCCTTAAAAATTCAATTACAAGGTAATTTGAAGTTGAAAAATTGGGGAAAAAAAACAGCAACAAAAAAGGCATCCAACCAGAGGATTCAATAATCCACCAATCACAGCGTTGCTTAACGAAAAGAACCAACATTTAACTTTTATAAGAAAAACGTAATTAACTCGCTCACATCTTTGACTTGCAGGTAATTTGTTAAATAAACGGGGTGTAGTAACCAAAAAACAACAAGAAAAATGTGATTTATTGATTGACGGTATATGGACGAGAGTTGACACGTAGATTGCGGCTTTCATAAACTCTTGAAGAGTTTTATTCAGATCTTTGGAAAAATACTTTTAAAACCTTAAAAAAGTACAAATGCCTTAATGGTAAAAATCCAAGTCTCCTAAACAATTCAAAACTGGGAGTTTGGCGGTTAACCTTGCATAAGATGCGAACAGCTTGTTTCTGTTTAATTAGCAAAGGCTCAATTTTATTAAAATGCGTTGCACCCCAACGAGATATACCATCCTGCAGTTTAGACTGAAGTAACTCATTATAAACTAGCTTTAAGATAGGCAAACTGCAATATTGACTGAGTAGATAAATCTGCCTAATAACACTGTTTAGATAATGCTTTAGAGACGTAGTATGCTCCATCCAACTGAGGCTTATAATCAAGAGAAATACCTAAATACTTGAAGCTGTTTACACGTTCAATTTTAAAGCAGTCGGTTGCGCAAAGTGCATGGCAATCAAAAGTGGGTATATCAAGTTCGTGTGAACAACTGTTACAATTGGATGAATGGTATTGTAAAGGCATATCATCACAAATTTTACCCAAAATATTAAAAATCATGAACTTTGTTTTGTCACTGATGAATTTGTGAAGTTTGAACCATCTTCGCATTATTTGTAGATCAAAGTTAACATCCAAAAAGATGTTGAAGTAACTCTTACTATAATACGATAAAGCAGTGTCATCGGCAAAAGCTGTGACTTTACCCATGAAAGGTTGACTGAATAGAGAATTTACAAAAATCAAAAAGAGAATAGGACCCAAAACCGAGCCTTGTGGAACTACAATGCCAATGAGAATCTTTGAACTCCTACAATTTCGAATTCTTACTCTCTGACTCCGAGTAGTTAAATAAGAAATAAACCAATCATAGATAAAGCCCCTAAAACCAGCGCTATAAAGTTTTTGAAGCAAAATATTATGATCCACAATATCAAAGGCTTTAGTGATGTCAATAAATAGCGTAGCAGGGATATCAGAAATATTAAGACTGCTATATATATCTCTGCACAACTTTAACAATGCATCAGTGAATCGCAGTTTGGCTTTCGAAGTGGCAAATCCACTGAAATTTGCCACTTCGAAAGCCAAACTGCGATCCACTGAAATTTGCCACTTCGAAAGCCAAACTGCGATTCACTGAAGAACTTCGTTTTATCTAAAAAAAGACAGCATTCTTGATTTGACTCCATTCTCGAAAACTTTTGAAAAGACTGATAAAAGAGATATTGGCGATAATTATTTAAAGACATAGTATCACCTTTTTTATGCAGCGGTTTAGCAACAGCCATTTTTAGTGATTCAGGAAAAATACCCTTTTGAATACTTAAGTTGAAAATATGACATAAGACATCAGAAACAAAAAAAAATATGCTTTTCAAAATACTACTTGAAATTTGATCACAAGAAGTTGAATTAGATGACTTAAGCTAATGAATGTAAGAATGTACTTCATATGGTGAAAATAAATCGAAAAAAAAAACGTTGTCTTTGTAAAGGGTCATTAGTGCTGCTATCACAAAGACAATTAGCATTATTACTTATTTCGTAATCTCGAATAGTACTTGTTATATTAGAAAAATATTCATTAAAAGCTGTTGCGACTTCTGTAGGATCAGATATTGTCACTTTATTTAAAATGACTACGAAATTCTCCTTAGGTTTATCTTCGTTCAAAATTTCATTGACAACCTGCCAGTCTTTTTTGGAATTACCAGTATAGCGAGCTAGCTTATTTCAGTATTTCAGTTTTCAGCTCTTGAGAAGCCTTATCATAATAACTCCTTAACCTAGAGTTTTAAGGATGTTTTTTCACACGCTTACAAAGATTTTTTTTTAAGTCTGATTTTATTTATCAAAGAACTAGTCATTCTCTGCTTCAGGGCTTTCGAATTATTGCGTTTATTAATTTTTAAACTTGCGCGAAACAAGTACAATTGCAATTTATTCAGAAACAAATCAAAAGCAGTAGATGGATCTAGTTCTCTGTAAACTTCATCTCAAAACTCAAAAGTTAAAGCTGACTTTAAAGCTGTTAAATTTATTTTTGTAAGTGTGTGATCTTCCAACCGTTTAGATCTAGAAATCCTTAGATCAAGTTGAATAGTGGTTAGGCTGTGATCACTTATTTTAAGGTCAAAAGACGCCGTCTTAAATCAGAATAATTGTTTCTATGCAACCTAATAAATATGGTATGTAGTCTAATATGAGCCTGCAACTACACGGGTAGGATGAGACAGCAAACTGTCGAGACCAAATGAGGACATAACCGATAAAAAGTTGTCAACATCAGTTGAGCTAGACAAAAGATTGACGTTAAAATCACCCATAGATTTTTACACATAATTCTGTCAAGAAAGCCAGAAAATTCATCCAAAAGGGCATTTATTGGACAATAATTAAATCTATAAACATCGACAATGCAGTATCGAGCACCAGAAATCTCACATTCTAAAGAAATCAAATCAACACTATTTAAATTAAAACGCTCAATAACAGCTTTAGACGATAAGTCACTTAAAATACTACGACACTGCCAGCGGAATAAGAGTTATTACATGCTGCTTTAAATGTATAATTAGGTATATAATAATTTGCAACTTCTTCATCAAAGATCCATATTTCAGAAAGAAAGATGAGATCCGGTAAATGATCTAAGGAAGCTAGGTGAGTTAAAAGCGTATCAAAGTTTTTTCTAAGACCACGGATGTTTTGGCGAATTACCGAAAGACCAAAATAAGATACTTTGTTTGTATGATCTAAGCAAAAACAATTAAAACTATCAGAATTTAGCCCGGATTTTTTTTTTTTTGAATTCCATGTTGAATTTTATAAAATGTAATGTTTAGACTTAACATTCACCAAATAAAAATTTAAAAAAAATCTATCGTTTAACAAACCATGGGGATGGGCTGTACCCTATATGGTACAGTGGGATAATGCATTACCAACAACATTTTTTTTCAATTCAACATTTTATTTTCATTTTAAGTATGTACAGTATATATACAATATGTTTTCAAAATGAAGGAGAAAGGTATTGCTTTAAACGCCGAACATGTAGTTACATTTCTCACAGCGAGTAATTGCTTGAGTGTGACAAATTCTGCATCTTGTTCATTTATCTTGTTCAACAATCATTTGTTGAATTTGATTGAATCGGATCTCTTGGTTTTCTGCACTTGAGGCTTCAAATTTCTTATCCGGTTATTTTTTCCGTACATTCCCAGCAAGCCCCTTGCTATTTTTCGACGGAATTCTAGATTATCCAAGTGTCCATATCGATACAATGAGCAAATAGCGAAAAATACCACTTTTTTCCTCTTATCGCGATGCGATAAAGACCAATATTTTAGTCCGACCTATCGACACCTCCCAAGTTTTTGTTATATACTTTCACAAGTTTGGGCTGTGGGACTGTTCCTTCCTTTCTGTACGAGAGAATCGCTTCGCAGCAGTCGTTGGGTGGACTGGTAAGCAGTTTGAAATCATACTTAAAATGCTATTATCGTGCCATTTACAAACAATTAAATTTAGTTCTGATCATAGTCCAAAGCTGTATGCACCTCGGTTCTTGAGAACCTTATCTGATCCATGCACAGAACAGTTTTTCAGACGATTTTCCCTGACAGTTCCAGTTCCTCTCAAATTCAAAATATTCAGTTCTTCACAAAAAGAAATTGTCAAAAAATAAATGGTAGCTCAAGTTTAATCCTCTCGAAATTATCGCTTGGCTGAAGTCCAAAACAACTTTCGTTCTAAGAGGAAGCTCTGTTTTTATTGCGCGACAGTAGTCTTTCGATGCAGCATATGGGTCAAACCAAACAATATAACCGCTCAGAGCTTTGCCAATCCAAAACTTTGGGGCTATAATTGGCTTTTCTCTTATGAACTGTTTTGTAGTATAACGTCAGAAGTAGGGCACCATACCCTCATCGACACTGTAATTATCAACGACTGGGGCAAACAACAATAACTTTTCCAATAGCATATCACACAATGGCCGTACTTTGGCATAGCGATCATTGCGATTCAATTGCATATTGTCGTAGCAATGAAGTACTCGAAAGATCTGATCAAATCTGTTTCTTGTAACCGATTTGGACACAAATAAATTCTGCGTATCCTCTTCATTTTCCCAGTACATCCCACGCCTCGAGACATTAGTGTAATCGCTCATGAAGACTTTCATTTCAGAGACTTGTATATCAGCTAAGAGATTGTGTTGCTGATGCTAATATTTCGAACAAACGTGTATCACAAAAAGGGGTGAAAAGATCCAACGGTGTCAAATATGGATCCCAGCAGCAACTTTCGTACTTAAAATCATCTAAGCTTTCCTGCAAATCTCTTTTATCCCACGTATATTCAAAAATTCGAGGTCTTTTTGTAAAGGAGGAAAGCGGCATATCATCTTCTTCATTAGCATTTTCTGATCTGGTCTATAGTAGTGTATTATCCCACTGTACCGTATATGGTACACAAAAAAAGACATCCACTAAATTACAGCAAAATTTGGATTTTGTAAATAATATTCAATTGCTTAACAATTGTTGACTATTGAACCGTCTAAATCCAAGGTTTGTTCTCTGTTGATAATAATATAGATATTTTTACTTTTGTTTTGACATGTTTTGTAATGAATAAGAAAACAGAACTTTACCTAGTTACTAACACAAAACGAAAACAAATATGTGGAAATTAACAGGAAAATTGCATAATCCACTTTGATAAGAACTTTACTACTAAGAAAATAATTAATTCAAAAACTGAGTTTAAGAGACATATTTTTTTTCATGAGATGTACCGTATACGGTACAGTGGGATAATCCGGGTTAAAGAAGAAATACTTAATTCATTTTCATTATTATGAGGACTATGTGACATATTATTTAAATTATATAGGCCATGGAATTACCAAAAATATAAAATTAATTTTCAATTTTATTAAAGTCCTCAAAACTTATAACTTTAATCACTTTATCCCCTTCTTTTTTCCTGATGAGCACGGATGAATTCCTTATCCAAACATACTCGCATTTTTTGTCTTGTCTTAACTGATTCGCCTTTTCAAGAAGAGATTTTCTGTGCATAGTGAGAGAGTCATTGATGAAAATCTTGCCGCCACTGCCAACGCAGCTACCACTACCGCTGCTCTCATGACTAAAGATGCTCGCCGAAAGCGTAATTGTTTCCGCACGCATCTTTTTCATAACCTTCTCCTTCGAATTAAGAGATGAGAAGGGTATGCACACTATGTTCCCCGTTGAGTGTTTTTTTTTTTTTTTCAATTTCTTTGCATGCTTAACATAGACAGAGTCAATCTCCTCCGGCGCGATCTGCACACCAACACCATCAGTCAAGAGTTTCATCACCTTCTCGTGTGCATTTTCATCACTGACACTGGGAATACCAACAACATCCGCAACACACTGCTTATCTTTTTGCTCGAAGAAATTCACCTTCACCTCCAGGTCAACGACCCGTTTGTTGAGAATTTCATTGTTTTCCTCCAGAGCTTTGATTTTTAAGAGTCCGTCGGAATTAAGTTGTTGCAAATTAATTATTTCGATGAACAGCATTTCCAGAGTTATATTTTCCTTAGATAACCCCGAGTAACAATCATGGGCCGAACCACGTGTTTGCTTTTTTTGAAAAAAAAATATAAATTAAACAATTTATCTTATTTTTATTTTCTTTATTTAATTTTTTCATATATTCCATTAGAGATCTTGACATCAACTAACTTATCTTATTCTATTAACTTACCAGCTAACTTCTTTATTGTACTGTACTACTGTTCTTAATACTAACTCAACATAACGTGAAGAAGAGGTACGCAAAAGAATAGCAAAATGCAATATAATCGCACGAGACTCACGAGTCCAACCACCAACACAGCAACAACCACTTATTGCCAATTTGCTTTGCACTCTTATTTGTTTTCGTGGACTTCAGTCAGCCAAGCCACAACATATGTTATTAGGGCTTTATCTCTCTTCTTGTGTCTGATGGTGTTGGCTTGTAAACACGAAGACGCAGATCTTGGTTTTGGCAACACGCAATGTGCGATCTGGCTTGTATTGTGCGTAGATGAAAAGTAGTCTCCTATACCAGCATAATATGAGAGAAGGTTACATGTAACTCCCGGCGATGAAGGATTGCCGCCTGATCATGATGTTTTTTTTTTTGCTCACAACACCGCAAACAGCTGAAGAAAGAGTGACCGGTGAAATCCTAAGAACGCAAATGCGACACTTCATTTTTTTTAAATTTATTTTAAAATTGTTATTTAATTAGACTTCACTTTCTCAGAGCATGTGCCTTCATCAAAACTGACAGCACAGATACCTGAGTACGGTTACTCAAGTAACCGAAGTATTCGGTATCCGGGTCTTGAGTCTGGGTTGAAAACAAAAATGATTCACTAAAGAAATTTGCGAAGTAATTGGCGATGGTTGAAGGATCAGATAATGATATATGTATTGGGGAATATCGGAATTTTTTTTTATATTATTTTAATAAATCGAAGGAATAGCTTGCGATCAGAAGTAAGGGTAAATTGCATTCGGCTACCTCAGCTGTGAATATCACAAAGTTGGGAGAAATTTAGAAACCTGCCATAATTTACTTCTTTTGTCCAGAAGTCTACGTTGGTCTTTGTTGTACCATGGAGTAGATAATAAAGAATTTCTCTTTTATTGGTATGGGACCGTTTGCGTAATAAGTGGAAGATCTTTTTGTAGAAGATTTCCACAACGGAATCAACAGAGTTTTTTTTGTTAAGCATACAACTGAAGTCAAAACTAATGAGAAGATTGTTTAGTTTAGTATAATTTGTTTTATGGAAGTTTATGTGGAATGAAGTTTCTAACGGGGGGTAATACTAGAAGTGTTTATGTCATATGAGAATATAACAAGCCGAGGAGGATGTAGATGGTCTAATTTGGAGAGAAGAAGTTCAAACTCACGGGCAACACAATTTATAGGATCAGATGTAAAGATCAATTCGGGTTGTTTACCCATGTTGTTAAAAATACCAATACCAGGCCTGAGTTGGAGTAAGTCCATTGGAGATGACGGAGAGTAAAATCGCCGATAACTATGTTATCAAAAGTCTACCACAGTTAGTCAACCATATTAGTCGCTAGCTGATAGCCACGTGTTCGTTGGGAGGGGCGAATTTAGCAACAGATTATATGTATACACATAATGTCAGCGCTTGCTGACAGTATCCTTAACATCAATAAATTCGAATTCAGCGAATTGAGGGTTAAAACAATCGGGAATTGTCAGTAGGAGCCCTCGACCCCCCGTCATCGCGAAACACTCTTAATTCTGGTACAAACAGTTCTGAATCTACAGGGTGCCTGACTCTAACTCCAACTTTTTAAAATTTTTTTATTTTCTTATAAATTTTATTGTGCCAAAGCAAAAAATGTTGGAAAATACATCAATTCTCAAATTGTATCAGTAGTCTTCAATATGTCCACCTTTGGTGCGAATAATGGCCTTGAGACGGCCGAAGAAAGCATCGCACGCTGCACCCAAGTGGCTCTGCGGTATTTTGGCCCATTCCCGGTGAAGTGCTTGCTTAAGGTGGTTTTTTTTTAGTGCCAACCCTCGCCTTCAAAATACCCCAGACAGAGAAATCCAATAGATTTGCATCCGGAGAATTTGCAATCCATTGTGTCGAAGAAATAAAGTGTGGAACATTGTTTTTTAGCCAATCTTGATTGACGCGCGCTTTGTGAGACGGTGTCGAGTCTTGTTGAAATGTCCGCGGTCTCTGACCGAAATGATTGTTTGCCCAAGGCTTCAATACTGCCTCTAAGACAATTGCACGGTATACAATCGCATTAATTTTGACACCACGGTCCAAAAATACGACCGGAGAGCGACCATCGGCAGTTATGGCGGCCCAAACCATCACCATCGGTGCTGCCTGCTTTCTGGTAGCCGTCCGAAGGTGTAAATTTTCGAAGGACCTCTCTGGCAAGTAAACTCGGTCATTTTTTTTGTTGACATATTGCTCGATAACTCATCGGAAACAACCAAATTCGGCAACTCACCACTTTCGTGCAAGCGTAGCAATTCCTTCGCTTTTTCGGCTCTAACTTTTTTCTGTTATGGTGTAAGATCGTGTGCTTTTTGGAACTTCAATGGCTTGAGCCCAAGCTCATTTTTCAGTATGTGTTGCATCCGTTCCAACGATATATTGAGCTCACGAGCCATTTTTCTTACACTTTGACGCGGATTTCGCTCAATTCGAGCCTTCACTTTCCGAACCATTTCTGCCTATGTTGCCCTTTTTTTATGACCACCTCCATGGCGTTTTGTAACGCTGCCAGTATCACGGTAACGAGCTATGGTTCGAGACACAAATGATTTATTCACGTTGAGATGCTGGAGGGCTCTAACGATAGCTTCTTGTGGTTTTCCATCCAAATATAAAGCAATCACACTGTCAAGTTTGAATTCCATAGCGGATAAAAATTTTTCAACACAACTGAGACACAAATCGTTTAAAAAGCTTGTAAATAGTAAAATTATCTGTCATGTGTCAAAATTTGAGCTCACTGTCATGAACGGTTTGGAAATTATAGCAATCTGAAATTGGTTGCAGTTCGAGTCAGGCAGGTTGTGTATTACGAGTATCATATGGAAACTTCTGGAGTTAAGATAGACAGAAGTTGTTTTTGTCCACAGCCCCCTTACATTTTGGTAATAAAGTTATAAGCGGTTGCTTATTGAAGTGTAGGTTAGGAACTATTGTATATAAGGTATATGAGAAGAGGTCGTTAACATCATCTATCAGAGATGCTGTAGCTCTTTAGGGTCGGTGGGTAGTCCTTCTAGGTATTGAAACCATAATATTTGTTTGAGTTTTGCCATCGATGCAGATAGAGTCGGGCTTAACATGCAAATTACCCAGCTCATTTGGTAAATTCCGCGGTCTCTTAAGCGGGAAAGAACATAGCCGCTGTTTTTACCAATATCGGCTAGCTACTAAATAAGCTTTACAGTGGGGGAAGCATAGGTTCTATGATTGGAGATGCAGACGTTTTAGGGTCGATGGACGTGTTGAGGTGGAATATGAGAACGAACAAATTGGGACAAGTTAGCAACGGTATGGCTTTTAGTAGGGAGAAAGTTAGGAGTGAGATTGAAAGATACGCATTTGAAAAGACAAGACTTCATGGAAAGGTGAGTTTTATGAAAACGAATAGGGAATGAAGGGGTGCAGAATCGGTTCTGTTGGGCAAAAGAGGGAAATTTTCCCACCGCAAAACTCCAATTAGAGTCACGATGAGAAGTCGAGGATTGCTTATTGTCCTAGGGATTATGATTGGGATTGGCGATAGCAGTATACTTATGAGCAGCCTTATTTTTATGTTTAATATATACTAGGCTTAGAATTAGGATTAACATTTGGCTTGTGTTGCTCTTTAATACTCTTCTGATTGACTTTTCTTAGCTTCAATTCGCCAAGTTGAATGACTTCTCAAGAGGGGTTACAAAAAAGCCACTCGTATTTCGTTGGAGTGTTACGTTTGAAGCGACAAGACTTTGATGTTTTGGCCTAGGTGATTTGCTGGCAGTTGAAAATAGCGATTTTAATGTAAGCTTAAAAAAGTCTTCAAACCAGTTTATGTGATATGAAGTACTATCGATGGTAATGGTGGCACAGTCTGGTTTGTTGCTGGTGTTTGTTTATCAAGTCGCTTGTTCCATTCCGAAGAAGTTCAGGATGTACGAAATTGAGATTATTGCCTGATTGTTACAGGTAGTGTAACAACTTCGGCTAATCGTGTTAGTGATGGAGAGCGAGGTGGTGGTAAAGGAGTCTCTTATTGAATGATTACAGCATTCTCAAACATTTTAGCTAGCAGATATGTATTGTATGTTGCGTTAGATTGGGGCGGTAGTTGTATGGCGAAATCAACAATTTTGTTGAACTTCGATCTGACATCGTCAGCAATGTCACCGAGAAGTAAATGAGATGCTGCGACGTCATTCATATTACATGTTATGTTAGTTAAAATTGGATGATGGGCAGGAGCACTAATGTTTAATGAACCATCCTATATCGGACCTAAGAGAACTCAAAGCGCCAGTGAAGGTAGAGATGTAAGGCTGAAGAACAGATTTAACACTAAGATGTTATTACTTGTTAAAGTGTTGTTACTTTTCATATCATCAATGTTGAAATTGACTCTGAAGGTTCTGTGAAATGTGCCAGTTGTTTATCTAAAATTCTAAATTTGGATATATAGACGTTGGTGGTGACGTCGTCAATCTTCGAACACTGGTTCTCAATTTTTTTTAAACATATTTTCTTTTCGGCGCGAACGTCATTTAAGGAGTCACTAAGGCACTGTTTCGCGAGCATGATGTGAGACCGAAATTATTTCTATAGTCTTTGAAATGAATTATCATTCTTTTGCTCGGACCGACACAAAGATCATAGTATGATTTACAACAGAGGTCGCTGCAAATAACCCGGTCAGCATTCGTTTCGCTGGTAATTTTCACAATTAAAGTTACCCCAACACTTGGACATATTCTCTGAGGGGCTGGTCAGTTGTACTGTGAATAGTACTGGTAAGCGGTGCGCAAAAATAGGTAGGGGGGTAGGCACAATTAATAAATTAAATAAATTGTTACGCACAATAGACGAGAGCTGGATTGAAATTGAAACACGTCAGTTGGTTGGAAAGGCAGAACTCAACTGAATTAAAGGTTTTATCAGGACATAATTGGAGTACAGTGCCCACATCTTGCCAGGTGCCCTCAATGTTTCCTTGCACTAGCGAAATAAGATTCAAAAGCGTCCGATAAAACTCATAGGTGACGCCAATATCGCACAGTCAATTGTCACTCTTGAACACCGACGTAATATGCGTTGTTTCACCTTGATATATCGCTATTTTTATTTTTGTCAGTAGCATTCCGCCCCTTTCGGATGTACTCTGATAAGTCGCTATTTTTTCTTATCACTTGAGTGCGCTCTATAGTAATTATGAAAAAAAAGTTTTACAGAAGTTTTAAATCATTAAATCCATTCATAACTATTATTTCAAATAGAGTTATCATTTATCTTTATTTATTTGTTATACTATTCTACGGTTTAATAGTTGAGTTATTTACATTTAAGGAATTTAATTTGTTTGCTAAGTTTTTGTGATAAATTGCCTCATGTTTCCTCGTTTGCCCCTTTCCATCCTAACCCACGTAGCGTAAGGAAAAATTAAAAATTTGCTTATAAATAAATTCAAATTAATGATGTGATATAATTGGTCGAATTTCAGCCATATGCGACACAACTACCTACAAGTAATATTTGATGTTGCTTCACACATCTCTGTGGTTAACCACTTTGTCGAGTTCATTGCATTTAATTCGAAAGAGCAAAATTCATTTGTCGCATACAGAACGTAAAGTGCAGATGCTCAGGATATTCTCGTACGTACCATACAGGTGAGGATAAATATTTTCATATTCCCGAGTTTGTTGGGAATTTCAACATGACTCTGACGGAAGTTGACTTAAGTTATTTTGTTCGGTGTTTGTCGTTTGGAAAAAAATTAGTCCCTTTTCATAGCATTCCTAGTTTAACGTAAACCACTGGAGGATTCTACATGGTTATCCACAATACTCTACAAATGAACCCTCCATATAGTCGAAAACGACGACAACTATAGCATGACAGATATACATATGTTATATATGTAGTTTGCTTCTGAATGACTAGAAGTTTGTTGCACACATGTTGCGCATTAATCAATAGCAAATAATAAAACATCACAGCGGGAGCCATCCTTCAAGATTCGAGACAACTATATGGTCTTCCTGAAGGCTACAATAAAACAAGTGTCAAATCAAGTTTACTTTGTATCTTCTCTGTTGTCCTCCATGTTTTCTGTTGATTCTTTCTTTTATTTCTGAATTTATGGTATATGCATGCATAAATCTTTTATTATGTCGCTTCCGAAAAAGGTGCTCCTGATGAGCAAAAATCAAAATCCAATTCCAAGGTACTAAGCAGCAGACATAAAGGAAGTTGAAAAGAATCATTGATTTTTATTGCTGATTGTGATGTTATTTTTTTGGATGTCAGTTATTGGAGAAATGATGAAATAATATCTTGGAATGTTTTTGGGTCACTTGGGTGTTTTTTTTTGTGATTGGACTGGGGTCATTGGAATTATGTGGCGATGGAAATGATTGTGTGGCTTTCAAGGCATGCAAGTTATTGGGAGAGATGTATATTTATAGCTGCAGTAAGTTCATAAAAGTAGATGTTTGCCCTCATCAATAGAGATAGATGAGCTAAAGGTCTGATGTCCTGCAGAAGCATAGCAATCCAGAGATCCACAAAGAACAAGGTCGCCGGCTTTCATACACTTTCCGCGGGATTATTCAAAAGTCGAGCTGGTTCGGTTAGGAGTATGGACCAAATTATAAATCGAGTAATATGAAATACCATGTATAGTACGAGTAGTTCGATGGTAGAAAACTCTCAGAATATCTATGTGTAAAAGTAAAAAAAAAATCCAGCAACGTTACGTTTTATCACCTGGTGAAGATCCACTTCTCTGTAAATAAGCAGCCGGACATTGTTAACGTAATATAAATGAGAAAAAGAAGGAGTTATTATATGCAGTTCTGTCAAGCACCGTGTTAGATTTTCAAGGCATTTAACAGATTACTGCCGAAGGACACAAAAGGATGCTTCCCCTCTACAAAGTTGATCATAATTATTAATAAATAATTATAAATATAAAATAAAAATAATATGAACTCAATATTTCTACTGCCGAAAGCCTCCTCGAAGTTCATTAATGGTGGTAAAGCGGAGGTCTGTACTCAGCCCCAAATATTTATACGGTTTCTGCTGAAAGTTTCAGATCAAAAGACCCTAATTTTGAACCTCACGTTGACACAATGTATTCCATAGACCAATTGTAGCAAGCCATAGGAGAGAAACTGATAAAAATGTAAGAAGTGTAAAGTGGCAACACTAACTAGTGATTGTAAAGTGGCCACACTAGGAAAAGAGTCTGCCGGTAGGTAGGAGATCAGTCGTACGTCAAACACTGTAGAATACAGACGCCTATAAGCAACCAAATAAAGAGCGTAAATTATTTTTTTTAAAATGATTGTGTTTGTTTTATTCGCGATAGGACTAACGGCTAAACAATCGAAGGTATTACTCACTTATTTACTTACTTAGGTGGCGCTAGAGTTCGGAGTGGTTGTAGTTCCAGTGGTGCACTCCAAGTCGGTTCTGGTCCCCCTCTTCTTGTGCGTGCCTTCTTAAGTGAGGTCTCACTCTACCGAAATGTCCCTCTGTGTTAGATTCGAAGATTCTGAGGGTCGGACCGTTGGTGTGCATTCGCTCTATGTATATGCAGTACCTATTTAAGACGAAAGATGTGTAGTTTTCCAACTAATTTGATATCGTTGTACAGCTCGTATAGTTTATATTTGTATCTTCTACTCCAAAGCCTGTTAAAACAAACGGGATCGAATAATTTTGTGAGGATTTTTCTCTCGAAACGGCTGAGGATATTTTCATCCACTGTGTTTAGCGGCGTCAGCTGGTGGTTGCACAGACTCTTAAACGATTATGCCTCCGCTGTTCACTATAATATTTCCTTCTTCATCGCTACAGGTTTTTTTTTATGGGACTTCTTGCCTTAACGCGTTCTTTGTGTAACGGACTTCCATACGTTATTCCTAGAGTACAATCACTCAATACCTTCGATCGTGCGCTTTCCATACACCAGTGGCTTCTTTGTAGAAGCAGGTATTCTTTCCGTCCTTGTAGAGCTCACAGCCAGCTCTCGTCTTCCGTTGCAGCGCTGCTCTGTTGAGTGCTTGTTTAGCTGCATGTGATTGTCAGTATTCTTCGTCAAACCAGGGATTGGGGATTGGGGTGTCTTTAATTGCATGTTGGCAGCGTTACAACTGGCCCTTGGTATTCGATAATGGCGGCATACGAGTTCTTGAGAGATTTCAGGATATGCTTTCGGCGAAGATTCTTTCGGTCGCTTGAGATTGCAGCTTTGCTAAGTTATATATCATCTCACATTACATAGTTTTTCTTTGTTATGACGATTGGAAAATCCGCATTTGTACCTTGGTTGGAACAAGGTGGTGATACGGTCAATGTTGCCCGGAACGTCTAGACATCCAGAATACTAGGGGCATTACTTACGTCGATCGCAATGTGATCAAATCAATTAAGCTTTTCGTGATCCGGTGACTGCCATGTCCCCTTGTGTATATATCGAGATGAAGAAACCTCGTGGTTGTTATAGTGATATTTCGTCGCACTGTAATGTCAGTAAGCCTAAGTCCATTGCCATACGTCGTGTTGTGTACGCTAAGCTTACCAATTGTCCTATCAAAGATGTCCTCCTTTCCTATCCTAGCGTTAAAATCCTACCATCCATAAATGTTTTTCACTAGAAAATATCAATTTTGATGAAAGATTTTCAAATCGTTCCAGGATCTACTGATTTCTGAAATTTCAACATTATATTACTTTATTCATTCGGCGGCTGTTAATGCAGATCAATGATATAAGAAATGTCCAATTCTTGATTTTGGCTCCGAATCGAGGTATTTGGCTTATTTTGAACACTTTCGCATACACTGGTGATGTTTTGGCGTATACTCGTGTGTGCTCGCCATGCATTTTGAAATGTTGCTTGATCCGCGATACGATTGAACTACTTTTTCCGAAATCTTTAAGCATTGCGCAACTTATAAGGGTGATTACCTATGTTGACCGGAAAAATCAAGATTCTAGCGAAATGTAACTTTTGCACAACGCTAATTTTCATAAGTATCTGCGTTATTGTATCGTATACAACTACATATCTTAGATTGCAGTCATGATGAAATCAGTAAATGTCGTTTAATGATAACCATGATCCGCGTCATCTGTTGCCTCACTCTTTACTTAAGTACGCTAACTTCCGGTTGATTTTTGTCATATTCAACGGAGGTCATGAAGAAATTCGGTTCAAAAGAGAATAGAAGTTCAAGCTTCCATCGGATGCAACATCAGAAAACTCTTGACTGTAGAGACGATCATATTAACTGTGTTTGTAATATACACTTTAGATAGTTCGATTATTTGTAAAAGAAGATCAGGGTTGAGATATATTTATCAAATGTAAACAAATTTTCCTTGGTAATGATTCCAATCACTGAAATCCCAAATGGACGTAAGCCCACATATTTATAGAAGAGTACAATATCTCCGGGTATCATGATTTTAGTTTATAATAGAGAATGCCGATTTTTAAATGGCAGCGACAAGTATTTGACATTGAAGAATATGTATCTTCAGGCGAGTGTTACTTCTCAAAAGACATAAAGGAACAGCCAAACACCTTCTAGCCCCTCTCACATGCTCTTGCACATATCTCCCAGCACAATGGGGGACTTTCTTTGAGATTGTGAGTAATAAGAAAAGTAGGACAGTAACAATAATAAAAAATAATTAAATAGATTCTAGGAAGAATTTCCCTAGAACACAAGATAAACATCGGGGAGGTCTTGATCACCAGCCACAAACGCTGTATAACTTCACCATGGTAAGCTAGCTGGAGGCGTACATGAATCCAGCGTAAGTCTTATGCTGACATCAGCAATCCACAAGAGCACTATAACGTGAAACCGTATACTGGAACTTGATGAGGAGTTTTCACAATACTTCTCTTTAATCGTACCACTGCTAAGTGTTACGCACAGATGGAAACTTGGATTGAGAATGAGAGCTATAATTCTAACTGCCAACTAGATGCCACTTACAAGGAATAGAATAACGATGATAACGCAATTGTGATGGGAAATTTAATCTTGAATTTAGAGTTCATCCTAACATAGTAAACAATTCCAGATGGGGAATACCACTATAGATTAATGAGATCTCACAGCCAGTAAGAAGGGCATTTTAGATAAGTGAAACCACGGCTATCAGCAGACACCTTAACCTGGATCAAAGAGCGTACCTTTTAAGCCAACGATATCAAATGAATACCAGATTAGAGCCGTCTTTGGCATTACTAAACAGCGTATAGGGCGATGGTTTCCTAGTTATATCGGATAAGCATCAACCTCTGGTATGAATGGAGCACATTTCCTGCAAACGTTTTAAGAAGAATCAGGTATGGTACGCTTTCAGACATGATCAAGGCAGTCAAGAAGAACTAGGCTTAAATGGGAAAGTGAACATTAAGCATACCAAACCCTGTCAAACAGTTTGACAGAGACTTAGAAACTGCTGGGTTATTTGTTCTCTTTCAGCTGTGGCAAAACAAGTTGGGAAAAATAATAATAATGCCTTCAAAGAAGAACCCTGAACTACTTGCTGTCCTGTAACATGGATTGGGACAGACAGCAATCCAGTGGTGGTCCTCGGTAACTGCATGAGCAAACCTTTACTCATCTACGCTAAAATAGCAAGGGCATGCTCAGCCAGTATCACAATACTGGCCTGCGCCGTTATAGGGCTCATAACCCTACACGGAAGAGATAAAAAGTTGTGAAGAACCCATTAATGGTCTCGGATAAAAACGAATTCACTGTTGAAGACTCTTGCAAAAGTTTAAAGGGCAATGACCTTTGGATCAGCAAGTGGAATGTTAGGACCCTTAACAGGCTACGTACAGCCGGGAATAAGCAGAGGCCCTTAATTGATATCACGCAGACATTACCGCTATCCAGGAAGTGCGGTTATAAAGGCCGGATATAAGGAGCATGAAAAAGCATGGTGATTGCTATCGGGAAAAGAAACAGCGCTTATTCGGATAAGAATTTGTCATATCGTGCAGACTAAGTCAAGAAATCTTGAGCTTCCGACAAGTGAGCGAACGTCTTAAGACAATCCGCATAAGGGTAAAATTCACTAATATAAGCCTAATATGCCCTGCAGAAGACAAGGACGACGACCTCAAACAATATTTTTACGAGCAACTCGACAAGACTTATGAGCAATGACAAAAAACGTCAGGATAGGAAAGTAGGATATCTCTAGTAGAACAGTTGGCAAACATAGCCTACATTACACCACGTCTGGAAACCAATTTAATCTTATTGTCCTTGCGACGGAACGAAATATCACTATAGCAGGCCTTCGGTTTCCTCGTCACAATATTCAATGGGGATATGGCGGTCTCCGTATCATGAAACCCTAAATCGAATTGATCACATTGCGGTGGACGTAAAATATGCCTTCAGTATTCTGGACGTCCGAACATTCCGGGCAGTCAAAATTGACTCGGATCACAACCTTGTTCCAACCAAAGTACAAATGCGGATTTTCCAATCGTCATATCAAAGAAGAACTACTGTGAGAAGATATAACGTAGGAAAGCTGCAATCGTAAGAAATGGCCGGAATCACCGCCATTCTAAAATCCTCAACAACTCCTATGTGTCGCCGAATCACGAAATCAAGCACTGAAGAACAGTGGCAACATTGCCTACGTGCCATCAGAGATGCCATAACTGGTGTGGGGTTTTACCCGGCCACCACCAGATGAAGAATGCCGGCATGCACATGCACCTAAACAAGAAGCATACTGAAAAGATTCTTCTCCTAATCAAATCAAGCACTACTTTTCTATGTTATAATAATTAATTACTATATGTTTATGTACTTTATTTAAGACGAATGCTCCGTACGCTTTGAAGTAACACAATCGAATAATTATGGATTATAAATTCATTTAAACTTTAAAGGAGAGTTTGCTTTTGGGTGTGGTGAGTTTGGGGAAGGTTAACAAATGAATCGGATATCTTTATTATTTCGGACATTCAAATTTTTGCTCCAACACGTACATAGGAGCAACTCATAAGATCTATGAGCAGAAAAGACGGTAAAAACATAGGTTTCTCCAGAAGAAGAAAAAACAGCACGAGAAGTGACGGATAGAAGATTTTGAGAAGTTTTACTCCAGGAATAACGTACGGAAGTTCTACCAACAGGTAAAAAGAACATGTCAAGATAAGAAGACCCGTACAGAAGGCTTTAGAGATGAAAAAGTAAATCTTGTACTATGTAGAGGCACAGTCGATGCTGACATTTTGCAAAAATTTTAGTGCGCACTGTATACAAGCGAAGAAGCGCAGCAACCAGCAGTCAGGCAGAATAGACCATTCCACTTAGACAATGATATCCAAAATTCCCGTCCACCTGACCAAACCGAAGTAAGGATAGCAATATCAAAGCTGAAATCTATCAAAGCAGCTGGACCTATATTGACTTCTTTAACATCATACTTGAACGAATTGTGCGGTAGTCACAAGTGAACACTGGATGCACAATTTTTCAAAAGCCTGTGCAACTGATATGAGTAATAGGTGGGCTGTCACCGGTGCTTTCGCTAATATTGAACCTGAAAATGGGTTTAGCAGTAGATGAGGGCAAAACCAATTACATGCTGTCAACAAGAAAGGATATACACCAACGACGAATTGGACAGAACGTTACAATCGACAGCTACAATTTCTACATGCCAAAAACACATCAACAGAAGTGGAACGAAGAATAGCTTTTGCCAATCGCTTTTTCTGGGACTAAGAAGGCAATTGAGGAGTAAGGCCCTATCCAGAAAAATTAAGGAAACTCTATATAAGACCTTGACTATCCCAGCCCTACTTTATGGCATTCGACTCGTTTCGAGCGAAAGATCCTTCGAAAAATATTTGGCAACGTTTGCATTGATGGCCTTTGGAGGAGAAGATTCAACGACGAACTATACGAGCTACACCGCATAGTCGACCTAGTCAGAAAACTAAGCATCAGTCGCCTAAGATGGCCAGGTGTGAATGCGAACCAATCCTCCGGCCCGCAGATTTATCGAATCTTCGGGACGGCGCAGTAGAGGGAAAACTCACCCTAGGTGGCACGCACAACAAGTAGGGAACCTCAACCGACTTAAAGTGCTCAACAAGAGGACGTTAGCTAAAGACTGGAGATGCTTATTTGTTGAGGTCCAGGTTTACACCGAACCCTAGAGACACAGTATGTATGTATATAAGTACATAAGCAAGTAAATAAATGAAGTGAAACCCATAACTGACAAAAAATTACTGACTTTATACTGTCAATATATTATTGTATAAGCTTTATAATAGTTGGATTACAAATTGCTATACTGAATAACACTTACTTTTACATTTCCTTTTTTAAATAAATGGATACTGAACTTGGAATTTATTACTTTCCCAGCAAATGTTTTCTGATGGATTTTCCCATTCAGGACTCAAAATAGAGCTATCGTTGTATGGACTGGTTGCTTTATTCAATAAGGTCTCCAAGTTTGTACATAATTGCTGCGTATCTCATCGGTATATGATACCTGACCATTTTCACCATGAATCAAATACGACGCAGACTCAAAACATTTTGCAATTACCACATCTGAGCACTGAGTGAGTTTTTAGATATGTAGTAGTCATTTTCTCCCTTTTTCTACTCTTTTAAGAACTATTGTACTTTGTACGATTGGAGTACTTTATTATTTTCTCAGTTTTGTTTTTGAAAACCAGTAGAGGGCTATACTCTTCTATTGAAATCTATCTAACCTTTCCAAATTGGTCGAAATTTAGTTCTAAGTTTCCTGTGCAATTAAGTTCGAAGTTGTAAGTGTAATGCATGGATTGGAATTGCTTTCTAAACTCTTCTTAAACAATCGTTTAATGGTGAAGATTTATTTTTCACAAGACCGACCTTTCGATCTTTGCATACGAGGTGTGTTCAGAAAATAACGGGAATTTTAGTTTTTTGGAAAAAATAGTCCCAGTGCCAAAAAATTGTGCCAGTGCTGCTTCCAATCCTCGAAACACTTTTCGAACTCGATCTTTGGGATAGCCTTCAGCGATGCGCTTTTAATGTTGTTTACGCTTCCATTCTTCCATTCACCGCTGTTTTTGTTCAAAGTTCAACAATTTTGGAACAAATTTTTCTGCCACGCGCTTCATACCAAAAGCATTCGAAAAAATTTCAAGGCATGACCCAATCGGTATATCGACGTCATCAGCGACTTTTCTGATTGTGATTCGGCGATCGTTCATAACCATTTCTTTCACTTTTTCCGCTGAAAATTTGTGGTCGATTGTCCATTGCGACTGGAGCTTTGTGTTGAAATATTTGCTGGATGAGTTGCGGTCGGGTCGATTTCGAATTGTATTTTCCCTCTTTGAAGCAGTCAGTGATAAACGATATTTTTCGTTTTGTTGTCAGGTGCGAAAACGATCAAATCGGATGGTTTTCCGACACGGGAACATGCGACATACAGTTGACCGTGTGAAAAACATTCATTTTCCAGATTCAGGCCACAAACACTCAATGATTGGCCTTCTGATTTATTGATTATCATGGCGAATGCGAGACAAATTGGAAATTGGATTTGCTTAAACTCGAATTGCATATCGGTTGGATAATTGGAATTCTCGGAATGAGAACTTCCTCACCTCTGAACTTCCCTTTTAGTACTCTCGCGTGAATCGCATTGCTCATGAGTTTTGTGACCGCACGTTTATGCGACATTGTGCATTCGTCCCAGATAATGATTTTGCTTGCTACCAAAACTTTGGCCATTGCTGAATGTTTCGCTATGTTACATGTTGGTTCTTCAACCGCTTGAAGGTTTAATAAGCAAGCAACCTTTCAGCAGCGTAGCCGCTATTCTAGAAGAAGCAACTGCTACAGCAATTTCTGATCTGGCACGAACTGTAGCCAAAATCAATGATTTGAGGAATGTCTTGCCATGCGCATCAAGGAAAAACATGCCAACATTTCCATCATCAATTGCCTTCATCACCGTAACGTACACTTCTTTTTGTAGAGGATTCAACAAAGCTACATTCGTTCGAACCAATTGGCATTTGTGTCGTATTCACGTTCACGCTGCAATTCTCGTTTCAAAGCGTCGTTTATTCCACGATCTGGCGACGGCATTCCTAACCAGACTAACAAACTGCCGCATATGAGGTAACACATGACTTCTATCAAAACCAAAGCCTGGTTATGCATCTCTTCATTCATCTCAAGAAGGGGATTCTCTGAATGGACACGAACTCGATGCAGAATGTCTTCTGACATGTCACCCTTGTACTTGTCCCACAATTCACGTGGATTCGATTGAAAACATGTGGAAATAATCATGGAAAATAATGTGCGTATCTGACTTGCGGAAACAGTTGCTTCAACGGAAGCAGTTGCTTCAGCGGAAACAGTTGCTTCATCGATTTTCGTGTCCCAATGCGTATCATATTCAAGCAAATTGAGCTCTTTACATGCACCACGAAATGTTGGCAACACTACACCACTGATAGTTCGAAGTGATTCAAATGATGTCGGCCCACTAACATTCACCAGCAATAGCCGCAAGTAAAAGCATTCATCATTCTTCGCATGAACTGCATAAATACGGCCAAGAGCTTCAGTAGAACACACATCTACACAGCAACTACATCGCCTTGCTTTCGAAGTTGAAATTTCTTCGATGAAGCATTCCAAGTGTAATAACGCGACATCTCTGAGTAAAATAACGTACGTGCAAACGGATCACTTTGGCAAATCGAACCATGTTAAAATGCGCCTTGAATGTTTTGGAAAGAAGTGGCGAATACGGAACAACCCAAGGGTTGTCGACCACGAAATCATTTCCTTTCACTTTGACTGTGCTTGTTCTACCGCCATCATCAGATGATCGACGCTGATAAGATGAGTGGACAACCATCGTTGCTAGTGATGGTCTAGTGATAACGCTTGGAACACTTGCCGTCGATAATGCACGGTGATTGTGGTTCAATGACGCCACACGGTCCATGAATCATGTTTGTAATTACGACATTATGCAGGTCTGGATCGGTTTCGAAATCAGGAATTTCGGCACATATGATGTCATCAATTTGGTCTGGTTGCATTCTTTCGACTAACCAAGTGAGACACTCTCTTTTATATATTAAGATATAGTCTAATAAAATAAAACAATATCAATTAAAGGAATTTTGCTTTCTATTTCTGGAGACATAAAAAATTTAACTATGACTGAGGTCCTTTTTAGTTTTCCTTACATCTTAATATTTCAAAAAAAAAATTACGATATTTAATTTCACATTCTTAGAATTAAAACAACTGTTATCAATACACAATATAAACTATGGAAAAAAAAAATTGTCTTTATACGCAGTCTTGAAAAAATATCAATATTATGTTCTCCGCATATTGCTTTTTTGCATTTGGAGCACTGTGTTTTGGACATACTCAGCAAAACCCACAATAGCGTCGTTTCTTTGGTTCTGGCTCGTCACAGGAAGTATCTGTTTCTGCTTGAGACACGGTTTTCAATATATTTGTTATACATATATAGTAAATAAGTTCCGCTTCAATGTAGGTGGCTCCAGACGCTTTTGCATCCACGCCGCTGGCAACTTTTTCATAAAATCATTTCGGCTTAGTGGGTTTTCTTTTATAGCCAGTTCATTGTGACAGTATATAATATAGGGACTCACGAAGGCCATATTCAGCATGTCGTAAAATTCAGCGATTGGCCACTTATTAGTCTTCCTGTTAGAAGACATAGATGAACACATTTGGTCGAAAGAATCGACGCCTCCTTTTGTTTTGTTATAAAACAATATCATATCCGGCTTTCCACTGCTTTGATTAATTACGGCATCTTCATCTCATGATGATAATAAGAATATCATCTTGGATGGCTGGTCAAACGCCTATCAAAATAAAATATTTAAGAACTCACCGACCGCGAACGTGAGTTCTTTACTTCTTCTGGAATTTCTTTCTTGTTCGACCTGATTGTTCGCACTAAAGTTAGATTGTGTGCAAACTCCTAGCTAGTGGAACAGGCGTCAACCAGTTGTTGCAGGTAATATTTCTATTTGTTCCGTGTACTGTTTTAGTTAGCTCCTTCACATAAATCTCGCCTAATGGCAGACCACTTGTCTTTGTGCTTTTACCGAGATAAGGTATAGCATCCACCATGTACTTTGTGGAAGCGTCACATATTATTGGAAATTTTATTCCATATCTATCTGGTTTATTCGGTATGTACATGCGAAAAGGATAACGACCGCGAAAACCCAACAACTGTTCATCTACGGTCAAGTTAGTGCCATGTACGTAGGACAGTCTGCTTTGGTTGATAAAAATCTCGCATAGGTGTGAAAGCGTCTTCTTGATGTAAAATTGGTCTTAGTAATTTATCGTCCATTCTCAAACACCTCAACAAAAATTCGAATCTCTCGCGGCTCATTACAGAAACATATCGAGTGCCAGTGAATGAGGCATTGAACAGTTCGTCAGTAGAAAGATGGTTGTCTTTCATAACAGCCATCAATGTGAGTATTCCTATAAGAGCCCAGATCTTCATTTCATTGGTATCCCTGTAGCTTGCTGAGATTTCCTTCAAATTGAAACGTTTTTGTATCATTTCCTCGTTTGTCCACTTAACAATTTCCTCAACGATCTCTTCTTTGATGAAAAGTTGAAAGCAAAATACTAACGAGTGGGTCCTCTATTTGTGCGTACAATATTTATAGCTGAGGTTCTGCCCGTGGATCGTCCTTTTGTTGTAGACCATATGTAGTTATTTTTTCCACAAATTGAACGCTGAGGCAAAGTAATAATTCTGTGTGAAATCGATGGTGTTACTTCAATATTAGCCGCTGCTGAAGAAGAGTTAGTGTTCTCGAAGTCCTCTTCTAGACTGTTTGTCGGATTTGTATCATTTATGTAGTCCACCACCTCGTCTTCAATGCCACTTCCCACATCGTCTTCAATAATACAATATTGCTCTTCAGAGTCGGTATCATTCGGAGAAAATCGTCTTCATTTGCCAATATATCTGCCATTTTATCTTCATTTAACTGTTGACGAAACGCCATTGTATCACACCTAGTCATTTGAGAAATGTAAGAAAATAAAACAATAAACTAAAAAAAATTACAATATTACAAGATGTTGAACATTTGCAAATGTACATAAAGCCCAAACATATGTCAAATGTACGTGCAATAATGTTGGCGGCGGTTACTGAAGCGACGCAGCTGTCTCCTGATAGTTCTTGACAGGTACTAGATTGGGCTTCTAGGATAAAACATATGTATTTCGCAATTATTAACAGAATTCTTTAAACTCGAATTTCAATTTGGTTAATAGACCGTTGGTTTTGTCAAGCTGATTCATTTCCCAGAGTCCGTATATTCTTCGTGTATAAGAACTAATATTTTGGGGATGAATGGAATGCGATATGACAATTCTATCGTTCATAGGAACTATACCATTAACGACAGGACTAACCCCCCAAGGAGTTAGGCCACTCCAGAGGCCGTAAGTTTATCGCTTTATTTATTTTAAAATGGCGGCTGTGAAGCGTTTCTCAGAAGACCTTTCTTTTTTTGGAAAGGTCTATGGCCGTACCAACAGCTCCTGTAAATTTTGAATTATGATGTGTCACTAAATTTTTTTTCATTGTACATAACAACAGCTAGAGAAGTACGTAGGATTTTTTTAATATATTGATTTTTGGCCGAATGGCTCACTTTCAAATCAAACTTGTAAAATTTGCAGAAAAATAACCAAAAAATTAGTAATAAAAAATGAACTCTGCCATATAATCGTACGTACTTATTAGGCAATATATTTTTAAAGATCTAGTTAAAATTTGAAAGTGGATTGGTTGAAAATGGTTCAAGTTATGGGTTTGGCCTACTTGAAAAATGCAGTTTTGAGATAAATGCGTTTAAAATGTGAAGTTATAGGAATTCACGAAAAATTTTGCAATACCTTCAATCCGCGATGCCTGCACCATATAATTGGCCTTCTAGATTAGTGTCCTGCTCTTCCATTACTTTTCCATTTGATTTTAATGCAATCCTCCACTCTTTTGTAACTTCAAACAGCGATCTTTCTGCAAGCTTTAAGCGCTCTTTGTCAATTTCTAAGCACATTTCGTAGCTGTTCGGGTCGATATCTAAGTCCATCGCTTTCATTATGTGTAAAATTAAAGCAAAACGGTCATTGTAGGCGCCGACTGCAATATACATAGCTATATCCAATATAGTTTTACCACTAGAAATGGATTTTGGGGCCAATGCCTACGCAGTCGAATTAAAATTTTCATTACAGTTTTGAGCATAACCGCCGATGTATAGAGTAAGAAGATTGTCTCTGGTCATTTCTTCGCAGACTGGCTTGATAGCTTCATACACTTCAATGGGAAGAGCTGACTTATGTTTGTACTCAGCCAAACTATTTGTAGCTTTAGCCTTTTGCCATGAACACCATGAATCCTCTCGGTCTTACATCAGTAGATAATACATATTCTGTTTCTCATGTTTTCAACTGAATCACAGTTGCTACGAATACCAAATTCATAAGAAATAGAGAGTTCATCTATTAGTTTTCCCGTCAATTTGCCCCTTCCACCGAGACCTTTTGTATTCTTTTTCAAATTACGTAGGCGGATACCCATTCGCTTTTGAAGGTGATCTATACACTCTTTCTTGAGTACTGTGACATTCATCAGTAATGCCTTTAAAAGTCTTAGAATCACTGTCACCAATATAATGGGTGTATTTTACCTTGTGCAAAGCTTCAGATCGCTGAAACATCTCAACAGCTGCATCGACCTCCATTTTTCCAGATGATCCATCGTGATTCACATGGCACTTTGATTTATGATTTGGTGCCTATTCCGTATATTCTTCGATGTCGTCTTTATTGCTCCAGTACTCACACGCCTTAGAGTATTTTGATTTCAATAAGAGTAACTAAGCCAAGTGAGGACGTAAACCCACGATTTCTCCTTTTTCAACAGAAATAGTTGTTTCGTCCTTGGAGCAATCGCATGGAAACTACAATTCTACGGTTTATTTCATAGCTTTCACAGATTCGGGGGTTGACGTTATTTGTGTAAGTGAAAAATGATTCAAAGGTCTTGATAATGAAAATGAATGCAACCATATTTATGGCATTTCTGGGTACTTCGTAGTTCCGCATAACAGAGTTACTGAAACTGCTGGTGGGCAGATAGCAATTTGCCATAAAGCAGGCTTGACTTGTAAAATGTTGGAAAAGTCATTGGTAAATGACAATGAATACATTATTGTCGAAATTTCCAATGGAAATGTGAAGTGTACTATTGGTTGCTATTGCATCGTCACTGGAAGGAGTTTCAGACCATGATCTTTTGTTTTGTACATATGACGTTGATTTCTCATCGAGTGCCCTGCAGACCACCTTTCAATTTCGTGATTTCGCAGCAATAAATCACAATATCCTTCACCAACATGCGAGACTTCTACCATGGCATTCGTGCTACTTTTTATCGGACATTAATGATAAAGTAGAAATCGTTCAGACCCTAATTAAAGATATTTTTAATATTCATGTTAAGACTGCCACAGTGCGCAATAGTAAATGCCCATGGTTTACCACTGAGGTGCTGCTATTAAAACTCGTCGAAAATTATATGTTAAATTCAAAAAACTTTCTACTAGTTACAATTGGGAAATGTTTTGGAGAGTAAAAAATTGCTCTTCATTTGTCACCAGAAGAGCCAAAAAAAAACCTATTTTTTGTCGAAGCTCAGCATTGACCAACTGTCAAAGAAATTTTGAGCAATTTTACGTTCTATTGGGATAGAAAAAACAAACAAAAATGCCAGATGCAGATGAGTTAATTGATGCCTTTTCACCTAAGCCTAGTTGCAATTCTTCGTTTTCACCGGAAAATCAACTTTTCTTTGGCGGTTCACCGTTGTTGGAATTTGAAGTAATATCTGAATCGGATGTGATCCTACAGGTTCGTGCTTTCAAATCTAACGCGATTGGTGAGGACGGAGTAGACTTGCGTTTTATCAAAATAATACTTCCCCATTTAATAAGCTCATTAACTCATTTATACAATTTCTGCACTACCTCTTCAACCTTCCCGGATTGTTGGAAACAAACAAAGGTCATCTCTGTGCCCAAAAAGAACAACCCCTATTACATAGTAACCGATTTCCGTCCAATAAGTACCTTATCTTGTTTGTCCAAAAGCTTCGAAAAAATTCTTGCGAAACAGATTTTCAACCACCACAATCGTTTCAATCTTCGACACGACCAGTGATGAGGTTCTATGCACTAAATTGCAACTTTACTTTGGTATGAGTGATTCCTCAGTGTGTCTGATTAGGAATTATATTACGAATCGTGTTCAAAGAGTTATTGCTAACTCAAAATACTCTCAACCCTAAAACATAGTATCTCGAGTTCCCCCCGGTTTAATTCTTGGCCCAATTCTTTTCTGTCTTTTCATTAAAGATTTACCGTAAGTATGTCGAAATACATATGTATACATGTATACCTTTCTCGACCACTTGGCTGAATAGATTTAATTAGGACTTGCCTTCCATTGCAAAATGGTTTCAAGACAATGGTCTGATTCTAAATTCAAAAAAGAGCCAGATAATTTTAATTTTAAAAAAACTTTACAATGTCGAAGAACTACCGCCTATTTTTCTTAACTCCACAAGGCTAAGCTTCTCTGAAACCGTGGTGAGTCTTTGATATTAAGTAAGTCGGTCTCTTTCTGCCACTGACATGTAAACTTAATTATAGCGCGTGTATATACAGGATTGCGAAAGCTCTGTCTGTTTTCTAGTTTTACACCTGTTGATTAAGTCCATTCTTTTGCCGATTTTTGATTATACTCTAGTTAACTACTGTAAACTAGATTCTCTCTGCCAGCACAAATTACTTGTCGCGTTTAATGATATGGTTCGATATGCCTTTGGAATAAGAAGATACGGCCATATAACCCTTTACCATAAGCATGTCCTTGGGTGTTTATTTTCTGATTTTTGGACAATAAGATGCTGTGTGTTTTTACATAAATTAATACGAGTGCATAAACAATCACCATCGTATTTATTTGAAAAATTAAACTTTGTTCAGTCACCTAGAAATTTCAATCGTATCTTGCCCTCTTATAAATATCTGAACTCGTCTCGCCTCTTCTTTGCTCATATTTCCAGAGTGTGGTTTTTACTGCCTACCACCATTAAACAGGAAATTGGAGCTAAGCAATTTAAATGTGCCCAGTTTTCACACTTTTCATCTTTGTAATCTGTTCTTCTCTTCTTCTCTTTATTACACCTTTCTTTTCAGCTTTCTGTTTTGCTTTTTATTCTTTCACTTAATGTTTTAATTGTGCTCTTTTTTTGCATAAACTAATTTAATGTGGTGAACTACTTTGAATGAGCTTTCATATACTATAATTGAATTTTGTTCTTATTTGTACCTTTGCAAATAAAATTAAATTAATTAAAAAAAAAAAATAATAAATGGACTACTAGGTATCTCATTCTGTACAAATATTTCGCAGGACACTACTATTTTGTATCCCAAGCCACGCTTGCCACTTTCCGTAAATTTCACTTGCGGTTTGCACACTTTACAAACGAAAACGTTTGAAATAGCGGAAAAAACTGCAATAACGTTTATCATAGGATAACCAAAACCAGGATTCACTTCAATATTGCACATATCTTCCGATTGCTTAAATTTTTTCGCGGATGTACTGGCATTCATTTCAATTAGTGCCTCTAACTGGCGTCGATTCAGTGGTCTTTTTCCAGAAATTTTCGGTCTCTTGCTCTATGTACTTGTCTCTTTTGCACCTTTTTACCACAATACACTTTTTCACTCATTATACTGTAAAAACTAACTAATGACACTCACAAAACAAGAAAAAAGTTAGCACAATTATCGAGAAAAAACAAACGTTCCTCAAATGGCGTCCTTCTCGAATGTTTCACTGTACGAAACTGACTGAAACCGACGTTTCTAAAGACGAAACAAGCGATAGTCTGAACATGTGGCAAATAGCTTCAAAAACAACTGCCGTGTACCTATTCGAACCCCCGAAAATATCTTCCCTCATTTCGGTCATAAGAGGCTCGCTGCCTACCTGGCGGCCTTGTACTATACTTACTTTGAAAACAAGTACTTCGAGATATTTCCCGACCATAATCTTTTAGGATATCATTTCTGAGGTCCTAAGGGACCACTAAAAGCAACAAAAAAAATCAATTTTTACAAAACCCTAGAGTGGTCTAACCCCTTAAGGATCTATCTTTTTTTTACATGTTGCCACCCTTCTGCTTCTATAGTGATATTTTCTGTGCTTTTGTCTACAAATTCATGCAGCGGGGCCAGTTCCCGATATTTCGCCACTTGAGGTCGTGATCACATATGATTTCTAGCTCTAAATAACGTTCCAGCCTTCAAAACGTAATTTAATTTTTTAAAGCATCATATTACCGCTCCAAGAAACAGTCGGGGTCTTACACGAATATATACTTTCGTCCAATGCAGGGTAGTATATCCGACTTTATTTTTGCTCCATCTTTAGCCTGTAGATGTGGTAGGCCGATCAGACTTTGGGTAGTCTCATCAGATATTAATGCGCCTCAGGCTCATACTTGGTGTTAGAGGGTTTGAATATCATTATTCCTATTTATTCGGCCTTCACTTTGCGACTGTATGATTTTCCTATTTACTGCGTCAAATATAATAACTTTTTGTACGACTTTTTTCCAATTTTGAACGCTTCATTATTAAGACTTTACTTTATCCTTTTTCTTGGAATTGGAAATTAGTCGTACTTCAAAAAGTATACATACCATATATGAAAAACGGTCCCAAATAAAATATGCCTCAAACAACCTTGACGTCGATTATTGTACAATATGAGCACATTCACCTAGCTACATAGATGGTCCTATGTATGTTAGGTGTGAACATTTCGTCCTCACTAATATTTTTATATTTAACTGCACCATATTGTCAAATGGAAAACAATAATCCTGTCAACAAAAGCCAGAAGGCATCCAACCTTTTATTCGAAAATTGGAATTTATTTCAAACCCTGAAGAAGCAGGACCATATTTACGCCTTGTCATGTTTTAGGTATGCGTAAATACCACCCTTAATATATGGAATGGGTAAGATACATTCTATGTACGAGTATATATCACCTTCTTGGAATCACATGGGGATAAAGACAAAATTGAAATATTTAAATACATTTGTTGTGGTGTCTGGAGCCTAGACCATAAAAGTTCCATTGTTTACGTTATATCTCTTTTGACTTCGAGACATAAACATCTGCCAGACACACATCTACTTGTAAAATCAAGAAATCTGGAATCAGATTATGAGATTTTTTGTATCCAAGACGGAGCATCCGTATGTGTGACAAAATGAATTCATCAACTATTCCAACATGGTGTTAAGCGTCGAGGAGAATATTTGAATTTAATTAGGGCAAACCACATTCAAGATTCGAAAGGATTTGATAAAAACCATTGACCATTAGAAGTCCTGAATTTGGAAAATATTAAAAATCTAGTAGAGACATTTTTTCTTAAATTTAAATGGCCCAAAGGGGCAACTTCAGTGATGTAATCATTTTTTCTGTTGGTTTTTTCGGCATTAGGAAGTATTGCCTCGGTCTGTAATTTTCATATCCCTAGAGGATAATCACTCATAAAAATGTCCTATTTGCCGCATATGTAAATAGAGAAAAGGAAAATCAATAGTATGTCCTTGCTAAATGGTGAAAACAGATTGACAGACACTGCTTAGCGCCAGATAATTGACAGTATAATGACCTTTCTTTCTCTGAATTTCCGTTTGAGTTTGAACTATTGACAAATTTATTTCACTTTGGCTGAATATTTTATTTGTTAATTTGCTATCACGTAACCTGTCCAATCATACAAATGTAGATATCTATAGTCATTATCAGTAGGTTAAAGCAAACATAATCGTTAGGGCTCTTTCAATTATACGATTGTATTAAAATAGAGTTGCTTAAAATGCGTTCAATATCAAACGCCACTAGATCATTGAGTATCACAAATCTTATGTGCTAAGACCTAAGACCTGACGCACTCGAAATTTACGAGAGAGAACCGGGGTTTTCAGATATTTCGATTGCGATGACACCTTCGGCTTTTTCTATGATACGTTCGGTAGATAGTCTCATGATTGAGACCCATTTTCCCAGAACTTGATCAGAACCAGATCACGACCTGGTGCAGAAACTATAAGTTAACTCAGTAACAAACACGCTCCAGTTGGATCTGTCATCGCTTGTGGTGACGTATTAGGCTATCAATTACGAAGTTGTTTCCTCTCATGATAAAAGTTATCTGGCACCGATTGGATATGTACAGTTGTGCAACAACAGAGCAACTGCTGGAGAGGATCTTCATTGCTAGCTCGACACTGGGATACATACCGAACTAAGTGCAGCCTTTATACCGAAAATTGGAAAGATGTCTACACTAAAGCTCCCAACAGTTCTGTCGTCTCTGCTTAGCGACGGTCTGTTCTAAAGCGCAGGCAGCCCTTAACATGGTCAAAGATTAGTTCTCTAAGGATGCGATTTCAGTCAGTCCCATCAAAACTAAGGAACAGACTGGTCTGACTCATCAACAATCCGCTGTCAGCTGTCTGGCTTTTCGAAAATACGTCACTGATGCTTTAACGAAACTGTAATGAAAGGTTAGTCTCGGCTGGGGAATATAGCTCCGTTTACACTGGAATAACTTTTGTTTAAGTATTAGTCACCTGTTAAGTGCATTAAAAATTATTCTTCTGGTAGAAACAAATATAATAGATGAAAAAAAGGATTTCTAGCAAATAGATGGCTTCGAGCAGGAAGTTTTAAACAGAAGCAATCAGAGGGGTTGAGGTATTATGATGTTTGTCCGGAGCAATCTAGACCACAAACGATTACCTTCGGAGACTAAATCGTATGAAAATATAAAAATTAGGTTTAATGAGAGAAATATTAAACAGTATGTTGTTGGAGTATATAGACCACCAGGTTTTAGTAAAAAAGCATTTATTGATGAAATTGGAAATAATTAGGACCAATAGGAAGAAATGAAGAAATTGTAATGATGGGGTATATGAATATTAATATTCGTGATACAAACTCAAGTTATGTTAAAGATTATCTGAAAATGCTGGCGTCATTGAGACTGATAAATATGATTACTGAATTTACAAGGGTAGATCCTAAGAATGGTACGAAATCAGCAATTGCTCACATTCTTATAAGCAGAATAGACAGGCAAATTAAGTTTGCTGTCGTCGAGAGTGGTATCACCGATCACTATCCAACACTATACTCGTACTACACAGATTTTTCTGTAACATCAGATAACCCTATAGTAAATACTTCGTAAATATGTAATGCCAGAGTAAGTGAGCTGATTTGCGAAGAAAACTGGGAACTAATCGTTTACGAAGAAGATGCTGAGACGCTATATAAAAAATAACTTACACAAAAACGAAATAGAACAAAAGAAAAAATAACCCTTGGACAACCTCATTCATCATCGCCGAATTTAAGAAAAGAGATCAACTCTACAGAAGATAACAAAGGTTTCGAAACTTAGTATATAGGTTTCCGGAACAAAACTAATGAAATGATATTAGGTCAAAAATCAAAATATTATAAGAATAAGTTCACCCAATTGAAGGGCGATCCACGAAAAACATGGGGACTAATAAATGAAATATTAACAGGAAAAAGGTCAAATCTCGACGAAACGATGACTAAGCATTTTACTAATGATATTAAAAAATTATCCAACGAATGTGCAGAACTTTTCTCTCCACAGACAAAGCATATTATTCATTACTGTGATTCTATCACATCGATTCACATAAATGATTGAGTATAAAATACGATATTTACTAATGCTACAAATGTACATGAGGTGCGTGGAATAATCAATTCTCTCGGAGAACATAAATCACCAGGAATTGATGGAATTAGAACCGTCGATTATAGAAGACACGCCGAAATTTTTGCTCCCTTCCTACATAAATTTATTAACCTCAGTCTGAAACAGTCGAAAATCCCATTAACGCTGAAAACCGCTGTTGTAAGGCCGATCTATGTATAAGAGTGGTATTAAAAATCAGCCAAGCAACTATAGACCGATATCTATACTTCCAGTAGTAGAATAGTATTTAGAAGGTGTAATTTCGCAAAGGTCGCAAAGCTTTATTGACACAAAAAACAATACGGATTCAAAAAAAAAACAAAAGTACAGGAAAGCTGCTAGCTATCATGTCCTAGTCATGTTCATGGACTTCAGTAAAGCTTTCGACATTCTTAACCACGGGAAGCTATTAGAAGCGCTGGAACGGATTGGTATACATGGAGTAATGGCTGACTGGTTTAAGGATTATTTGCACAGCAGGCAGTTTTGCGTCAAGATTAAGGACGCAATGAATATTGAAAAGAAGCTGCAGTTTGGAGTCCCTCAGGGTTCCAAACTAAAACCGATTCTTTTCATCCTATACACGAATGAGCTACTTCGCGTCTTCAAGCAGAACATCTCTTTTGCCTATGCAGACGATGTGGCGATTGTTTTCAGTCACAGGTCATTAGATACGGCGACGAAGATAATGCAGGAGGAGTTCGATGGTGCAGGAAAATGGTGCCACGACAACGGCTTGATTATCAATGCTGCAAAAACCAAGATGATGCACATTAGGAGTCCAAATTCAAACCAACGCAGAGTAAAATATATTTTAGAAACGTGGCCTGTCCGAACACTGCAAACGACGCTATTGAATTAGTTGAAATCTACAAATATCTTGGAGTTATCATTGACTGTCATTTTCTAAAGAACAAGCACATTGACAAGCTGCGCAATGATCTGAAGAAAGCTTTATGCGCACTAGCCCATTTGCGCTACTATGCCACGGCTCCTGTTTTAAAACAAGTATACTCTTCGTTATTTGAGCCGAAATTACGATATGGTATACTTGCTTGGGACAACGCATCAACAACCCACATTAATAAGCTACAAAGGCTGAAAAATTCAGCAGTGAAACAAATATACCAGACTTACCCACGGAACGATGAAAGAACATTCAAAGTTCTTCAGGTCAAAAAAATCTTCAAGATGACACTATTACTGGAGTACTTTAACCATAACCGTTTCATTCGACCAATTGATCGCGCAATCAACACTAGCAGACGGGCTCCAAGTATGCTTTAATTGCCCAGAATTCGCAACACATATGGTAGACGACAACTACAATACAGCGTTCCTTCAACAATCAACGAATTACCCCGAGAAATAGTAAACGTAGAAAATTTCAAAACTAGAAAAAAACACATAAAAAAGTTCTTATTAATCTAAAGTAGTCAACTCTTTTATATATTTTTTTTATATTATTCTTTTATTTTGTTCATGAAATCATCTTACATTTTTTTTTTTAATATTCAAATCTATCACTTTAAGCTTACTTAAACTATAAAACTTTTAAAACACAATCTTATGCAGATAAGCTTATTGCTTCGCAGAAATTATAAAAATTGTTAAGTACTTTTAAAACTATTAATAAAATCTAAAATCTAAAATGGAAAAATTTATAGAACACAATATCTTCCAAGTGACCATCTATGCTCTGCTTGAATACTTCTCGAAATTTGCAATCACAGTTTCACATATTTGGGGCTCTATCTCAGCGCTGGGGCCTTCAATGTTCACTTTCAGAGTTGGAATCGTTTGCGGATGGCTGATGTAGATTGTGGACCATCATAACTCATGGATTTTCGGTGCCAGATGGGGCAGTATTTCATAGCCGCCAATGTGGAAATGCGTCTCATCCGAAAACACGATTTTCTTGCAAAAATCAATATCAGCATGTATGTTTTCCGGGACCCAATCCGCGAATGTACGGCATTGCTGGTTTTCGACCGGTCTCATTTATTGCATTATTTAACCTTGTACGCATCGATCGTTCCTCAAAATTCGGTGCAGTGAGTCTGTGAAGAGATTAAGCTCCTGACATCGGTGATTAGTCATCTTTATGTGAAAAACTGATCAATTCCAGTAAAAGGGTACAAAGACTCGTTATTTTTCTAAGTACTCTGCCCTGAGCCGGAAAAAAAAGCAGATATCTTCATAGGGTTGTTCGGTTGCCAAATAATGAGAAGAGGCGCCTGTGCAGTCGAACATCTTACCGCTGTGCAAATACTTTCCAGGTCCCAGGTTTGCTAACTGAAGACGGCAAACAGCGAACCCGTTGCACCGCGATACAATATGTTCCCGTTGCACTTAGATTTATATCGGTTTTCTGTGTGCTAACAACTCTGACCGTAAGACCTTAAATGTTCCAAATATGGACTGACAAATTGTTGGAAATATTTAATTATTCAACTCAACGCTCAGATGCTTAAAAGTGTTGTCCATTCTTGACTAATGAAGACTCTAATCTGGCAAAAAAGTTGAAAGCATAGTATAGAGCTTGAACAAAACTGCACAATAGACCTTCTTTCTTTGAAGCTGTCCAATGAACAGATATTGGTGACCAGATTCCAGAGTAAAGTAACAAAAGACCATACAGTTAGTGATAGAAGTCATGTACTCGTATAATACTCGTAGTAGCCCACTCAAACATATGATGACCGTATATGGACTAAAAAAATACGATGAGCGATTTGACGAATTCAGCAATCTCAACCAAGTAGTCATCGGACCCATAGAGTTCGGGTTTACAGTCATGTGTAATCAGTCTCGTCTCATTGATATCCAGTATCGACTAGCATAGATCCGTTTGCGACTCGTCAATGATATAGGAGTTATCTTTTCTATGTTCGAGACAGTCGAAATAAAAGGCAAAGACACAACACTTATGCATCCTTATGACTGCATTTCGTTAATATCGTAAATATCAATTTCACATATGGATATCTCTTATATGATTGCATTGAGATTGTGGAGCCATCTTCCCTAAGGAACGTCCAACATCCCGAATGAATGAGTTAGTTCATCATGCTCTGCGGTACTACACGTATGTGTAGTGCATCACAGGCAAAGTGTATTTTTTCTTGCGGGTCTGTAGTTCTATGTATATCTCGGAAAAGAGTTAGTCAATGATCTGTACCAACTCATATTTATAACACTACCTTACATAGCTCTACAGAAAGGTTGTCCATAGCCGCTTTATAATAAATTTATTTCAGTCAACTGGAGGGATGTTGATTTCATCTACCATATATCGAAAAGTTTGTTTTGCCTTACTACTGAATTTGGATCTTGACAATTTTCAGAAGTAGTTTTTCTGTTTCAGCTTTTTAAATCAGTGGTTTGATGGTGGAATGTGAAACGCAGGACATCAGTGCATCGTCCCTGATAAACGTACTGGGGCTGCACCGGTTGTTCAAGTCTACATATCTATAAACTGGTAAGGTACCTAGACGTTTATGAACTGGCATGAACCACATAGCTGCCACAGAATATTCCTCTAAAAAAAGGCAACAGCACTCTCATCCATATCTGAATATTAAGGCCCTACATTATACACATCTTCGCCGCTTCCGACTCAATACCCGCGAAAGCATCACTGACATCACTCTGCTTTCTTCCGATTATGTCAATATCATCGGCATATGCGAGTGATTGGACGGTCTTTTGAAAAATGCTGCCTCTTGCGTCGTCGCCTAAATTTAGTACTATACTCTCAAGAATTATGTTAAAGAAATCGCATGACAGCGAGTGTCTGCATCATATTTTGACATCAAAGGTCTCGGCGAGTTCTTCACCGACTTTGATGGAGCAGCGTGCATTGCTCTGTATAGATCGTCTCTATAGATACTGTCATATGGTTTTGTTGTCATGGGTTTTTTCAGGTTGTTGACGAAGACATTTACACAATACGGCAGATAGGATCTTGTAGGCGATGTTAAGAAGGTTGATGAATCTGCAGTTGGTCCATTACAGAGGTCTCCTATCTTGAAAATCGGACAAACAATGCTAAATTTACATTCATCGGGCATATGTTCGTCCAACCATATTTTTCAGTTGTTTTATGCTCTTTACTAAGTCATCGCTTGCCGCATTCAAATGAATAGAAGTCGAGCCATATGCTCCAGCAGTTTTTTAGCACTTAAGATTCGATATAGCTATCTTCACTTCAACCAGGTCGGCTAGGCGGTGTACATCGCCCAGGTTCATTCTACCTGACAGCAGTATTTGGTTCGTCATCACCGTTATACGGCTTACAGAAAAGCTCTTTGCAAATCCTCAGCATCGGCTGCGACTCTACTACTATGTTACCGGTTCGTCCCTACAGTTCGGGGTTTGTGTCATGTGGCATGTTTTTTTTTACAATTTGGTTAGACTTCCAAATCTCATTCTCTCAATTTCCTCGACTGCGCGCTTCTCATGCTCTTTTTTTCCTCCTCAAAAACCGGTATTCGCCCCCCCCCCCCCCCTCTGCTCGTATAGCTTGTGAGCAGCTCTGGTTCTTCTACTCGTATATTATGCCACTTTGTATGCAACTTGCTTAGCTACATGTGCATGCAGGCACTAATCTTTCGACTTGCTTACTTTCGATACTTGATGCTGGTGGTATAGCACCATTAAGATTAAGGGAAACTCGATAGGAAAAAGATTTGGCGTCTCTTGCGATCGTAGTTGTCCGACGTCAAAATTTCTCACAGGATTAGCTTGCCTTTGCGATATTCCTGATATTCGAAACTGTACCTCGGCCACAACGAGTTGATGTGGGCTCAGCGGAATGTCCGGATATCCGTAATACTGGAGTAGTGCCCTTCGTCGATTGCAATATAGTCAATCTGGTTGACAGTAGATAGATCAGGAGTTCTCCAAGTCCCCTTATGAATATCAAGATGTGAGAACCGCGTACTAGCTACGACAATGTTTCACCGCGCCACAAAGCCTCAATCCGGTATCGGAGGTGGTATCGTGCAGTCTATACCTTGCCGCAGTACTACCAAAGATGCCCTCTCTTTCCAGCTTTGCATTAAAGTCGCCGAAGACAATTGTAATGTCATAGCTAGGGATTGCTCCCAAATCTCGTCAAAGAGTTCGCATAAGCTTTCTATGGTGTCGTCATTTTTCTCTTCAAGACTTCTTGCCTAAGTCGGCCTCTAACAATAAATCCGTATCCAAATAAGCCATCGATAACGATCCGCGTAGTAAATGTCGCAGTTTATTATTCTCTCTTTGTCCGGCCCATCTCATTGCATTTCTTGGATGGCTTTAACTTCTGCGCTACAGCAGTCCATGGCCTCCCAAGTTTTTCGGCTGTACGTGGTCTATTAAGGGACCTAACATTCCATGTGCAGATCCCAACTTTGTTGTTATTATTTCATTTGCAGGAGCTCTCATCAGTAGATCCGTCCGTATCCGAGACTTGTTTTTGCGTCGTATCTAATTTTTTTCCATTGCCGGCGGCATTGCTTAGCCCACTGCTCCCAGGATTTTCCGAGCAGCTCCAAGGTTGGGGTTAAGAAGAGCAGGACCTTCAGCAGATCGGATATTAGAGGATATGATATAGCCACTGACCTATTATGGATTATTCTGCCATGGAATAAAGGACATAATATTGCAAACCATCTTCTGCATAACCAAGCCATCTAAGACGTCAGATGAAAATTATTTTTAACGTCTCACTCTATAACTTCTCATTTCGAAAAGCCTGCCGGCAATGAGCAGTGTTGTCCCTTTTGCTGACTGTATAAATATAAATTTCTTGTTAATGATTTACTCTTGTAAACTAAGAGGTAGTGTGACCACGAACCTTATGAGCAGCAGCAGCAATTCCGCGACTCCCACCAGCAGCACCAAAAGTGCGAATAAACATCGAACATGGACGAAAAGGGAACGTCCTACGAGTAGGAGATGATGATGTCTTACAAAACCCTTAACGCGTCAGTACTACTTTACAACTATTTTAGATACTCGTAGGATCTTGTATCTGACGAGGCGGAGAATCGTACTTCTTAAATTGTCATTTGATCCTGAAATAGTACCTAAAAGTCAAGAATTCATCTAGACCATCTTTTTAATGACTATAGTATAGCACGCCATCAGCACTGTACATATTGCTATAACTTCGCCTTAATCGGTTGGGCAAGGGTGCTAGACGTCATTATTTTTAAATTTTTTGTTCAATTTTATCCTTATTTACATAATTCATACAGTTAGAATAATTTAGTTACCCGTAAAGTACTTATCTGCAGGTGGTTGTTTATCTATGAATTTATTTTTGAAGTGATGTTAGTAAATAGGTGATTCATAATTTCATAAATGAGTTAACCTTAAAAGCATGTACGAGTTCATCAAATGGATTTAAATAACAAACAGCGTATACCTAATTCAAGCAAAAATTATTTGATGCCGTTTTTCCTTCTTTTACAATTCTAATTTCCCATACATGTTATAAGTTTCTGGAATCTCTAGCCATCATCTAGCTGCAAAAATCTCTGTTCATTCATATAGTGTACGAATGATGTCATCTGGAAAATCGCATGCACGTCTAAAACTTTGAAAGATGAATCTAAAGGTCTAAGTATTTTGAGTAGATGGTATTGTAAGTTAGCAATTTTGTCTAAATGAGTTTTTGGCGAGTTTTCCAAGCCAAAATTCCATATTTAATGGCCGACTCTACATGTGAGTAGTATAACTGCTTTTGAACGTCGAAGTTAGAGTATTTAGATACACAGTCGCAAAAATTTCAATTTAAGTTGAAGGCGCAGGACATTATGTGGTCACTGAAAAAAAAAATGCAAGTCGATTGTTACTCCGATATACATACATATAATACTTCATCCGCTGTACAACTTCCATGGCCTTGGTTGTTGGCTGACAGTGGACAATGTTAGTTTTGGTAGTCGATTTTGATTTCTCCATTCTGCTCCGATGGTTTTCACAACGTTTATTGTTAGTCCGTTATCATGACACCGAATTCCATTTTTAATATTTCCACAGCCGAGTTTTAGTCCTTATGCTTTACTACCATAGCTGTGTCATGCGCATATGCAAATGCAATACTTGTGGAACGGCAATCGAAATTGGTTTTTGTTGGCTCATCTTTGTTGAGACCTAAACCCTGATAGTTCTATCGGTAAACTAACAATTTAATAATACTCCCCTCACACCGATTCTGCTTAGACTTTCAATAAGCTTGTCCTGAAGTAGAATATCGAAAAGTACCAAGACATGATGGTTTTTATTTAGTCTTGTATAGACTATATTTGAAAAATCTCATAATAGTTTGTCTGTGCTTTTATTTTTTTGAAAACCATACTGGTTTGGTTGTAGAATATTATTTTTGTTTATAAAGCAATTGAGCCTTATAATAGTGACTTCCTCCAACCACTTTTCAACGGCTAGTAAAATTTAAATTCTCCTCGAATTCGCTCTACCCACCTTCCAATAGAAATCTGTCAAACGAGGAGATAGACGGATATCTAAAACTAATGGACGAGACGATTAAACAAACTATGGACAAAACGATACCTCGGTATCAACACACTGACGAAGAAGACTTATTCCGCAACGCAACTATTGACGCACTACACCGACAAAAAAGTAGGCTGCTGTCAAGACTAAAAACCTTGTACAGACAGTTTACTGACAGACATAACAAGGAGATCATGACATTGAAGTCGTCGATTAAAAACCTCCAAACATTAATAAAAGAAAATTACAGAAATTCTGTAAGTTTGTATTGGAACAACAAAATTCGGGCTGTAAACACCAGCAACCCGAATATGTTCCCGCAAATAAATAAAATATTTCGGAGAAATAATCAAAACGACCTTCCATGTCTTAAAATCGCTCGAACGACGAACAACGAACAAATACTTGTAGCAGCAGGCATTGATCCAAATGAGGCCGTTGATGATGACAACTTCTTTGTGGTCGAGGATCCGCAGGAGAAGGTAGAGGCTATAGGAGCGACTTTCCAGGAAGTGTACAAGGCGAATGACATCATTGACCCGAACCACGACCTGCAAAGTCGAGTCCTTATGCACAATGCATGCCTTCGAAATGAAATAGAGAATTGGCGATTCGAGAGCTCGGGTTTCACCCAGTTCAGTGACGAGAATATGGCAAATAATGTCATCACCAACGAAAGGGTATTACCACCTTTCATTGCGAAGGAAGAGCTCCAAACGATCTTCGAATCACTTAGAAGTAAGAAATCAGTGGGAACCGATGAAATACCGAACATTGTGCTTCGACATCTCCCACTAGTAGCGGTGGACATTTATACCACCCTGTTTAATAATGCAATGAATAATGCACATTATCCAGCGCATTGGAAAACTGCGGTGGTACATCCCATCCCCAAAAGGGATAAAGATACTTCCAATCCGGCGAATCTCCGCTCGATCAGTCTTCTTCCAAACATCAGTAAGGTTTTCGAGAAGGTAATCAATAGAGTCCTGACCAAGTGGGTTGAGGACAAACATATAGTTCCGGATAATCAATTCGGTTTCAAGGCGGGGCATGATATCATTCATGCTGCGTCTAAACTGGTTTCCGATATCCAATGGAACAAAGGCAAGAAACAGTGCGCTGGTGCCTGTCTGATTGACTTGGAAAAGGCCTTCGATACCGTATGGTTAGAGGGACTCTTTTTCAAGCTGGACAGGTTGGGCATTAGTAAACCACTGCTGTATATTCTTTTTGATATGCTCTCCAGTAAACAGTTCATCGTGAAGAATGGCGATGTGACTTCCGCTGGAACATTTAACATTAAAAACGGTCTGCAACAAGGTGAGGTAAATTCGCTGATCCTATTCAACATTTACACAAGTGATCTGATAGGTTCACTTCCCCACAGCATAGCGTACGCAGACGACTTAATCGCGTACAGATCAAGTCCAAAGATTGAGGTCATTAATACACTTTTGCAACGTGACTTCGATAAAATTAAACAATATTGCGATGACTGGAAGTTGAAAATCAACTTTCAGAAATCGGAAACCATTCTGTTTAGGACGCCTTTGTCTGAGGCCTCTAGGGATACCAGAAAGAATTGACGAAAGTTTTCTATCATCGGACAACATGGACAGCCACTTGCTTGTCGAAATGTAGTCAGATACCTTGGCCAGAGCCAGAGGTGCTTTTGCCCTTACAAGGAGACTGTTTTACAACAGCCAACTCGATGCGAGGGTGAAGGTGATCTACTACATGGCCCTTATCCGGCCTATGCTTGTATTTGGATGTCCCGTGTGGTTCAACGTAAGAGCAAGTTCATTAGAAAAGATTCGTATGTTTGAGGGGGCTTGCCTTAGGACTTGTCTTCGGTTATACAGAATACCAGAGTCTGAGTACATAAAATTCTATCGCAATGAGGTCTTGTACAATAGGGCGAACCTAATAAGAGTGGACAATTTTGTTATTAAGTTGACTCGAAGACACATTGCAAGAGCAATGACATGGTCGAACAACCTGATCTCTGGGGCTTACTACCCTAATTATATGTATCATGAGAGAGTTCGCTTTGACGGCTATGTTCCTCCAGAAGCGTTCCTCTACCTAGATAGCAAAGGTCTGATCCAGGACAGATTGGCTGTGCTGTTAATCTTCCACTTTGCTCGAACAGATGCGAACATTCGACTCAACTACGACAGAGACGTCGCACACGGCAGTGCGGAGCGTCTCCGGTTCAGTAGGGAGGTAGGGAATCGCGACAGGAGGGATATTGCTCAGCAGCATCAACAATTTTGGTGGCTTTTTGACGGAGAGGATGCTTCGTCGTCGAATTCCTCCAGTACTTGGTAGCTTCATGTGAAGCAAAGTGGGTTGCCTAATTTTTTTAGCCATGGCCGGCTTACACAGTTTTAAGTAGGAGTAAGTTAGATTTAAGACAAAAAAATATATATAAAAACAAAAAAAAATATTAATAAAAATAAAAAATGAAAAAAAAAATTTATATATATATATATATGTGTGTGTACATATGTGTATATATTAAGTATGTTGGCATTATGTGTATATATATATATATATACATGTGTGTGTACGTATTAGATGTAAGTAGGTTAAGCAGATTAAGATATATTTTTAAGTAGTCTGTAAGTTTTTAGTTTTAGGTTTTTATAATACTATGTCCATATACTAAGTTTTTGCGTAAAATCTATTTCCTTAGTTTTAGTTTTAACATGTAAGTATAAAATTAAATAGAAACTGTAATTTACGTCGAAAGATTTAGTTTAAGTGTTAGGTTTAACTTAGAGTGCCCGCATGGGGCCATTAAGTTAGTATAAGATTATTTGTAAGTTATTTAAGCTAATTTTTAAGCATTTTTTTTGTCTAGCATGTAAGAGTAAATTAACTAAAAAAATAAAAATGCATTTAAACTGAACTGAAAGCAAAATTTTAATTGGCTTGTAGTTTTGAGTATTGCTTTTTACAGCAGCCTTCTAGATTAGCCGAATTATCGATGTTTTCATTAAGCGTGCTACACAATTTTTTCAATCGATATGTTCAATCCATAAAACATTTGAAATATTTCCTCTTCCGTTGCTTATTCAAGATAAATACTCTGTTTAAATTATAAGTTATCGTGGTTCGACGTTCTAATATTGCATAAATGTATTTTTGCGGAGGCTTTCTTGGAGAATTGCTCAGTAAACTGCTCCACAATGCGATTTTAATCATTTTCACTTGCTGAAAAATTGTTGTGTATAGCTTTGCCAATTCAAGGATCCTTTTTTCCTAAAATTTCATTAATAATGTTCCATGTCTTTCTGGGTTGATTCTGGTTATTTAGACATTGCTATTTGTAAACGTTTGCTTTAGTTGCTTGAATGGTTTTATTGGCAATGTATCGGAAATGTTTGTACTCGAGCTCGTGACTTCGGCTACTTCGACAGTTTCCCTATCTTCTGTATGTTAAAAGTAATGCAACGCAAATTCTCTTTAAAATTATTTTTCGAAGACGGTAACACCATGAATTACCCTAAAGTTGACGTCACCTTCACTATACTTCACTATACTATTAACTGGTTCAACCTACTTGTAAATACAGGGATTCTTCATCTTTGCACCAATTTTTAACTTCCGCGGTCAAGTCCATCGGTCGTCACCGTAGAATAGAAAATGTCAAATTTATGATATCGCGCTTTCCTCAATCAATGTAAAACCTCCTGAACTGAAATTTCTACCTGTAAAATATTGGGTCTACAAGTAAGTTTCCAGCGTTTGTCAGAGATGGCGCCGCCAGTGGATCCCGGGCAGAAATGTCAGACCCCTTGTGTTTTATTTGTAGTTTTTGTATCTGTCAACAACTTTGCAGCGTTATATTTGAGCAGTTCTATCGGTGTCGTACATTTTATCGAGCAAAATCATGGCAAGTTTCCAGCCAAATAAACGTCATTTACGCGAAGCGCTGCTTTTATTCTTTAATATGAAGAAAAGTGCGGCTGAGGCCTATCGTTTGCTTTCGAAAACTTATGGGGCGGAATGTATTGGTGAATCGATGTGCCGCGAGTGGTTCAAACGGTTCAAAAGTGGTGATTTTGGAGTTAAAGACAAAGATCGCCACGGAAAGCCGAAAAGTTTTGAAGACGAGGAATTGGACGCTTTACTGGATGACGATCCGTGTCAGATTCAAAAAGAACTTGCTGCATCATTGGGCGTAACGCAACAAGCCGTTTCCCTGCGCCTAAAAGCACTCTGATTCATTCAAAAGGTTGGAAACTGGGTGCCGTACGAATTGAAGCCAAGAGACGTCGAACGGCGATTTTGCATGTCCGAAATGTTACTACAGCGGTATAAAAATAAATCATTTTTGCATCGCATTGTCACTGGTGATGAGAAATGGATTTATTATGATAATCCTAAATGCAGAAAATCGTATACAAAGCCCGGCGAGCCCGCCTAATCGACGCCGAAACGAAATATTCACGTGAATAAGGTCATGCTCTGCATATGGTGGGATCAAAAGGTTGTCGTATACTACGAACTGCTTCCGAGTGGTGAAACCATCAAAGGACCATTATATCGAACCCAACTAATTCATTTGAAGCGGGCATTAAAAGAAAAACGGCCAGAATATGAGACCAGGTATGAGTCCGTCATTTTTCATCACGACAACGCTCGGCCACATGTTGCGGTTTCGGTGAAAAACTATTTGGAAAATAGTGGATGGGAAATTCTGCCTCACCCGCCTTACAGTCCAGACTTGGCACCATCTGACTACCACTTGTTTCGTTCGATGCAGAACGCTCTTACGGGAATACGCTTCAGCTCAGTAGAGGAAATCAAAAATTCACTCGATACGTTCTTGGGCTCGAAAGACGAGAAATTTTTTTGGTCCGGAATTCATAAATTGTCAGAAAGATGGGGGAAAGTTGTAGCTTCCGATGGACGATACTTTGAATAAAGCATTGTAACTATGTTTTCATAATAAAACTTCAAATTTTGGAAAAAAACGCTGGAAACTTACTTGTAGACCCAATAGCATTTCACCTTACTGCTGTTCGGACTCGATATCGCAGGTGTCTCTTCCCGTACGTTGGTTCCTACATTTTTGCTCGCACAGCTCTCAAAGAGAGATACTCCTAGATAGCACTGCCTCATTTATTTTTCGTTTGTCGCTTTAAAATAGAACTGGACGCAGATCTGGATGCTAGACTTATGGGATCAACAACCACAAGTTTCATTTCTTCGCTGTTTCTTTTTTAATAAATGAAGGGATATGTCAAAAATACGAGCCAACTTTTTAAAAAAATTACTTCTGGCTCTCCTCTTGGGATATATTGAATTAATAAATTCAATTACTTACAAGTACATTTTGCCCAGTGAGCCGGAGGCACATTAAATATTTTTTTATAGAATGTATTTCGTCCAAAAATCATCCAAGCTTCTAAAAATTCCCCTAAGGAACGCTTTATAAAAGTTTTCCTAAAACCAATGCTTCTTCCATTTTCCTACTTCCATGTCAAATGGCTGTCCACATCAATTTGTTAAATAGTTTCGCTAGACTTAACAAAACTTTTATCTTGTAAGACTTAACATCACTACCTATCCACTCAATGAGAAGAATTATTTTTTAAGTTTTACGACAGTAGACACGTCTGACACTGATTGACAGAGAAAGTGATATTGTACATAGGCTAAGAGCGATTACCAAAGGTAAATGGTTCAACTGAAATGTACGAAAATATCCTGTCACCTATTTGATTGATTGATAGGACTATTCAAGCAACTGCCATTGGAGCTCCAAAACTGCCGTGAGAATTAAAGTGGACACTTCGGAATGCATGCCATCCAAAAGGAATCGCCATTTTGGCAGTTTCAAGTTTCCAAATGCGTGCGTAATTAGTCTTGAGAATTTTTCCACTTAACTTCCCAAACAATCAATAAATTGAGGCGCACGGTTCCATGGTCACTGAATCGTTTGATGGAAATAACTTGCCTGACGATTGGATACTTAACGTTATGGGCATTTAATGTAAAAAGGTACGTCCATGTACACCTTTACAAGCAGAGCTCTTTGAGCTCTTTGAAGGAGGCTTTTTTAATTTGTATGTACCTACCTACAAGAGTAAGGAGCAAGCAGGGAAACTCAACTGAGAAGATAAGCAAGTACAAAGGCCATATATCTGGAATGGGAAGTTTTATGACTTTTTAATTGCAGAAAGGTAGAAGTAATATTTAATAAAAGTACGCATTTGTGCGTAAATAAAACAAAGAATCCGTATAGATTGCTATTTGGGTTTTGAGATATGGCAATACTAGTGTAGATACGTCAAATCTAACACCAGCATCGTAATGTTTTACGTTTTTAATGGTGCACGTGCTCAGAACATTTTGACCTACGAGTGGTCTGTTATATGGTATACGTTTTTTTTATAGATACTTGAAAAATTCATCTGAGCCAAAAATGAGAATCAAGTCGTGAACATTTTCTATGAATTTCGACAAGGATTAACGCAACAACAGTGTGCCGGCCAATTCGTCTCGACTACTGCTGATGTAGCACCATTGTGGGCCACCGTGTTTCGCAGGTTTAACGAATACCATCGTAGGCGATGTTCGCTGCAGGACGAATTTCATGGAGGTCGTCCAAACCCGATTGTTGTACTAGAGAACGATGCTGTGAGGGCAAAACAATTACATGATATCTCGTGAAATTGACGCATGCTTAGTCAATAGTTCCATTTGAGTAGATTTAATGTTAATAAGTCAAAAGATTTATTCGTGTTAGATACAAAGGCATTTTAGTGTTGAAATTTTTTATTTTATGGTGCATATTTCGGCCCCCACAGACTCGTAGTTTAGGAGTTACAGATAATTTAGTGTAGAAATTAGTTTTTTTTTTTTTTTGTGGCCCCAACAGGCTGAAATTTGTTTGTTTTATGGTTCATATTATGACCCACACAGGCTCTTAGGTTAGGGGTTACATCCATTTTATTGTTGAAATTTTTCATTTTATGGTGCATATTATGATCCCCACCGCGCCTTAGTTTAGGAGATATAGCCATTTTAGTATTTTGAATTTTTTTTTTCTGGAGCATAAAATGACCCCAGCAGACGCCTAGTTTAGGAGATATAGCCATTTTAGTATTTTGATTTTTTTTTTTCTGGTGTATAATATGACCCCCGCTAAAATGGTTATATCTCCTAAACTAAGAACTAGTGGGGGTCCAAATATGCACCATAAAATGAAAAATTTCAACACTATAATGGCTGTAACTCCGAAACTAAGTGCCTGCGGTGGCCACAATTTGCACCATAAAATGAAAATTTCAATACTAAACTGCCTGTAACTCCTAAACTGTGACCCAGTGGGGGTCATAATTTGCACCATAAAAAAAACAAATTTCAACACTAAAATGGCTGTAATTGCGAAACTAAGAGCATGCGGGGTCATAATATGCACTGATGGGAAATTAAATTAAAAGACTAAACCCTTCTTGTAATTTGAATTTATTTATTTGATGTGCTTTTTTCTACTGCTCTTCTATGACTGACCAGTATAACTTCTTTCGCTCGCATTCATATAACACATCGATCAGAATCGAATTCGCCGCAATGCAACCACATGAATAAAGCTTTCTGGTTCCCCAACATATCGGGTCCCCTGGAGCCGTGATTCAGGATACAGGTAGTAGGGCAATTTTGCTGATAGGACGTTTGAATGTTGCATTCAATGTTCGCAGCGTCACTACTCTGACCACGCCATTGCCTCCTGGAGAAACTTGAGTCACCCTGCCTAACTGCCATTTAGCGAGTGGGATGTTATCAATCTTGATGACTACCATATCTCCGACTTGAAAATATCGTCTCTGTTGGTTAGATATTGGCCATTGTTGAAGGGAGGAAAGATATACTTTGTGCCATCTTTTCCAAAATCCTTGCAACATATTTTGCGTCTTTTCGCAGTACGTCAAGCGGTTAACTGGGACATCCAGTAAGTTACCTTCAGGCAGAGTCGTTTAAGGCCGGCCTATGAGAAAATGAGAAGGAGTTAAATAATTTAAATCATTGTCAGAAGTACATCATAAAGGTCTAGAGTTTACGACTGCTTCGATTTGCGCAAGAAGAGTATTCATTTGCTCAAGTGTAAGAATAGAAGAACCTATTACGCGTCTTAAATGCAGTTTTACCTCACTTCACTCCTGACTCCCATAAAATACCAGCAGATGCCATCCTGTGCCAACGATTGACAAATTGTTTCGTTATAATGCTGAGACTGGACGAGTTTGTGCAAATCATTAATTACGCGCGAAGCTCCTTTAAAATTTATTCCGTTGTAGCTAAAAACATTCGAGCATTTGCACCGCCTGGAAATAAACCGACGAAATGCTGCTAAAAAACCTTCTGTTGAGAGATCTGACACCAACTCCAGGTGCATTGCCTTCCTAACAAGGCATACAAATACGCAGATATATCCTCTTGTTTCGCGAGGATTACGCCCTTGATACAGTTTTAAAGTGATTGGTCCTGCGTAATCACATCCCGTATTCTCGAAGGGATATGCTTGAGTGACTCTCTCTAATGTAAGACTAGCCATAAATTGTCGACTGGTTGGTTTTCGTTGCCGAAAACATTTTGGAATACTATGTAATAAATTAAATTAAAAGAGATCTTTATGCTTGGACGTTATAATTATTCCTTATCGAATGAAAGTTTGCGAAAGAGTGAGAATTTTACATATTTTCATTTTGACAGACAGTTTTCTTGATTTTAGTACAATTAATTACTTTAGTACATAAAAATTGAGATCGTAAGATACTCGTAAGATAAAGTAGTGTGATTTTATTTTAAAAATTAATTATATAATTTAATCAGTTATGACGAGTTTTCATATTTTAATGATGTTTGATCTTCATTAACATCCTCCCCGACCGTGCGCGATGTTGAAGCGAACAGAACTGACATTTCAATACTGGTTCCCAGGAATGAATCCTTTCGTCCGTGTTCTACCAACAGATAATTTTGCCGAGTTGGGTTTTTTTGGTGTTGTGCGGTGTAACGTAATTTAGTGTAGTGCTGCTTTTTTTTTGTGTATTTTCGTGTAAAAATGAGAAAAAACTGGACATTAATATCAGGTGAGTGATTTAAATTTGTTATTAGATTATTATGTATGTAATTATTTTGCAATTTTTAAGCTTATGTAATTCGTTGTGATAATTCTACTTTAGGCGTATCGTACATAGGTTCCGTTATCCTAAGCATCAATGGACAAACACAATTCCATTCAAGGTTTTGGGTTTTGTTTTGATTCGTGTCATTTTTGTCATCTTCTAGTGCCTGTCTAAAAAAAACTTAAAGATTCTAGTGCGTATTAAAAAAAAAAACATAGAGAAACGATACGCGCGTTTGTGTGTTTATGTGTGAAGTGCTGTGTTATTTGATTCGCGACGGTTCCTGATACTATGTACTGATGTACATAACGAAGTGTGATATGACGGCAGAGGGTGCAATGAACTGGAACATGTAACAGCTGATTGTATGATAGTGTAGTGCATGCAATTATATACTGACAGGTTGTGTTATGAAGCAATTTAATTAGATGTTTTAATGCAATTTGTTGGATATTGATCAAAGTATTTTCGTTTGTATTTTATGCAATAAATAGCTTATAAATTTATCAAGTGTTTTCATTACTTAGTGTGTTTGTGTAGTCGATGGATGGGAGTATGCAAATTTTTGTTATGGGCCTTTTGATCTCACCGGTTGCTGTTTTCAGAGTGACTACACGAACTAAATTGTCTCTGCCAGGATGAGTGTCGATGATGCGTGCTAAATTCCATTTTCCTGGGGGTAGGTTATCTTCCTTTAGCAAAACTAAATCACCGATTTTGGGTTGGTCTTCCACCTTTAGCCATTTTGGTCGCTGCTGCAATCGAGTGAGATATTCTGACGTCCATCGTTTCCAGAATGTTTGTTGGAGTTTTTGCATTTGTTGCTATCGTTGTAAAGGTTCAATTTTTGTTTCCGTTTTGTTAGCTTCTGGGACGTTGGTTAGTGCTTGACCGATGAGAAAGTGTCCGGGGGTGAGAGCGGTAAAATCGTGAGGATTGTCGGTCATCGGACATAGAGGTCTGGAGTTTAAACATGCCTCCACCTGATGCAGAAACGTGCTTAATTCCTCATAAGTGTATTTCTCTTCCCCTATAATTCTTTTAAGGTGGTGCTTCACCGACTTCACCCCGGCTTCCCAGACCCCTCCGAAGTGAGGAACGCAGGAGGAATTAAGTGCCACTCTATGCCCTCCTTTGCGGTCAGTTCAGCGACAACCTTCCATCCGACATCAACTTCCGCGAACAACTTCTTCACCTTCTTGTTGGCTCCTATAAAGTTGGTTCCGGTGTCGCTATAGATGTGACTACATATCCCTCTCCTGGAAATGAATCGGCGTAACGCCGCGATAAAGGCTTGGGTCGTTAAGTCGCTGGCTAGTTCGATGTGAATGGCTTTAGTTACCAAACACACAAATATGACAAAGTACACCTTGAGGATTTTGGCGCCTCGATCTTTCCAAGATTTTATATTAATCGGCCCCGCGTAGTCTACTCTGGCATGAGTGAAGGGTTGCGAAATGGATACCCTTGGAGCTGGTAAATCGCCCATAAGTTGGTTTTTCGGCTTCGCTCGGTATCGGAAACATATAATGCACTTGTGTAAAATGCTCTTTACGGAATTTTTAAATTTTAAGATCCAGAACCTGTTCCGTAAGTATGCAGTGGTTTGCTGTAGGCCTCCATGCAGTGTTCTCCAATGAGCGTCGGCTATAAGAAGTTTTGTAAAAGGATGATTTCCCTTAAAAATGATGGGGTGCCGTTGTTCGAACGAAAGTTCAGCGTGTTACAGTCGCCCTCCTATTCGTAGAATTTCGTTGAAGTCCGAAAAGAGTGAGAGTGATCCCGGCATTTTGGCTTTCTCGGAAATGAACTTATCCTCTTGAGCTAGTTTCACAAGTATTAAGGTGGTAGATTGCAATTCTGCTGGAGAAAGTGTGTTAAAATTCCTAAAACAGTGTGGATTTTGAACATTTTTAATAAACCGTCGACAATAAGCTACAATTCTAACTAATTTACTTAAATTTGAATACTCTAACATCAAAGTAACAATAGCATTCTGTGTCTTTATGGCTGCATGGGTTCTTACCGAACGTTTCTTCTCCTCTGTTACTAGGCTCTTCGGCTGTTTGGAATATTGAAATTCCCAAGACTCTCGAAGGAATTCGGGTCCATTCCACCAGAGGGTGCTTGAGAGCAAGGCCCCTTGACGCTAAGTCGGCTGGATTTAACTCGCTGGGGATATGCTTCCAGTTTTCAGGTTTGACCAGTCGCTGAACCTATGCCACTCTATGGTTGACGAATGTGGCCCATTTCATTGGAGGAGCAGCGATCCACGCCAGCGTTATTTTTTAGTCCGTCCACGCGTATTGTTTTGCGTCTCGTAAATTTAAGACCTTTGCGATGTAATCGAGCAGTGTGGCCAGCATAACAGCTCCACAAAGTTCGAGTCGTGGAAGCGTTTGACTCTTCACAGGTGCAACTCTGGTCTTGGACATGAGCAAGTGTGAGTGGATTTTGTGTTGTGAATCGAGGATCCTGAGATATACCGCCGCACCATACGCTTTCTCGGAGGCATCGCTAAAGCCGTGAAGCTCGAGTCCACGGTATGTGTCACTCATGTGAATCCAGCGGGGAATACGAATTTTATCTATCGAGGTGTGATAGTTCCTCCTGGAAAGCGGTTCACTCTTTCTTCATCTCAAGAGACAGCGGCTCGTCCCAGTTCCATCCGCAGCACCAGAGTGGTTGCATCATTATCTTACTTTTTATTATAGATGGCGCAATCCACCCGAGTGGGTCGAACAATTTTGCAATTGTGGAAAGGATGGTTCTTTTTGTTGGTTCTGCAGAATCAAGTTGAATATTTTGGAATGCGAGATTATCTTCACCTGAAAACCACCTAATTCCTAGGGCATTTATGTGATTGAGTGAGTTGAGAGGCAACGAAAATTTAGATTCCCTTTGTTGTACTGGTATTCCATCTAGAATTTCTTCACTGTTACTAGCCCATTTTCGAAGACTGAATCCTCCCGCCAGTAATAGACTGTTTTTTCAATGTCCGCTGTGAAGGTGAATTTGTGTCTTCTCCACTTTAAAACGATATCGATGATATCAGTTTGTGTCTTCGGCCCAGTCATTAGATGTTGATTTAATGAAGTCCCATCCAGCGTTTTGTCTGCCGCATCAAACACCACTCGTAGTTTAGTTGTAGAGCTGGATTCTTTGCACACGGCATGGTGTGGCAAAACGTAATGAAAAGGAGTCCTCAGAACTTCAACTTGTGTCATGTCAACTTCTTCCATGTGTCCTAGCTGGAGGTATTCTTGTATGCACTTCGTATACTCTATTTTTAGTGCAACGCAAGGCACCTTGCCTCAAGGGTCCAAGGGCAGATCTGCCCCCTGCTTTAAATGGTAACGACAATTCGTAGCGTCCACTTGGTAATTGTTTTGTCGTTGATTAAAAGAACTTTTCACACTCCAGATCTTCGGAAGTTTGTTGTTTAAAGGGGATTTCTTCCACCTGCCAGAAACGTCGCAGTTGCTTGTCTAAGTCGATGGTTTGCACAAAGCTCTTTATGCTCCGTATCGGCTGTGGAATTTTTCCCATAACGACCCATCCTAGCAATGTGTTTTGTGCTATTGGACCTTCTTCTTCACTATCTCTTACTATCTGAGGAAGTACTATTTCGGAGTACAGGTCATTTCCTAGCACTAAGTCTACTTCAGCTGGCGTGCAATCGGATCTGCTAAAGGTAAACCCTGAATGTGGCTCCATTTTTGTGATTGCACTATGTGAGAAGGAAGTAGTCCAGTCAAGGAATCGAAGATCAGTGCTTGTACTTTAGTCTCAAAATCTGACTGGTGAGACTCTAGCGTAAGGTCTACATATCGCTGACATACTCCGGCATTAACTTTTCCTAATCCTGAAACCTCCACATGAGTGCGTGCAGACCTAACCTTTGTACCGCTTTTCTAGAAATAAAGCTTGCTTCAGAACCTGGATCAATTAAACCGCGAAGATTAATCCTATCTCCGGATAACGACCGAACGTTTACTATTGGGGTAGCTAATAACACTTCTTTGTGAGTTTGAGTGGTGTGAAGACTCTGTACTTGGTTGGATTGAAATGATAAGGCGTTTGAGTTTAGGGAGTTAGGTTGTGAATGTGTTGAGTGAAAATGTTGTTGCTTACTGGTGGATGCAATAGGTGCTGGTTGTGTGGTGTTATGTTGTGTATTTGTAGTGTGTGAAACGGAATTCATGTGCAGCAGTGAATGATGGGGCTGCTGGCAGAAATAACACCTAAGCCTACTTGGACATTGTGTCGTGTTATGACTGTATGCTAAGCAATTCTCACATACTCCAATTCGGTTTACTGTATTTCTGCGTGAAACAGTATCCATTTTCAAAAATTTGTTGCATGTACGTAGAGCGTGGACACCTTTGGTGCAAACTTTGCAATTATACTGGCTTTTCTTCTCTTGGTTGAGAAGAAAGGATTGCTTTTTCACCATTACCTCTTTATTGACCTTGTGTCCTGCTGTTGCCCTACAGCCTCTAGCGTTCTAAATCTCGCCTCTAGGAAATTACAAAAAATATTAAATTTGGGTAAGTCCTTATTCGTACCCAGTTTTTCCTCCCAGAGTTGTTGAGTAATTACCGGGAGTTTTTTCACCATTGAAAAAATGAATACAGCATCCCAATGCTCTACTGGCAACTGTAAATTTTGAAGAGCATGTCTGCATTCTACAGAATTATCTAATAATTTCTTCAGTGCCGTGACTGACTCTACCCGAATAGCTTCCTGGTTGAAAAATATTTTAAATTGGGTATTAACCAGAACGCGTTTGTGGTCATAACGTGCGGTGAGTATTTTCCAGGCAGCGTCAAAGTTTCCCTTATTTACAGGCAAGTGTTGTAGCAGTCGCTCTGCTTCATCGCGCAAACTCGACTTTAAATAATGCAACTTTTCGACCTCGCACAAGTCTTTGTTCGAGTGAATAAGGAAACAAATATGTCATGAAATGACCGCCATGTGTTGTAATCCCCGGAAAAAATGGGTATATTTATTTTCGGTAATCGAATAGTTGGTTTATCATTATTATTGCTTACTGTAGCACTCATCGTAATTTCTTCCGTCGCTTGAATTTTATCCAAAGTATCCAGCATCAAGGTCTTATAATCGCAGTATAATTCCTTTATTTTATCAAAGGTTTCTTCAAATTCCGGTTCCTCCTCGGGTTTGGATTCAGCAATTCCCTGAGTGTTGTACTCGCTGCTAGTCTGGAAAGTTTTTTCCAGTGTATCCAAGCGATTGCAAAGGTAATTTTTTGTCCTTTCCTTTGGAGAACGTTTGCCGAAATTTTCGATGTCTTTGGTTATTTGCTTTAGCAAATTTTTCTGCAGCTTAAGTTTCGCGCTCATGATGCAAAGGCCGTGCGTAAGAGGAAAAAGTGCGTATTCCAACTTACTTTTTGTTTGACAACTGACTACTCGACTAATCCACCTATGATTCCAGGTTGGCTCGAAAAAAGAAGTGATTCGTAAGAGAAACAAAATTAATGCGTACGTATTTCAACTTACGTTCGAACCAATCCTAGATATTGAAAATAAAATAAGATGTTTCTTCCAGTTTTCCTCAACTGCTCTCGTAACGTTATACTCGTACTTCAACGTCCTGAATAACCGTCCAAATAGTGGTGCACCTTGCGGTTCACAGGGTTGTGCTTCCAAATGGTGCATACGTGTGTGCATTAATTTTACGGCTGCTTACAACAGAAATAATTTCGCGGCGCGGGAACCCGTTTTGCACTTGTAAAAAACTCACTTGTTACAATTAAGCGTAAGTTTTCCGTTTTTATGTATGTATTTTTATTTGTTTGAAAAATCTGTTCAAAAGCACTGTTTAGTGAAAAGAAAAAAAATGTTCACACACTAAATGTATTCCCGATTAACAATTATTAATCTGTAGGATCGAAGGACCATGGAATACTATGTAATAAATTAAATTAAAAGAAGCAAATTGCAGTGGCTAATGGTAATGCCATATTTCTTTTCGAAGAAATTTGAGATCCAATCAACATCATCGTTTGGGGGGGCGCCTTTGATAAGAAGCGTAGTGACCAATTGATTCTTCGAAGCAAGCTTATCAAGTCTACGTTGCCATTCGGAAGGTGTCCAAGTTGAATTAAAATGATTGATTAGCTTCCGTGGGGCAGCGATCGGAGGAGCTGACATAGAAGTGTTCTCTATTGTAAAGTTGGAAGAAACTTCGCAGGAATCAGTGGGTTGAACCGTCCGCAGATGACTTACATGTGGGGGTGAGCGTGAATCCTCTTCAGGTTCCATTAATTCAGCAATGAGCGATGTATTATAGGGAACATTCTAGTAAGGCTGCGGGAAGTTTGGTGTATCAACGATTTTGCTGTTTATTGTTGCGATGTGATGTTCAATATTGCATACGAGTGATCGAGTCGCAGTAAGTTCGTCATCGACATCGTTCGCTTTATCGAAGATAACTTCGAGCATGGGATCAAATTGTTTAGTAGAGAGTTGTTTGTGTGACGAGGACTGAAAATGAATGTCTATGTCGTCACGCAGGGAGTTTATCAACTCGCAGGTTTTTTGGTTTTTTGGTTTTTTGGTTGGAGATAACCTGCGCAGAACACACAGCTTTGATATCACTCAACACTTTATCGAGGTGACGTAAGGGAGTTTCTTCATTCCTGGATCTCCCGGAGTCTAACTCGATTAGACCAGCAATTTGTTTATCCATGTGCTTTGCATTGGATTTTATTACATCGGCAGAGTTCTGCACTGAGTTACATAACTCTTCAAGACTTTTAACACCGTAATCTTTTTGGCGAGTGCGCCAAAAGTACGTGCGAAAGTGAGATACTCTTACGCTTATCACAGAAGAAAAGTAGGTTATCGGAGAATTCTTTAATAAACACCGTATTTAACCCGACACAAACGGCATGAAAGACGGTCCCATAAATGCCCATGCAAGCTACCCAGTCAGCATTGCTGTCATCGATTATACAATTGGCAATTCCGCCAGACATGTTTAAATTGGTTGTGTAGGTCAGTGAGGGTATAACTATGCAATTTGCCGAAATTTAAAACTGAAAATTAAACAGGTGAATAAGGTGAACAAGAAAAACACGTCTAACTGGTTTGAGTAACTGTTGACAAATGGCTAAACCGCCACGAAATTGAGCTCCTCTGGATTAGACGACGGTTCTAATCCCCTCAGCAGCATTGCTTGCAGCTTCTCCGCCTTTGGGGTGTAGGCGAAGAACTCCGTGATCGTATCCTTCAATAAACTTTTCTAACACGCATTTCGTCGTGCTCGTAGCGTCGTGGTAGCGTTCACACTTCTCCGAAGAAACCTCTACGGATAGAGCTAGTCGTAGTTGTCACATTGCTTTTCCCTCTACCGCGCGTATGATATCCGGGGACTACAGTACACGCTGAATAGGCGAAAGAACAAAGGTTTGATCAGTTTCGACGGAAGGCCAAACTGGAGATTCTTTTCCAAAAAATTAAAAAAAACGAAATTTATACCTTCATTGGTACTTTATTAGGATCGATACAAAGTTAGTCAATCGATCTGGCAAAACCGAAACACAATAACATGTGAAAAAAATTGTGCATATTAGTTGGGTGTGTTGTCTTTCCACAGACGGTTAGTATAACCTTCGTGAGGCGAAACACCAAACTCAACAATGCAACTAGTAGGCCCAAGTGTGGTATTTTTCCGCTGTTGGACGCTCGTAAAACTTCGCAACTTTAGTGAAATACCAAACCTGAGTGCTTGATCATCGATCAAGTGGGGTCCTTTATACCACTGACCGTAGCATTTTAAAGCTTTTATTGTTATTTTTTCAGACAGCAGTGCTTTTGTTTAGAATGGTTTAAAACTAAACTTTTGGCATTTTAAATGTTTCAAATGCGGTCAACCAGGACATAAAGTGCGCGAGTTCAAAGTAGAGCCACAGTTAACACCGCGTCGAATAGAGGGGAGAGACAGACATGCTGCAACAACAGTTGGTCGAACAACCTCTTGGCCGGAAGCTAGGATTAACTTGGCAATTGGGCCTAGTCGAGTCTTTAGAAACATGACAATGGGAGATATAAAGCTTTGTGCACTCTTAGACGCGGTTAGCGAGCTATGCCACTTGCGATATGACAGTCTGCTGTTAATGGATTATGTTGAAATGAATACGGCTAAAATGAACTTTATAGGCATTAGTCAACAACGAGTTACGACGTTAGGTAATGTTTGGTTAACAGTAGAGGTCGATGGTATTCCTTTACAACTTAACTTTCACGTGGTGCGAGAAAAGGAAATGCAGTATCCGGCAGCTATAGGTAATGATATTCTGGAGATGGTAAGTTTAATTATCACAGATAAAGGTGTGGAGTTCCGAAGTAAGCGGGTAGACAAGGACAGTGCGGAGTTAGCATTTGAGAAACGCTGCGTTGGAGCCAAGAATGGGTCACGTAAAGGGGCGAGGGGCGGCAAAGATGAGGAGTTTGCGGGCGGTTATGGCAATGGTGGCCATGAATCCGAGGCACTCAAGTTAGCCCAAGAGTTTGGAAATATATGCATGCACACGGAAGAGGGAACTTTGGACTTAAAGAACGGATTTTTCCATGTCTCCATGGATTCAGAGTCGCGGAAATATACAGCCTTTGTGACACAAGATGAACAATATGAATTTTTGTACGTGCCGTTTGGGATATTAAATTCACCACCAGTATTTGCGAGATATATAGATGCTAGTGAGTAGTAGTAGACGACTTTATCGTGCCATCGAAGGATGAAGAAGAGGGCATTGAGAAGCTGAAGAAAGTTCTGAAAATCGCGGCAAAGTAAGTTTCAATTCCTGAGAAAGAGAATCAAAGACGCTATGGTCGCAAAACCATTATTGGACTTACTCCAAAAAGATGCAACCGAACAGATAGCAGCATTCGAATAACTAAAAGTAGCTTTAGCCAACGGACCCGTTCTCAAATTATTTAACCCCAAGGCAATCACTGAAATACACACAGATGCCTGTATTACTGGGTATGGTGCCGTTTTGCTTCAGAAAGACATAGGTGACCAGCTCTTCCATCCTATTCAAGACATGAGCAGGAAAACAACGGCAACGGATAAAAAATGCCACTCGTACGAGCTGGAGAGTATACATGTCAGGAATAAAATTTAAAATTGTCACAGACTTCAACGCGTTCGCCATGACGTTGAAAAAAAAGGACGTAGAAGGACTTAGAGTGTCGAGATGGTCTATATTTTTTCAGGACTTCCACTATGATAATTGGACATCGTTCGGGTTCAAAGATGCGGCACGTAGAAGCCTTAAGTAGAATTCATTGCTTGTTGATAGTAGATTCTCTGAATTGCAGAATAAGGGAGGCACAGTTAAATGCAAACCGGATTCGAGATTTTTATGTGAACTCCATGGTGCTGTACAAGCACCCAGTGACGGAATTAGTCGTAGTACTAACGGTGATGGAGCAGGAAATAATCGACATCGCACATCAGCAGGGATATTTTTCCGCCAAAAGCACTAAGGAATTGGTAGAAAAGAACTTTTTTATTCCAGACTTGGCATAGAAGGTAGTAAATTTTGTCAGAGGATGTGTTAAGTGCATTATAGCAGAAACGAAGTCGGGCACGATGGAAGAATTCCTTAGACATATCCATGAAGCAGACAAAGCTCTAGGAACATACCATATAGACCCTGTCGGCCCATGGAACAGACGCGCAAAAATTATAATCATATACTCGTGGTGGTCGATGCATTCTCTAAGTTTGTATGGCTATATCCAGCAAAAAGCACGGAACGACGGAAGTAATAGAGCGGTTGAAAGCGCACGCAAGAATTTTCGGTAATCCTCGAAGAATTATATCCGACAGAGGAACAGCTTTTACGTCGAATTTGTTTAGTGAATACTGTTAAGGACGAGACATCCAACATTTAGTCACCCCAACGGGCGTTTCTCGCGGGAACGGGCAGGTAGAGAGGATTCACAATATCATCTTGCCCATGTTGAAAAAGTGTTGCGTTAGTAGTGCGAAAGATTGGTACAAATATGTGGATAAGGTTCAACAAGTATATTATAACACCCCTCCGAAAAGTACCAAAATCAGCCCTGTTCGCATCCTTATGGGTTTAGAAATGTGTAGGATTTCGCAGATCTTCGAGAGTTACTAGCAGAAGCAGCGGTTGAAGAGCTGGAAGAGGAGCGTTATACGACGAGGGACCGAGCACGTGAAAATATCGCCAAAATTTAATTACGAAAAGGCTTAATCATGGAAGGTACGCGGTTGAAAAGGTCAGCGATTACGAAAAACCCTTGAGAACAAACACGGTCGCGCAGAACATGAAGAAGTGGAATCCATCATTCGGGTCGAATGATTAGGCAGGATAGCCGATTGTGGAACTAGGAACAAAACAAAGCATACAATACACTTTAGAATCACGCAACAGCAGAGGAACGGAAGAACTAAGGGTTAAAACATAAGACGAAACATACGAAATGACAAAACATGATAAAGAACGGCTACAGTCTGGCATCAACCACTGACGCGAATAGAAGCGAAAAATTGTAATGTAACAAAACAAGCAATAACAAAGTTAATTAAACTTTGAACAATGAACATATTTTGAATTTAAGAATTCATGTAAATTTTCATTTAAATCCCACATTCCTGTAAATGAGCCCACGCGAATACCAGACCTTGATAGTCATACCGCCAACACCCTGGACTTGTTTTTAACTTCTCACCTTTATAAGTATATCGTTGATGTGATCTGCCCTCTAGGCTCGTCGGACCATTGTGTTATATCAGCTAATTTCTCGTACACCGACCACATAGTTAGAGAAAAGATTCCCAAAGGAAGGGTACGGCAATACGAGAAAGCCAACTGGAGCGGTCTTAACAGCTTCTTTAGGAATTTTAACTGGTCGTTATGTTTCCTTGATAAAGACGTGGATACCGCTGCTGATATGATCACAGACACCATTCTCTTTGGAATGAGAGACTTTATCCCTCATCGGATGAAGAGTATCAAACCAAAAGAAAGGGCATGGTACGACTCGAGCTGTAAAGAGGCTGTCTGGGTTAGAGAAATATTGTTTCGGTTCTTCAAGAACAGCCCAATAGAGGAAAACCGAAACAAGTTTAAACGAGACAAGAATGACTGCAACGCATTTCCAATACGACCTAAAACTGAGGCAAAAAATACTACATTGTCCCAAAGGTAGTAAAAAGTTTTGGTCGTTCGTCAAAAATATTAGAAATTCTGCCTCATCCTCCATCCCAACGCTCATTTACGATGACATTCCAACTGTCAGCTCTTTGGACAAGGCCAATATGCTTGCTGCACACTTTGCGGCCAGCTTAACACTCCCAGATTGTGCCTTGTCTCCGCCCACACTTGAGTGCGTCGAATCTTCATTGGGACAAATCCACTTTCACACTTGTGTAGTAGCAAGAGACAAGCAACCGCTGGTCCAGATGGAATATCTCCACTCCTTCTGAAGAGGTGTTCTTCCTCGCTGGCAAAATCACTGTGTGAGCTTTATCATCAATCGTACTCTTTACGACTCTTTCCGTTAAGATGGAAAACAGCATTTGTCCAGCCCGTCCCTAAAAAAGACGAATCTTCCTCTCTTCCTTCCTACAAGCCCATTGCACTTATGTCCCATCTCTCCATAGAAACGCTGATAAACCGCTGATATGCACGTCATAGAAACGCTGATAAACCGTCAGCTCATGAAATATCTCGAAAAACGAAAACTTCTTAATGACCGACAGTATGGTTTTCGTAGCAAAAGGTCCACTGGTGATTTGATGGCATATTTCACCGAAAAGTAGGACCGAAGCGTAAATCAATCTGCCGAAAACAAGATAGTTGCACTGGATATATCTAAGTTATTTGACAGAGTTTGGCATCAGGCGCTTTTGTTGAAAATGCGTGCTCTTGGAATCGCCGACTCTCTGCTTCAATGGATTAGAAATTACCTTTCGGAACGTTCAATTCAAGTTGTCTTGGATAGTTTAAAATCTGATATTCACAAAATAAATGCTGGTGTGCCCCAGGGCTCCGTTCTGTCTCCGACACTCTTTTTAATTTTCATCAACGATCTTTTGTCTGCTACTTCTAATCCAATATATTCCTTTGCTGACGAAAGTACGAGTACTCTCTGCTTTTCACATTCGTTCCCGGTTTCACGTCCCTGCTCTTCGGCTGTAGAGCGGGAAAGCCAGCGTATGTTAAGCTCATTTAATTCTGATATTAACAGCGTAACTAATTGGGGAACCACTAACAGAGTAGAATTTAATGCTTCCAAAACACAATGCTGTCATTAAAGCGGAATTTGAACACCCAGCCGTTATCCATGAATGGTACTTACATCGTCGAAACCGATAAGCTTTCCATTCTCGGTATGCGTGTGAATGACAACTTACGTTGGAATGACCACATATTGAGTGTCGTCAAAAACGCTGCGAGATGTTTAGGTTTCATCAAGTTATGTAAGAAATATTTCATCCCCCCCCCCCCTGATCTGTCCACAATATATAAGGCGTTTATCCTCCCGAAATTGGAGTACAATTCCAACATCTGGTCGGGTGCGCACAAAACATCTCTGCACCTGCTAGATAGGATTCAAAACCGTGCGATAAAACTCATTCAATCAATTGACACCCTCGGACACCGACGTAATGTCTCCTGTCTCACTCTGTTTTATCGCTATTTCCACCACCAGTGCTCCATAGAAATCGCCAGTAGCATTCAGCCTCTTCAAACTTTTAACCGTAACACCCGTCTCGCTATGAATGCTCATCAGTATACCTTCAAGCCCTAAGCCGTACAAGACGCTTATGGAATTCCTTGCCTAGCTCTTTATTTCCTAGTCATTATAACCTTCAAACATTTAAAACCAACGTTCACTCTTTCTATCCCCCCTGATTTTCCTTTGCCCGCGCTGTGTGCAAGCATTTTAAGGGTACTTAAATCCCTTAATAAAAAATTCCAGTGATTTTCACTTAAATCCCACATGTATTTGAAGTCTTGTTGTTGCTGTTTTTATTGTTGTTGCTGTACTATTGTTGTTTCTGTTGTTGTTGTCGTCGTTGTGGTGTTTGACGATTTATTTTTTGCTGCTGTTTTGGTTTTTGTAGTTGCTACTGTTTCTTTATGTGTTGTGTTTCTTTTTCGATTTGTTGTTGTTGTTGCTGCTGTTGTGAGCCGTGTAGTTCTATTATCTGCTCCTTCTGTTTTCTTACCATTTGTTTAGCTTAATAACTAGCACTATTTTCGGGAGCTGTCCAATCATCAGGGGCACAAGGGGGGAAATCTTTCAAAACGATACCCTATTGGTAAATGAAGTTCTTAATGGAATAAGCGTTCCATAATTAACCAGGTATTGGAAGATTGCATTACAGTATCGAGAAAGGATCCTAAATGTAAACTTCTACATATTACGTAAGCAAATTCACTTTACCATATAATATTTGAGTATATTTTAATTTATTTTTTAGTTGGTCCTTAAATGAATTACCTACATGAATTGAAAGTTGTCAGGTAGGCAGATTGCAAAGCTATGCCATCCGATTTTTTTGTAATACATATATATTATAACAACTATTTTAGCTCTGAAATAAAAGTATAATTGGACAAGACAGCATTCATTTCATTGGAACCTGCCCAAGACTAGGTTCAATCACAAGATCCTTTTATGGAAAAAAACATTTTCTCAAATTGTAAACCCAGCTTTTTGGAAAAATATTGATTAAAGTGTATTAATTTTATAATTTCAAAACTCTCTTTTCTCAGCTGATGTCAAAAGCCAACGCTTATCATTTTAAAACCTGTAACAACTGAATTTTTTTGTATTAATAAAGTTACACTACTACACTATCAATTTGTTTTAACCTATTACCTTTAATTCCCTTTGCCGTACAGGAGTGGGAACAAACTTTACAACTTCCGAAATAGGTCTCTGAAATGCCTCCCTTTTACTGACACATAAATAATAATATTCTTTTTTCGCCACGGGTTGAATATTCAAATATTTTTCGATAACCAATCGAACTTCAAAGATTCTCTGTCTGCTGTTCGCTTTCAGTCACACGGTTGTTAAGTCCATGTGAGAGTGTTCCATTTGTTGAATCCTCCACCGTCGATCATTGTTCTGGAACAGTTTAGTTCGCTGAATATCCTGAATATTTCCTGTTTATTTAAGAATCACTCAATTACTGCTCACATCCGTACCTTTGTCTACGTTGGCTCACAAAGCTAACAAAACTTCTTGAGCTTATTGATTTCCCGTCGTAAAGCTGTCTTTCAAAAACTTTATTACCACTCGCTCGCTTACTGTTGGTCGTAAATTCACTGGTGGGTTCATTTAAAAATATTTGCCTTTCATGTCCCCCTTTCGATTGGGTATCGAATCGACTATGACACGAAAAAGGTTAACTTCACGTCGTGTATCCAAATAAATTTCATTCACCTCTATGGGTGCTTAAAATACGTCATGCGACGACAACAACGTTCATGGTGTCTCAAAATACGAAACTTCTTTTGAAGCTATTTTCAGAAACAATAATAAAAAACCTACAAAACAAAACAAAAACAAAAATTGCCGGATCGAATCGTGTTCATCTGAGGAAAATTTAAAATCCATAAATTTCAGGAGCTGTTCCTGACGTTTCGGAGTTCCAGGGGACAGCAGCACTTTCAACTTTTGTTGTCGGCATCGTAGTTATACGAGTGTTTGTGCTTACGAGTATGGTGCGCCTGTATCTGAGTTGATTCTCTTTATGACCAATAAAAGTAAAATGATGGATGTGATAGGATATCCGAGTGTGACATCGGAAGATTGGGGCGCTTTTTCGCTAAAAATAATCCTTCACTGATTACGAAAGCCGAATCCAAATTGCGATTTCGATATGGAACGGATCTCGATACGAGTAAGCTCTCTGGTCTGCAGAACTGGAATAAAAGGAAACAACAATCGTAAGCTGACAGAAAGTTGTGATGGTTATTTGATATTATGACGTGGTACTCCGATGACATGTTCAATATTGCCAGATACGACTGCTACAATATTTGATGAAGATTGAAACACCTTTCCGATTGGGAAGTTTGTTTCATTTGACCTGCGGGGAGGTTTTAAGGCAGTGAGGGAAAAATCAAAAGTTTTATTTTCGGTCAGGGAATTATCTTCATGGGCAGCCGGAAAATGTAAGAATTCCCGCAGGGCTTGTATAAAATAAATCAGATCCAATAGTTATACTGGCAGATAAAACAAGTATCTTAATGACCCTTGATGGAAGATTGTTTGATAATTGGCTGTCAAGGTTTTAAAATGACGGGTCCATCCAGTTGGGACAGAATATGATGACAAAGTTGACATCTTTAACGTTTAATTGGCGCTTGTGTATCTCTGAAGAGTAAGGACCTTCCTAAGCTACCTTCGTTAATTGAAGAAAGATTTTAAGGCAACACCCTGGCAGAGTGTTTACCAAAGGCACGATCTCTAATAAATTACAGCGTATCTCTTCTGATTATCAGAAAATTAAACAAATTGGCCGGTAGGGAATGGTCTAAAATTTGTATATTGATCGGTTTTGGTACTTTTTGATAACATTAAGTAGTTGTTTTCTTTTTAGACAAGCTGTAAAGTAAGTTAAGTAAGTAACTGGTGGAGGGCCAATATATTCCGTCACTGGTGTACTTGCAAGATCTGCAGTAAGGTCTAAAATTCAACCGGTTTGCAAATAATTTTCTTGCTGTGGGAATATATGTTCACATAAGATCACCCCATTTTGGATCAACTCGTTGGTATGGCTTAGAGTTTGCTGATATATGGTATTCGCATTTCTACTTAATCACTTAGATGGCACTACAGTCTGGGGCGGATTAAAGTCTCAGTTATCATGCCTCCTAAACTAGCGCAGGCTTGTCTGCGTTGTCCCTCTGGGTTGGCTTCGAAGTCTTTCTGTTTTGGGAAAATGGTGTCCTTGCCGTCAAGGTATCCTACACACCTACGGCAGATTATTCTGGCCTTTCTGATGAGGTTGGCATCGCTGTACATCTGAACAGTTCGCTCGACAGAAAATTACTTCAATTACTTTTCTCGCCGAAAAATAGGACAGGAGTGATCAGTGTCTTCTACGAATATAAAGCCGCTTTAGTTTCTTGTGAGATGACTTTACTACTCAACTGCCTTCTAAACCCTAACAGTCAGCGATTGGCAAGAGTAATTCTTCGCATGGTTTTCGCGCTGGTGCCCTTGTCGGAGTTGATAGCGGGGCCAAGGTAGATATAGCCTCTTCCAACCTCAAAGTTGTAGCTGCCAATCATGACGTTCTGTTATTGGCGTCGGTGATGTATATATTTTGCTCTTTGTTGACAGTAAGTACTTTATTTTTTCTACATATATTGACCGCTAAATCAATCTCTGCCGCTTCTGCTTTGATAGTTGCAAACGCTGCATTCGTTGTGCTCTTCCCATTATCTGAAATCATCTGTGCATGTGCGTAACTGAACAGACTTTTGAAAGACGGTGCTCAGCTATTGACTTTGATTGAGTTCTTTCAAGAAAAATATTGAAAAAATCACATGACAACAATTGTTTAAATCCTTTTCTGACTTGGTACTGAGAATATTAATCTTGACGAAGCAACATGTAATCTCCATCGTCATCCTTCATGGTCATATGGCAGGGATATGAAAACCAGATCTGGTTGTGCATAGTTCATCGCTATATCTCTGTGTTATGCGGTTTTTAAATCTATGAAAAAGGAAAGTGTATCGACTTGGAACGCCTCATTTTATTTGTTGGTAAAACTTACGAGCTTTTATCTTCTGGTAGCACCTCTCTAAGGGCTCGATCGAGCGCTTCTCGAGGTCATTATTTTTGTCTTCGGAGGAGTCTATGCTTTCTCCTCCTTAACTGCTAGTAAAGCTCGCGGGCCCGTCTCGTTTTTTTCGGCGGAGCCGATCCATATGTCCTTTATTTTGTTCGGGTTTGCCTGTCTGCATATTTCTGCATATCAGAGGTGGCCTTTCTAGTTGTTCTTTAGCATTGATGGCACTAAATTTCTTCATTCGGTGCTGGGATGCTGGCAACATCGGCCTCCTCGAGAGGTTGAGGGAAACTTGAAAGGAAAAGACAATGGTGGTCTTTCTCAGTTGTTGCCATATGAAGTTGAACTTCCTCACTATAGCATCCGTATATTGTCTACAATATGGCAATGATCCTTTTTTTTTTTTTTTTTTTTTTTTTTGTATGCATTTTTATTTTATTACTTAATTTACTCTTACTTGCTAGACAAAAAATGCTTAAAAATTAGCTTAATTAACTTAAAATTATCTTATTATAGCTTACTGACCCCATGCGAGCACTCTAAGTTAAACCTAACACTTAAATTATGTCTTTCGACGTACCTTACTACTATACTATACTATTTTTATTCCTTATAATTAAAACTAAGAAAACATTTTTTCCAAAAAAAAAAACTTAGTAACATGACTTTTTTTATATTTTATTATAAAACTTAAAACTAAAATCCTAAAAACTACCTAAAAATAAGTTTTAATCTACTTAAACTACTTACATCTAGTACATACATATATATATATACACATAATATATATATACTTAATATATAAATATATGTATATATATATAGATGTATGTTCTTTTTTTTTTAATTTTTTATTTTTATTAATTTTTTTTTTTTTTGGTTTTTATATATTTTTTTTTCTTAAATCTAACTTACTCCTACTTAAAACTACTTAAAACTATGTAAGCCGGCCATGGCTAAAAAAAACTTAGTCGACCCACTTTGCTTCACATGAAGCTACCAAGTATTGGAGGAATTCGACGACGAACTCTCCCTTCCTTCAACTAGCCACCAAAATTGTTGGTGTTGCCGAGCAACATCCCTTATGTCGCGACTCCCTACCGCCCTACTGAACCGGAGACGCTCCGCACTGCCGTGTGCGACGTCTCTGTCGTAGTTGAGTCGCCTGTCCGCAGCTGTTCGAGCAACGTGGAAGATTAGCGGCACAGCCAATCTGTCCTGGATCAGACCTTTGCTATCAAGGTAGAGGAACGCTTCTGGAGGAACATAGCCGTCAAAGCGAACTCTCTCATGATACATATAATTAGGGTAGTAAGCCCCAGAGATCAGGTTGTTCGACGATGTCATTGCTCTTGCAATGTGCCTTCGAGTCAACTTAATAACAAAATTGTCCACTCTTATTAGGTTCGCCCTATTGTACAAGACCTCATTGCGATAGAATTTTATGTACTCAGACTCTGGTGTTCTGTATAAGCGAAGACAAGCCCTAAGGCAAGCCCTCTCAAACACCCGAATCTTTTCCAATAAACTTGCTCTCACGTTGAACCACACGGGACATCCAAATACAAGCATAGGCCGGATAAGGGCCATGTAGCAGATCACCTTCACCCTCGCATGGAGTTGGCTGTTGTAAAACAGTCTCCTTGTAAGGGCAAAAGCACCTCTGGCTCTGGCCAGAGCAACATCTATATGTTTGTTAAAATACAGATATTGATCTAGCCAGATCCCAAGGTATCTGACTACATTTCGACAAGCAAGTGGCTGTCCATGTTGTCCGACGATAGAGAACTTTCGCCAATTCTTTCTGGTATCCCTAGAGGCCCCAGACAAAGGCGTCCTAAACAGAATGGTTTCCGACTTCTGAAAGTTGATTTTCAACTTCCAGTCATCGCAATATTGTTTAATTTTGTCGAAGTCACATTGCAAAAGTGTATTAATGACCTCAATCTTTGGACCTGATCTGTACGCAATTAAGTCGTCTGCGTACGCTATGGCATGGTGAAGCGAACCTATCAGATCACTTGTGTAAATGTTGAATAGGATCGGCGAATTTACCGCACCCTGTTGCAGACCGTTTTTAATGTTAAATATTCCAGCGGAAGTCACATCGCCATTCTTCACGATGAACTGTCTACTGGAGAGCATATCAAAAAGAATATACAGAAGTGGTTTACTAATGCCCAACCTGTCCAGCTTGAAAAAGAGTCCCTCTAACCATACGGTATCGAAGGCTTTTTCCAAGTCAATCAGGCAGGCACCAGTGCACTGTTTCTTGCTTTTGTTCCATTGGATATCAGAAACCAGTTTAGACGCAGCATGAATGATATCATGCCCCGCCTTGAAACCGAATTGATTATCCGGAACGATATGTTTGTCCTCAACCCACTTAGTCAGGACTCTATTGATCACCTTCTCGAAAACCTTACTGATGTTTGGAAAAAGACTGATCGAGCGGAGATTCGCCGGATTGGAAGTATCTTTATTCCTTTTGGGAATGGGATGTACCACCGCAGTTTTCCAATGCGCTGGATAATGTGCATTATTCATTGCATTATTAAATAGGATGGTATAAATGTCCACCGCTTCTAGTGGGAGATGTCGAAGCACAATGTTCGGTATTTCATCGGTTCCCACTGATTTCTTACTTCTAAGCGATTCGAAGATCGTTTGGAGCTCTTCCTTCGAAATGAACGGTGGTAATACCCTTTCGTTGGTGATGACATTATTTGCCATATTCTCGTCACTGAACTGGGTGAAACCCGAGCTCTCGAATCGCCAATTTGCAATTTCATTTCGAAGGCAGGAATTGTGCACAAGGACTCGACTTTCCAAGTCGTGGTTCGGGCCAATGATGTCATTCGCCTTGTACACTTCCTGGAAAGTCGCTCCTATAGCCTCTACCTTCTCCTGCGGATCCTCGACCACAAAGAAGTTGTCATCATCAACGGCCTCATTTGGATCAATGCCTGCTGCTACAAGTATTTGTTCGTTGTTCGTCGTTCGGGCGATTCTAAGACATGGAAGGTCGTTTTGATTATTTCTCCGAAATATCTTATTTATTTGCGGGAACATATTCGGGTTGCTGGTGTTTACAGCTCGAATTTTGTTGTTCCAATACAAACTTACAGAATTTCTGTAATTTTCCTTTATTAATGTTTGGAGGTTTTTAATCGACGACTTCAATGTCATGATCTCCGGGTTACGTCTGTCAGTGAACTGTCTGTACAAGGTTTTTAGTCTTGACAGCAGCCTACTTTTATGTCGGTGCAGTGCGTCAATGGTTGCGTTGCGGAATAAGTCTTCGTTGTCAGTGTGTTGATACCGTGGTATCGTTTTGTCCATAGTTCGTTTGATTGTCTCGTCCATTAGTCTTAGATATCTGTCAATCTCCTCGTTTGACAGATTTCTATTGGACGGTGGGTGGAGCGAATTCGAGGAGAGTGCTCTTGTCAGTATTCTTGAGAAGTGTGTCCAACGCACTCTACTATAATTATAGGAATACCTTTGAACAAACTCTTCCAATTCCGCAGTTTCGTTGGGAACAGTTATTTCGGTGCTGAGACCGCAATGGTCACTGTCATACACGAAAGTTCGTAGACAGTTTGTAGTTTCTTGGTTAGTGCACGTCAGTTGTATTCGTGAGTCGAACAGTAGGAGATCCAAATAGGACCCGTGTCTGGGAAACGACGGACTATCCGTCGCCTTGAGGCCGAGTCGATACATCACACTGTGCTGACCCCACCAACTGAATAGTAGGTTCCCTCTAGTATTTGGTATATTGTTTCCCCAATCACTATGTTTGGCGTTGAAATCTCCGCCGATAATAAAATAGTTGTCTTCCAATTCAAGCCTCAGAAATCGAAAAAGTGTCTCGAGCTCTGAGATGAATTGAGATGATTGAGTAGCCTTAGGTGCATAGACAGACGCCATGTACAACCGTTTTCCACTACGGAGAGGGATGCACATGACGCATGCTTCCAGCACCCGAAACCTACGTACCACACGACTGTATATTCTTTTGAAACGCAGTCCCTTTCTTACAAAGATTGCAACACCTCCTCCTTGAATGGAATTGGGTCGGTTTCTTCGTAATATTTCATATCTTCTGTGCCTCATTTTGTGTCTTTTGGTAAGCTTAGTTTCGCTAACCAAAAGCAAATCAGGGGCTTGGTCTTTAAGCAACTTAAATAGTGCGGCTCGTCGTTCGAACCTGATCAGTGAATTCACATTCACTGCAAGGACCTTCAGGGTTTGCTCCGCCATGTACGTACCCATTACGACTGGAGGTGCGTTAGGCTCGGCAGCAGCGCGAATATTTGATCTACCCGCGTTGCCTGTTCCTGTATTTGACGTTGAAGCTGAGCCATCTGCCCCTGAATAGAGAGCAAGATAGCCAGCATGTCAGGTACAGGTTCAGGTGCTCTAGGCGCTGGGGCCTGAGAAACTACCTTTGCTTGTTGTACCGTAGTTCCCCTACCTGCCGCCATTTGGGCGTAGGTAACTTGGGGAGTAACGGCTGGTGTTTGTATATGAACGGGTAGGCGTTTTACTTCCACTTTCTGCTGCCGAGCCAGATTTGCTCTTTTTATGTATTGGAATTTGGGACAACCCCGATAGTTTGCGGTGTGTCCCGTGTTCCTACATAAAGCACAAGAGAGTTGGCTTTTTTCTGACGCTCCGTCCATACCTAGAGCGCAGTCCTCAGATTTGTGGTTCTTTCCACACTTTACGCATCGAGGCTGCATTTCGCAGTTCGACGCGGCGTGCCCGAACCTTTGGCAGCGAACACATTGTAAAATGTTTTCGCTCCTCTTTAATTTCTCCCAGTGTACAACCTGGTAGTCTAGGACTTTTATACTCCTTAGACCATCCAGTTTGCTATTGGGAGTTAGCTGAACCAGGAAGAAAGGCAGTTTGCGCTTCTCCCTTTTGGCTCTAGCCGTAACAAATGGCTTTACCCCCACGAATTTGAGCTCTTCGCACTCCTTCTCTTTCAGCAGTGCAAGGAGCTCCTCCGGATCAGTCGACGGTTCTAACCCCCTCAGCAGCATTGTTTGCAGCTTTTCACCCTTAGGGGTGTAGGAGAAGAACTCCGTCGTCGAATCCTTTAAAAGATTTTTAATTTTGTGGTAGCGCTCCACTGTATTACAGTGGATCGCGTGCCTATCTAAACCTAATCTTTTTATAAAAAAATTACAGCCTATGGCCGACTTACACAGTTCGATTGTGTCCTTTAATTCCATCTTAAATGTATTAATTGGAGGTACTTTCTGTCTGTTGACTTTCTGCTCTTGTCGTTGTTTCTGGTGCTGCTGCTGTTGTTGTTGCTGATTTTGCTGCTTCTGCTGCTGTTGTTTCTGGGATTTGTGCTGTTGATGCTGTTGTTGCTGCTGCGATTGTAATTTTTGTTGTTGCATATTTTGCTTTTGTTGCGTCTGTGCTTGTTTTTGCATTGGCACTTGTGCTGGTTTTTGTTGTTGTAGCGGATTCTGTTTAACATCGCTATTTGTTGGCTGTTGTTGAGAGTTCAGGAGTTGTTGTTGTTGCTCCAACTGTCTTCTCGCCACTTGTTTGGCTTTAATACCTAGCACTTTTTGTTGCAGCTCTTTAATGCTACTAGTAAGTGCATACACTTCTTCCTCCTCATCATCTGACTCTGTGGCCGCCAGAGATTGGAAGGCATTCTCATCTCCACCGTCAGACACATATGGAAGATATTCCTCTTTGTCTGAATCAGCTGCTGCCTTTCTTGACATTGTAGGCGCCTCTTCCCTTACTCCACCGGGCAGCTTTTCAGTAGAAGCTGTTAGGGAGGGGCGCTTTGCACGATTCTGAGTTGGCTTCAGCCTCCTCATTCTCTTCTTTGCAACGTTATCCGATGATAACATGCTATCTGCTGGTCCCGCTATTGGAATAGCGGGCCGCTTGTTTGCACTCATTGTCTGCTCACACTTTCGTATTTAATACTCGTAGTTTGATACAATTATTGAAAATATTTCACTAGAACTATACGGGAATCGAACCCACGCCCCTGTTCTATCAACCGGACACCACTACAAATGCGCCACTGGAGCACTTAATCAAGCTGCCTCTAATTTTCTTTTTGAAAATTTATTTATTTATTTATTTTTTTTTTTTTCTTGCACTCGCTTTAAAGAGAAGCCGAATCACGTTTGTTCACCTCGGTGGTCGGTGAACGACTGTGATGGCAATGATCCTAGTCACTGTGAGCTGCCCGGCAAGTTTGAATATCCAAATTACTGGAGGGGTGACCTGCGTTGATTGCAATATGATCAACCAGGTCATTTTATGGATATCCAGATTCGGAAACCAAAAACGCCTACCTTAGGATTAAAATCGGCATAAACATTTTTCAAGCCAAGTCAAGTATTAGGGGCATTGCTCTTAGATTTTGCCGCGGAGTTCGTAGAAGCAGTCTTTAGTAAGGCTATCGAGGCATGGGATTTTACGAGGCTTATGTTGGCGAATTTACCCTTTATGCGTTTCGTCGTTAGGCGTACGCTTACATGTGTGAAGCTCAAGATTTGTTCTCTCAGTCTTCATCTTAAGTCGAATCTGCATTCGAATAAATGCTGCGGTTATCTGCAACATTCGCCGTAGTAGTTATCACTGTTTCTTATCATATTTTTGTCCTCTCCACCCTATCGCACTTCTTGGATGGTAGCTATGTTTGCTCTGTAGCAGTTGCAGTTGATGATCTCCGCTAGTTGTTCAGCTGCACGCAGTCTGATAAAGCTTAGAGCATTCCACGGGCAGATCCGAAGATCGTTGTCCTTTAACCGTTTGCTAGGGTCATTTACAAAGGCTACTAGTTGGTTTGTTACATTATTATATCCTGACGGCGTTAGCCGGTATTATACCACTGGTCGATCACGATTGCGACCGCCACTAGTAAGTAGGACAAGCACTACGTTATGAACTTGATTGATCTATCTCCGGACAGATCTAGGAAAATTACCACAAACAAATCCTTGTCCACCTAGTTCCTAGTCCTGCTTACCTTTGCTTTAAATTCGATCAACGAACCAAGGCCCTAATGTTCGGTTAAAATTTCATTTTCATGTTTGTAAGTAGTCCGAACTTTTCAGCCTTTTGTCTGAGTCCCTTCTCACCATCTAGATTTTTTCAAATATCGTTAGATGATATTTTATATTCAACCAAATAAACAATGTTTGGTTCCATTGCCGCTCTCGTAGAAGACCGATGTCGCTGACGTAATCCATCCATTTTTTCCACTCGAATATATGACCATACAAAAGTGTAAGCCCCACAGTTAAGTACCGAATCGACCACCAACGACTGCATATATTGTGCAAAGAAAATCAAAAAATAAGAAATAAACCGCGCAGTGTAAAAAACAAGAAAAAAACAAAACAACCGCGCTAGTTACCAAGCGCCACATACATACATTTCTGCGATGCAGATGGCGCTTGGTACGTTCGTTCGTTAAAAAATTAGAAACTACGAGTACGATGAGACATCCTTTATTCAAACGCTCATTGATAATGACATTCCAGCTGTCAGCTCTTTTTCAGCCAGCTCAACACTTGCAGATTGTGCTTTGTCTCCGCCTACACTTGAGTGCGTCGAATCTTCAATGGAAGATTACTTAAAGATCTTAATATACGCAAATCCGCTGGTCCAGTTGGTATTTCTCCCCTTTTTCTGAAGAGCTGTTCTTCCTCGCGGGTAAAACCTCTGTGTATGCTTTTCATCAATTCTACTTTTAAGGAACCTTTCGGGGCAGACGGAAAACAGAATTTGTCCAGCCCGCCCGTAAAAAAGGCGAGTTGTCTTCTCTCTCTTCCTACAGACGCATTGCACTTACGGAACTTCTTTCCAAGGTCATAGAAACGATGATAAACCGTCAGCTCAATGACCGGCGACACGGTTTCCGTAGCAATAACATAGATCCACTGGTGATTTGATGCCATGTCTCACCGAAAAGTGAAACCAAAGCGTACATTAATCTGACGAAAGCAAAATATTTGGACCTGATATTTCTAAGGCATTTAATTTAGAATCAGGCTCTTTTGCCGAAAATTGTGCTTTTGGCATCGACGGCTATCTTATTCAACGGATTAAAAATTACCTTTCGGAACGTTCAATTCAAGTTGTCTTGGATTTTATCAAGTCTGATATACACAAAACAAATCATGGTATACCCCAGGGCTCCGTTCTATATCCGACGCTCTTTTTAATTTTCATCTTGTCTGCCACTTCTAATCCAATATATTCCTTTCCTGACGAAAGTACGAGTACTCACTGCTTTTCATATTCGTTCCCGGATTCACGTCTCTGCTCTTCGAACAGGAACGGCAGCGTATATTAAGCTTACTAAAATCCGATATTAACAGCATAGCCAATTGGGGAACTGCCAACAGAGTGAAATTTAATGATTTCAAGACACAATGCTGTCAGCCGTCGTTAAAGTGAAATTTAAATACCCAGCCATTATCCATGAATGGCACTTGCATAGTCGAAAACGAAAAACTTTGTTTTCTCGGTATGTGTGTCAATGACAAATTAGGTTGGAATGACCACATATCTGATGTTGCCAAAAATGCTACGAAATGTCTAGGTTTCCACAAATAATGTAAGAAGTATTTTTCCCCCTTTGACCTGGCCTCAATATATAAGGCATTCATCCGCCCAAAATTTGAGCACAATGCCCACAGCTGGTCTTACTTACTTAGACGGCGCTATATTCTGGGGTGGACCTGAGCCTCAACCAATAAGCCTCTCCAATTAGCGCGGTCTTTGGCTAACTGCCCCAAGTTGATTGAGGTCCCCTTCTGCTTGCGCGCCACCTTCGCGCTACATGTCCCAGCCATCTCAAATGCCCAATGCGCAGTTTTTTGACCAGGTCGGTGTTGCTGTACAGCTCATAGAGCTTATAGAGTTCACCGTTGAATTGTTTCCTCCAGAACCCGTTAACGTATACGGAACCAAATGTCTTACGAAGAATTTTTCTCTCAAAACGAAAAAGGATATCTTCATCCGCTTTAGAAAGGGTCCATGCTTCGGAACCAAAGTGCAGGACTGGGATTACTAGGTTCTCATATAGAGTTTTGTTGGTTGTTCGGGAGAGGGCCTTACTGTACAGTTGCCTTCTCAGCCCGAAGAAACAACGATTGGCAAACGTTATTCTTCACGACCCTTAAACTAGAGGGCCACGTCCCAGGACAAAGGGGGCTGGACCAAATTCCGAATCTTATTACCCACTTCGGGGATGTGAGTGCTGTCATTGGTCCGTATTAAAGGCTCATCCGCCACCAAGTTTTTTCCAACACTCTGACTTAGTGTTGGAGATCCTAATAGACCTGGTATTCAAACACGTTGAATCTGCTCATATAGAGATAACATTAGTTCGACCTAAGCTTGCACTGATTCCATCCTTAGAATTCGTCCGCTGCCGTCCGGAAAAAGGAGAAAGAATCTTAGTGGGACTTCCACCCCCCCTCCCCCCTCCCCCGGTCGTTATAACTTCCAAACATTTAAGACCAATGTACACCGGTATCTCTCTTTTCTTCCTCCCTATGTTTCCTTTGCCCGCGCTGTGTGCAAACGTTTTAAGGTTACTCAAATCGCGCACATTATAAACAACAAAAACATGAAACAGATCCTTTTAAGCAATCGACAAATCGCTTTATATATTTACTATGGCATTCTTTATCAAGAACATATTATGATATGAACTCCAACTAAATAAGCTTCAATGTTGCCAATTTAAAAATGGAAAACAAAGATGACTTAACCTAGATTCGTCGTCATCAGACACAGAGCACTTATCAAAAAGGAAATTATTTTTGGGGAATTTGTAAAGAATTTGAATTCTATGAAAACCACTTCTGAGAACTACCATTTTTGTTTTCTGGAACGTACGGCAATATTTCCAGCCCCAACTCTCCCATTAAAAAGATCTATTCAAATTTCCAACTCCCTACTTAGTTTTGTTTTTTTGTTTTAAATTCATTTTGAAATACGAACTTCTGAGCTACAAGTATATATTTTCTTTTTCACAGTCGAAGCATAAAAAAGCAAAAAGTCGAATTGCCACCAAAAAGGTATACATACACCTTCCAATTGAAAGAATACTATTCTTTCTTTGTCCCGCAACAAAGGATCTAAAAGCGGAGCAAATGTAACCACTTTTAGAGACCCAAAACTAAAAAAAGGATCAAGAAAAAAAAAAAGGCTGAGTAAAGTCGATGATTTCTATCGAAATATTCAATTGGCTGATGGAACCAGCATTCTTTTACAATATATTTAACTGAAACACAACTTTCAAGCATTTACATGAAATTCCTTGTTTGCCTTGGCAGTACTTATTAAAATAATATACGAGTACGTCTAAGGACCGGAATCATTTAGGAATAAAAGAAAACCTCTTCACTCCAGTGTTGTTAAGAATGATAAATTTATTTTTTTATAACCTAATGCTAAACTTATTCTACCTGGTACGATACCTGCTGCGAGACACGTTATGGGAGGCAAAGTAAAAATTAAGCTTCGTGATGTATGTATATACGTTTATTGTCTATGGTGTAGATAATATCCACCACCTAAAAGTACTCCGCTGAACAAGTGTAGCAATGCTAATATTATGGAGAAAGTGTATGAAATTTTTAACCAAACTTAGAAGTCGAATTGAGACAAAACAGTAATTTTTTGTCAATTTTAAGTTTAGGTACAAGTTCTAGTACCAAAAAATAGAGAACCATGATGAACTCTAAATTAATTATCGGTAGCTCTTGTACGATAGATCTCCGTCCACACCCAGATCTGAAGCTAACTGATACGAACTAGTCCCATTATTATTTTCTCACTGCGGTTTCGCAATTTACCTGCAGAGTGATGTAGTTTACCAAACTCCACCACAATGTGATCCATGTTCCACTCCGGAATTCAACTTTATATGGTTAAGATTCACATTATCAACTACCTACTGCTTTATTTACATAAGACTTCGATTGGACCTTTAACAAGTTTGGTGCGCTATCTAACTCCTTATCTACAAAAAACTGTATCCCTATATCCTCATACGCGATTTCAACGTACATAATTCTATATTCGACATTCTGGACAGACTACACCCGAAAAACGAAACCTAGTTGGGAAATGTTTTTAACTTCTCACCCTGATAAATACACTGTTGGTGAACTTTCCCTTATACGGTTGCTGCACCATTTTGTCACATCAGCTAAATTCTCGCATAAAAAAGAGAAAATAATCCTAAAAGAATCATAGGGCAAATCGAGAAACCCAATTAGAGCTTCTTTAAGAATTGTAAGATGTCGCTGCTGATATGATCTTTGGAATGAGATCCTTTATCCCTCATGCCGTCAGCTCATGAAATATCTCGAAACACAAAAACTTCTTAATGACAGGCAGTACAATTTCTGTAGCAACAGATCCACTCTTCAATCGATTACAAATTACCTTTCGGAACATTAAATCCAAATTGTCTTGTACGGTTTCAGGTCTTATAGCCAAAGTATAAATGATGGTGTACACCAGAGCTCAGTTCTGTCTCCGGCACTCGTTACAATTTTCACCAATGATTTCTTGTTTATCTTTTACTTTTAATAAGGGGTGTTTATTTTTAGAGGTATACAAATCCAATGTGAAATAAAACAACTGAAACTAATGTTAATGTCTATGATATTAGCTCTATTTAATAGATATTTTTAACCCATTAGTTGTTTAAATATGACATCCCTAATATGCACGACGCGGCTAGCTCGAATTAAGCGCAATCGTGATTCCAATATTCAACAACTTTATCGAGCATAGACTAGTTTATCTCTGGTTTATCGGCATAGACTAGTGACTTTACATACTCCTAAAGAAAGTAATCTAAAGGTGTGAGATCACAGGATCCAGGAGGCCAGTTCACAGGTTCATTAAGCGAAATTATGAGCTCAGCAAATGGTTCCCGCAATAAATTGATGGTGTCGCGCGCCGTGTGGCATGTTGCGCCAACTTGTTGCGATCAAAGCTCTATTACGTCAATGCCATTCAACTGAGGAATGAAGAAGTTAGAAATCGTGTTTCTATAGCGCTCTCCATTGACGGTAACATTCTGACCGGCATCGTCCTTAAAGAAATATTGGCCGATGGCCAATTGGCTCACCAAACAGTGAGCTTTACTGGTTGTAAGGGCGTGTCGGTAAAGAATTCTGGGTTTTCTCCACTCCAAATTCGGCAATTTTGGTTGTTCCCATATCCATTTAACCAAAAATGGGCTTTATTGGAGAATAAAATTTTGCGTTGAAAAGGAGGATCCATCTGAATCATGTTTTCGGCCCATTCACTGAACCTATGACGCGTATAATGGTCACGCGGTTGAAGTTCTTGCACAAGCTGGATCTTATAAGCTTTTAAGCCAAGATCTTTCCGTAAAATCATCCACAAAATGGATGCGCATAGCTCCAATTGCAGTGCACGATGGCGAAGCGACTCATTCGGATTCTCCTCAACACTGCGCCACACAACGGCAATAACTTCTTCTGTTCGCACTATTTGTCATCTTTGGGGATGCGTATTATCCACTAGAGTGTACTTGGTGCGAAAACGATTCAACGAATAACTTGCTCGGATGGACGATTATGTTGACCGTAAAATGGACGTAGCGCACGATAAGTTTGGCGAACCGAACCATGGTTTTCAAAATAAGATTATGGAAAAGTAATGTCATAATGTAATGTAACGCAAATGGCGTCAAGTGTCATTGTGCTTTGACATTTCGAGAACACGAAATCATTGCTACTCCTTATTTGACCAATTTCCGGTCTGTTGTTTTAATGTATCGTGAATTTCCTCGTTGTTTTCCTCGTCGTCCTGCACCATGCAAACTGGGTCTACTATAGATGTCGCAAGAAGTGGCCGGTCCCGTATTGCTCATTCGAGCGAGAATATCACTGCGGAGAGAGTCCACAAACATCGACGAGACAACGATGCACACAATTTGGCATCAGCAGAACTTGGTTGCGTCGAACTTTGGTGAAAGAATATTGAAAGAATAATTGCTGCCTGCTGACCGTCAAGTAAGGTTAACTTACTCCCATGCTTTGTTAAGTTCGGTGCAAGAAGGAGATGATTTCGTATCCAAAATCATAATGTGCGACGAAGTGGAAATGGGGCACAGATAATCCAGATAAAATGCACGAAGGGCGATTGCATCCCCTCAAAGCCACTGTTTGGTGGAGCATTTGCAGTGAAAAAGTGATTGGCCCTTATTTTTTGAGGACGCCGATGGCACCACCGTAACCGTAACAGGTGAGCGTTACAGACGCAAATTGCTAAATTGTGTGTTAACATTGGAGGCACAATCTTTCAAAGTCTGAAGGTATGCCGATGAAATCGACATAATTGGGAGAACACAGCGGGCTGTCACCGGTGCGTGCAACGCAAGCTGCCAAAATGGGTAACTGGGTGAGCGGTAAATGAGGGCAAAGCCAAGTATATGCTATCAACAAGAAAGGATACACGACGAATTGGACAGAACGTCACAGTCGTCAGCTTCGAATTGAAGTACTTTCTCTACCTTGAATCTGCTATAAATTCTACCAACAACACCTCAGCTGAAATAAAACGAACTATCACTTTTGCTTCTGTTTCTTTGGCCTAAGAAAGCAGTTAAGTAGTAAGTAGTTATCCAGTACATCTATGAAAACTCTTAAGACCTTGATTATGTCAGTCCTTCTTTATGGAGGTCTAACGGGAAAGGCTTGTTAGTTGAGGCCCAGATTCATCCCGAATTGTACTACCACTTAATTAAGCAAGTAAGTAAAATGACAGAACAGTCTGCTTTGCATATTCGCTTACAGATTCATATTCCTGGTATTTGGGTATATAACGATAATGCTAGCGTATGCTAAAATTCGTTAAATTCTGGTATTAACAGCATAATTTATTGGGGAACCACTTATAGAGTAGAATCTAACGCTTCCAAAACACAATGCTGCCTCCTGCCGTAACATCGAAGTTTAAACACCCAGCCATTATCCATGAATGTCACATGCATCATCGGAATGGAAAAGCTTCCTACTCTCAATATGTTTGTCAACGGCAACTTACGTTGGAATGACCGTATTTCCGATTCTGCCATATACGCTGCGAAATGTTTAGGTTTTCTCAAACGATGTCAGAAATTCCTTTCCCCTCTGATCTGGCCAGAATTTATGTAACATATAATGTATTTATCCGAAAAAATTAAGTACAATGCCCACATCCGGTCAGGTGCTGCACTTGGCAGATAAGATTAAAACGTGTCTGATAACTCTCATAAGCGATGCCAATATTGCAGAGTCAGTTTTCGCCCTTGACTACCGACGTAATACCTCTTGCCGCACCTTGTTTTATCTCTGTTTTCACCATCTATGCTCCATCGATATTGCGAGTAGTATTCCCCTTCAAGCATTCAACTGTAGCACCCGTCTCGTTATGAATACGCAAGCCCCCTCGGAAATATCGCGATTCTTGCCTAAGCCGTATAACTCGCTTATTGAATGCCTTACCGAGCTCTTTATTTCCTAGTCGTTATGCATAGACAAAATAGTCTGTTAACGGCGAGCGCAGCCCAAATTCCGCTCTCAGAGTCTTTGAGCCTCGGCGTTGGTTATGAGGACATCCGTCCACTCGATCAAAACGAATTGAGGAAGCAATATCGAAGCTTAAGTGCAATCAGGCTGCTGCACCGGACGGCTTAGATGGATAAGTTATTGTAATAAGGCTTTATCAAGAAACAAGAATCACTAAAGGGAGTCTATATAAGACCCTCGTATTCCCAGATATACCGCCGAATTCTACGATCTATGTAGTGACATTAACCTGGGAAAAAAAGTCCACGTTAGTCGGCTGAGATGGCTTGGATATATGAAACCAATGAACACCACGGTTCCAACCCGAAAAGTCTTCGATTACAACCTTGACGGATAAGGAAAACAACATCTCACATTTTGTGCTGTATGCGGAAGGTTTTGAACGAATAAACGACTGCAGATATGTGTCAGAAGCACTAACTGCAGAATAAATGAAAGACAATAACAGCAGCCCGCTGTTGATTTATGCCAACAGCATATGCGAGTTCTGGTAAAGATTTTCAAGCAATCTCCTAAGCCGCGTGACGGTGCATCACATGGGTATAACTGGGTGTCTATTTGATATTCTTGTGTTTTTTCTTAGACCTGAAATAGAGTACATATTTAATAGATAGGGAACTTATCAGGTCCAAGATCACATAAGGACCCATTAGGGTACTACTAGATAGTGCCCCGATTCCATTGTTGCTAACAGGAAATATGGGCATATCTGGAACACTGCCGTCTATCGCAAAATAATCAATCTAGTTTGTGGTTTTGGTTAGGAATCTGCCATGTGCGAGAATTATGTGCTTTCTACGTCAATGTTTCTCTTGCAAAATCTATCAATCGTTGTTAATTTCCAAGTATGATGTCGCACTGGAACAGTCTGGAACACTCCAGGACTTCGTACTGTTGAGTTAAGCGCGGCTGACGATGTAGAGCTTATGATTTCAAATTTAGTCTCAACATCTGAAGAACTACTACCTACTACTACTCAAAAAGTTCACGGAATGTATTCAGAAAGTTGGAAATACAAGTTTATTCATCTACATCTATCTATATTGTCCCCATTTAAAGTAATTCCCATCGACTGCAACACACTTATGCCAGCGCTTGATCCAGTCCCCGAAACATTTTTTATATTCGGTTTTCGGTATGTCCATCAGTGCTTCCAGCGATTTTTCCATTACTTCCTCTCGGCTGCTGAAACGCGTGCCCCGTAGTGGTTTTTTAACTCGATTGAACAGAAAGAAGTCACAGGCAACCAAATCATGTGAATTCGGTGGCTGCTGGATGGTATTTGTTGCATTTTTCGTCAAAAAATTAGGAATAATGATGGCACTGTGCGACGGTGCGTTATTATGGTGCAAAATCCACGAGTTTTCTGAACACAATTCTGGTCTCTTTCGGCGAATTGCTTCACGCAAACGTCTCATAACGCCCAAATAATACGAGTACTCTTTGTTTACTGTCTGGCCTTCTGGCAAAAATTCATGATGTACTACAAAGTTGTAATCCATGAAAACCCTGAGCATTGCCTTTTTTTTGACTGAAAACGACGTGGTTCTTTTTTATCTCGGCTCATTTATTGAACGCCATTCACTTGCCTGATGTCTGGATTGCATGTCGTACTCATAAACCCACGTTTCGTCTCCAGTAATGATCTTTTTGATGAATGTGGGAGCCTCGCAAATCATTTCTTTTACGACGTCAACACGGTCTCTTTTTTGCATGAAATTGAGGTGTTTTGGCACCAACTTTGCTGCTACACGACGGCAATGTTCAAGTCCTCCGCTATCTCTCTGATGGTTAATTTGCGGTTATTGACCAACATTTCTTTTACTTCATCAATGCTTTCGTCGGTTTTCGATGTCGATGGTCTGCCACTGCGTTCATCATCTTCGATTGACTCACGACCAATTTTGAACCGCTCGTGCCACTGGTAAATGACCGTTTTCTTTAGAGAATCGTTGTCGAAACACTTTTCCAACATTTCCAACGTTCGCGCACTATTAAATCCCTTTTTTACGCAAAATTTAATACAAGTTCGTTGTTGCAAATTTAAATCCATTTCTAAAAGTGTAAAAAAATCGCGGAATGTCAACAACAGATTTACCAACTTAACAAAAAACACAGAACTCAAATTGGAACAATGGGAGCGCCACACGGTGGTGTGGTGCGGAACCTTTTCGATCAAGGTGGTATATTCTTAGGTGACAGTCGATCAGTAGATAAATATTTCACACAAATACATCTTTTCCACAGCTAGCCAAGCTGTACTCCAGATGCACTAGATGATAAATCTCTTTTCCATTGGTATTCGTATCATAGCCATCTTCTGTTTTGAGAAGGGTACAACATGCATTGAAGATGCAATGACCCTTCGCTATCAACTTTCATTGGACTCCGATTTTACAAACTTGCCATCTGACGTAATGACAGGAGAATTTCGGTTGCGGCAGGAAAACGAAATTCAAACCAGGACAGGAATGTAGCCAGACCACACCGATGACTCCAAGACGGGTCTAAAATTTGGCTTTGGCGCCTTTGTTCAGGAGACATACGCAATTCAGATGGCAACGGCGTGCATATGTTGTGCAAAACTGGTGATGGGTTGAAGTATGTGCATCTGGGGCCTTACAAAATGAAGTCGCGACTTCGATGCTAGTTCGAGAATGAAAGGCATCTACTCATAACCCAATCGTAAGAGATAAGAAATCCAAAAAAGCTCAGAGGAAGACTTCTCAGAGACTGAAATTGTGTTGGGTATGCTGCTTTCGCACATTTCTAAGAATTCAAAATTATTGGCGTCTTAATGAAGCATTGTGCTTTTCCTAAATGTGGTAGGTACTCGTATAAGTGTCACCTCCATCTGAAACACTATATGTGTGTGAGAGTGGTGGAAAAACTGCAGATCAATTATTCTGTGAGATTTTAGCTGATGTTTGCATTAGGCTATATGCTGATAGCTTAAAGACTCTATCACTAAAGCACATCCTTAATCTTACTTCGAAAAACTGAGACATTTTATTAAAAGGAATATGAAAGAAGTACAAGAGACTCTTAGGTTACCTGAGTGCTCTGTCGCGTCAGAAAACATAGTCTGTTTCCAATAAAAAATCCACGTCCGTATATGGTATATCCATCAGTTTTTGTTAGCCTACTTGTCTCGTCCATTCCATCGAAATAATCACAAATCAAACCAAAACAAACTCCGGCCACATCTATAATGTCTTACATTCAATCAATATATGTATATGATATTTGTTTCCTAGAAATAACATCAATTACCTCCACCCCAGAAGGTGACCACAAGTCTGAAGCAAACAAAATATCTTGCCCAAAGCAGTGTTCCTCAGCATGAAGGTATTTCCGAATTCAGGCACGCCTCACTTCTTCAATTTCACATTTTACTTTAGCAGGATCATCACCGACAAAATGTCATCACAATTCATAAAAGGAAATGAGTGACCAAGGACAATTTGTAATTTTAAGTCCACCAAATCGGGATATCTTGTGTTGTATCATATAATACGTAGTAACTCTACTCAAAACATATAAGGCCTTGATAACAAATTTGTCTTATTCCAAGTGAAAGACCATTTTGTCTAGAACTCACATGTGTTTAGCAGTTATGGGAGCAGCCTAACATGAGACGTGACAAATAATACTAAATTTGTCCTCATCTTTGGTTGAGTTACAGAACGGCACTTATGCTATAGTAAGAATTTTCATCGATTATCCTTTCGGTTTTTCCTATTGAACATTAATTTGAAATTTCCTCTTAGACTAAGAACCTTGTATCTCAAATCACAACGTAAACATATTTACATATGTATGAACACTTGATCTATTGTTATCTTTTTGGCAGACAAAATCAGAACACATAGACTAGATGTCGGTGAAAATGCCTAAAGGACGACAACGATTAAATTAATTTGCTTACGACATACAAATAACTTTAAGCACTTACCATAACCACAGGCATAGTGAAACACAAGCACAAGGATCTTAAACTGAAGTATGTATGTTCAAAAGATGCAGTAAATTTCAACCGAATATGCACCTAGACATGATCCTTTTTGGTAGGAAAGAGATGAATATGCCCGATTAGAAAGTAACAAGTTGAATATAAATTTGCATACCACAATAAATCTTATAATACATGCTCAGAGGAAGATTTCTCCTAGCAGGAGCAAAATATTTTCAAGATTAAAAATTGGCAAAACAAAATGTGAAATTATTTTCATTATACTCGTACATGATCCTTTGAGAAATGCGAGTGTGAAGAATGCGCAGAACCGAAAATGATACCCTGAAATTCTCTTGCTCCTTGTTATTAGAATTCCTATAAACTTTCCCTCATTTCTTTCGGAATGCATAGTGCATGTTTGAAATTACTTAGCGCATACTGGGGTTGATATTTTCTTTATTTGAGAAACGACTACGACGATGGATGACTTCGTGTTATTTATAATATTCAAAAGAAGCACCCTATTTTACTCCATACTATTCATTTCACGTCTCAGCACAAGATTCTTTGTTTGTACTCGTAATTTAGATTTTCAGATTGTTGTGAGGGGTGGTATAAAGAATCCCAGATCACTGCGGTAACAGAAGGGCGTATTGTGATATCCTCCATTTAGAGCTCATCCATGATGCCGCAATTCGTTAGGAAGGCGGCTACGTCTTTAGGTGAGCTGGCAGCTATGTCCGCCGCTTCAAGGTAGGATTTACTTAGGTGACGTTGTCGTGTTTTGGTTAAGCTATTGCAGTCATATAGTATGTGTTCTTCTGTTTCCACGTCCTCGTTGCACAGTCTGCATGTCTTGTGTCTTGTGCTATCCCCATGGTCATCAGGTGTTTTTTTTCACACGGCAGTGTCCTGTGAGAAAACCTTTGGTCACTCGAATCTGCCTTCTACTTAGTTGTTTCCTTCGGCTTCTCTCCAGAAATGAAGCTTCTTTTCCTTTAGGCAGGTTTTAATACTTCCTTTTAAGATGTTTATTGATAGCCCAAAGCATCGTGAATTGAGTTTCGGATCCTTTCCTGGTTAGTTCGTCTGCTTTTGCGTTGCTTTCATGTCCCCTGTGTCCTGGCACCCAAATCAGATGAACTTTATTGTGCTCGCAATACTAACATGGTTATGATAAATATATCGTTACTTAGGAAGCAGACTGATAGAAGTCAAAAAATATTAATTTAGAGAAACTGTTGTTGAATGATATATCAATACAGCGTGCTGATGTTTATAAAAGTACAATGTTTGTCATTTGACGGCAGTCAAATTAGCACCAGTGACCCTTTGCAGAAAAAAGTTAGAACAGTTTCCAGAATTGAGTAAAATCTAAATTGTCTTCTTCCAAATTAGCGTTTCTTAATACCTCAGGGGAAGTACTTTTTGTAGTTCAAAAAGACTCGATTGTGCGATTGCTACAATCATTCCAAGGCCGCTCTAACATTTCTATGTCTTTCTTGTAGAACGAGTTGTCCAACCTTTCAAAATACGCTTCAGTTTCGGCGATTACCTTTCCATTGGAGCCATATCACTTTCCTGTGAGCATTTTTTTGAGGTTTGCTAACTGGTAACAGGATCCATATCTCATCCATTGTTACATACTCCATGAAAAAAATTATTTTTATTTCATTCAAACGGCTCCAAATAGCGCTCTGTGTCATCAACAGATTGTTAATTTTGAACCAAACGCGATATCCACTTTGAACAGAGCTTTCGCATACCAAATACTAATGCAAAATATGATGTACTCGGTCTATCAATATCTTTACGATGGCAGCTTCTCACGCACTTTCGCTTTAGAGTTGTGCAAAATTATTTTGTGGATTTTTTGTTTATGTTTTCCGACATAACAGCCGCCATTATTTGAGTCTGTATGACCGTTTTTGAATTCAACAAACCAGCGATAAATGGTTACTTTTGACGAAGCAGATTCCTTATAACACTTTTCATGTCATTCTTAAGTCTTGGCGGTATTTTTTCTCATCGAATAACAGTGTTTTATCAACGTACAAAACTCTTTTATTTTTTGGAAATGTCAACATGATGGTCACTTAATCTTCAATATCCCTATGACTAATGATCGAAATGTCATCAAATTTTAACACGTAACGATTGAAGGCTGGTGCTAACTGCAAATCTCGAATGGATAAACAGATGTTGAAATCAAGAAGGGAAAGGGGTGCCATCTTCAATCCATCTAATAATGAATTAATAACATCTGCTGGCGGCACGGATAGAGAAGAAATAAAAAATCTAAAAATACCTGCATTCTGAAAGTTCAATCTGGAATTATGGTTCATTTAGGTCGAAACCAATTTCAACTCTGACAATAACAAATTTAACGTCATCATCGCAGCACCAGATCCAGAAAGCCTTACTCAAGTTTCTGTCCTACATCATTTACCCCTACTGCAGCTTATTTCCAGGTTGTTCGAGTCTAAGGAGACGCAAATAACTAGACTCATGACAGGTTTGGAGCTAGGAGACAGGCGACCTACCAGCTGGTGAAAACGTGCTAGATGAAATGCTGACAATATGTCGATGAGAACGCATGAATCAGAACGAACTATCAATCAACATGATGTATTGTACATCAACGTGGACCCCCGCCCAATAATCAAGGCTTCGCCCATCAATGACGTTGTCTAATAAAAAGCGGGGTCAGAGGATATTACTGGTCTTATTGTAAACATCTTCAGATGACGCCACCGAAGGTTGTTACGATCTGACCAGTTACAAGTTGCCGGTCATAGGTCTTGTTGGCGACAGGACCACCGGTAGTCCCTACCAGGACTTAAATCGCGATATCATAGGAGTCAGCAGTCCCCCCGGATTTCGGTCCGAGCCTGCCTTGTTGAGGTAGGCCCCCTTGTGTGAGTGTCATGGTGGCTGTGATTTAAACCCAAAGTCGAGGGAAGGGTCTTCCTGTTGATTTGACAAATTGTGGAGTTGAAATAAGTACTGAGTACTGTGACCGTAAGAACAGTAAGAGGTTTTAGATCGGCCTCGACCGATACTAAGGGTGGAACTTGTGCCTCCAACACAAATCCTGCGAAGGCGGCAGAGCGATGGCAATGCGTATCCTTGCTCCCATGGATGTACTTGCATCCCGTAAACTTAAGTCTACACGACAGGTGTTTACTTTAAAAACCAGAGACCATGTACATCAACGTTTACGTATTCAATAGTACAGTTGCAAGTCTAACTAACCGGTTAAGAAACTTACCACCGGTCAAAACAAAACCCATAGGCGCAGTTCGTATTCAAGACCACGAAATCGTCCATCTACTGGATTATGGACACTATATGGTGAAACCAAAGTTTGTTATTTCCTCCGCAAATTTGGCGTCGAAGCGAAGAATTGTGCAAAGCTCTGTTCGTACTCCAAGTTAAACTGAAATTGCTGATGTCCACCAAGGCGGCAAACAACAACGGCCACTGGAACAAAGCAAATCGTCTACATGTTGATAAAAATACAAAACAACATTTTTCGATTGATTCAGGTTCTACAATACCCATTTTACCCAAATTGCAAACCATCTTCGTACCAACTCTCTATGCAGTGAACAACAGTCCTATTTACACATACGGTAAAAAGATGCTAACCCTCCACCTTGGACTGCGTCGTGTAATAAAGTGGCCTTTCCTCATTACTGATGTCAAAATAGCGATAGATGGTGCAAATTCACTTGCCAAACACGGCCTAATAATCAATGCCGTGTTGATGCAATCACATTACTGACGACATTGGGTGGTGTTCTACCAGCAGCTACTTTTGAGTTATCCGCAATTGACTGATGCCATGCATACAGAGATGTTCTAAAAGAATTTGTGAATCCAACTATTAACATCAATACACAAACCAACACTGATCCACCGATTTCTGAACGACCACGAAAATTAGACGGCGATAAATTCGGTGGAGAAAGGTATTTACAGACGTGTACATTGGTACCTTGGTACCATCCTTTGGCAAGTGCTCTGCATCTGTTACAGAAAAAAAATGGGAGAATGGCGATCATGTGGTGACTATAGGCGTCAAAATTCTCAAACATAGCCCGACCGGTATCCAATACCACAAATAATGGGTTTAATCGAGTCTGTAATTAAAAAAGGTACGAATACGTACTCATAACATATATTCACAATCTTGGATTTAGATAAAGCGTACTACCAGATTCTGATGGCGAAGGTATTAGTGTTTCAGATGCCCTATCTGAATGCCATTCAAATTGACCCTCATGAACTTCAGAGATTACAGCAGAAAGGCAAAGAACTTCAAGATACTCTCCACAGCTCTTCACTTAAACTACAACATCTTGCAATAGATCTGGACTATGAAATGTACTGCAACATATCGACAAACTTCTTCAGACAATACATACCACAACCGCTACGTCGAAAGGTATTTTATTCTGTTCATGGTCTGTCCCATCCTGACGGAAGGTCAACTAGTTATCAGTTTCGCCAAAAATTTATCAGCCCAAGTATACGCAAAGGTGCATTGCAATGGTCTCGAACGTGCTTACAATGCCACTAATCGAAAATTCACCAGCACAAGCATTTACAATCCCATTCAATGCAGACGCCGAACAACCGCTTTGATCACGTCCATATTGACGTCATTGTGATATCCTCTTGTGAGGTATACAGGTACTGCCTCAAGATGATTGATCGATACACCAGATGGCCAGAAGCTATCCATCTCAAGGACATGCAGGTAGATACAGTTGCGACAGCATTTTATTTACCCAAAACCTTGACCGCAGCCCAAGGAACTCAATTTGAGTCAGCACAGTCTCAGTCACAGATATGTGTTGAACGACCAGAATTCGAACGTCACCGTATCACCCCGCATCCAATATAATCGTTGAACGATGGTACAGAGCATTCGCCAAGTAAGTGGACTGAAGCTCTGCCGACTCTGCTTCTAGGACACCTACAAAGAAGATATCAAAGCGTAGGCAGTGGAGATACGAGTACTATGTGGCACTTATTTTGATCCGCAAATATTCCTTGAAAGACATCTAGGGAATATTCAACATTTTCGAGCAAAAGCTCCTAGTCATCAATCAAAACGGAAAATCCCGGAATTTATTCAGAAAATTTAAAACACAAGTTTATTCAACTAAATCTATATTGTCCCCTTCAAAGTAATCCCCATCGACTGCAACACACAATCCTCGAAACATTTTTTATATTCGGTTTTCGCAGTTCTTCCTGCGATTTTTCCATTACTTCCTCTCGGCTGATGAAACGCGTTCCCCGTAGTGGTTTTTTAACTTGATTGAATAGAAAGAAGACACAGGGAGCCAAATCAGGTGAATTCGGTGGCTGTTGCATGGTATTTGTTGCATTTTTCGTCAAAAAATTACGAATAATGATGGCACTGTGCGACGGTGCGTTATCATGGTGCAAAATCCACGAGTTTTCTGTCTACAATTCTGGTCTCTTTCGGCGAATTGCTTCACGCAAACGTCTCATAACGCCCAAATACTCGTAATACTCTTTGTTTACTGTCTGGCCTTCTGGCAAAAATTCATGATGCACTACATCGTTGTAATCCATGAAAACCGTGAGCATTGCCTTCTTTTTTGACTGAAAACGACGTAGTTTTTTTGGTCTCTGCTCATTTGGTGAACGCCATTCACTTGCCTGATGTCTGGATTGCGTGTCGTACTCATAAACCCATGTCTCGTCTCCAGTAATGATAACTTTGATGAATGTGGGATCGGATTCAACCTCGCAAATCATCTCTTTTGCGACGTCAACACGGTCTCTTTTTTGAATGAAATTGAGGTCTTTTGGCACCAACTTAGCTGCTACACGACGGAAATCCAAATCATTAACCAAAATGTCTTGGACGGATCCATAGTCAATGTTCAAGTCCTCCGCTATCTCTCTGATGGTTAATTTGCGGTTATTGGCCAACATTTCTTTTACTTCATCAAAGTTTTCGTCGATTTTCGATGTCGATGGTCTGCCACTGCGTTCATCATCTTCGATTGACTCACGACCACTTTTGAACCGCTCGTGCCACTGGTAAACGACCGTTTTCTTTAGAGAATGGTTGGCGAAACACTTGTCAAACATTTCCAATGTTCGCGCATCATTAAATCCGTTTTTTACGCAAAATTTAATACTCATACAAGTTCGTTGTTGCAAATTTAAAACCATTTCTAAAATTGTAAAAAATCACCAACACACACAAAGATAGATGTAAGTTACTCTTGGCTACGTAACTTTTGCAAATGTCAAGCTATGACGCTAAGATTTAGAGGGAACAGATTTACCAAGTTAACAAAAAAAACAGAACTCAAATCAGAACAATGGGAGCGCCACACGGAGGTGACCCCCGGGAACTTTTTGATCAAGGTGGTATTCGAAATGAGAAAACAAATATGGACAATCTTTATTAACGCCTCATTATATATTTCCGGCGAAAAATCGATATTGTGATCTTGATTAGCGGTCCGAATTTGATGTAGAACTTCGTCGCTCATGGAATTTTTATATTTTCCCAGAGAATCGGAGCTTGCGACATGTCGTCAACAATACGGAAATAATTGGCAAATTTGATGAGGAGGCGAACTCATTACAGCATCTGCAAGTGTGAGATCACAGTGGTTGTCATTGCAATTCGCGAAGCGCATCGTGGTACGTATCGTACAAAATACGATTAATTGTTAGCAAGTATTGGAAGGACGTCGGTCCAAGAACGTTAACCAACCACAAACGCAAGAAGAATCAATTCGCATTGTTTTGGATGAACTGTGTACAATCGGCCTAACGTATTTGCCATAAATATGCCGTTGTATGGTTTGACTGGAGTGCCTTGCTTTCGTGGGTCACACTTTTTTGACTGTTTGTTCCACGTGAAAAATCGTGGCACATCAATACACATCAATGTCTTTGCGAATTGACCGAAAATATTTGGTTAGTTGCATAGTTGGAAAAATTGAGTTAGTGTGGTTTTCGGGGCAGTTAATGCTCGTTGTAGAGCAGTCTCTTCTGTGAAATAAACTCGCTGTATAACAACAGGGTCTCTTTCATGTATCGGAAAGCTAAAAATGCGCCAAATTGCTTCATTGCTGCTAATATGGTATATCGGCCAATTTGATAACGTGTTATTTCATGGTTAGTATTCACATTTTGAACGGCAAATACAGCTATATCGCTGCCCTTATGAACGTATTTGCAAATGTATTTGATGGACTTCACCGAACTGAAAAACTCAACGTTTATGTGTGCTTTGTAGGTTTTGCACCTAAATGGCGAATACGGAACCACCCAGCGATTGTCAATGTCTAAAGTTACACCGTTCAACTAACGCAATTGATATGATTGACCACCATTGTCTGTGCCTCTACCACGACACAATGGATAACCATCGATATTATTGATAGTATCGTTTATACACTGTTTTGGAAAACATTTCATCGTGTTTAGAGAACCGCATGGACCATGGATCATGTTAGCAGTGACAATGTAAAAACAACTCTTATTTGTGCTGAAATAATTTTATGAATTTCTTCTAGTCGTATTTTATCGACCAACGAAATCAAAATATGGTATGTGCATGTGGCAAACCTCGTTTTTGCCATTCAACAGAATACTGCCAGCAACGTGTTTCGCCGAATACAGAGTAATGTGTAATGAAGTTCATCAATGATTTTAATTTTTGTTTGAAGACACGTGCAGTGGTATCATGGGGATGCATTGCTGTTTGACCTGGCAATAACGAAATTTTAATTTCATCCCTTTAACTATGTCTTTTATGAACTGAGCTTCTTACGACTACATACTTTAGCTGAACACCTAACTTTAGTAATGCAGTGCGATCCCATGAACTTGAATTTAGGCCGGAAACTCGCCAGACGTTTATTCAGCAAGTTCCTGAATAAACCTGTCAAATTGAATATATTGGTCTTTAATATCGCAATGTTGCAATAATGCATCCGGCGTATGTTAAACTGCTGTTGCTATTGGTGTTGTATTCTAATTGTCATGTGTTGTACTGCTGCTGTTGTTGTTGTTGTCATGCATCTAGGGGGCGATTAGGGTGTTAGTGGCTACCGTAACTCGTCCCGCCTTGGAATAAAGCCACAGCCACACCCTTAGTTGTTTCTGCGTGAATGTTGTTGTTTGGTGGCGGTGAGACATGAACTTTATCACAAAAGATTTCTGAGTTGTCCTCATAATATATACCGTTAACGATAACGCTGCAATTCTGGAAGTGAAGTAGTGCTGTACCTTCCACTATTGTGGTCTGAGTACTGCGAGTAGAATTAATTATAATCTTTGGTACATTAACAAATAGAATATAATTTGGTACGTAGCGATGGGCAATGGGCGGCTTTATTCGGGTTGTGTGCAGTAATATGTATTTTCTATTATGGGGCAATGTGCTTTGTACTGCTGTATATGTCTTTCATTGTATATTATGTGTATAAGGATTTGTTATAATTAATTTTGTGTCATTTATTGGTACAAGAACTATGTGATATAAATAATATTTTTCTGAAAAGAAATTCGGCATAAGAACATTACATATAATGTTTGAGCCACTACAGTAGGCTTGCAATTTAAGAAATTCATATATTTGTTCAGTGGAAATAATTTCCATATTTTGTTTTTGTAATTTCTTTTGTATTATATTAATTTCGATTGGGTTTAGTATAAATTGAGGGATGATATTAAGTTTACTTGGAAAATTGCTTCGGATAGATGGGAAATGTGGTTTGTTAGTAGATCTATGTTAATGTCGATTTGGTTGAAGTTTTGTGTTTCGATTAGTTGAGGTCAAGCAAAAGATATTCTAAAAGAAGGTGTAAGGAAGGAAAATGGAAAATGTTTGAATGCAGTGTTCTGAAGTGGTTAGTAAGGTTAATATAATTAGGTGTTATTGTTTATCAAATAAAAACTTGTTGGGGTAGCCTCATAATCATATGTAATGATTATACTACCTAGTTTGCATTCATATGCATTGAATGCTTTATTTTGTTATAGTCTTCATATATATGTATACGAGGGTTGTCTGAAAAGTTTCCGACCGCAAAGTAAAGATAGCGGCACTCGTCAATAAAAGCTAGTGTATGCTAGTTGTGTGTCTTTTGACAATTACTTACCGAAGTTTCAGTCATTTTGGATGCGCAGTTTTTAGTTGACAGTCGTTTGAGTGAGTCGATGTAAGCGTTTTTTGAGAAAATGGAAAAAATTGAGTATCGAGCTGTCCCTAAATTCTTGTTTTTGAAAGGCAGTACGCCTACGCAAATCAAAAATGAGTTGGACTCTGTGTATGGGGACTCTGCACCATCATTTACCACAGTGAAATTTCGGGCAGCTGAATTTAAACGTGGCCGTAAGAGCTTGGGAGATGATGAACGTTCGGAACGTCCAAAAACTGCAACCACTAACGTTATCGTCAGTTCACCAAATGGTGTTAGACGACCGCCGAATTAAAGTACTCTCTCACTTTAGTAGGGGTTATGACAATGTCCAAAGAAAGTGTTTGTCACATATTAAATCAAGATTTAGGCATGAGAAAGCTGTCCGCGCGTTGGGTGACGCGTTTGCTTACGTTAGACCAAAAACGTGTTCGAATGAACATTTCCACCAACGCTCTGTTGGTGCAGTTTAGGCGCAATAAATCCGAGTTTTGGCGCCGATTAAATACTGTAGATGAAATGGTGGATACACCATTATACGCCCGAAACAAAAATTCAGTCAAAACAATGGACTGCAAAGGGCGAGCCGGCTCCAAAAAAAGCAAAAACTGTTTTTTCGGCTGGGAAAGTGATGGTGACTGTTTTTTGGGATAGTAAAGGAGTTATCTTAATCGATTATCTTCAAAAAGGAAAAACCATTACAGGAGCATACTACGCATCATAACTTGCCAAGCTGAAGGCAGAAATTGCGAAAAAACGGCCACATTTGCAGAAAAAGAAAATCCTGTTTCACCAAGACAACGCGCCGTCTTACACCTAAGCGGTTGCCATGGCGAAAATCCATAAATTACGGTTTGAACTGCTTATTCACCAGATCTAGCTCCAAGCGACTTCTTTTTGTTCCCTCATCTAAAAACTGCTCTCGGAGGATAGCGATTTTCGTCAAATGAGGAGGCAATCACCTTCGTGAACAATTATTTTGCAGAGAAAAACACCAAGTACTATTTGAACGGGTTAGAGTGATGAGAACATCGCTGCTAGAAGGGTGTAAGTTACAAGGAGACTATGCAGAAAAATAAGAAAAAAATTTGAGAAAACATGTCTTGTATCATTTTTTGGTCGGAAACTTTTCAGATAACCCTCGTTTATGCGTTAAAGTCTGACATTTACCCAGTCCTCTGTTTTCTTCTCAACTTACTCTTGTGTATCTTTTTATAATCTTTGGTTAAAATTGTGAACTTATTGTCTTTAAGAGTTTTGTATTTTGAAAATCTATTTGTCAGTTTGTTCCGTCCAGCTTCTTTCCTAAAGACGATTTTATTTTCCTCGATATTTTCAGGATCCTCCCTTTTATTATTAAGTTTTTCAATTCTATGTTTCGTTATGTTTTCAACTTTGTCTTGTATTTTAGAGTACAGTGCATTCAGATATTCGTTAAATTTAAAGAGAGATGTTCGTTTTAAAAATTTATGGTTTTGGAAAATCGGTAGGGTCTACCGTAAAATAATTCGTAGATGTGTGTTTTGTTATGGTACGAGTATGTATGGCATTTTTATAGGTTATTATTGTTTCTGATAATATCTCGTCGTGTTCGGTGGTGAGTTTGGATTCCCCCCCTTTGAGCATGATGAGTCTGTATATTTCTATCAGTGTGGAGTGAAGCCGTTCCAATGGGGAATTCCTGCTGGATTGTTGAAAAGAAGTATAGTGTAGGTCTTGTTGGATCAAACAACACATCATAATTATCGAAGTCATAAAACATATTTTTGTAATTCATTTTATTTATTTATTTATATTGTAATTCGCATTTAAACTTATTGGTTGTACTTTAAAATTAACGTACTAAACAAATTAAATTCCTAGTAAATTTAAAACTAGCGCCAAAAAACCAATGTTAGCCATCTTTGTAAATTGCTCTTTGTACTAAAATGTAACACCGCATGTACTAAACAGCTCACACTATACATTTTACATTAATAAAAATCATTCTTGTTGTTGGCGCTAGCAATACAGCTTTTACATTTTTTCACTCGTTTCGTCGTCTCTTTGCTATATTTCGCCAAGTTTCGCATATAGCCAAGTCTCGTTATCGCGCAACCTTTAGCAAGGACATTCGTTTTTTTTGGGTCTATTCAAATATTGAACTTCGCGAAAGATATTCATCCAAGGGAATTTTATTGCGACAAAGTCTGAAGCAAATTTTTCGCAAGGAGCAGTCTAAAAATCATTCGATTGCACAGGTGTATTTCAGGTTTTCTACAGAAATCTTGAAAGATGCTAGAAGAAAACTCTGATTCTTAATCACATAAAATTTTTTTAGGTATGCTGTAGAAGCTAACGTAAGGCATATAAGGATGGTTATGCTGCTTCTGGAGCTTAAAGTATAGGCGGAAGAAAACCGGGATAATTTATCTATAAGGGTAAGAATTTGTTGGTTGTGAATGCTGTAAATGTTCATATGTATTATTTCTAATGGTTTAAGAGGTATTTCCGGTCTTCTTTTATATAGTAAGGCTTTGGAGGATTTCGATCATATTTTAGTAATTTGCATTTATCGCAATTGTTAATAGTAGCGGTTGTTTTATCCTTCATGTTTGGGAAATACATTTCTCGTTTAACATGTAACAGTGTTTCGTTAATACCTCTGTGGTTAGATCGTTCTTGGTATTCTTTAATGATGTTTTCTTGATCGTCTTCTGATCGTATATCTCTTAGGATTTCTGTACACCTAATGATTCGGAACGTTCCGCTTTGGGAAAAATATTTGGAATATGTGGTTGATACAATTTTAAATCTTTGGTCGTCGGCTAAAGATTGCTGTTTGTTTATTTGGGGGAATAAATTTTTTAAAGGTTTCTATCATGATTTGCTCATTGAAGATGGGTCTACGTACTATTCTTCTTTGGCGGTTTTTAAAGATCGTTTCGACCGTCATAGGCGATCCTTTATGGTAACAGCGTTTTGCATGTTTCGAAAGCTTCAACATATTTTTGATCTGTGACAATATTTGCGCCTCTCTTTAGGCAGTTCGTTAAGGGTTTAGTGAGCTTAGCCAAGTCTTTGATAAATTTCCTATAATAGTCTATGAGGCCAAGGAAGGCTTTTATTTGGGTCCTGATTTTGGGCAATGGGTAATTTTTGAATGCATTAATTTTTGTGGGGTTTGGTTTTATGCCGAAAGGTGTAATTATATGCTCTAGGAATTTTTTTAAGAAATCGCATTTGTCTGTTTGAAATTTGAAGTTTGCTTCTCGAAATTTATCGAAAACTAATTGTACTCGTATACTTCCTAGGTGTTCTTCTAATGAAGTTAAGAATATTAGTACGAGTATGTTATTGAGATAAACGAGACATACGAGTATTTTACATTTGAAAGGTTGATGGCGCATTTTTAAGGCGGAAAGGCATTCGGACGTATTCGTTATGCCCGCCTTCAACCGTGAATGCTCTTTTATCGATGTGCTTGGGATCCATTTCTCTTTGGTGGAACCCGCTTGCAAGATCTAACGTCGTGAAATAAAGGCATTTGCCTAATTTATCTAATATTAAGGTGATGTTGGGTATCGGGTATCGATCGGAAATGGTTTTCTCATTGGCTTTCCTATAGTCGATGACAAGCCTTCATTTTTGCTGCCCACTGGCTCCAAAGGGAATAGCTGTTGCGTATGATGCCTTGATTTAACATTTTGGTTATTTGGGATTGGACTTCTTCCTGGTGGACATATGGGTATCTGTAGGGTTTCGTATACATATTTCGTATATATTTCGTTGTGTTAATTTAGTGTTTTATTTTTTTGTGAAAGTGAGAGCATTACCTTCCTTATAGACTACATCACGATATGCCTTACATAATTTAAGAAGTGGTCGATTCGTATTAGTTTGGCTACATCAATTTTGCCTACTTGTTCGTAATCTTCTGTATTGAAGAAATTTATTTCTATGAAAGTGGGGGAATCGTATTGAATAACATTTTTAGGTTCCTCTAGGATTATAGTTTGGTCTTGATCCGATAAGTTTGTTATTTCGATTTTACTGAAGCCATTTTCAACGTTGTAGATACCTTGGGTTGAGTGAAGGTTTGGTTTGAATTCTAGTGAGCCAATTAAGATCTTACATTTGACACGGATTGTTATCTCACCAGACGAATGATTAGGTCTAAGATTTATTTTAATTAAAGCGTGTTTTGTGATGAGGACCTTGTTTTCTAGATCAATTTTTGCGTTTAATGATATTAGCGCATCTATATCTATTAGGCCATCAAAGAAGTTATGTAACTTGAAGATTGAAAAAGTTAGGGACCCTTCCTGAGGGAATTCTTGGGATGTGGGTAAAGTTACCTGTTTTTCTAACTGATGGCCTTTAAAGACTGTTGAAATAGTGATGGGCATGCACCTAATTTGCTTGAAGAGTGGAATATACATACTCAGGATTTATGAAAGATATACTAGCTCCTGTATCTAAAAGAAAGTTTAGAGGTCTGCCCAAAGATGAAGAAATTTGTTTTTTATTTAAGTAGCCTGTTGCCGCTCCAAGGCTGATGTGGAAATATTTCCGTTTTCTTCAATGTTTGTTCGACATTATTAGCTTCATGAAGCTTGAGGTTTCCGTTGTTTGTTTTTCTGCTGTTGTTGTTGTTATTGCATCTAGGGAGCGATTGGGATTGTTGGTGGCTACCGTAACTCGCGCACTAAAGTCCTGGCGTCTTGAATGTATTCTTGCATATGATGTGGACTACCAATATATGATGATAGAAGAATATATGCAGTACCAATGTCGTTGATATTGGTTGTTTCATTTACGTTACCGACAATAGCATCACGCAAATGCGCAAATGAATTTCTTTCCTCAGAACGCAGCTTCGCTTGATTATACTTGATGTTTTCGCATCAACGATGTATTGATGGCGGCATCGGAAAATGTTGTTGTCTTCATTGGCACAAATCATCAACCGATATGCGTAGGAGTTCATTACGCCCACTTTTTGTTGGTTTCTGCACCTGCAAAGTAAAAATACAAGTAAGACAAAAAGAAATTAATCATACAGTAAAAGAAAAATGTAAATAATGTATAGATTGTACCTGTCGCTGGATTTCTTTGTTTGATATTGAGATGATACCCATCTTCTCCTTCCCAAAATACTATTAATGCTTCGTAAGAACGATGACTGTCTTGAGTTAGTTTTAAATGCATTTTATTATCTTAATCATTAACCCTTACATACTAACAAAAAATGCTTAAATGCTAGCTTAAAATTACTTAACAATCTTATATTAACTTATTGGCCCCACACAGGCACTCTAAGCTACTCTAAATTCTTATATCTATGTCTTTCGACTATATTTACATTTTACTTAGGAATAATTATTTTCTATACTTAAGGCTAAGAAAAAATTGTTCACAAAAACTTAGCATATGGACTTAATTTTTTATAAAACTTAATATCTAACTTAAAATAAACCTTAGATAATGACTGTCTTGATTTGTTTGCACCGTGTTATCTCTACGTATATCTCGATGTTCATATGTGTCACCAACCATAACAACTGCAGCTTCATTAACGGTTGGTGCAGTGTATCGGCCGCATGCTCTCCAGTGGGGCTTTGTTATTTTTTATGACAATCAAGTAGTTGCCATTTCGCAGTCAGCATGAAACAGTATTGAACAACTGGACAACAGGTTGTGATTTTGCAAAAACATTTCCAAATTTGCCAAAATTTCTCGTCCCTCCATCCGCTCGATGTGATTATAATGGCAGCGTGTGGTTATTTGTTGCTTCTCATCGCCCATGAAGTAGATTTTCCAGAATTTTGGATCGGTATTAGGCATTGAGATTAAAGAACCAATTTAGTGATACACTTGGCTCTGAATCTTTAACGTTGATTCAAAATTGCGACCATCCTGAACTATTTTTGTTGCTCCAAATGATGTCATTTGGAAGCAAGAATTGAATATACGAATTTTGCGCAAAAACAATTTTGATTCAGGTCTGGCTTCAGCCAAACAAGTGTTTTGAATGGTTCTAGCGGCAGTACAACATTTCCAGACGCGCAGCAGAGGCCGGCCGATTCACCTTTATATTTGAATGCAATGCAGTGTTAGCATTCTTTGTCCATAGCGCCAATGACAATTTTTGAATGTAACGAATAGTCAATGTCCGACTCACATTCGAAAGCAAGACGGAGAAGTGATGCAAAGTGCGATGTATGTACTTGCAGGCGCTCTCGTTCATGTGATCTGTGTGCATCTATGGAGTGTTGACGCGCTTCACGTTGTCTCAATGCATTAGCTCGATGCGTTCGTTGCGTTGATCTTGACCTTCATTGGCACGTGTATTTAAAATCTGGTCTCTTAAATTTGCATTGTTCGTCAATTAATCTTCTGCCGTTCTATTAAACCAACGGTTGTGGACAATTTGTGCATTCACACGAAGACGTGGCATTGTTCTTTCATAGACACACCAAACATAAATATAAGTAAATAATGGTTAGATAGATTGTCATTGAATACACATGTATATGTATAATTGAAATTTATGGAAGAGCATGTAAGATATTTACTTCAAGACTGCACCTTATACATTTGCACAATGTACATAACATTTCAGACCGCAGTTTGAGGAGGATTCTGCAATTAGATTTGAATTCCTATACCTCCAAAATAATGATGGTTCAAGAATTGAACCCACCCGCCACGCCACCCGCCAAAATCTATGTGAGGAAATGGTTGCAGCAGTCCCTCCTGAGGCAGCATTCATCAGCAGCAACGAGTCACATTTTCACGTAAGCGGGATTGTGAATAAACAAAATTTTTACTAGTGGGCTGATAACAACCCCCAAATTCTTCACGAAAGACCGCTACATTCTCCTAAACTAACGGAGTAGTGTGCCGTATCGCAATTTGGCGTACTTCTTTGAAGAGGGCCAATAACGTGAAAGTGACCCTGAATTCCGGGCGTTATGTTTCAATGTTACAAAATTTTCTGCAGCCCCGACTGGAAGTGGTTGTTAAAGAAGAGCGATTAGGGGATGTTTGGTTCTAACAGAATGGGGCTACAGCCCACACAGCCAAGAATTCTCTAAATGCTTTAAGAAAAATGTTTCCCGGACGTCTAGTGTCTTTGAGAGGTGACGTTTGGTGGTCTGGAGATATCTTAAGCAAAAAGTGTTTAAACGTAGCCCCCAAAACCTGCTAAAGCTAAGGGAGCGAATTGTTGAAGAAGTGAAGGCGATACCCTTCGAAATGTGCCAACGGGCTGTTCAAAAATTTAGAAATCGTCTCCAGCAATATATTGCAGCTAATGGCCGCCATCTTAAAGACATTATTTTTAAAAATTAATGCGTATAAAATGCTAAGTTCTACGGATTTTAAGAATAAAAACATTTGTTTCATATATACCCTGGCTTTTTTTTTATTACTCTTCAAAACTGCTCAACTGGTTCTGCCGCACTCTGTACAATATTCACGCAATTGCGATACATGGAATATCAAAACAGAGCAAAAAAAACTGAAATGTGAAAACAACGCCAAGCTACGACGCAAGTAACTTGATGCATACTTTGAATACCACATAATTCGACATCAACGCTACCTATGAATCATTCTCATTAAATAAAAAATAAATTTCCTAGAAACAGATTGCAGCGCCGCCTGGCAACAAGTTTTTAGATTTACATGTTCTGATTTTCTTTTTTCAGTCACAAAATTAAAAAAAAAACGATTTCAGTCTCACCTACCGGGCCCGATTGTAAATCCAAACCATCCAGGGTGCCACTCAAAATCGGTTCAGTCGTTAGTAGAATTATATAAATGAAGATAGATAAAACTTTCGAGCGTTATTCCTGCAGTAACATCTCTCCATCGCTTTGATTATGAGAAAGACCGATCAGTCAAAGAAAAACAAACGCTCTTTATTTAGGTAATAGCTCGTAAGTTGTGTCAAGGAACCCAAATTATTTGGCCACATTGTCAAAGGCGTGTGCCCATATTGAGGTGATGCTGGAATGTTAATCTCGATGCGGTTTGACAAAAATAGATCGTGATGAAAACCCCAAGTCTTCGTTGTCCAAGTTGGTCGCTTACAACAAGTCTACACGGATCACTGTACTCAGTTTTACATAGTTTTCATCCTCATCCTTTTTATTCTGACGTATTTCCCCCACATGTTGTTGGGCCATACATGTCTTGTTCAGGTTTAGAATATTGCGTATACTGATCTAAACGTTTAGACGTAAATGTGTTCAAAGCACAAATTTTACTGCTAAGAAGCAAAAGGAATGACGTCGACTTCTTCCAATTGGATTACATATACCATATGCCTGAGATCCATTGCGGTATGGAAATACATGAAAAACTCAGAACTTAAAAGAGATAATGTTGGCAGTCCTAATTTGGATTCCAGCCCTGATAAGCCCCTACCCGGTTTCGGGTTTGCGAATTCGTGGCGATCTTTTCTATAATTCCCAAGAAAATTACCGTACAGGGATTCTTGGATATGAAGATTTTAAGCAATAAGCAAATTACGAAGACCTCTTACTCTTTTGAATTTGAAATTATTTTCTTGGGAAAAACTTTTGGATACAGAAACAGCAGTGGTCTTTGTGGAACTGTTTATTTAAGATCCAGTGGACCTTCAGCAGATTTTTCCTTGAATAAATTATGAATTTTGATTTCTGGCACACACATCTTCTCAAGACGGAATTCAGTTCCCTGAAATGCTCCCATTTTAGTTCATCCTGTTATTTCTCTAGTTTTCAAAGCGTGCTTTATCCTGTCATACATACGACCATATCTATGTCAGCATTCAACCCATTCTCTGAATGAAAACATTTTCTTAGGCGTCTGTGTTTCTTTGAATGAGGCCTGCAGAGTATTAACACACCCTCGACAAGGAATATTTTATGCAGTTGGAAAAGTTCTTTTGTTCTTATGCATATCTCAAAAGCATTTATTTTCCAGAGCTAACCATATACGGATAGCAATCCAAAAATTTAATTTATTGTCTTTCCTGATGTTTATTACTTTTGTTCTCATTCACCATCACCAACGGACCAAAAAGCCTTGACTCTAAGTTTCCTTTCTTCTGAATTTGACTTTCCAAAATGTACATCATCCTTACATCAGCATTAGAGAGACAGGGATAAGGGGAAAGTACAAGACTACTCGTACACATCGAGTTCGAGTCCTTGTTATCTTTCCCTTGAAGTTGAAGTTGGTATATTTAGTTTTGTGGTGACATTTTGGATACGGCAGAATAAATTATTATATTTTGCCTTTACAATAGCAAAATGGTTTGTAAAGTGCCTCATACCTTGACCATGACCGAAAGAACTGAACAGATACTGAAAACCGAAGAAATTTGGAAATCCTTCAGAATGGTAAACCTACATACATATTGTCTGTACATATATATGTATTTTTCCCTGTCATAGAAAATATGGAATTCTACCGAGTCATTGAGGATTGGAGCATATTTTCACTTACGAAATACGAGTACAATTCACCTGAGGAGAAAATAACAAGTGTCATATCTTATTGTATGTCGCTCGTCAGTTGTTGAATGCGTAATGACTTAGTAGTTAAGAGGAATGATACGAGTATAAGATGATTTGGCATTTCAATTAAATCTAACAGGGATAAAGGATAAATTAGGATGGTTAAGCTTCAACAATTTACTAATTTTCCACTCAGATGAACATTTGGCATGTTTATCTTATCAAATTGTCATTTTATGAAAATGAAATATTACTTGTATGTACACAAAAGATAGGCTATAGGGTACGTGGTTATGAAATTGACGTACTTAAATAATCTTGAATGACATAAATATAATATAATAGATTTTGGCTTTGAAATTAATTTAGGGTTTCCATTCTAATGTCGATTATAAGGAACTTTACAATTATATCAAATGAATGCCGACACTAGCATAAGCCTCTCACACTTTGGCAGCCCGAGGGTACAAAAAACTATCGGATCTTTATGCCTATACCTTTCGAAAGGACTTAGTTCCACGCCTCAAGCCTTTCAGGAATACATAAGCACTCATCCTCATACAGTAAACCATATCTAATTCAACCGTACTCAGATTCAGCTGTTAGTTTGAAACCTGCTTCGCCCAAGATATTTTAAGTATTTTGATGTAAGCAGACATTTGTTCGTAAAGTTTTCACTTCTGAGTGACAGTGTTAGTTACCTCCCAGGCAATCCACACATGAAGGAACCCTTACTCGTTAATTGCACCCCACATAAACACAAGTTGTATATCTCAATCCTGCTACTCATAACCCGTTCAATGCCACCATAAGCTTAGATTTTACTGAAGAAAATTACACAATTTTTAAAGAGTACATTCAATTTCATATTTGTATCAGAAATTTGGATATCTTTGAAAAAACTGACTACTACTCATATTTCCCCGGTTTGTTTTGCGAAGGTACGTTATAGTTGTGCTGCTTCTAAAGTTGACTTTTTGTGGTGCTGTTATTTTGAGACTATCATTTGAGAATAATAAGGATACTTAATATGTCTGTTATGTGTTCACAGATTGCAAAATTTTAGTGTCTCGGTTTTTTTGGATGAATTTTCTTTTCTCTTGGATAATGAAAAATCAAAAAAATTAGTTATTCCAGGTGACTTCGATGCCAACATTTTTGACAGTAGCACTGTACTTGCTAACTACATATCTGCATTTATTAGCTTCACACGGATTAACTCCTTTTATTAATGAGACAACTGTATGTCTTAACCATAAGTATGGCCGTTTTAATAATATTCACACAACTCATGTATTGCATGTGTTTTTGATTTTGAAATCAGAGATCACTCAATGTCAGTTAATTTATACAATTTATTCGTTTTTATCAAATATGTGGTGCAAACCAATACCTCCTCGAAACACTTTTGGCCCTGACGTGATCGGGTCAGAAGCAATTCCGCGTTCATAATCAAATCGGATAATTATTTAATCTCGAATCTATTTTGGACAATATTATTAGCAAGGTCAATTATTATAAAGAAAGTGTATTGGCATACTCGTACATATACAAATTCGTTTGTTTGATACGATCATATTCACAAGTCCACGCATATGTCTATGGATAACTGCTCTGCCTCGCTGGCAAAACCACTGCGTAAATTTTGTCATCAATCCTACTCCTTAGGACTATTTTCGAGAAGATGGAAAACAGCATTTATCCAGCCCGTCCCTAAGAAAGGCGAATCTTCCTCTCTCTCCTCCTACAGACCCATTGCACTTATGTCCGTTCCTTCCAAAGTCATGGAAACGCTGATAAACCGTCGGCTAATGAAATATCTCGAAACACGGAAACTTCTTAATGCAGTACGGTTTTCGTAGCACCAGGTCCACTGGTGATCTAATGGCTTGTCTCACCGAAAAGTGGAATCTGGCGAAAGCAAGATAGTTTCACTTGATATTTCTAAGACATTTGACAGAGTTTGGCATCAGGCTATTTTGTCGAAAATACGTGATTTTGGTATCGACGACTCTCTTCTTCAATGGATTAGAAATGACTTTTTGGAACGTTCAATTCAAGTTGTCTTGGATGGTTTCAAGTCTGATATTCACAAATAAATGGCGGTGTGCCCCAGGGCTCCGTTCTGTCTCCGGCACTCTTTTTAATTTTTATCAACGATCTCTTGCTTGCATGACACCCTCGAACACCGACGTAATGTCTCGTGTCTCACTCTGTTTTATCGCTATTTCCACCACCAGTTCAAGCCTTTAACCGTAACACCCGTCTCGCTATGAATGCTTATCAGTATACCCTCAAGCCTACTTTCGGACGAACTCCAAAATATCGTGATTCGTTCTTAAGCCGTGCAACTCGCTTGTGGAATGCTCTGCCTAGCTCTTTATTTCCTTGTCATTATAACCTTCAAACATTTAAAACCAGCGTTCACCGGTACCTCTCTTTCTATCCTCCCTGATTTTCCCCCGCCCGAGCTGTGTGCAAGCATTTTAAGCGTACTCAAATCCCTTGAGCGCGCGCAAATTATAAAACAAAAAAAAAACAAAACTGAAACCGCAAAATATCAAAATGGAAGATCACATTCCCGTTCCATCAAACTCCGCTATCCCTAACAGTGATGTGGCAATTTTTTGTATCAAATTATGTAATTACATCAATTAGAGGAACTTAATAATTCTTTGGCTGCAAAACAACTGAGTGAGGTTGATGAGGCCCGGCTTACCGTTCGTATAGAATTCGTTGAGCGCGGAATAATAATTTCAAAAGTTTGCAATCAATGCTTGAAGAAGCTGATCCATCTGAGTTAGATAGTACAAATCGTGCAGATTTGATTGCGGTATACTTTGATGTAAAAGCCAAATATTCTCATGAGCTTAATACGCAACCCAGGACAACGGTACCACATTCTTCGACCGATCATAATTTTATAGGGTCTTTTAATGGGGACTTCAGAACTTTGACAGTTGATAGCGGCAACATTGTCGAAGGCATGGTCATCTTACGTGGAGGTGATGTGAACTGTGAACCACCGAGATCGACTTTTTCTTGTGGGATTTTCTGATGTCGCAGGTCTATGCGAATAAGCCACCAACCACATCGGCCGTCAAATCCAACATAACTCATGCCATCTGTCAAATTCAGCCTAATTTATGAATGATGTATGAACAATCTTATATTCCACTCATAATGGAATCGATAGTCCTTTCAAACGAATAAAAACTTTCACTCTGTTTTATTTAAATTTAATGATAGGAAGCGCTTAATGAAATACCCTTTACAACGGATGAAGTACCGTCCACTTTCTTATCTACGACAAGAAAATTTTGTCTTACTAAGCTGAAAATACCAAAATTTAGTGGAGCGTACACAGATTGGCCAAACTTATTCGCAATATTTAACAGTGTCGTAGATATGGATGTCTATTACGCGCCAGTTTGCATTGGAAACCATATGTTCACTTCAACCCATTGAAGGAAACTACGATAAAGCGGTAGGTTTATTGAAAAAACGATTTGATAATAAATTGCTTATTTCTCAGGGACATATAAAAGCCATTTTCGTGCTAAGGCATATTGAAAAGGATTCCATTAGTAGCTTGCCTGAACTCAGCGATAAGCTTAATTCACATCTTCGTTCTCTTCATACATTGGCGTCGCTTGAGGAAATTTCTTTTGGATTGCTCAAATACCTTATCGTTCACATTCAACCAACGTATTCCAAAATAATCCACAATCAACGCCTACATCGTCGTCCTTGACAAACTTTTCCCATAATGATTTATCTGCCCCCTATAGCAATGTCCTCCTAGCTACAGCCATAGAACAAGCACATTCGTTCCTTGCCGAAGCATTTTAGATTGACCCTATCTGCTTAATTTTGTTACAACTCGATTGGCAAATCAGTTCCAACTTAAATCAAAGAGCTCTTATATATCGATTACCAGTATAGGTGAATCCAACTTTGTAGCTGACAAGGCCATAGACATTCTCGCACAATCGCAAGAGGGTAACTACACCGCGTCATTGTTATGTTGTCACACCAAGCATAACTGATTACTAGGTGGAGTGAAAAGTAACCTCCTTTACCGTAAGAATGCACTGTTAATGCAAAAAGGTTATGGTGCCTTGAAGTCCGTCCATATTCAGGTAGACATGCCAAATTTCAGTGCGATACTATCTTTAGTTTTGTTTTGACTGCTAATTATTGTTGACGTTTTTGGCATCACGTTGAGTATGGACAAAAACGATTTTCGTTCTCTCATAAAACATTATTTTTTGAGAGGCAAAACGGCGAAGGAAACAAAAGAAAAGTTGGATAAATATTATGGGGCTAATGCTCCGTCAGTTTACACCGTCAAATATTGGTTTCGAGAGTTTCATGGTGGCCGCAACTCCACTACCGATCAAGTCCGCAGCGGCAAGCCCTCCGATGCGGTTACAGAGAACAATGTCAAAAAAATTCATGAAATGGTGTTGGCTGACCGGAAAAAGAAGGTGTGCGAGCTAGCAGATACCACAAAGATTAGTACTGAGCGCACTCGCCATATTTGGGCAATATTCTGCATATGAAAAAGTCATCCTGCCGCTGGGTGCCGCGCATGCTCACTCCTGACCAAAAACACGAACGCGAGAGCACTTCGAAAGAGTGTTTTGACTTGCTGATGCGGAATCGGGAGGAATTTTGGCGTCGATTGATAACTGGATTTGGATCCTTCGGACTATTATCTCTTCCCAAACCTCAAAAGATGGCTGATCAATAAAAAATTTAGCTCACGCGAGGAAATCATCGACACCACGGAGGAGTATTTTGCAGACCTTCCGGAAAATTACTTTTCGGACGGGATCAAGAAGTTGGAAAATCGCTGGAATAAGTTTATCAAACTAAAAGGGGACTATATTGAAAAATATAAAAAAAAAATTTTTTTAATTAACAAGGAGGTTACTTTAGTACCTAGTATAAACCAAATTCCTACGTAAATACTTCAAATTGAAACATCGCTAGAAAACTAAAATTAGCGAATCCTTTATTTTCTAAACCACAAAGAATTGATATTTTGATAGACCGCTGTTTTTTGTATTTAATGTCCGTTGGCCAAATACATATCGGAACGAACCTGCTAACCTTGCAAAAAATCAATTCGGCTTGGTCATCTCTGGACAAACTCTAACTGCCTTCACCTAAAAAGTAACTGACCTAGCCGATGACATCTATGTATATGCATGATCTCGTAAAGAGTTTTTAGGAAGTAGATAGTTGTTTCGATTCAGCTTTGCCGCAATCGGAAGAAGATGCTTGGTGTGAGCAGCATTTTAAAAATAATTTTATTCACAGTACTTCAGCAGAATATTCAGTTCGATTGCTTCCAACTCATTGGAGAACCATATTATTACGCTCTTCGCAGATTTAAAAACTGGAAAGTAACCATGAATTGAAAACTCAGCATTTTTAATTTATGAAGGAGTATGTGTCGTTAGGCCATATGTTTCTGGCAGAACCTCAAACAAAATATTATTGGTGAGATGGCCAACAGCTGTGAACAGCCTGTGTATCCTGCTGGTTTAAAACTCCACGTCGTACTGAACGCTTTTCTCTATGTGTTGAAGGAAAACATCCCTTTTTGAAGCGATCATTAATTTTCTCCTTTCAACTTAGCAAAATTGCAGGAATCTCTCCCAGGTACCGGTTTAAGTAAAAATTTATCACCCTACCTGCCTTTTTATTTCGCCGCATGGAATCCTACCATAAATCCCGTAGGGCCAGGACTAATTTCAGTGAACCCAATACAGTCAGGGCAGTTTTTGATTATTTTGAAGAAGGGCGCGGCAGAGCCAGTTGAGCAGTTTTGAAGAGTTATAAAAAAAACTAGGGTATATATGAAACAAATGTTCTTATTTTTGAAATCCGTAGAACTTACCATTTTATACGCATTAATTTTTAAAAATAATGTGTTTAAGATAACGGCCGTTAGCTGCAATACATTGCTGGAGCCGATTTCTAAAGTTTTGAACAGCACGTTGACACATTTCGAGGGATATCGGGTTCACTTCTTCAACAATTCGCTCCCTTACCTCTAGCAGGTTTTGAGGACGACGTTTAAACACTTTTTCCTTAAGATATCCTCAAAGAAAGAAGTCGCATATGCTTAAGTCCACCCACGCCACCTCTCAAAGACACTAGACGTCCGGGAAACATTTTTCTTAAAGCATTTAGAGAATTTCGGGCTGTGTGGGCTGTAGCCTAATCCTGTTGGAACCAAAAATCCCCTAACTGACCTTTTTCAACAACCACTTCCAGTCGGGGCTTACGTGAAAATGTGAATCGTCGCCACTGAAGAATCCTGCCTCGGGAAGGATCGCTGCAAGCATTTCCTCACACAGATTTTGGCGGTTAGCGTATTCTGCTGGGTTCAATTCTTGAACCATCATTATTTTGAAGGAATGGAAATTCAAATCTAAATGCAGAGATCAAATTGCGGTCTGAAACCCCCAATGCAATAGCGTGCATTCGAGCAGAACGTCTTGGCGAATGCCCGAGTGCTACTCTCACCAGCTCCACATTTTCTGGTGTTCAAATGGATTTTCGTCGGCCAAGTGCATCTATTCTTAGTATGCTAAAAGTTTCCTTAAACTGCCAAATCCAGGACCGAATTGTATTCGCAGTAGGAACAGCATTATTGCGCGGAAAGTTAAAGCGTCGCAGAAAAGCTCTTTGCGTCGCAATCACGGTTGTTTTAATAAAACGCACGCACGGCAAAGCCACGATGTACTCGGGTCCAAACCATGTTTGTTACTAAATGGGGATACTGACAGAACAAAAGTAGACCTTGTGCAGCTGCTTACCTCCATCACCGACCGAACACCTGCCTCACCAAACTGCTCAATTGGTTCTGCCAATGTACATATGTAATAAGTTGGATAATATTTATGAAAGTCAGTCTGCTATAAGTCCCATCGAACCTCTATTCCATTAACGCGATGCTTCAATGGTTTTTGGATGGGTTCACTTAAGTTTTTGAACGACTTTCTCTTCAGTCGTTCATAGACCTCCGTGAGGAATTGACGTGTTTCGGCTTTCTAAGTGAAATAAATAAGTTTTCATTAAAAGTGCTACAAAAACATTTCTATCAAGTGCTTCGGTGGCCAAGTGGTAGTGGTGTCCGACCAACAGAACTGGGGTCGTGGGTTCGATTCCCGGAAAAGTTGCATCGACTTTTTATTTTTAAAAGTAAACAAAACAAAAAAAAAAAAAAAAAAAAAACAATAAAGTGGTAAAGTGTTGTTTATCACGTGATGGATTGTGAAGAGCGGTCCGCTATGCCTATAGCGGGACTTGCTGAAGTTTCAGGTGAGGCTTCGAGTGGTTCGAGCCAAACCCCGAAAACAAAGAGAAGGAGGAAGCTTCCAACTTCCAACTTAGTAAAACGGCCCACCCAATCAACGGCAAACAACTTCGCTTCATTGGCAGCAAGCGAATCTGATGATGAAGAGGAAGAAATGCAGGCCATAAGTAGCAGCATCAAAATGCTACAGCAAAGAGTGCTGGCCATAAAGGAAAAGCAAATGCTAAGAAGGAAGAGGGAAGAGCAGGAGCAATCCCAACAACAGCAGCTTGTTCAAAAGCAGACCCAACAACAACACCAAACAAATAAAATAGCGCAAGTGCTACACCAACAAAAGCCTAAGAAAGACCAGCAACAAACACAAGAGCAGTCACAAAACCGGCAACAGCTAAAACAGCGGCAGCCACAAAAACGGCAACAGCAAAAACAGCAGCAGCAGCAGAAGCAACAACAACAGCAGCAGCAGCAACAACAACAACAACCGCAGCAGCAGCAGCAGAAGAAGAAGGAGAAGGTGCCTCCTATCAACACCTATAAATTGGAGATAAGTGCTACCAAGGACCTGTGTAGGCTGGTCATTGGAATAATTTTAACATTAAGAGATTGGGGAATGATCGCCATGCCATCCACTGTAATACAGTGGAGGGCTACGCGAAAGTGAAAGAGCTCCTAAAGGAAACGACGACGGAGCACTACTCATTCACACCGAAGTGTGAAAAGCGGCAATCGATGCTGCTGAAGGGGTTGGAACCGTCTTCTGATCCTGAGGAGATCCTGGCACTGCTTAAAGAGAAGGAGTGCGAAGGACTCAAGTTTGTGGGGGTAAAGCCATTTACCACAGCTAGAGCCAGGCGGGAGAAACGGAGTCTACCGTTCTTCCTGGTGCAGCTCAGTCCCGAAAGCCGTCTGGATAGTCTAAGGAGTATCAATGTCCTAGACTACCATGTGGTTTACTGGGAAAAATTAAAAAGGAGCGAAGGCGTTATATAATGCGTTCGCTGCCAGAGGTTCGGGCACGCCGCGTCGAACTGCCAAATGCAGCCTCGATGCGTGAAGTGCGCAAAGAACCACAGTTCTGAGGAGTGTCCTCTGGGTAGGGAAGGAGCATCCGAGAGGACGCAGCTCTCTTGCGTGTTATGTGGGAACGTGGGACACACCGCAAACTATCGGGGTTATCCTAAGTTCGCTGACATTAAGAAATCAAAACTGGCTCAGCAGCAGAAGGTGGAGGTCAAACGTTCACCTGTTAGGTTTCAAACACCAGCCGTCACGTCCCAAATTTCCTACGCCCAAATGGCGGCAGGTAGGGGGGCTACGGTACAGCAAGCGACTGTTGCTTCTCCGGCGCCAATGCCGAGAACAACGGAAGCTGCACCTAACATGTTGGCCATCTTGCTCGCAATCCAAGGGCAGATGGCTCAGCTGCAAAAGCAGGTGCAAGAACAGGCCAAGCGGGTGGACCAGATCTACGCGCTGCTGCCGGGCCTAACGCAACACATGTCGTAATGGGTACGCACATGGTGGAGCAAACTTTGAAGGTCCTTGCGGTGAATGTTAATTCACTGATTAGGATCGAACGAAGAGCCGCGATGTTTAAATTGTTACAAGACCAAACTCCTGATGTGCTTTTCGCTAGCGAAACCAAGCTAACCGATAAGCACAAACTGGAGTACAACAATTATATTGTTAGAAGAAGAAACCGGCCCGGATCCAAACGTGGAGGCGGTGTTGCGATCTTCATTAAACAAGGTATAAAATTTCACAGAGTGTACAAGGGAGTGTTGCGTAGGTTCCGGGTGTTGGAGGCAGTCGTCATTTACATCCCGCTCCGCAGTGGAAAGCGGCTGTACTTGGCCTCTGTTTATGCACCTGAGGCTTCACAATCCACTTTATTCATTACAGAGCTCGACACGCTTTTTCGACTTCTGAGGCTGGAATCGGGGGAGAATTATTTTATAATCGGCGGGGATTTCAACGCTAAACACAGAGATTGGGGAAATAATTTGCCAAATACTAGAGGGAACCTACTACTCGATTGGTGGGGTCAGCACGATGTCATGTACAGACTCGGTCTTAAAGCGACGGATAACCCGTCGTTTCCCAGAGGCGGGTCTTATTTGGATCTACTGCTGTACGACGAACGTATACGACTGACAGGTACGAATTTACAAACGCTAAACTGTCTGCGCACATTCGTGTATGACAGTGACCATTGCGGTTTTAGCACCGAAATTACAGTTCCCAACGAAATTGCGGAATTGGAGGAGTTTGTCCCAAGATATTCTTACAACTACAGTAAGACTCGATGGACACGCTTCTCTGCAACCTTGACAAGAGCACTCGCTTCGAACACGCTCCATCCACCGGCCAATAGGAATTTGTCAAACGAGGAGATCGACAATTACCTAAAACAAATGGACGAGACAATTAAACAAACTATGGACGCTACAATACCACGGTATCGACATACGACTAACGAAGACCTGTTCCGCAATCCTACTATTGACGCACTGCACCGACAGAAAAGTAGACTACTGACAAGACTCAAAAACTTGTACAGACAGTTTACTGACAGACAAGACCCGGAGATTAGGACACTGAAGTCGTCGATTAAAAATATTCAAACGTTAATAAAAGAGAATTACAGAATTTCTGTAAGTTCATATTGGAACAACAGGGTTCGGGCTGTAAACACCAGCAACCCGAATATGTTCCCTCAAATAAACAAACTATTTCGGAGAACAAATCAAAACGACCTTCAGTGTCTTAAAATAGCCCGGACAACAGACAACGAACGGTTACTGACAATAGCAGGTATTGATCCAAATGAGGCCGCTGATGATGATGACTTCTTTGTGATCGAGGATCCACAGGAGAAGGTTGAGGCCATAGGGGCGACTTTCCAGGAAATATACAAAGCCACTGATACCATTGGTCCTAATTATGACCTGGACAATCGCGTCTTGGTGCACGGCCTCTACATTCGAAATGAAGTAGAGAACTGGCGATCCGAGGGCTCTGGTTTCACCCGGTTCAGCGACGAAAATATGGCAAATAATATCATTACCAGAGAGGGTGACCTACCTCCGTTCATTTCGAAGGAAGAGCTACATGAGATGTTCGACACAATCAGGGCTAAAAAATCAGTGGGGACCGATGGTATTCCGAACATCGTGCTTCGACATCTTCCTCTAGAAGCGGTGGACATTTACACCACCCTGTTTAATAATGCAATAAATAATGCACATTATCCAGCGCATTGGAAAACGGCGGTGGTGCAACCTATCCCCAAAAAGGGAAAGGATATATCCAATCCGGCGAATCTCCGTTCGATAAGTCTCCTTCCGAATATCAGTAAGGTGTTTGAAAAAGTAATCAATAGAGATCTGTCTCGGTGGGTTGAGGACAAACATATAGTTCCGGATAATCAATTCGGTTTTAAGGCGGGACATGATATCTCACATGCCGCGTCTAAACTGGTGTCCGATATCCAATGGAATAAAGGCAAAAACCAATGTACTGGTGCCTGCCTTGTTGACTTGGAGAAGGCCTTCGACACCGTATGGTTAGAGGGTCTTTTCTATAAGCTGACTAGGCTGGGGATCAGTAAACCACTCTTGTACATTCTTTATAATATGCTAAACAACAGACAGTTCATCGTGAAAAATGGCGATGTGACTTCTGTTGGAATATTTCAAATTAAAAATGGTCTTCAGCAAGGCGCGGTCAATTCGCCGATCCTCTTCAACATTTATACAAGCGATCTGATAGGTTCACTTCCCCATACTATTGCGTACGCAGACGATTTGATAGCGTACAGGACAGGTCTAAAAATCGAGGTCATTAATACTCTCTTGCAGCATGACTTCGATAAGATAAGACGATTTTGCGATGACTGGAAGTTGAAAATCAACTTTCAGAAGTCGGAAACCATTCTCTTTAGGACGCCGTTGTCTAGAGCCTCTAGGGATACCAGAAAAAATTGGCGAAAGTTCTTGATCATTGGACAACACGGACAGCCTCTTGCCTGTCGAAATGTAGTCAGATACCTGTATTTTAACAAAAATGTAGATGCTGCTCTGGCCAGAGCCAAAGGCGCTTTTGCCCTTACAAAGAGACTGTTTTATAGCAGCCAACTCGATGAGAGGGTAAAGGTAATCTGCTATATGGCCCTTGTCAAGCCCATGCTGGTATTCGGGTGCCCCGTGTGGTTCAATGTACGAGCAAGCTTAATGGAAAAGATTCGGGTGTTTGAGAGGGCTTGCCTTCGCTTGTACAGAACACCAGAGTCGGAGTACAAAAAATTTTATCGTAATGAGGTCCTTTACAACAGGGCGAACCTAATACGAGTGGACAACTTCGTAATTAAGCTGACTCGAAGGCACATTGCAAGAGCAATGACCTCGACGAATAACCTGATATCTGGGGCTTACTATCCCAATTACCTTTACCACGAGAGTGTGCGCTCTGATGGCTTCGTTCCTCCGGAAGCATTCCTCTACCTAGATCAAATAGGGTTGATCCAGGATAGATCAGCGGTCCCGTTAATCTACCATGTCGCTCGGACAGCTGGGGACAGGCGACTCAACTACAACAGAGACGTCGCACACGGCAGTGTGGATCGTCTCAGGTTCAGTAGGGCGGTGGGGAATTGCGATAAGAGGGATGTCGTTCGGCAGCACCAGCATTTCTGGTGGTTGAATGATGGAGAAGATGTTTCGTCGTCGTTTCCGTCAATTACGGACCAGCCTCACAAATGGGGCAGAGCTGACCAGTCTATTTGCTCTGTAAATAGCGATGGCCAGCTTGCATAGGTTTAGGTTAGCACTTAAGAAATATATATATATATATTAGTATATATAAAGGTATATACTAGTATATGTATGTAATTGTGTATAATGTCTATGTGTGTGTATGTGTGTATTGTATAAGTAGGTTAGGTAGACTAAGGTTTATTTTAAGTTAGATATTAAGTTTTTATAAAAAATACAAAATTATGTCCATATGCTAAGTTTTTTGTTAAATTCTTTTCTTAGCCTTAAGCATAGAAAATAAGTATATATAAGTATCAAATGTAAACAAAGTCGAAAGACATAGATGTAAGAGTTTAGAGTAGCTTAGAGTGCCTGTGTGGGGCCAGTAATTTAGTGTAAGATTGTTAAGTAATTTTAAGCTAGCATTTAAGCATTTTCTGTTAGTATGTAAGAATTAATGATTTAGAAAATAAAATGCATTTAAAACCAAACTAAAACTAACGACTTTCTCTTCGCAGATATTATTTTCTTTTTGCGGAAGTTGACACTACTTAATGTAGTTACCATTTTGTGATGATTTTCGCTACTTTCTTTTTTTTTTGTTTTTTTTTTTTTTTTATAATTGGCCCGCGCACAAGGGATTTTGTGTACCCTTAAAATGTTTAACTAACTGTAGCTGACTCCAGGCCATTCCGCTGTATTCCATCGCTGGTTCCTTTTGAATTTTCTTAAAAAAATTCTTTAAGTATCCTAAGGATCTTATTTTTCAAGCCGAAATTTCCTACTTCTAATGCTGAGTGTTGTCCTCTTGCCTGACGAAGGCATCAAAAGGGTGTCTTTAGTAATGGCATTACAATCCCAAGTAAGAGTTTAAGTACCAAGGTACTTTTGAATTCCTAGCTAACGGCGTATCCAGCACCCTCAACATCGTTGGAAAAAGTAGATGCATTGCCATGTAATATGGTTTGAAGGCTGAATGGTTATCAACTGAGTTATATATCCGTTTTTTTTACGCCTCAGTCGTTCAGTCTTTGCCCGGTTCTAAAATAAAAATAAAATAAAAATAACTACTAAAACACGGACAACTACCACTTTGGAACCTCATACCAAGATATGGTCGATATGGGAGCGCTTAGGCAGTGAGTTACCACAACTCGTCGAATTAATTCCTTGTCATCGTTACCAATTAACAGGTGGTTAGAAATAAAAAAAATAAAAAAACACAACTTTTTGGCAAAATTGGATTTTGTTCATTAACATGATCTACTTATAGAGTGATGCAATCATTCCAGCGCCGCTCTAACATTTCTATGCCTTCCTTATAGAACTGTTTGTCCAACCCAACGCTTTAGTTTTGTAGATCACCGTTTCATTGGAGCCATACCTCTTTCCCGCGAGCAATTTTTTGACGTTAGCAAATAGGTAGTAGAATCCATGCTTCATCCATTCTCACACACCGCATGAAAAAATCCTTTTTACTTTGATTAAACAGCTCCAAACAGCGCTCTGAGTCATCAGCACGTTGTTGTATTTGGTCAACTGTGAGTAAAAGCGGTACCCACTTCGAAAGCTCTTTTTGCATACCAAAATTCTAGGGCAAAATTAAATGTACACGGTCTATTGATATTTTTACGATATAGCTATTTCACGTACTTTCAATTTACGGCAGTTCAAAACGATTTTGTGAATTGTTTTTGTGTTTTCCGGCATAATAGTATCATTGGGCATCCGTGGTGTTCAGCTATATTTGTATCTCTACGACGGCGTTTGAATTCAGCAAACCACTGGTAAATGGTTGCTTTCGACGGAGTAGATGCGTTATAATACTCATCGAGCCATTATTGAGTTTTAACATTATTTTATCTCATCACTTTTTTTCCATGGTTTTGAAAATATCGAAAGGACGCATCTGGTGCCTCAATATCTCGATGGCTAATGGTCGAAATGTCATCAAATTTTGACACGTATCCTTTGAAGGTCGTTACTAACTGAGGAATTTTGCATAGTCAAATAATAAAATCGAATATTTACTAATAAAGATATCTATACAAGTATAATTGATGCAATGTGTTGATGCTTAGATGCGCGAAATGTAAGTGTACAAAAACATTATTAACAGAATAAGGAAATAGTATTTTATAGTGGATGTGTTCAATAATCCTTAACAGCCTCTCCTGAATCCAAGCCCATTTTTAAAATAAATACTATTCCACTTAGTCTGAATGTCTGCATTTATTTCGCTCTCTTTAACATAAAAAACTTAACTTCGAGGTTGATTACGTGATCCTTAAGAAAGTAGAATCTAATATCGATACGCTTTATTTGAAGCCGGTAGCAATCACTTGCAGTTCACTTAATTGCACTCCGGTTGTCACTAAAGAGGAAAAGGGGTTCCTCCTCTGCTTGTCCGAATTCTATCAGCAGTTGTTTGAGCCATAAAGCCACCTGAGCTGATGCTGCCATAGACATATGTTATACTTAGCTTCAGCTCTAGATAAAGCTACCGTTTGTTGTCTGCGCGAACACCTCTTATCTTGTGTACTAGTATTACTCCCCCTGTCTGCATCATAGTATCCTGTAACTCCATTCGTATTGTTTTTGGAATACACTAGCTTTAGATCTTTATTGCCCTGCAGATATCTCATCACTCTCTTAATTGCCAGCTAATTTTCAACTTGTGGGCTCTTATTGAATCTTCCTACCGTATTAACTGCGTATGAGATGTCCGGTTTTGTTCCTTGGGCGACATATAGAATACATCAAACTGCTCGTTGATAAGGTATGTTATCTTTATTTACTTTGAAATGTTTACTAAACCTCGTTCTAGCTTCGATAGGTCTATCATTATTTCTCTAGTGACTCTATTTCTTGTAATGTTCAATCCAATACATTGCTTAGTTTCTCCTATATCTTTCATATAAAACTATAACTTTAGCTTCTCTTTGATCATATTCTTCGTATCTTGTTGATTTGTAATCCAGACTGCTATCTGTATTAATATGAAAATAGATACATGGATCGAACTTTGACTGTTTCAACCCAATTTCATGCAAACTTTATCTAGTTTAATGTTCCATAATCTGCTTCTCTGTTTGAGCCCATATATTGATTTATACAAACGACATACCTGCGATTCATTCTCATGTAATAAAGCTGTTCTGAGTTGAGCTCTTTTAAAGACCATGTTCCGCTTTTTAAATAGTGAATTAAATCCCACATCCATCGCCCTTCTTTAGTATTCACTGATGGCAAAGCATCCCCTACGATCTGTGGATCATTAAAGCTAATAACTAGATATAAACAATTGGATTTGGTATCAGCATTTGAAATTTGGCAAAATCTGTTACGCTGTCTCGATGTCATGGTTTCAGGTGGATCTTGTAAGTGTAAATCAGTTATATAAGTCTCAACGTCTTCATGAACACAAATTTCGTATTCACTGGAGTCTATACCTTTAATTACATTGCCCTCTACGGTTCTGGACAGTTCTCCAGCTTAAGTGGTGATTACTTCGGCTGATAACCTGAAATTTCGGGAGGCATATACATATTTGCATACTCATCTACCTTTTGTAGAAACTTCACATATCTACTTTTTGTTACTTTGTGCATCAGTCAGTACGCCTTTGAGTTGGAATCAAAGATCAGTTTCGTAGTTTTCACAACCCACTGCTGCCTCTTTTCTTTGAGTAGATGGACCCAAAGTTCCACATCCAAGTATTTTCATACGCGATAAGTCTGATTTTTGACCTGTCCATATCGCATAGGTATTATGGTGTTTTTCCACTAAGGGAACTATGTTGGTGACCGGCTCACAATATACGCAGTTGTGACTATGGCTTCTGCCCAAAAACCATTTGCCTATTTAGCATCAAAAGCATACACTTGATTCTCTCTACCAAGGTTCGGTTCACTCTCTCAGCTTGGCCATTTTGCTGAGGAGTGTATGGAGCACTAGTTTGATGGGTTATTCGACAAGACTTCAAATATTTATCAAATTCTTTGTTACAATACTCCTTTACATTTTGCGTCCGAATGACTCTAATTCTTTTGTCGAGCTCATTTTCTATTTTCTCTTTAAAATCTTTAAAAATGAAAGCAATGTTTAAAAGTAATAAAATGTTTCATGCCTGCTTACGTCTGCAAAATTCAAGTGCCCCAAGCGTCGATGCCGCAGAACAGAATCATTTAAACGTTCGGTCGGGATCAGGTGAGCAGACGCAACTTGTTCAGTATTTAATCGACAAAGGCTGTGATTCAGCGTTGCGGAGCATACAACTACACCATATTTATTGTATATGCACATCAAGGCCTTTATCATGAAAAACAAATTTGCTGCCAATCTTAACCATAGTACTAAGTGAAAATAAATTCACAGCAATACTAGCTACCAATGGAACATTTGTTACTGGAATTCTTCTACCAGTACCGGTCAGGTTGGTGTTTAGGTTTCCGACATTTGTTACAGGCAGCTGAGTTTTGATAGCAACTGTAACCTTCGAAATTGGCGGAACGCTGACCCCATTCATCTAGTCGCTTCTATGTGCATGGATACATCGGAATCAATATGCCATTGATTTTGCCGCTCACCGACCGTTCCTGAGAAACTAACAAGAAATCCTCTCTTTATGGTTCGGCAAAACTTGCTTATATGGTCATATTTGTTGCAATTAAAACATCAGAGCCCTTTGGTCTTTGGCTTCGTCTGTTTAGTAATTTTCCTGTTCGTATAAAATGGAGAAGGCTCTGGATTCCTGGGTTTCTGAATAAATTTCGTCTTTATGGCATCGGCTGTAATTTTCATTCCTGAACTTTCCAGTCCCATTAGCATAGGTTTGTAATTGTCAGGAAAATCCGCCTACCAACCCATTCATCTTCAATTTGAAAGTTGATGTTAAGGAGCTTATTGCAGTGCGCATGATCTTATTCACATATCCCTATATGCTCCCACTGTTGTCCAACGTAGTAGTTATTAAATCCTTCAGCAAACCAACTTTTCGAGTCGATCCACTATCGTCAGAACCTCGTTCAAATTTCTCCCAGACTTCATTGGCAGTCTTGGCCTCTTCTACGTGTACATAATTCACTGGATCCAGAAGCAAAATCAGTTTGAATTTGACCTTGGCGTCTTTACTAGTATTAACTGGTTCCTTGCTAGCTATATGCTCCCTCAAATCTCGTGGTCCAAGTAAGTTTTAACACCAAACTTGCAGCTAGAAAATTCAGCTCTGCACAGTCAGCAAAATATTTGAAGACATTTGTTTTTTAATGTTTTACTAACAAAGGACATGTTATTAGAGTCTCCATGTATGCGACAGTCTTGGGACCGGTTTCAAATTATAGATGGCTTTTTCAATGTACGTAGGTTGGTGTTTACGTTTTGAAAAAAACAAGCAAAAACAGATAATTATCATCGAAAATGGTTTTGCTGTGTTTCAGAATTCTCTCTGTGAAGGTCAATATACTTTCGCATACGTTTGAACCAATTTTCGAAACACTTCCTCCACTCTGAACGATGTAACTCTAACATATCCGTCTTAAACGAATCGAAAAACGTTGACCTTGCAATTTATTTCTCGTGTGCGGGAATAAAAAGAAGAAACTGGGCGTCAAATCAGAGCTGTGTCCTGATCAATTCGATGTTTTGAGTCCTCAAAAAGTCACTTGTTTGAGCCGACCTGTGAGAACTTGCATTGTCGTGGTGGAGAATAGTCCGTTTTCAGCGGTTGCTTTTTCTTATTTCCCGCAAGTGGTCTGGCAAATAAATGGCGGCTTACTATTCCGAATTGACCGTTTTAAATTGCTCTAATAGCACGGTGGCTACATGTCCGGTTTTTCTGAAAAAACAGGCGACCATTTGCTTCGAAGTGGTTCGTGTGCGAACAACTTTTGTTGGATTTGGTTGGTCTTGAAAGACTCACACAGTCGACTGCTGTTTAGTTCCAGTCTCATATGCATACATAGATCCATGATTTGCCACCTGACGTCTTTTAAAGCAGAGCGACCGAATTTTTTCAACATTCCTTTGGAAATGAACCTTTTTTTGAGCGATTGTCAAATGTGCGGTATCCAACGCAAAGAAATCTTTTTAATGGCCAAATGTTCATGCAATAATAAATGTGACTCAATTTCACGATAAGCTGCATGATGATATTGCAATATTAATTCCCGTACAGCATTGATGTTTTCTGGCACAACAACCTGTTTTTATGACCTTCACGAAATTGAGCGAACAACGACCGCGATCGTATTCAGAAAACCAGCGAAACGCCGTGGCCCGGGATGGTGCTTTATCACCATAAGTTGAAGCGATACACAGTTGTTAAGTTAATCCACGTTGAAAAGCTTAAAAAATCATCTCGCGAAAGTGTTCACGTTTGAATTAAATTTTTTGCCTGAGGTGAATTTTTCAAGTCTCTGTAAAAAACGCAAAAAGCACACGTATGACAAAACGTTCCAAGCACATGGTAGAAACGTTAAACTTTACGATGCTGATTTCAGATTTGAAATCAGTGTTGCAATCAGTGGTAATAAAATTGACCCACTGTTCTATAAGAATCTGAAGCCATTTCTGTAGAAACTTTTAAATTTCCCATATTTTGACAGTGTCAGTCGTTGGATATTTTGGAGCTGGGGTAGCCTAATGCCTTTCTATGGTGTGCCTGGTCATTTACAAACAATTTTAGTGGTTTCCGATATCAATTCGGATGTTGAAAATGCTGGAGGTAAAATGGTTAAAAACAGCGTCTGGCCTTTTTCAGTTTCTTTGAGCCAGCGTTGCTCATCGCTGTCCTCTATTGAACTGCTTGAAATAACTATTGCATATAGAATTCCACAAGGAAATGTATTAATTTCTCTATTCTCGGGCTCACCTTAATTTGGAAGGTATTACGTTCAGCGAATCTTCACCTACTGAATCTGGACATCAATATTATCAATAACTTCCAGAGTGAATAATTAAGCTTATTGATCAAACCTGCTATAAGTTATTATCAAACAGAGAAGTTTCAGTCGATTGGTGGGAATTTTTAAGGAGTTTAAGATAACTTACGAGTAGCTAAACAAATGGCATCGCCTAGTAGACGCTTTGAGTAACAAAATAAATTAACTTACGAGGGTGGTCCCAGATGTAAAGGACCTAACAAAGAAAACACAAAAAATTTAGGAAAAAATATCTTTATTTCTCTACTTTATTTCTCTTTCTTTTCTCAGCGATGTTCAATAGCTTTGAGACCCTGTTTACAGTGAGAATCGTCGAGCTCCTTTAAATAGCCATCAACCGCAGACTCCACCCCTTTACTCTTGGCAAATCTTTTACCACCAAACCATTTTTCCAATTGGGGCTAACGCCCCCATTTATTGGCTTAATACAAGCTTAATCTAACTTAAAAACTAGGACTTACAACTAACAGAAAACCTTAAGAGCTAAGTACCAAGGAAGTGATGGTGGAGATCTTGCTTGAGACGAGAAGTGCTCAGGTGGAAATCAAAAAGTAAGAGGTTTCAGTTGACCTTTCGGAGCATGTGGGAGATTGGTTCGTTGGAGCCATTACAGGTATGGTTGGCCGGTAGATAGAAGAGACTAGGACAAGGTAGATTTCGGGGGGTTCCAGTCTATGGAACCTGAGAGCAATCGATGAATGAAAAGAATGTCAGCAGTATTCTTACGTTCTTCTAACGAATTCATATTGAGAAGTTTGAGGCGGTCCTGATAGGGTGGTACAAATTAAATTGTCTTTCCAAGATAGACCACAGAAAGCAAATCGAAGGACCCGACTTTGAATACAATCGATTCGGGAAACATGAAGCCATTGAAAGGGGGACCAAGCTTGACTGGCATACTCAATCAGGGGGCGAACAAAGGTAACATAGAGAGATCTGGATACATAGGGGTTGGAAAATTCCTTGGACCACCGTTTAATAATCCCAAGTGATGAGCTGGCTTTAAGGATCATCTTATCGATATGCGAACGGAAATTAAGCTCATAGTCGAATAATATGCCAAAGTCTTGAAAAAACTGAACCAGGGGACTTAGTTGACCATAGAGAAAATAATGTCGGAGAGGAGACGGGTTGCATTTAGGAGAGAAGGTTATAGATTGACATTTGGCTATATTAAGTTCTTGGCAGTTTTTGAGGCACCAGATTTAAAACCGATCAAAGTCTTTTTGAAGAAGGGCCAGAGTCATGGGGAGAAGAAATAGTTTTAGAAAATTTGGTGTCGTCAGCGTAAAGGGAGACGGAGGAGTGTTTAATGACCCTCTCAACATTGTTAATAGTAAGAATGAAGAGAAGAGAACCAAGGTGACTGCCCTGTGGAACTCCAGACGAGGCCAGGAATGGAACAGAAATAGCAGATCTAAACCGAATACTATAATAACGGTTTATCAGGTAAGAAGAAATCCATTTTATTAAAAGAGGCTCAAAGCCGAGGGCAGACAATTTGAAGAGGATCAATTGATGAGATATCTAATCAAATGCTTTAGTAAAAGTAGTTGCGATAACATCGATTTCTTTGCTATTTTCTAAGGCTGCGAGAGCAAAAAACACGAATTTAACTAGGTTTGTGGTAGTTGATCTACTTTTAGAAAATCATGTTGTCGGGGAGAAATAAAAGGCTGTGTATAAAATGTTTTCAAAGAGTTTGGGTATATGAGTATATGAGAGAGCTTAGCAATGGGACTATAGTTGGTAACTTCATTCTTAGATCTCTTTTTGTGTATCGGGATTATAAAAGAGGTCTTCCAAATCTGGGGAAACTCTCCCTGAATAAGGGATAGGGGAAAAAGTAGGAAAGGGGTAGAGACAGGGTGGAAGAGCATTTTTTAAGAAATCTGGGCCAGGTACAAATTCATCTTTAAGATTTAGTAACTTTTCTTCAATAACTCTCGAAATTTTGGGTGAGAAAAGGAACAACGGAGAAATTTGGTAAAGGGATCTGGTACGAAGGAGTTGTTGGCAAATGATTGTTTGAAAAATGCAGCAAAAAAGTTGGCGATAGTAGGAGGATCACTCGAAGATTTGCTTTCGAAAGCGAGGCAGGAAGGATAACCATCGGTCTTACGCTTTGCAATTGTCAATTTGAAAAAAGGACTTGGGGTCATTTATGAGATTGGTTTGTGTAATATTCAGGTAGCGTTTACAGAGAGAGTTAAAGAGTTCAATGAAATTAAGATATGTACCTAAATAATTTGGATAGTCGGAAGAAGAGTGGGTGCGAAGGAATACCGCCTATAACTTGTTTCTTTTATTTCGTATTTACCTCAGCTACAATTATACCAAGGAGGAGATGTAGAAGAAGTTTTATGGCACATATTCGGAAATAAAAAATAATCCGAGGAGGCTAAGTCTGGCAAACATGGCGCATGAGTAAGCAATTCGTACTTCAACTCATTGATTTGGCCATCGCGATGACGGATGAGTGAACTGGTGCATTGTCTTGATGAAACAAAACTTTTTTCTTCCCCAAATGCCGCCGTTTTTCCTTGATTTCATCTTTCAAACACTGCAATAAGTTCGCATAATACACGCTCTTGATTATTTTTCCTTTCTGAAGATAATCAATGATTATTATCCATTATCCCAAAAAACTGGCTCCTGAAACTTGCCAGTAGATGGAACTATCTTCCCCTTCTTTGCAGCCGGTTCTCCAATTTAGGTAACATATGTTGTTTTGACTGTTCCTTCGTATCAGGTGTGAAGTGACGGACCCATGTTTCATCCATGATTATAAATTGACGCATAAACTCGGCTTTATTGTTTTGAAACTTCGCCAAACAGTCGATTGAAACATCCTCACGACGCTGCTTTTATTCCATTGTGAGTAATCGCGGCACCCATCTTGCGCACAGCCTTCTCATGTCCAATTTCAATCGACGGGCATCCAATACCATTTTGTGGATTTTTTCCAATATTTCTGGTGTACTCACCTAATTTGGTCGACCACTGCGATCTTCGTCTTGGCAACTCGTACGGCCTCGCTTAAACTCTGCCACCCAATATTTTAGTGTTATAAATGAAGTATTGTATTACATAACGATGACCAACTTTACACATTTTTAAAAATTCATTGAGAACGTTCACTGCTGATGGCTGCCGAACAAATACTAAACAACATAGCGCCGCCAAACTTCAAATTTAAGCTTTATAGAGTTGGTACTTTCTACAATTGTCATTCTTTTCAAACATCATCCGCCATCTATGTATACGACAGGTCGGCTACTTCAGGGACTACCCTCGTAAAAATATAACATAGAATGTAAATAGGTGACCAATCCTGCTGTCCAGTATCGAGTGCTAAACAAAAATTCTAAACCACCGGCGTATTCTTTTCACCAATGGTTATTCCTAAACAATATTCTGTTTGCATCACCAGTATTCTAGAGTCACAATCCTGCACAGAGTGCATTAGCATCTACGACCACCAGTTTTTATAAAAGCGTCTAGACCTTGCTCGAGCATTTTACCATTTTGAAACTATTTCAAAAGCCGAAGCCTTTATTGAATGTAGCCGAAAGTTTAGTTCACTGAAACTTGTCTCGAATTCAGTTCAGAATATAGTCGCAGAAAATGAACTTGCTCAACACAGCTCAAAGGCTTACTCATCAGGGACTAAATCTGATTTGAGACAATCACCATTCTTTGTCGAGGCTTCTGTTCACAGTTGGGTTTCTCATGAATACAACTCTTTCCGATATGTATAAAAATCAGCGCATCAACTGCAGGTCCTCTCAAGAAAAGAATAAGAACAGACTTCATTTCAGGGAAAACATTTTAACTTAAGGAGCAACGAGTATCCTTATCTAGGATTAAACTTTGTACTTTCGAGTTAGGCCTTTCGCTAGTTACTGCTGACTTTATACGTTTTAGCGATGAGACCTTACTTTTGTTATGAGTTGTTTGTTTTTTATTTTTGGGTTTAGGAAGGAATCCTCAATCAAAATCACTTCTAATTTGCATTGGGATTTTATATGTAAAAGTAAGTCAGTAAAGAATATACCTATATTACCTACCAAATCGAATTGGATTGAGCTCAAATGCTGCTAATCTGATTTAGGGTTGTAGTCATTGTTATGTATAGTCCGCTGACCCATTCTTTTTTCTGAGACTGCCTCAGAGAAATCCACTAACCTTTGTCAAAAGGGACTTAGAACTGATATATTCGTACTTTGCCTGCATAATCCGATTGCCCTTAATCCGCCTTGGAAGGAGTTAAAGGTAGACATCTTTGGAACCGTAACTATCAGCCGTTGAGCTGAGATATGGAATATTCTGCTGGGATAACAAAAGTGTTGATTTAAGAAATTTTTGTGATTACAATATTCCCCAACAACGATTCTGGACGATAGACTGTTACTTTTTTTGAAGGCTTCTTATGATCCATAAGATTGTTAGGTTGGAGTAAAGAGCGTAGTGGTTGCCCCTGTACTTAATTTGAGCCATGCAACTAACTTTTGACTCATGGTGTGCCGCCTTGAGTCGCTGTCACTACTCCCTATCCAAATAAGCACATATTAAGAACAGAAATATCGATCTTAGAGAGCCCAGTATGATGGTGAGGTAAACTTAAAGTATTATATTTTGCTTGGATTCTTCTTGTTGCCATTATATGGTACTTGATCTAATTTCAAATGCATGTAGAAATTTTGAAATGACTTATCTCTATAAGAGCTTAGTTAATGTCCTCTTACTGCCTCAAAGATATCACTTATCTTCTTGTGATGGAAATACCTAAACTACCAGATGACTCCTCTTGAATTAAACAGATTTTCAGATTGCCTTCACTAAATTAAGCTAGGAACATATGAGTATTCTCTAATCTCCAGAAGTACTTACAATATGCCACTTGAAAATCAATAAATGCTGGATATTGTCTTTGGTGTATACAACTACTTGTAACCAGAATCACTTCTTTGACAACATAAATCCAACAGATTGACATGGAGTAGAGTAAACTATGTATATTGGAGAATGATGTATGCTCTATTAGATAAATCCCTACGAGTTAGAGACTTTCGATTTCATTTTCATTTTGCTTTCATTCATTTCCATTTAATTTTCTTATAAAGGACCTTTTCAATTATCCCTTGTCATATTTCGAAAAGTAAATCAAAAAATGGAACCGAATCCATACGAACTTGTCAGAATACCCATAGCTCAAAATATCTCCAAAACGTCTCACAATAATAACAGAAAAGGAACATTTAAAGTTGACAAGGATACGCAAAGAAAAGAAATAGGAAATTAACTTTTTTGTAATGAAATGTTGTTTTTTTTTTCTTTTTTTTGATGAAAAGGCTGGCCATAGTAGATCTACCTTAGATTAATTTTTATTTTGTCCACTTTCCTTTGTTTCTTTTTTTTCTATTTTGTTTCTTTGTGAAACATTATTCGTCTGCTTACTTTGTTTCAGTGAAAGTGAGTTCCTTTGAACTTGAGTAATTGCCTCTGCTGAGGATACAAACTTATTATTCCACCCAATATGCTCGAGAGATTTTTTTTATATATTTTTTTATATAAGGGATTTGGGTAAACATTTTTTTTTCATGTAAATCATAGAGAAAGATGAATTTGAAATTGAGTTCGGTCCAAATGTTTTGACTTGAAATTCTAAGCAAATGTGGTTGCTGCTTTGAAAACAGTTAGATAAGGTGAACCACAAGGATCGACTTCTGGTCCTAAATTATTCTGCGCATTCATTAATGACTTGCCATCAATATGCCAACAGTCCACTTATACGATGACGGCATTTAGCTGCATCTATCTCGTCTCATGAATTCGATTTCTGAACATTGCGTTAAAACTAAATGAAGATTGATCAAAAATATATGATTAGTCTGTTTTTAACTGTTTGTTGCTTAACACTGAGAAGTTTTTTCGATATCTAATCGAAAATTTGACACTAACATTGTTTTTTTTTTTAAAAGTAGTGCGCGTTCAAGGGGTTAAGGTACCCTTAAAATGTTGACATACAGCTGGGGCGAAGGAAAATAGGGAAGAAAGAAAGATAGGTACCGATGTACGTTGGTTTTAAATGTATAATGACTGGGAAATAGAGAGCTCGGCAGGGCATTCCACAAGCGAGTTGTTCGGTTTAGGAACGAATCACGATATTTCAGAGTACGTCCGAAGTGGCATTCACTGCGAGAAAGATGTTACGGTTGAAGGTTTGTCTAAATAATAGTCACAACTTTACTATTAATTTTATTATAATTTATGTAGTTATTCAGTTATTACAGGATTAATAAGAATGGAGGTTAAAGAATGAGAATGTGGGTAAATGTCAAGTTGTAGCGAGGGTTGGTAATAATGTTGAATAGCGTTTCCTAGTCTGACAAGTAGGTGTTGGGACCTGAGCGGCAGGCTACGTTACAGTTTGAAGTGGCTGAATGCTACTGGCGATTTCTATGGCGCACTGATGGTAGGAATATCGATAAAACAAAGTCAGACACGAAACATTTTGTCGGTGTTGGAGGGTGTCCATTGACTAGGTGATATTAGCATCACCTATGAGTTTTATCGCACGGTTTTGAATCTTATCTAGCAGGCGCAGAGATGATTTAGCCGCACCTGACCAGATGTGTTCATTGTACTCCAATTTTGGGCGGATGAATGCTTTAAACAGGTATTAGGTGGAAAGTATTTCTTACATCGTTTGATGGAACCTAGACATTTCGCAGAATTTTTGACGACATCGAATATGTGGTCATTCCAATGTAAGTTGTCACTGATACACATATCGAGAATGGAAAGTTTATCGGTTTCGACGATGCAAGTGCCATTCTTGGATAACGACTGAGTGTTTAAATTTCGCTTTAACGACAGTAGACATCATTGTGTTTTGGAAGCATTAAATTCCATTCTGTTGATAGTTCCCCAATTGGTTATGCTGTTAATATCGGCATTTAATGAGCTTAACATACGCTGACATTCTCGTTCAACAGCCGAAGAGCAGGGACGTGAGTCCGGGAACGAATATTAAAAGCAGAGAGTACTGTCGTCTGCAAAGGAATATATAGGATTAGAAGTAGTAGACAAGAATGATGAAAATTAAAAAGAGTGTCGGAGACAGAACGGAGCCCTGCATTCGTCAGATAGATGTACGGTTTTGTTCCACTTTTCGGTGAGACATGCCATCAAATCACCAGTGGACCTATTGCTACGAAAACCATATTGCTGGTCATTAAGAAGTTTTTGTGTTTCGAGATATTTCATGAGCTGACGATTTGTCAGCTCTTCCACGAGCTTGGAAAGAAAGGACGTAAGTGCAATGAGTCTGTAGGAGGAGAAGAAGAAAATTCGCTTTTTTTGCGGACAGGTTAAACGACGACCAGTTAAAATTCCTAAAGATGCTGTTAAATCCGCTCCGTTTGATTTTCTCGTATTGCTATACGGTTCTTTTAGGAATCTTTTCTCTAACTGTGTGGTCGGTGTACGATAAATTAGCTAATATGACTCAGTGGCCTGACGAGCCTAGAGGGAATAGCATATTGATCTTGTATTTGTCAGGGTGATAAGTTAAAAACAAGTCTAGGGTGTTGGCGGTATTACTATCAACGTCTGGTATTCGTGTGGGTTCATTTACAAGACCCGGACACCCGTCTTTCGGGTGTTGTCTGTCCATAATGCCGAAGCCACACTGAATTGCGTATATTGAAATTGTCCGTAATGACAATTTCAGTATGAGGATACAGGGATACAATTCTTTCTATGCAGTCATACAGCGTATCAAACTAGTTAAAGGTTGAATCGCTGTCGAGTTTGGGGCTTCTGTAAATAAAGCAGTAGTGGATAATTTGCTTAAGGAGATGGAACTTTAACCACATGAAATTGAATTCCGGACTGGAATAGGGACAACACAATGGCACTAGTTCGTACCCAGGTAGCTTGAGTTCAGAGTGATCTACCTCTCAGAGAGATCTACCTGGGTTTCACTAAGGGCCAAAACAGCTGGTCTGTATTTATAGACGTGGTTACTTTTAAACCCGAAAATATTGGCTATATCCACTCTAAATTCCCACGTCATTATAAGACAAAAGTCAAACATAAAAAACACAAACACCGACAATACTAAGCGCAGCTGTGAAGTAATTCAAAATTGGTTTGCCGACTTATGGCTCTCTGACTCTAGGATTAAACTTGCAGAGTCAGCAACGACTCTCGAGTTTTTTCTAAGTAATAACTTATCCGTGTGCAATCATGTCATGTGTCGCACTTATGGATGGGTACGAAGGCTATAGCTAACAGCAAGCCTTACCCCAATAGCTACTCCAGAGCAATTTGCGAGGAATTCAATTTTATCTTAAATAAATTATGCTAAGGTGGTGTATAGTGATCTTGACTCCGTATCTCAGCGAAAAATTCAAGCAGCTTTCAATGACTCAGTCCGACACATAAATGTGTTTCGTAGATATCACCATATTTCTGCACATTCAAAAAGCCTTCTCAAATGTACGTCCAAACAATATCTTAGTGCTCGAGACTATTATATAATACATCAGGTCATTTATAGTAAATGCCCACCGTAAATACAATTTGTGCAATCTCAAAGAACTAAAAATCTTATACAACTCGTCTACAATATATGCTTTCTGTTCACGCTATAAGACTATGGTATTCACTTCCCCAACTAATCAGGGGTATTAAAAATGCCACAAACTTTAGAAATGCAATTTACATATTTCTCTTCAATCTTAACACGTCTTTCATTTCTTCAGTTCCTTGCGTGTTTCTGCTAAATATCTTTTCAGTTTTCCTTCTATTCTTTATCTCATTTTTTGTTTTTAATTTTTTATAATGTTAGTTAAATTTTTGAATTTCATATTAACACTGAAAATTATATTTTCTCACATATGTAATCGAATTGATCTAAAGAGAATGTTAGTTTTCTTCGTTTCGAGCACCCGACCACGATATTTGAATGTTAGCACGACGATTTTCAATGTCAAATCTCTACGTTCCTCGAAAAATCGGTTTTATGACGTGAATGTACTGCTGCAAGTACTTGCCGGAACATTAGGATGTTGTATTATAGAGTACGGGACCATAGCTGTTGAATAAACTCATCTCAACTATACGACGAACGATCAGGGAGACCTAGAACGGATGCAGAATGGCACGAAATCGAAATTGCGCTTGTTTATTTTCATGACAGTGAGCGCAAATTTTGACACATGACAGATAACTTTATTATTTACAAGCCTTTTAAACGATTTGCGTCTCAGTTGTGTTGAAAAGTTTTTATCCGCGATGGAATTAAAATGTGATAGTGTGATTACTTTATATTTGGCTGGAAAACCACAAGTAGCTACTCGTATCTTTATTCACCTCAAGGTGAATAAATCGTTTGTGTCTCGAACCGTTGCTCATTACCGTGATACTGGCAGCGTTGCAAAACGCCATGGAGGTGGTCATAAAAAAACAGCAACATCGGCATAAATGGTTCGGAAAGTGAAGGCACATGATCTTACACCGCAACAGAAAAAAGTTACGAAAAAGTCGAAAAAGCAAAGGAGTTGCTACGCTTGCACGAAAGTGGTCAGTTGCCGAATTTGGTTTTTTCCGATGAGTCGCCATTTGTTATCGAGCAATATGTCAACAAACAAAATGACCGAGTTTACTTGCCAGAGAGGTCCTTCGAAAATTTACACCTTCGGACGGCCACCAGAAAGTAGGCAGCACCGATGGTGATGGTTTGGGCCGCCATACTATAACCGCCGATGGTCGTTCTCCGCTCGTATTTTTTGACCGTGGCGTCGAAATTAATGCGATCGTATACCGTGAAACTGTCTTAGAGGCAGTATTGAGGCCTTGGGCAAACAATCTTTTCGGTCGGAGACCGTGGACATTGCAACAAGACTCGGCACCGCCTCACAAAGCGCGTCAACCAAGATTGGTTAAAAAACAATGTTCCACACTTCATTTCTTCGACACAATTGATTGCAAATTCCCCGGATGCAAATCCGCCGGATTTCTCTGTCTGGGGTATTTTGAAGGCGAAGGATGGCACGAAAAAATATCAAAGTTTGGACCACCTTAGACAAGCACTTCGCCGGGAATGGACCAAAATGAGCCACTTGCGTGCAGCGTGAGATGCTTTCCTCAGCGGTCTCAAGGCCATTATTCGCACCAAAGGTGGACATATTGAAAACTACTGGTACAATTTGAAAATTGAAGCAACATTTTTGCTTTGGCACAATAAAATTTATCAAAAAATAAAAAAATTATAGCATTTTAAAAAGTTGGATTTCGAGTCATTCACTGTATACAAAAAAAGTTGTATATAACATATCTGTTGGTATTGCATGGGATTTGCGTAAGATGTGTTTCTATGTTAGAGAAATACAGTGTCACAGCAAATGTTTTTTGTTTGAGCAAGGCACGTATATGTTATTTTTTTAAAAAAAAATGATTTTTAGTGAACGAAAACGATTTTTATACCCTACTGAAGGCATGATTTCTTGTCACAAAAGAAAGAGGGTAGGGTATTAAACGGTTCGTTAAAGACGAACTGTTGCACTTTCTTACTTGTTTAATTTTGCTATGAATAGTGAGATAGAACTGATGATAAAATGCAAATATCAAACAGATTTAGAGTAAGCAGTAAAAGCAAAAGCGGAACAGCAGCATACAGAATGTTGGTTTGGTTTGAAGTAAAGAAATGAAAAGATGCATACATATTTCGATACCTGGATGATATGGTGGCAATCGTAGTACTTCATGTCTTACGCCTTGAATTATAGCGTCAATCATAAAATTCGAGTTCGAGCATTTGTGAACTATATGGTATATTGTAATGAACAAGCCATTTTAACATCTCATTCCGGAACCAGAACTGTTTTGCTTGTCTTACCATTTGTTGTGATATGATGCGTTGCCCATTGCAATAACCGAAGGTTCTTCTATATTATTCAAAACTTGATCTGTCATCCATTTGGAGAAATTTTCAAAATTCATCTCATCGTGATAATCTCCTGTTTTATTTTAGTTCCTGATTTAAAAAAAAAAACTTGTCATAAAACACGCTACTGAAGTGAAACTTCGCCGAACTCACAGGCATACTAGGCAAGAGGTTAGAAAATTTGATTGAGGATATTACTTGCACACTATCAATTGTAATATTTTAGTTTTTTATCATTCCACAAGTATACCAGGAAAGGGTTAGGAAATTTGTTAAATGATATTATTTATAGACTAAGAATTGAAATTTTATCAATTTTTTTTCAATTTATTATCATTATTGCCTGAATCATTCTCCAAGTATGAAACAATAGGCTTATGATAACTAAAATATGAAATATAAATTTTCGACCGTAATTTATCTAAATATCTAACAAACAGTGCATCAATTGTACTACCAGATTTTGTAGTGGATGTATTACGATCATTATTAAGTTTTATATTAAACTCGCGATCTAAAAAGTATATAAATGTTTGTGCCTCCTCTAAAGCGAAATTGATATTAAAATCTCCCCTTAAATTAATGGATAGTTGAAAAATATCTTTATTTATATGTGTACTCGCTATCGGGAACTTTATTACGATAAAGTAGAAGAGATTGGAAAATAAACTCCACTATTTTTTTCAATGTTTGATTGGGAGAGATATATATAGCTATCATTACAATTTGATGGCTATTATCTAGAGTTAACTGTGAAGAACATATTTCTCCTACAGAAATAATATTAACATGACCCGCGATAGTGCTACGTACAAAAGTTGCTGTGATTGACATCGATCATATTGATAAACGGTTTCATCAAACGTTCCTCCTTGCGATTTATGAATGGTGATTGCACAAGCTGAGATGATAGGTAAATAATTTCTTTTTGCTATCATGGTCTTGTTGTTATTTAAAGCGGTGCTTGAAGTCCGCCGTGCGATGGGTACAGCAAAGCGACTAATGTTATTGGCTTCAATGTAAGCCGAAACTTTCATTTGTATTTTTGCTCTTATTTTCCGAGAATCTCGTCACCCGCAATGTGGACTAATTTACCCACAGCGCCGTTCGCTAAACCATCAGTGACGTGTGTGTATATTAGTGGTCAACATGTACGATTTATTTAACACAAAAATAATTTCGTACGGTAAACCACCTGTATCAATGACCGACATTTTATGATATTTTTGACAAATGCAATTTGTTCAGCAATATAGATGTCCGTCGCTATTGATACAATTTTGTCAGGGTCCGAGTTTAGAATTGCTTGGTTATAATGATTCACTGATTGATTTGTATGAAAAAGTCGTATACCGTTTGGACAGATCTGATCAATTTCTTCTTTCAAGAAAAATCGAGATTCTATGTATTAATAATAATTCATTCTCGTCCAACTCATCGCCATTGCTAAATTTTTGTCAACATGAAAGAAAATACAATGTCAGTTTGTCGCATGATTTCATTTAATTCATAAAATTTAAGTCCACCCCAAAGAGTAGGTCCTGCTCTTCGTGTTTTTACTTGCTTGTAAATTGGCGTGGCTCTAACTGGAGGTAGTTGCCGCAAATCACCAATAAGTATTATATCTATTCCGCCAAAGTTAATGTCATATTGCCCAGTTATTTGTTTGAGTCTGCTATCAATTTGAGCCAATAATTCTGCTCCTATCATGCTGATTTCGTCGATAATGAGAACTTGCACATATTTGAAGAGTGCACGATATTGCTGAGCTATCTCTCCAGAAAGGGGAAGCAGTTTTGATAATGTAATTTTTAACGCTATGTGAACAGTGGTACCATAAGCTGCAGTTTCGGATTCTGCATTTTGTTGTTTTGGTTTTATCCACGCAGCCACCCACGCCGGCGTCGCTTTCTTGGTATTTTTTGTTTGCTCCAACGTCGTTTTCGTCGTCTCCGATTTTTTGTAGTGTGTGCATTTTTATTAGATTTTTCTAAGAAATAAATATGGAAAAAACTGTATTTTGTTAGTCTATACAATTTGTACATAACTTTTCTTGAAGAAAACGTTTCTGAATTCATTTAATTTAATAAAAAATACCTATACCATATATAAGTTATTTACCCAGTTCCACTTCAATCACTCGACTCGATTAGAACAGAACACAAGGGAAATTTGACTGTTACGTTGTTACTGTTCAGTGCCATATTTTGTTAAATGACACAATGAGAGTTTGTTCACAATACAAATATATTCACTCAAAAAGCAGTATGCATAAACATTAAGCAGAGCTACAGATGAGCGGGTTTTACTTCCCTTCATATTTCTTTAGGAATATTTGGATATTTAGAAAATTGCAAACGAATTTTTAAATAAAAATTTGAAAGTCTTGGAATTTTATGATTTTTTAGCTCAAAAATCGTGAAACAAATTTTATGTCCAAAAATCGTAAAAATACGATAAATCGTGGAATCTGGCAGCGCTGGTTCGCAAACTGAATTGGTACGGACTATAAATCATTACAAACAGTGAATGATATTCGAAAAGAGCTAAATTACTTGCACCAGGAGAAGAGAGAAAAATGTGTGGAGATAATGGGCATTCCTGATGTAAATAATAGTTACGCTCTTGATTATGCGCTGCAAGTTTTTTCAAAGGGTGTATGTGCCGATGTTTCTGTAGCCGATATTGAAAATTGTTTCGTCAAAAATGTTAAAAAGAAGAACAATTCAGAAGGTAGTGTAGTAAAAGTTTTAGTAGTTAAATTCATTTCCTGTTTAACGAAAAATATGATTATGAAGTGCAAATTAAGTAATAAAAATAATTTAACATCAAACATTTGTAGTGGTGCAACAAGACATTTTTAAAGGCGGCACATATAGCTAAAAACAAAAGATTTATAAGTACAGTGAGCAACAAAAGTCTACGTACGACCACCATTCTTGTAACCTAACGAGTTCAAAAGCATTATGAAAAAGTCTAATGATGCAGTTTTGTTTCAAATCTCTTTTTATTAATAATACACTATAAAATAAAAGGATTTAACAAAAACTAGACAATTGAATCACAAAAAACGAAACTAAAACGTCTGGCATTCCATGTTCTTTTTTGGTTATACACTGATGGAGGATAACGGAAAAGTACCGTATTTGAATTTTTCCATTTGTGAAAATCAGATTTGTGCCTCTCAGTTGAAGTTTGGTCAGCTTCAATAAGTTTTACCTGTGACAATGGCCCCTCGAAGAGCAATTGCGGTTGAAGTGCGAAATTTAGTAATAAAATATAAAAAAGAAAAGAAATCGTTTGGTGAAGTTGGAAATTTACTGGATTTAAGCAAGTCAACAGTCCAAACATTATACAATAACTTCGAAAACACCGAGATGTCAGCTTTATCATGAGAGAAGTAGGCAATAATCCAAGAGTGAATGCCACAATGCTGTCTAAAGGGTTGGCAGAAAGATCAAATACAATTGTGCACCTACGCACAATTTAGAGGGCTCTCAATAATACGATGGTGGGTCAATAAGTCCGTGACTTTTGGATTAAAACACAGATTTTTTGATAAAAAAATAATTTTATTTTTCAACGTAGTCTCCCTTGAGCTCTATACACTTTGTCCAACGCTTCTCCAATTTTTTTATCCCTTCCAAAAAAAATGATTTGTCGAGGTCCTCAAAATGACGAGATGACTTCATCATTGGAGTCAAATCTTTTTCCACCAAGCCATTTCTTCAGGTTTGGGAACAAGAAGTAGTCGCTCGGAGCCAAATCTGGAGAATAGGGTGGATGAGGGAGCAATTCATAGCCCAATTCATGGATTTTTGCCATGGCAACTGCACATGTGTGCACCCTTGCATTGTCTTGGTGGAAAAGAACTTTTTTCTTGGCCAAATGAGGTCGTTTTTTTTTTTAAATCGTCATTGAATCGGTCCAATAAGTTGGCATAATATTCCCCATTGATTGTTCTTCCCTTTTGAAGGTAGTCAATGTGGATTATCCCGCGTGCATCCCAAAAAACAGTCGCCATAACTTTATTGGCTGACAAACCCACCTTGGCCTTCTTTGGCGCCGATTCACCCTTAGAAACCCACTGTTTTGACTGTTGTTTGTTCTCTGGTGTGTTGTGATGGATCCATGTTTCGTTCTCGGTTACAAAACGGCGCAAAAACTCCTCCATATTGCGATTAAACAACGCCAAACCTTCCTGTGAAGTTGTTACACGATTGCGTTTGTGGTCGACTGTGAGCAAACGCGGCACTCATCTTGCGGAAAGCTTTCTCATGCCCAAGTGATCATTCAAAATTGAAACCACTGAGCCATGCGAGATCCCTACGGCTTCCACAATCTCTCGCACTTTCAATCTTTGGTCGGCCAACACCATATCGTGAATTTTTTCGATTGTTTCGGGTGTAGAGACCTCAACTGGGCGTCCAGGACGTTCGGCATCTTCAGTGCTTGTACGGCCACAACGAAATTCAGTAAACCACTTTTTTACCATTGAAATCGATGGTGCAGAGTCCCCATAGTATTTATCAAGCTTAGCCTTGGTCTCGGTAATGGTTTTTTTTCGCAAGAAATAATGCTTAATAAGCACACGAAATTCACTTTTTTCCATTTTCTCCTCAAATTAGTGAGTAGTCTGATAAAAATAGCTGTCAAACACAAACTAACTGACGCAGCAAGTTTAAATTTTGACAGGAGTCAACTGACAGATGCCTGTTGACAGGAGCAGTGTTGCTGTTTCAGTAAAGAGGTCAGAAATTCAATTATTCAAAATTCAGACTTATTGATCCGCCCTCGTAACAAAAGCCTTTGCTACCGCTGATCACAAAACTCTTTTAGAAAAACTAAACAAGTGTGGTTTTAGGGGTACAAATCAAAATTGGTTCGGTTCTTATTTATCTAATAGAGGGTAAAGGGTTAAAATCAGTGGTCAATTAAGTTCTAATAAAAATATTTCTATAGGAGCTCCTCAGAGTTCAGTACTGCGTCCGGCATTTTTCATAATTATCATCAATTCGCTATTTCTACAAAATTATCTTAGCAAAGTCAACGCATTTGCTGACGACAAGGCATGTGATTTCCAAAGTAATTCCGCGTTAAATCTAATTTCTGGCATAAACCATGACCTGGAAATCTTGGGCAACTGGTTCCAACGACATAAGTTAGTTATTAATGACAAAACTAAAATTATGTTTTTGGTACAAGTGGAAGGGAGTTAAACTTTGGAACTTTCTGTTTTCATTGTGCGAACTGCAGACAATTTAAATACAGTAAAGATATTTGTAATTCGAACACAAGAATACAATCATTTTTTGAAGCTAGTACATGGACTGATAAATGTTGTAGTATAGAGAGCGTATCATCTTTTAAGTATCTTGGTGTGATGCTTGACTGGAGGATGAATTGGTCTGATCATACTAGTTCATTAAAGGAGTATCTTATAGCTGCCACAAAACAACAATACTTTTTAAAGTCCAACTGCTCTCGAGATCTTCTAAAACGTATCTATTATGGATTAGGTCACTCTAGCCTAGAATATGGCTTAACTTATTGGGGTGGCACTAATAACAACAAGCTAAACCCTCTTCTAGTTTCTCAGAAACATATTATTCGTTTTTTTTTTTAACAAAAAGAGTCGTGATTGTAGTCTGTTTCTTTTCAGAAGTCTTAAAGTTCTTCCTGTTAAATATTCGTATTGTTATAAAGTCCTAAAAATATTTTTTGTAAGGTCGGGCTATCAATTAACTATAACTTAAGAATTAACCATTTAAATCCTCCTATTGTACCAAATTCCAATCTGCAAATTTTCTTTAACTTCTTTACGGCAACTGCTCCTAGGATTTTCAACAGCTTACCTAATAATATTAAAATCATAAGAAATAAATCCACCTTTTTCAAGAAAGTAAAATCATGGCTCTTAGTCAAAAGCTATGGGGATATTTCGAATTTATTATTCATAATAATATTAATTTAAATTATTTTGTTTTACTTTTATAAATCTTATAATAAAAATTTTCTTTGTTATATACCTACATATATGTACAAAATATACGTATACACAAAAAATATTATGGAAATATATAAAAATATTAAGACCCCACTAGATTACAAATTGTTAGTGTTTATTAATTTGCATTCTGCTTTCGCATCTAGTTCCCTTTGAACTATAAATTGTAGATACTTTATTAATTCAATTGTTAGATTTATTCTGAATTTTTTATTGTGTTGTATTTTATACTAATTAATAAAAATAATAATAATAAAAAAAAAACTTGTTATTTATATGAGAATGTATGTTAAACGAATAATATAATGTATTAAATTATGAGTAATTATAGCATAGATAATCTATATTCAAAAACAAACAAGACTACGCAATTGTCAAAAGATATTGAAATGTTTAGCAACATATACAAAACAAAGCAACATTTTATACAGAAAACCATTAAGTAATTTCAAATACTTACAAAAGAGATGTCTTAAAATTAGATTCTACTCAACAAACATTCTGGTCCATTCGAGCCATCTTAGTTCCCAACATAGTTTGTTTACATAAAATTTATCAACACAACCCAAGTGCACGTTTTTCCAAAAAATAGAAAAGAATTTTAAAGGCATTTGAAACAAATTATAATACAATCCAAGTAAATAGGTGAATAACATTTATTAAAAATTGAGTGTATGTGGTTAAATTTTATTAGTTCTAAAAAAAACTACTCTTGCTGTATTTCAGTAAGAAATAAATATAGCAACTTAGTTAATTTGCGATACATCCATCTGCATTATACATATGTATGTTATATCTATCATATTGGACTTTTTATTTCCTTTACTATTGTTGTACACATACACACATTGTACATGTATGTATATGGTATACGAGTATTTAATTGACTCAGAAGTAGAGCCCTTTATAAGAAAAGCGCCGGCGTATTCCAACAGGTAAGGGGTATCGAAAAATTCGGCTATCAAGATCCGGATATTTGGTAACAAAAAGCTCAACAGTTGGTGTTTGGAAGAAGTTTTTTTTCTTTTTTGAGAACTTGAAAAGAAGCGAAAAGAAAGAAACGTAACCTCTTGTTTGAAACACGTTTTATTACAAAAAATTTTGACAGAAGCTTGGCATTGCGATGAATATGTTAACTAGCGATGGTATTGCCGGATATGTGGCAATAGTGAGAACTAGCTTTTATAATAATACTTTTCAACAGTTAGTTACAAGCTTCGGCCTATCGAAATATTTTCCTAGTCCCAGGCCTTCCCAAACATGAAAAGGAAGACCGAACATACATTTTAAAGTCAAAGCTATTGCGAATACCAGAGCGATTAATTTCAATTTCAGTTTAATTTCAATTTATTTATTTATTTTTTTGGGATGTAAGATAATATCTTTTTAAAGTACTTAGAATATTAAAATTGAAGTTATATAAATTCAAATGCCTTATAACTAAAATACAATATATAATCAGTTTGAACTGCAGAGAGGTTGAGCGGAAATTGGTTAGAACAGATTCTAGGAAGATAAAAAGGAAAGCAGGGACAATATGTATATTGTGAGAAGTATTAGTTAAGAGGTAATAGATGAAAAGTAAAGAAGAATAGCACTTTTAAAATTTTTGAATTATAGATTGTTTTAATTCGCGCAGGTAATGAGTTCCATAGTCTGACAGCGTGGATGAAGAATAGACGTGAGGAATTAAGGTGCACGTACCCGAAAGAGATAATATTCGTAGTTCTAGTAGAACGAGAAAATTTAAGCTTTGTATACAGATATGATGTCGGGTATTGGTTATAAATGATTTTGTGAAGAAAAGTACAGTTTCTGGCATTGATGTAATCTTGCAGAGCACATCCAAATAGCGCTCGAGAATGAACAGAGATGTGGTCGCTTCTACGAAGGCCATAAGCATATCGCACCGCATCATTGAAGGCAACTTGCAGTTTACGTTGCGATAAAGAGTCAAGTCTGCTGTAGACGACATCAGCATATGTAATGAGAGGTAGTACTAAGCTGATTATCAGCTTGCACCGAGTTTCAAGAGGAAGCCATAGTTTACGGAGAGATTCGTCCAACGACCATGTTTATATAATCGTAACAAGATAGGCTACGGTATATTACAAAGCTTAGACTAGTGACGGATTCAACTGCTCTGATTTTATTAATATAATTTTACATATTTTATTATTATTAGTCTGGGTAACTGGAAGAAGCTTACCCTTGATGAGAGTAATTGCAAAAATTCTAAGTCTTTGTTTTGTGGGAGAACTCCCCAAGGGTTCTTTTGACATATTCAAAGCCTAGGTCGGAAATACCATAGTTGTCAGCATTTCCGAAGAAATGGGCGCAGAAAAACGCAAACTGGGCCAACGGCAGCACCTATAACATCGTACGGGCCTGTTGACCCCGATTTCCTATGTCCCTTATATTCAAAACGCCTGGTTCTCCTACTGCATTTGCAAGTTTTGAAAAAGAGGCGACGAATATACCCTTTCAAATAAGGGATCAACGAAGTACATACATTCTGTTATCGAGAGAGGACGCATCTCCTCGACAACTCGGACACAATCACAATAGAAAAGTACTCGAAAAACTTCGGCATAGTTAAAGACTTTGCCTTGGTTCCGCAGTTAACATGAGCAACTATATAACTCTTGCCAATCACTCGAAGCAACTGAGCAATCTCTCGGATAACAACTAAAATAGCGCTGCATGAAACACCTTTTTTTTCTTTTTTTTTATTCTTAGTTCCTTATTGAGGAACATTATTAGACAATTTAAAAAAAACATTATAAAAAAAATAAGAATAAGAATAAGTAATGACATTAATATTGAATTGTGAAATAAAATAGTAACAATGTCACTTCATAGCAACAATTAAAACTAACAAACAGTTAAGAAATGTTATAAAAAGTTACAAAAAGTTACGAAAAGTGGGGTATTCAGTATTAATTTGTAAATTATTTTAAGTATTCAAAATTAAATACGGCAACAAATTTTGGATTTCTTCGTGGTCAAAAGTAGGAAACCAGTTCTTAATCTTTTCAAAAAATTATATGTATATCTTCTGGAAATCTGTTAAACAGTTTGCAGCACAAAACAGTGAAGAAATTTTGTACAAAGTGGTTCCAAACAACGGCAATGGAATAGAATTGTTAGAAACGCTTCGTAAGTAATGTATATTTGAAATCGGACTTTGCATGTAATCACTTCTTTTAAAACAAAATTTGGATAGTTTATAGTAATACAAGTGTTTAAGTAGTAGAATATTCAATGTTCTAAACAAGAACATAGATCGTACCAAACGATTTAACGATTTGCCACACAAATCTTTCTAATAGTATATTTTTCTAAAAACATTAAAGGCAGCAGCTTTGTATGGTAGGCACCAGATTTCAAAGTGTAAAGAATGTTGCGACCAGTCGTAAAGTTCATTACTTTTGTTTTATGACTTGCAACCAGCTTATGCACCCCAAACCAAGTCCTATATATATTGCAAGTCCTCATCATCATGATTTACGAGTATATCAGCAGTTAAATCTAGAGGACTTTTTGAACCATAGGCAATACCAAGATTATCTGCAAGGACGGTTGTGTGAAAGCGAGTTGATGTAAATAAGAAATAATAATGGGCCTAGGACTGAACCTTGGGAAACACCTAGGTTGAGTACTTTTGAACTACTTGCAAAATTATCTATTACTATCTTTTGGGTTCTATTACTCAAGTAGGAAGTAAACTAATTGAGCATAAAACCGCGAAATCCTGCACAAAATAATTTATTTATTAAAATATTATGGTTCACCATATTAAAGGCCTTGGTGATGTACACGAAAAGTCCAGCGCAAAACATTTTATTATCTAAAGATTTGTAAATGAAAGAACTAAACTCCAAAAGGGCACCTTCTGTACAAAGGTCTTCCCTAAATCCGAATTGAGCAGGGCTAAACAATTTTTGTTTTTTGAGATATTTCAATACTCACCTCTTAACGGCTTTCTCGAACACTTTTGAGATTGAAGGCAACAAGAAAATGGGCCTGTAATTGGTATTATCTTTTTTATTACATCTTTTAAAAAGGGGTATTACATCGGCATATTTTAGTTTATTACGAAAAGTACCCGAACACACACTTAAGTTAAAAATATAGGCTATATTGCAACTTTTTTGAGTGTAATATTCGAAATGTCATCATTACCACATGACTTTGAATTGTTTAGGGAGCATATAATTCTATAGACCTCTGGTCCTATTATCACTTCACTAAGCTGGGTCTAATGCAACTTCTACAGTAATCAAAAGAATCTAGTGTAGATAAAAGACCTGGCGAGAAAAAAAAATCATTAAAAATGTTGGAAATTTGCACTGGATCATCAACAATAACTCCGTCGTTATCAAGTGTCATTGATTTAGAAGAATAGGTTGGATTACGATCAATTATTCTGTTTATAAAATTCCATTCTCTTTTAGAGTTGCCTAAGGCACCCCGTATCTTTGAATGATAGTATCTATCTCGAGCCACTATTATTTCTTTATTAAAGATTTTACAGATTTTCTTGGACCTTAATTTAAGCCTTTGATTAGAGGGATGCTTGCGCCCTTTAGCCCCAAACTTGTTTTTAAGTTTGATTCTCTTGAGTAAGTAATTATTAATCCAAGGTTTTAATTTGTACTCTGATTTCTTGGGGACAACAGTGTAAGTAAAAATTTTTACATAGTTTTGAAAAATATTTAGGAACATATCATAAGCCTTCGATGCATCAATTTAAAAATAAATTTCCTCCCAGTTTTCTGATGGTAGTTCAGTCTTTAGTAAGTAAAAATTTGTCTTTGAAACATTAGCTGAAGATTTATTTTTAATAGTCTTAGTACGGTTAATATCATTTAACCATATACCAGTCATACAATGATCAGTTATACTTAGATCAAAGTTAACACCAGAACTTCTGATTTAGGGATAGTTTTGAAAAAAGTCCAAATACATGGTCAATGCATGTACTGGAAATAGGCCTAGAAATCTCATTCAAAAGGAATATAGGCCGTTTTGAGCCATTATTGCAGGGTAAGAGTCAACAAAAGTGCTTGATGTTAAAATGTCAATATTAAGGTCACCTAAAAGAATAAGGTTAGCTGTCTTTTCATTATCAAGAAACATTGGGAATTCATTTATAAACTCTTGTATACCATGAAAGCGTAGTCTATATAAAAATAAATTTAAATCTTTCATTACAAAAATTAAAAGAAATTTCGATTAAGTCGGCGCTTAAAAATTTCAAATTTTTAACTTCATAATTACCAAGCGATAAGTCTTCACGAACAAAAACTCATACACCTCCAGCAGCATACGTTTCATCAGGGTTCGCAAAAAAATTCATAACCCGGAATTCGATAATTATTTTTTCGACATTATCCATAGATCCAAATTTCACTTAGATATATAAGGTCAGGCAGTATCACAAAGGCTTCGAGGTTTCCTCATCTTCATCTACCAATCCCCCTGATCCAACCACCCTCACTGGTCAAGATTCTAGTTCTGGGGTGCTCGAACAACATGTCCCTTCTTCATCCGCTCATTCGCCTGCCCTCGATTCTTGCCCGAAATACCTTGACCCACTCCTTCCACCAACTGTCAAACTCACAAAAAAATTTTCTGATATGAATGATGACAGTCGTTACGTAGTATCTCGTTTGAGAGACCGCCGCATTTATGAAAATGTTCGGCTCTACCTTGCCTACTTGCACGACAAACCCAACTCCGTTTGCATTGATGGCATAACCAAAACCAACATTATGGTTTCGATTCAACGAGAAGGTCTTCCTATTAAGCCAGCTGAATTGATGCAAATTTTCGTTCGCTACCATGAGAGTTTCGACATCTCTTCCGATGACGTTCATAATGATCTTTCCACGCTGTCTTTGCATGTCAGCTCTAAACGTCTCTCCCACTTGCAAAGAACTCGTTCAAATTTTAAAAACTATTACAGTTCCTAACAAACTAAATCCTGTATCCTCCAGTCCACAATGCCTGTCCATTTACTACCAAAATGTAAGAGGTTTGCGCTCTAAAATCTCCGTCGTATATCTCAATTCTCAAAAGTTACCCTGTTACCTAATTGCTCTTACTGAAACAAATCTAATTCCGGACATTAATAACCTTGAGCTGTTTCCTCCAAATTTCAACGTTTTTCGAAAAGATGGATTTGAAAGAGCTGATAATCCCTATGGCCGAGGTGTTTTACTAGCAATCCGGAACTTTTTCCACGCAACTCCTGTTGATATTCCCCACACTGACAACTTTGAGTTAGTATGTGTCAACATTACGCTCCCCAAACGCTGTCTTTACGTACTTTGTTGTTACATTCACCCATCCCAACCAATTGAGTCTTATCGACCTGTAGTTCACGCAGTGGATTTTTTGACTGATAATGCACAACCTGAACACTGTATTATTCTAGTAGGGGATTTCAACCTCCCTCAACTTAAATGGGAGCCTTCCGACGACTCGTCTCATTTCGTCTCTCTTAATTCGTCCTCAGAAATAGAAATTTTGATGGTGGACTGCCTAACCAACTCAAGTCTATATCAGATTAGTGGAATACCTAACACAATGAACAGACAACTAGACCTTGTCTTCACATCCGATTCATATAACTGTGTCGTTTATAGGAGTGATCATCTTCTTTCTACCCTAGACCGCCTTCATCCCCCCTTGTCAATTATATACTCATATGAAAATGGCAACACAAGTGTCGATGCGGAAAATGCATTTTCATTTAACTTCCGAAGAACCGACTTTAACAAACTTCAAAACCTCATCAGCAACATTAACTTTGACTTTATTGCTGAGACGACTAATATTGATCTTGCCTTATCAACGTTCTATTCGTTAATTTTCTCCTGCTTTACCTAATCGGTTCCATATACCTTCCGAAAGGACTGCATGTCAGCTCCTCCCTAGTACAACAAGGAGTTGCGCTCTCTCCGTAATTACAGAAACAAGTTGTGGCATAAATTCTTAAGGACTCGATCTGATTCCGACTACAGTAATTATCGATTGGTATATAATCGTTTTTCTGAACTTTGTGAGTCTCTTTACTGTGAGTACCTCTACCGCATGCAATTTAACTTAGTCTCAGACCCTAAACGCTTCTACCAGTTTGTTAATACCAAAATAAAGTCAGACGGCTACCCATCTACTCTCAAATTTCTCAGTGAATCTTCTGCCGACCCGAAAACCATTGCAAATTTCTTTGCCTGTCATTTTAATAAACCTTTTTCTAAGAAAACAGCTGAACCCGATCCTAGTTACTTTAGCTATATGAGAAACTATCCTGAGACATCATCCGTTTCGCTAAATATAACAACATCTTTGGTGTCTGATAACATTACCAAACTTAAAGATGATTTTTCGTCCGGCCCTGATGGCCTTCCGGCTGTTGTAATAAAAGAGTGTATTAACCATCTCGGTCCTCCCCTTGCTGCCCTATTTAACTTGTCTGTCTCAACAGGTACTTTCCCTTTCCTATGGAAGGAATCTTACATCATCCCTATTCATAAAAAAGGAAGTAAGGCCGAAGTCGATAATTATAGGCCCATAGCAAAAGCATAGTCTATCAACAACTGCTTCCGTACTGTAGGCCAACTATCTGTACAAATCAGCATGGTTTCATGAAAGGTAAATCAACGACCACTAACCTAACAGAGTTCGTCTCTAGGGCGCTTCATGCTTTAGAAGACGGTGATGAAGTCGATTCAATTTCCACTGATTTCAGCAAGGCATTCGATAAAATTTCTCACCAACTTATCATTTTTAAACTAAAAAAACTTGGCTTTTCCCCTCATTTTGTGCATGGACCAAATCCTATTTAGAAGACCGAGAATACAGGGTCATCTTCAGATCTTCAATATCCGACCCAATTAAAGCAACATCTGGTGTCCCTCAGGGTAGTCACCTTGGGCCAATCATCTTTATCCTGACGATTAACGACATAAATCTCTTTTTAAAGAATTGTAATCTTTCTATTTTCGCTGATGACATGAGAATTTCCAAAGTCATTTCATTGCCTTCAAGATGACTTAAATAAGTTTTCGGTATGGTGCAAGCAAAATTTTTTGGAGCTTAATGTCAGCAAATGCCAAGCGATAACCTATTCCCGCAAACGTTTACCTCCCTCTCCAAGAAACTACTTCATCTGCGATGAGCCTATTCCTTCCACTACCCAAGTACGGGATCTAGGAATAATTTGTGACAGAGAATTGAATTTCGACTCACATATTGACAGCATTATAAATAAAGCTAACTCTGCACTTGGTTTTATCAAACGCTGGTCGAAAGAATTTTCCAACCCTTACATTACAAAGTCCCTGTACATTACTTTTGTAAGGCCTCTTCTCGAATATTGCAGCCAAGTTTGGTCACCCTATAAACTAACCCACATTCAAAGAATAGAAGCAGTCCAACGCAGGTTTATCCGTTTCGCACTTCGTGGTCTACCCTGGGCCGACCCATATGGATTACCTCCCTATGAAAATAGGCTGGAACTAATTAGCATGCATACCCTAAAAAAACGTCGTGAAGTCGCTGATGTACTTTTTATCCACTAGTTACTGACTGGAAACATCGAGTGCTCGAGAATAACGCAAAATATTGCATTCATTCCCAATCCCCGTAATCTAAGATCTGTCCCACTCTTCCTGATCCGAACTCACCGTACTAACTACGGTCACTTTGTACCAATATCTAGAATGTTGTAGGTTAAGAATATCTTTGTTAGTTTTAAGTCTAGGTTTAAGTTTTTTGCTTGTTAATAAGTTAAATAAAGTTGTCCGGGATAGACCCGGGCTAATAAAGTAAAAATAAAGTTACACACAAGAAGATCAAAATTTTGCCGCAAACTCCGTATGTTATGATGCACAATAAAAAAATAGTTTTCATTTTTGGAATTTAAAGACAAAAAATCATCATTCACATTACATATTGTATTAGTGGTAGGGTTGTTGCTATTAGGATCATCATCTTAGTCCTCGTTATGTTTTGTCATTTTGAGAGAAAAATATGTAGTGTCGAGCAGCAAATTTCACGAAGAAATGTACGGGCTGCATAGCGATAAGGACTTAGATAAAAGCCTCTAGCTCGAAAAACCTTAGTATCCATTATTGGATGACGATGAAGATAAGAAAGAGGGTGAAACAACGTTTCTTAGGTAGAACGAGTTGTCGCTGCTTTGTTGTCACAAACTACTGTCAAATTTTTCAAATATTAAGATTGACATTACTCTCCTTTGATATAGGACAAAAGTTTCTCGAGCGGATAGTAGGAGCAGCTTTTGGTAGTACTATAATTGAAAATAGTGGGTACCTGCTTTTGAGGTAAGTAATAGCATCGGCAAGGAACGCCACATTTTTTTAACGAATTTTAAGGATTCCTCTTCTTATTCAATTTGGAGCCATTTCTCGCAAGTCCCCATCAACACTTAATTGAACTTGATGGGGGGTTCTGTTTGATTTAACAGCTTCAATTAGTGCACCCTTTTTCAAAAGTGATGGTGGTAGTAGTCACAAATCGATTTGCAGAATTTCGTACTATTACTTTCACAGTTTGGAAAATGGTAATCGAACTCAACTCGATTCCAGCAACAATTTTAAGTAAAGTCTCATCCAATTCCCTCGATTTGGAATATTCCTATTCATTTGGCACGTCCAACGGATGTCCGTTCTCACCAAAAAATTCTGAAATGAATCAATGAAATTGATTTTTGCACTGCTCGTAAGTTGGGTTAGAATTGTCGAATTTTGTATTTACGAGAAAAATTCAGGATAAGGGAATGATGGTGACGTCGATTCTTAATTGAACTAGTTTTCCAGTTGGGTAAACAACTGGCAATTTCTAATTTAAACTATTCAGGGGATACTCTTTCACTGAATAGATTTTATGAGTTTTCAACTATTAAATTCAGTGTTTTAGTTGATTTATTGGGTAGAAATCCTCAACTGCAGTGGGCTGGATAGAATTTTGTCGAATTCGAAGAGCTAAACAAATAACGGTCTGGTATTTCAGTAAGAGCCATTTGAAAGGATTGGATTTCAAACAGATTTCAGTTGGAGATTAATTGAGAAACTTTAAGTACCAAAGTGTCATAGAAAATCATACAAATATTGTGTATAACTATGTACTTTGGAAAGGGTTATGAGATGGAACCAATGAAAGCGGACTTAACATGCATTCAAATCGTTGAATCTTGTCTCCTTTAGTCGGAGATCCATAGGTTTACGACGTCTTGGAATGCTTTTAAATTGTTTGTGTCCTGAAATATTGAGTATACTTTTTACATCCGAAAGATAACTAAAAGATACGCGCATGAATTTGAAGCTTCTGTAGAAACGAAATCAAACTCATATCTGGCAGTTAGTATGACAGCTAAAGCGACTAATACATATGTATGTTAAAATGTTGATTCCCTCAAAAAAATAAATCAAAAGAGTGTCTACTTGACCACAGGCTGAAATATTAAGACAGGCCTCCGTTGATTGAATGGGAAACTGCTAACTGTCCTATAACATGGATTGGGCCAGCAGCATATGTCTATAGCATAGAGTTTGCCTTATCTCCCGGTGATGGTCTCCGGTAACAGCATAAGTCAATGCTTACTCTTGTAGGCTAAAATAGCAAGAGCGTTTCTGGCGTCATAGGGTTTACCACGCTATACGGAAGAGATTGCAAAATGTGACGAGCAAGCTTATAGCCTCGGGTAAAAACGGGTTCAATGTCGATTACCTTCGCTTGCAAACGATTAAAAGACAAGGATTTTCAGATCCGCACGGGGAATATTCGAACCTTTTACATACCACGTTTAGCCGAACAACTAGCGGAGATCCTCGACTGCTACAAAGCTGACATAACCACTATACAAGAAGTGTGTTGGGATAGGCCCTGCAAAAAGAGAAAAAAAAACTGCGATATCTATTATAAAGAATGTTATAGTCAACCTGAGTGATAAAGAAAGCAGTTGCAGCATTTATTCGTATGTGTATTCGCCATAAGAGGAAGTCTTTAAATTCAGGCGTCTAAGCGAGCGCCTGACTTATGCATAAAGGTCAACATAAGTCTCATAAACGCCCACGCCCGGACAGAGAAGCTGAACGACTTTACAAAAGACTGCTTCTATGAGCTCCACGACAAAAGCTACGAATAATGCTGTCAGTATGACGCTGAAATCGTCCTTTGAGAATTTAATGCCAAACTAAATAACGAATGCATCTTCGGTAATACTCGTACAGTGGGGAAGAACAGCCTCTATGTCATCACCTCAGGAAACAGACACAGGCTTATTGTTCTTGCGGCGGGACGTAGTGTAACTGTAGCCAGCGAAAGGTTTCGACACACTGGCATCCATAAGAGGACCTGGCTGACTCCTGATGAACAAATTGACAACGAAATGCAACCATGCGCATCTAGAAAAAGAGCGTATGTATAGTGCGCACCTGCAGAAAAGAACGCAGGGACTCTCGAACACTACGAAACGAAAAGATTGAGCCTTTAAAGAGGTGCTAGCAGAAAAATAAAGTCAGGAAGTTTAAACAAAAAATAAAATGGACATGTTAAAGCTGTAAAACCCGATGAGAAATCTGCAAGGATGGAGAAGGAAACCTCATGGTAAAACCACAGTCGGTGCTAAGAAACTGTAAAGACGATACATATATTTTATTTTCATACAGACATTAGAATAGTGATGACAAACTTCATCCAACTCTCAGGCAGAATGAATCATTGAACCTGCACGAAGGCAGACAACATTTCCTTCCACCGGATCCAGATGAAAACAGGGCTGCGATTTCCAAACATAAGTCAAACAAATCTCCTGAACCTGAATGGGTCAACGAGCTTTTAAAATCAGCAGGTAATGATTGAATATGGACCATACATCCACACATACATACATGACGAATGGAACCTCAGCAATATTTGCCGGATCCTAAAGAAGGGAAATTCCCTGAACTGCTCCAACTGCAGTCTCCTCAACATCACATAAAAAATCCGTCAAGGTCGGTAATGACAAAACGGAGGCCTTCAGTATCAGAAAAGGACTTAAACAACGCGATGTGTTGTCATGTGATATTTTCAAAATCGTTCTTGAAAGAATTGTGCAAAACACACAAGTGTGTTACAGAGCCACAGAGTCTGCTCAGTTACTCGCATATGTAGATGACATTGACAAAATAGGAAGAACACAGAGAACTGTCAATGAAGCGCTTGCAGCTACTGCAGCAGAAGCGGGAAAAGATGAAAGCAAAACAAAGTATGTGCATTGGAAAAAACCTGATGATAGGCAGCTACAATTTTGAATTAGTAAGAGAGTTTATTTACCCCGGCTTCGCTATCAACAACGACAACGACACCTGCGCGAAAATTGCGCAAAGCATAACTCTTGCTAACCGCTGCTTCTTTTGGGTTAGAAGGCAATTGAGAGGAAACCCTTCCTGGAGCTACCAAAAAGACATTATACTAGCAAATAATCACCCCAGTCCTGATTTATGGCGTAGAAGCTTCAACAGCTTAAAATCGGATGAAAATGCACGCCAGCACTTTAAGAGCAAAGCTCTTAGGGTAATTTTCAGTCCCGTTTGTATCAATTTAGATTCAAATTCAAACTATGTGGAGTGTATAGCGACCTTCTCAGAAAAGCTCCGATAACCCGGCTTAGATGTCTAGGTCACCTTGAGCGCATAGACGTCAGCGTCCCAACACAAAAGCTGTTGGACTCCAAACGGGAGGGACAACAGAGGACGACCTAATTGAAGGTGGCGCACACAAATGTACGGGGACCCAACCAAAATGCATGTGTGTATGAAGGCAGTTGGCAGAAAATTGCGCTGGCTGGGGAGGCGTATCAGCTGAGGCCCTGCTCTACTCTTGGCGTTGGATATACTTACATTAGCCCTCCATTATTTTGAAGGGTCGCCTGGTAGAAAGTCAAAATATGATTATATTTGTGCCTATACTATACCACGGCATGTTCTAATTTCTCGCTTGACTGTACAATTTTTGTTATAGTTGAAAGTTCTTATTAATTGTAAGATGTCTTAAGTTTTACAAGCGCTACTTAGTTTGCCACTTTAAAGCGGAATACTAATAACGAGGAGCCGTTCCGTATTTTTCTGAGTTGATGCATTTACGAGTAATAATAGTACAAAAGGCTGTTGTCGCCAGAAGAGGATGAATTTATTTGGATATTGGGGTCGTATACATATCATTTTGCCATACAGACCAGTGTTTAGTTGTTGAATTAGGTCCTTATTTCACTGTCTGCCTCAAAAGCTGTAATCATTAGTAATGAACAATAGGACATTCTAATTGAGGTGTCGCCGTAACAACTCAGGAACTTTCTTGAACCTCCCATGAAAATTAACTGACGTATTTTAAGGCTACCAATTATTTATTGAAACAACAAAATAACAATTGAATGGGCATAAGGACGATTAGCGGAGCACTGTAATTGTGTCTTACAATGCGAAGACAAATATCGTTGATTCATATTGTAAGCATAACGACTATGTATACACTCCACACTTAAAGACTATTATTTATAGCATGTCCTACACATACACTTCAACACACTTTACCTCTCACCCTTGACTGAGTTCTCCGACTTAAAGTGAATGTACCACAAACCTCTAGAAACCATTCGTCAACATTGAGACAACAAAGTCCTCAACCATAGAAAACATAATAAACCAATTCACAGTCACTTCCGGCAAGAACGTAACAGAATTATGGCACCTGCTTCCTGATCTAAATCCTCTCTCTCTCATTTTCTTTTGTCCATTTTCATTCAATAAATCTAAGGCAACTGTTCATTACGTTTAAAGACTTCCTCCTCCCAAATGCTATTACTCAGTTGCCTTTCATATCGTTTCTTTATTTTCATTCTTGCTACACACAAAAGAGACACGGAAACCGAATTGTCCTTAAAGGCACTCTACTCAAGGACTTTACCTCTTGACTCTGCATATAACTTCTTACTGTTGCACAGGAGCCTAGTTCATTGTTAGAGATGTGAAGCGTGTACGTCTTTGTTCCAGGTGTTATGCCACAAACAGAAGTATTACGACAATGTGTGCCATTAAAGTTATTCGGGTCCCCAAAGTGATGTAGCATCGTCTGCCATTTTATCTGGCATAATATGCGTTCGAAAATGTGCACCGGAAGAGGATCCAGATACAGAGATGTGTTGACGACCACAAGTTTGTCATTTGTTATATGTGTTTTCCATTGTGTTTTGTTTTGTATTCTTTCTCTCATTACAGGTGAACAAGAAAATGAGAAAACATTTCTCTTGTCAGGTGTTTGTAGGACCGAAGCAATTTGTCATAAAAAGCACAAAATAATAGACGAGAATTAATGTGACTTATTTTTTATGAAGCAACACTATAGTGTGGCATATCTATGAGAAATGATCCTTTTTGACTGTAGGGGAGAATTATGTGGAGCTAAAAGTTTCACGTCAAAACACAACAATGGTGTACGAGTATTAGATATATCCTTTGCTCGAGTTGAACCTCTTTTGGATCCTTATGAAACGTGATTGCAAATGCATGCGTAATACATCTTAAAAAATTCATATTGACAGTTGATTTTGCCTATCTTAAGGTAAGACTTCAGTGAAATTTATGATAATTTTAACGGCAAGTGTTTAAAATCGAAAAGAATGTGTTGGAATATGGTAATCGAAACCGCAGTGATTGAGAAGAACATTTTAACTTCTCCGAGAGATTCATATTTTTCAAAACCGATTGACTACATTTCAACTCATAACAGGGGTTTTGTTACCTAAAGTTTTATATGTATTTGCAATAGCAGCTCTACATAGTTATTGAGATATTAAGGGGAACAAAAAATATACCAATTTTCAAGCTAAAATATTTTATTACAAAAAATTAATTTCAATAAAACTTTCTTGCATGAGTCGACCCTGGAAAACTACCCTGAATATTCCAGTAATAACCAGCCACCATATTTGCATTCCAGTAACCCTATTCTCAGTTCTCCTTGTTATTCGCTTAAATCTCCCAGATTTTCAGGAAAACGATCTAAATGACGGAAGAGGAAATATAGCTTAATGCTCATGTTGCATCTAAGTTGCTGAAAGTTTAGTATTAGTTTCTCAATGTGTTGAGGGTAGTCGGCCGACTTTTTGTTTCACAAAAAAGTTTTCACTACCCAAACAAACACATTGCGCGTACATTTTTCAACAACTGTCATGCAATTGGCAAAATTTGAATCATTTATTAATTTCCTGCTCTGAAGACCATCAAAAATATCAGCTTTTGTCTTTTCCGTCCTCAATTTTGGAAACAATTCTGTAATCTACTTGAAATACTGCCCATCTTTGTTAAGAGCTTTTACACAATGTTCCATTAACCCTAATTTAATATGCAAAGGAGGGAATATTGTACGGTCTCTTGACACTAGTGGGTTGCCGTGGATCAAGTGGTAGTGTATTGACTTCCAAATCGGACGGTTCGGCGTTCAATACCAGCCGGGTCCAAAAGACATTCTTTTTCAAGCCCAATTACACCAATAATTTTGTCTCCCCATTAAATGTTGAACGCCACCCATGGAGCGAAATAGTCCCCAAAATCTTTCTTTCTCTCTCTGTCCCATTTTTCTAAAAACTTAACACGTGCTCGGACATTTTACTATAAGTGCAGTAATACCCACTTGAATGTTAAGTTCTTTAAAAAAATAATAAAATTTATTGCATTCAGCCTCCCCTCCCTCAAAGGCCAATCTTTCTTAATCCACTATTCAGATTTAGCTCTGCTGTCCCATACGGATATAAAACAGGGAAGTTTCGTATAACCACTTGGCTGACCCAAGAAGAAGTTTACCATTTTGAGGTCTACGCTTATAACCCAGTTATGTTCTATGATTTTCTCATTTGCTTAACTAAGGATCTACCTATTTTTCTTATAAAAATGCCAGTAACTATTCTGTATGTTATATGTATCAACTGCATGTAAATCGTATGTTAAATAGTAAACCTTTTTTTTTGTAAATTGTACACATATTCACAAAGAACTAAGGATATCGTAGGGTAATTTTGGTTAAATGTGCAAACCCAGTTTATCGCCATTATTCAAGAGTTCATATTAAGGGTCTTTCGTTAAGCGCTTCCTATATTTAAATTTAAATAAAACAAAGTGTATGTGAGATATCATCGAAATTTTTTATTCGTTTGAAATGCCTATCGATTCCATCGTTCAAATGTCCGCCAAGGCTTCTCTGGGTGGTGCGCATCCGAAATGTCCAATTTTCCATGACTCTGGCGCATAAGTCAGGCTGAATTTGACCGATGGCATGGGTTATGTTAGCCTTGAGGGCCGTTGTGAATGCGTTTTATTCGCATAGACCTGCGACTTCAGAAAACACCACAAAAAAAAGTTTAACCGGGTCAAGTCGCACGGTCTTGGTGACCAGTTCACATCACCTCCACTTGAAATGGCCTTTGTACAGAATTACCAATGTATCGTGATCCGTGTGGCACGTAGTGCCGTGCTGTTGAAACAATATGTCGTGGGTGTCCACATCATCCAATTCAGGCTAAAAGAAGTTAGTAATCATCGACCTATAGCGCTCGCCGTTGACGGTGATGGCCTGGCCAACGTCGTTTTCAAAGAAATATGGACCAATGGCGCCGCCAGCCCCAAATCCACACCCAAAAATTACTTTTTCGGTATGCATTGGACGCTCTTGGATTTCATGTACTCGTAGATTGGTATCGTCCCAAATTCAACAGTTTCGTTTGTTGACGTACCCATTCATCCAGAAATGGGCCTTATCGCTGAAGATAATTTTTCGATGTAAATTAGGGTCAGTTTCCAACTGCTCCAGAGCCCATTCAACGTCGTTGTCTATGGTCGTTTATCTTCAGCTGAATTTTGTACGGATGCAGGCCCAAGTCACGACACAAAATTCGCCAAGTTGTGGTCTGCGAAAATCCGAGTTCTTGTGAGCGATGCAAAATCCACTGTCTCGGCCTGCACACTCTCCCGGACGAGAGCTATGATTTCGACAGATCTTGTGTTTCGTCGACGTTTATAGTTCATAGTTTCATAGCTTATTCCATATTTAAAGCTTATACTTAAGATGCAAAGTGATCTTATGAATAAAAGTAACAATAAATATACAATAATAAAATAAAATAAATAGCATACGTACAAATTTGGTATGTGTAGATACATTAAATACTAAATTTGAAAAAAAAAATAAAAATAAGGAGGAAATAGAAGAAAAAGAATAGAAAGGAATAGAAAGAAGAAAAAAAGATGAGAGACCAGACACAGCGTTGCTATGAAAAACCGAACTAGCGAGATAGGAAAAGTTGCAATTCCTTTTTAAATGTTCCGATATCACTGATTTCTCTTAAAAAAAGCGGTAGTGAATTCCAAAGTCGAATAGCAGCGATGATAAACTGTCTTTCCGACGTTAAACAAGAAAAACGCGGAAGTATTAAACAAGCTGATCTAGTTAATGTCGGAAACTGAAATTTTTCATATACATAGGTACGATGGAGAACCCCTCGGGTAAACGGAAGGAAATCTGTTAAAACGTTATCAATAGATACAGCCTATTTTCTATCGCTAGGGTATGACGAAATAAAATTCGTTGCAAACCGAGAAAAGTTGAGTGAAGCTAGTAGTATTTTGCAGAGTACGGTATGGTTGACTGTGTCGAAGGCTTTGGAAAGGTCCAATAGGGTCAAGAAGGTGACATTGTCAGCCTCTAGCCTAGATCTTATGTCCTCTACCACTCTAGTTAGAGCGGAGCGGTAGTACAATTGTGCTTGGGACGAAAGCCAGATTGAAATTGATCCAGCAAGTTATCTCGGCACAGATATTCACTTAATTGTTTTTGCATAAGGCGTTAACAACCTTTTGAGAGAAAAGGCAGAATTGATATAGGCCTGAACTCATCGATAACCCCATTCTTGGGGATTGCTACAATTTTTGGCATTTTCCATTGCTGAGGAAATATTCCTGTAACTATTACCGTATGCATAAGGTGCGTGAAATAATGCAATAAAAAAGGAATAATGGCTTTAACAAAAATTGGATGTGCTTCATCAGCACCAACTGCATTCGATTTAATGGAGAGAAAACTTTCAAGAACATCCAAGTAATTGACCCCGATGAACTCAAAAGGCGTATCTGTGGAGTGCACCGTACTGTAAGCGTGATAACTTTGTTCAGATACGACCTTAGAGAGGGGGAGAGAAACCAATTTTGCGGTTGAGATCACTACCATTTACGGTAAGTGGACAGGTTAATCGCTGCTTACTAATCCCTAACTCCCTTAAATTCTTCCAGGGCTTACGTTCATCTAATTTTGCCACTAAACGGCTAGAAAAGAACAGAATTTTGGCCTGCCTAATTTTAAGAACGACCTTCTATCTAAGAGATTTGTAGAAATTATGGAGTATCTCAATCCAAAAGCGTTTCCAATTCTGATAGGCCCGATCACGTTGATCTATGAGTTGTTGTAATTCTACAGAAAACCAGGGTTGTGATACATTAATTACCTTTCTTATTTTGATTGGAACGTGGTGGTTAAATAGCGTGATTATGTTAGTGTTGAGAAAATCTACCTGCTCGTCTGGCATACAATAAATGGAGTTCCACGGTACTTGACACAATTCTCGTTCTACAGCCGCACCGTTAACATTTCTCAAGTTCCTATACTGATTCCTTGATCGAACCGGACCAATGTCAGTAAAGGAATTGCACGTAAGGAATATGAGATCATGTTTGAAGAAGGCTGGTGCGGAGAATTGATTATAAAAAAAGCGCTTTTTTCATATCTGTCACAAAAAACACGTCTATGTAGTAAAGGACTTGATGACCGGGTAATGTGAGTGGGGTTGGTTTTGTTAACGGGGTGTAAACCAAATGAGCATATAAGATCTATTAGTCGTTCATCGACCAATAGATTACTGTTGAGATCACCGCAGACGATCACATCGGTTGAGCTAATGGAGATTACATCCATCAACTCAGATAAAGGTGTTAAATTTATATTTAAGCTAGGTTTTTATACATTACTGTTTCGCACGAAAACTAGCAAAAAAAAAAATATATATATGGCATATATATACTGGTAAAACTAAATTAAGTGCCGATTTAGACAGAATCTAATTTATAAAAAAAGTTAAATTAAAACGCAACTATTGCGCTTAAGAGTTTTATTTATTTTAAATTGCAGGTACGGTCACTCTGCTGGCTTAACTGGGAATGCCAAACCATTCGCCACAGTTGTCATAACGACACCTTTCTTGGTCCAGCTGATTCTTAAAGGCATGTTCTTCTGGTCAATGACCCATTGCGGACCTTGCCGAAATTGTTCACATTTTAGCTGCTACCGCATAGCGTATTTGGTTTTTCGTTGATCAGCGAGTGCATACATCCCCAATATACGCTTATGTGCAAAGCGCCACAGCAAAATTCACTCATACGTTGCAACAGCACCACCGATATCACAATTATACCTATCTGTGCGAAAAAGTTTGTAGCCTTTTATAGAGTACCTTTGATCATTATTGATTTGATCATTATTACTTATTGAAGACCAGATTTCCGATACACAGACTACATCTCCTACACCTATGCGATATGGTTAAGCCAACGCTATGGGAGCGAAAAATATTTATCATCGCACCTAATATACCATCACTACCAACACCCAGGGAATCCACTCCTCGGTTACGTAACTGCATTTTGTTTAGGAGGCTTGTTGCGAGAAATAAGTGACACAGAATGAAGTTGAAAACAAGCCATTTTCTTATTTTTCATATCAAAGATAGAATTGAAGAGAAAGGGAAGAGAGTAAAAGTAAAAACAGAAAGAAAAGTAAAAAAATTAAATAAATTTAGGTAGGAAAAAAAGAGACAGATAAAGAGAAAAAAAAGAAAAAAGAAAATAAAATAAAAATTAAAAAAAAAATAAAAAAATTTAATATTTATATAAAAGAAGATGTGGCAACCCTGCTCAGTTTTCTGTTTCTTCTCCTTCTACTTCATTAGACTTCCACGTCAGCAAAAGCATTCAGCATCTCTTCATTCTCCACAGCTAAATTCGGAGCATCGGCACTTTGCTGTACAAACACTGATCCAGAGCGCGTGAAAATAGAGCGCAGCAGTTTACGGCGTTTGAGGCAGACAGCTTGTTAAGGAAGATAGATAGACGTATGGGTGTTGATTTATTCTATACTACACCAGTAGACTCAAATTTATCTACCACACTGCGAATAGTCCTCTCGGTAGGAGGATTTTGATAAAACAATTTTATCATTTGCACGTGTTGTTGATTTGGTGATTTGACAAAACAGACTAAATAAATGACAGCCAATTTGATAGATGTAGCTTGAACAATATGGCCGCTATCAACTGTCCAATTCGGAAGTCCCTATTGTAATACCTCGTATAACAAGTCACGCTTCCTCCACTCGACTAGATCGTGTATGCTCATATAAACTACTTTTGCCAGCTTAACATGCGAACGCCAGCTGTTCATTTGCTCTACTCGGTTGGAGAAGTACCTACCTGTCAATATTAGATAAATTAGAAGCACAGATAAATTTGAGTCTACTATTTTAAGATAGCCATCCAACAATTAAATATACTAAATGGTTACATGTAATAAAGATTCAATATTTGCTCGTGTACATATAAATCACCTAATACTATATAATGTTTAGGCTTGCAAAACTTATAAGATATTTCTATCTCTTCGGGACATTGTGATCACTTCCAGTGGGGCACCTTACAGCCCAGGGCTGGCGGCCTTTGGTCCAACATTATGCTAACCTACGATTGCCGTCAGCTACCTACCTACGTCTACTACGGAAAATCTCATTTGGGAAGCTACGAATTGTTTCGAATTTCGCTCTGTTAACGAGAAACACCGTTAGCCGCACAATCATAGCTGAGGCCCATAGCCTGCAAATCCCTACCATCTCAGTAGGCTGGACACGCAAACTGAACATGCAGGCAATCCTCAAGGGGAACTTCGCATGAGCAACATACACGTAGCGCTTGGTCCAAGTCCTGATTCCAAATACGCCCCGAGTGTTTAAGCCCATATATCGATTTTTTGAGCCTGCATACTTTCCGCTCATTACCTTCGTCAATGAAATGAACATTCGGGATGCCGTATATATACCTCGTCCTATAATTTCCCGTTTAAATATGCAGTCGAAACGTCCATCTGGTGCACGTGCAAATCGTACTCAACAGACAAAGCAAGGATTAGTCTTATAGATGAGTATCGTGCAACTGAGGAGAAAATTTCTTTATAATCAAGGTCATACCTATGGCAACATCCTTTCGCGACCAGCCTTGCTTTACATCTTACTGGAAATCCTTTCTTATTATGCTTTATGCTGAAAACCCATTTACATCTTATAGTGTGACGACCTTCAGGCATATTGACTAATTCCCATGTTTGATTCTTAACCAACGATCGATACTCTTACAGCATAGCTGCTTTCTGGCCCTTCTAAATCCTCTTTTACCGTTATAGGGTTGGATGCCAACTTCTCACTACTTTTCATCAAATTATTTATATTTTTCTTATGCGGACTTACCAGCTTTCTTGAACGCAACTGCATTCCAGATCCAAGACTTGGCTTTTGAGCAGGATCACCATCCTTCATAACATTAAAAGTAGTACAATCCCTCGCAGTAGCATCAACAGCAGTCTCACCAGCAGCAGCAGCACTTGCTCCCGAATTATTAGAAACATTAGAGTCTATTATATCGCACACAGCATCATCAAAGTCATCTTTTTCAGATTGGTCCATCACAGCAACATTTTCAGGGAAATCTGGTTCCACATCATTCTTATAACGTACTTGCATTTTATTTCCAGGCATAATTAGTTCTTCTTTAGTATCTGTAACTTGACTACGATAACCGGTTAAAGAAATATGCTTAGTATCGTTTGAATTTTCAGAACGTAAATACCTGACATCTCGTCCTATTACTACCGTTCTTTTAATCGGAACATAAAGCCTATATGCTTTAGACTCTATTGCATATCGCACCATAACACATTCGGTACCCTTGGCGGAAAATTTCGTTTTCCATGGTGGTTTATTTAGGATGATTCTCTTGGTGTCGAAAACTTCGAGGTGTGATACATTCGGTTTTGTGCCAGTCCACTTTTCATATGGTGTTACATTCCCGAGGATTTTCGTTGGCGAACGATTCCTCAGATACGATGCCGTTTGTATTGCTTCCCCCACAACGATTCAGGTAAAGTTGAATGGAGTAGCATACACTCACACATCTCGACTAACATACGATTTACACGTTCCGCGAAGCCGCTTTGTTGTGGCGTGTAAGGTACGGTAAGCTGTCTACGGATTCCCTCTCGATTTAAGTAGTCGTCGAATTCCCGGTTAACATATTTTCGGCCCTTGTCTATATGTAACGCTTTAATTTTTTTTACGCGTCTCACGTTCTACCCTCGCTTTAAACTGTCTAAAAATCTCAAATGCTTGGCTTTTATTTTTCATAAAATAAACAAAAATCTTACGAGTGGAATCATCAACGAACGTGATGAAATATTTTACACCACAAATCGGTGAAACGTTTATCGGCCCGCACACATCACTATGTCTAATGTGCAACACACTTCGACTGGATTTGTCCAAATTTTTTGTAAACGGTAACGCGCTTATTTTACCTTTCAAACAAATGTCACATGCCCCGCACCATGTTTTCGTTTGACAACAGTTCGATACTTTTTATATTTAGGTAAATGGCCATACCGTCTATGCCAGCCGCGTATATTTTCATTATTTACTGCCATAGCACACTGTACCGTTTTAGAATACTATATAGGTAAACAAATCGCCAATTTTCTCCGCTTGTATGATCATCGTTCCCGTTTGTTGAATTTTCGCAAAACTTCTGTGGAATTCTACTCTGCATTTGCTCTCCGTTAATTTGCTCATGGACAAAAAATTTGACTTTAACTGTGGAACATAGAGTACATTATGAAGAGTAATCTTACTTGTATGCGTTTCAATATAAACGACACCAACACCTTCAGAAAATATGCATCCAATACGTTCTTTGTGGCTATGCATGCATTTAAATAATGACTAATCGCAGCACATATGGCTGGTGGTCCCACTGTCAAGAATCCATGTAGTGCTGCTAAGTCCAGCGTATGTGCTCGATGACATATTGAGTATGGCACAGCTGATATTCGGCTTGCTTGCAGATCCCCCTGCTCCTGAACGACACGGAGCTGCATAGTGTCTTCTCTTTTGGCACATGTAACACTTGATATGAAGTTTCTTGTGTGGTTTTCGTTGTTTGTTGTTGTTGGCAAAATAAGCTGTTTCAAGTTGGTCATTCTTTTCAGAGTCAACTTCTCGCCTCTTTTAGTCCTTCAACAATTTCATTTTCAGTACAGTTAAACCAGGTAGATTATCTCTCGATTCCATAGCTATGATAAAATTTTCGTTACTCTTCAGCAAACTTGAAAGCATTATTATTGCAAGTAACTCATCTTGCAATTTAATGTCGAGCCTCGCTAATTTTTCCAACAAATCGAAAAATTTGTTGAGATGCTCACTCATCGATTCATCCTCGCACATTTTTAAATTTAGCAGCGATTTAAAAAGAGTCACTTTTCTTGCTGGCCCACTTGGAGAATGCGCTTGAAGCAATTTTTCTGCTACGTCCTTGGAAGTACTTGAATTTTTCACTTGCAGAAGCTGACTGGGTTTAATGCACAAGGACAAGGTTGCTAGTGATTTTTCGTGTTTTATTTTCCATGCTGAAAGTTCCTTTGGCGATTCTGGAGCTTCTTTCGTTATTGACATATAACACCAAAGATCACTGTGCACTAATACCGATTTTATTAGCACTTTCCAATTATCATAGTTGGTATCGTCCAACTTGTCAATTTGATAAAGCGCGGAACTCATTTTCATAATGAAATAACTTTCGAAACTATGACCAATATAATTTTTCAATATAATGGCCCTGAGCCCATAACCAATGTTGGGACAAACCACAAAGCACCACAGCGCAAGTGAAAAAGGAAAATACCACACGTCCAAATTCAAAGTGTTTATTTCGCAAGCTTAAAAATGAGGGTTGAACAAACAAAAGTGATATTCAGTTATTACTATTTATGTTGTAGTATATGTATAACATTGTGTAAGTGTAAGTGTTAATCGTATGATCGTATGATCGTATGATAGTATGATCGTATGATCGGGTGTGTTCGGCATATCATCAATGCATCCACAAAGATTTACTGTTTGGTGCGGTCTATCACATGGCGACATCATCGGACCTTATTTCTTTCGAAATGAGGGAGGAGACACCGTTACCGTCAATCGTCTCAGGTATAGCTCTGGGGTCAGAGCTCGACAACATCCGAGTTGTGATTCCAACAAGACGGCGCTACATGCCGTAAAAGCGATGCAATTCTCAAAGTTGTGAAGAAGAAATTTGTCCACTGGGTTATATCACGGCGAGCGTTCATCAATTGGCCGCCGTGATTATGCGATTTGACACCACTCGATTATTTTCCCTGCGGCTTCGTCAAGTCCTTAGTCTACGTTAAGAAGCCAACCACTTTGGACGAGCTCGAGGCCAACAGTAGACACGCTATTGCCAGAACAATGCTGCACATATTGGACCGAGTTATCAAAAATTGGACCGACCACTTGAAGCACTGCCAGCGAAGCCGATGCGGCTATTTGAATAATGTGCTATTCCGCACATAATGGCATGAATGTAGCTCTAAAATAAATCCAGAATCAATTTTATATCTCACACCGTGAGTTTTTTGTTAGCGAGAATAACGGGAGAATTAGAAGTAACATTTGGAGAGCACCAAAGCAGTGTACAATGTCGCTAGCTTTTCAATGTCATGTCATTGTCATTTCTAGCAACGAGTCTGAAACAACTTCTCTTCTTTTCGCCGGTGATAGCCCTGTTATAGGCAATGGCGTGACATTCCATTAAGCAACTTTGAATAATTAGCAATAGGCGTTAGAAGATAATGTATCATTCATACTAAGACCGAATATCTGCATTGCCGATTTTCCGAAGCAGCAAACCCAACACCTAAAATCTATTTAGAAGGTGTCATCGCACCAAAATGTGAAACATTCAAGCATATTACTTAGGCTCACAGAAATTACAATGATGATAGCGCAGAGAAAGTTAGTGTGGGGTGGCTTTAGTAGCGCTAGATTTCACCATATTTTGTGACAGAAAATGAAACAAAGGGGATTGTTATATCCGATCCAGAAAAAAAAAATTACAAAAAATCCTATTTTAACGGCATCTAGAGTGGCCTAATCTCTTAAAAACGATCTGCAACAAGATGCGGTTAATTCACCGGTCTTATTTAATAATTACTCAAGCGATTTCCAATAGCATAGCGTACGAAGACGACTTGATAGCGTACAAAACAAATCCAAAAGTCGAGGCCATTAACTGACTTTTGCAACATGACTTCGAACAAATCAGACTTCCAGAAGTCTGAAACCATTCTATTTAGAACGTCGTTGTCTGGTGCCTCTAAGGACACCAGAAAGATTTGGCGAAAATTCTCGATCATTGGACAACACGACCAGCCACTTGTTTGTCGAAATATAGTCAGATACCTCGGGATCTGGCTAGACCAATATCCATATTTCAATAAGAATGTAGATGCTGCTTTGGCCAGAGCCAAAGGTGCTTTTGCCCTTACAAAGAGGTCTTATAGCAGCCAACTTGATACGAGGATGAAAGTTATTTACTACATGGCCCTCATCCAGCCCATGCTGGTATATGGGTGTTCCGTGTGGTTCAACGTGAGAGCAAGGTTAATAGAAAAGGGTCGGGTGTTTGAGAGGGCTTGTCTTAGGGTTTGTCCTCACCTTTACAGAACACCAGAATCGGAGTACAAAAAGTTCTATCCCTATGAGGTCCTCTACAACAGGGCGGATCTAATAAGAATGGACAACTTCGCTATTAAGTTGACACGGGGGCTAGAGCAATGACCTCGTCCAACAACCTGATATGTGGGGCCTATTACCCCAACTACTTATACCATGAGAGTGTGCGCTTGAAAGGCTTCCTCCCCCCTGAAGAATTTTTGACATGAAAGGGCTGATCCAGGATAAGTTTGCGGTGCCGCTAATTTTCCACGTAACTCGTGCACTTGGTGAGGGGCTACTCAGGTACAGCAAAGTGAAGAAGACCCGATTCCTTCAAGTCCAGGTTTGCCAGTTAGAAGGCAAAATGGGCCATATGTTCCTTGGTATGTTCAGCGAATGGCCGATTGTACATAGGGTAGGGTAGTTTTAAGGTATTTAAGGTTCGCAACCTTGGGTTAGCTAACTATTAGGTTAGCAACTTGGAGTTTGCTAAAAATTAGGTTAGGTTAGTTATATATGTAGTTAGGCTAATTGGTTTAAAGCTTAGTATAAGTTAGCATAGGTAGTTAGTTTAAGTAGTTTAAGTTGGATGTTTAAGTTTTATATAAATACGAAAAAGAAATGTTCATTTACTAGTTTTTTTTAAATATTTAATATTTTCTTAGTAAACTAGATGTTAATGAATACTAATTACTTTTTAGAATAATAAATTAGACGTCGAAAGACATAGCTAAGAGCTCCCGTTTGGAGGGCCGGTAAGTGAGAATAAGTTAATCAAGTTATGATAAGCTAGCTTTTCAGCGTTTTTTCTGTTAGCATGTGAGTACAGCAAATTTAAGAAGAATAAAATAAAATACATTAAAAATGAAAATGAAATGAGAAGTTGTCGATTGCATAAACCCGTAAATGTGGTGAATAATTCTCTCAAAAGAGTGTGTATATGCCACAGAGGTCGTAGAGGCCACGTCGTTCGTTATTAATGGCAATAGTGCTATTTAATAAAATAAAGATCAAACCTTATTTCATGAAAACACTTCTTTTCTTCGTAAATCAGAATCAAACTTATACTTGGAAAACACCTTACTATAGCTAAGTAAGAACATGTACATTCCTTATCTACAGTACAGGGCGAAGTAGGATTGGCCTTAATGGATGATTACTTGCATGGTGAGGGACACTTACAAAATACAGTCAAGAAGATAGGCATAATTTTAGAGCAATTCACATGCACTTTTCTTTGAAAATTTTAAAGTACATAACCGTTTTTTATCTCCGGAAATTTGCATCCGACCTATTTGCATAAAATGGCAAATGGTCTGACCTCGATCACGCCTTGTTTCAATTTTCTTCGCAATGCACTTAAATCCAATTTACAGAGTTAGCACACCACTTTTGACGAAAGAACATATTATAAAGTTTATGTTGACTGCATTCAAGTAGTTCTATGGATACAATCCACTCACTTGTCCATTTTTTAAAAGTTCGCCAACGTCTACCTAACCCAATGTCAAAATACTTTAACGACCATAAATTGAATATCCAATTTGCACCCTTAAAACTTTCAACCAACAATGTGTCCTTTCCGTTGGATCGAATTTGTTGAGCCAACGCAAATATGAACACGATTGTTCGGCATGCAACAGCAATATAGTTTCGGGAAACCCTTTATATCTGAGTCCCATCAGCTACATTCGGTACCTGGACCCAAATGAAAAAATTTTTTTATTACTACCCTACGGATACCAGCATCTCCAGTTAAAAAAAAAAAAACAAGAAGAAAATCAACTCCGAATAAATTGAATAAACTGAAATTAATTTACTATCATCCCTTGGGTGAGTACCATTTCATTCGAATAAGAGGTGACCTTTTCCACCACTCCTGCTAGGCTATGCATGGCCACATGCCCGCTTGGCCATGTCTGGTAAGGCGTGTGATGGTCAAATCTCTTAGCCAAATATTCTGAAACGGAAAATCGCTTGCCCGGTTCGGTTCGGCTTGAGTTGTGTTTGGGAAAATTGAATATAAATCGATTTACATTTCAATGGGAATACTCATACCAGAGACTCGTGACCAATTTTTGAACTATCACGGGTTTACACTCTTCAAAAGTTTGTCGGAAAAATTGTTTTTATTTTTTGCTTCTCTTTGAGATCATCATGTCAAAGATTACTTTTCAATTAATTTTGAAATTGGAGTTGGAAAACAGCACCCTGGGCGATGTCCTGTTCTGATTTCTTAGATTCCGTTCGATAGCATGCTTTCGATTCGAATATTCAAATTTCGTTGACCTCTGATTTTATTTTTTGGAAATGGAATCATGTTTTCGATTAACACGATTTGTGCTGAATTGTTTGACACATGGGTGTTGAGTGATATTGGATCGTTTAAAGGGTCAACGGAAGCAAAATGATAGCAAATGTGTGACATTTGCACCCGTGTTGGTTTCAAGAATTTTTTAATATTAGAATATTTTGTATTTTTTTAGTGAACTCTTGGATGTATGGCATGATGCGTCATATTAATACCGGGATATGAAATGGATATGGAAACATGGACATATCAGATGAGTACTAAGTAGCCAGCGACGTCAAAAAGATTTTCTTCGGGTTTAATGGCGTTCTCCGTTAACACAACTATTTGTATACCACCTTGATCAAAATTCCGATCCCGGAATTTATTCAGAAAATTACAAATACAAGTTTATTCGGTTTTCGGTATGTCCATCAGTACTTCCAGCGATTTTTCCATTACTTCCTCTCGGCTGCTGAAACGCGTTCCACGTACTGGTTTTTTAACTCGATTGAACAGAAAGGAGTCACAGGGAGCCAAATCAGGTGAATTCGGTGGCTGTTGGATGGTATTTGTTACACTTTTCGTCAAAAAATTACGAATAATGATGGCTCTGTGTGACGGTGCGTTATCTTGGTGAAAAATCCACGAGATTACTGCCCACAATTCTGGTCTCTTTCGGCGAATTGTTTCACGCAAACGTCTCATAACGCCCAAATACAATAATACCCGTACTCTTTGTTTACTGTCTGGCTTTCTGCCAAAAATTCATGATGCACTACACCGTTGTAATCCATGAAAACCGTGAGCACTGCCTTCTTTTTTGACTGAAAACGACGTGGTTTTTTTGGTCTCGGCTTATTTGCTGAACGCCATTCACTTGAACGATGTCTAGACTGCATGTCGTACTCATAACCCCACGTTTCGTCTTCAGTAATGATCCTTTTGATTGAATGTGGGATCGGATTCAGCCTCGCAAATCATCTCTTTTGCGATTTCAACACGGTCTCTTTTTTGCATGAAATTGAGGTCTTTTGGCACCAATTTTGCTGCTATTTGCTGCTATTTGCTCTGCTATCTCTCTGATCGTTAATTTGCGGTTATTGACCAACATTTCTTTTACTCATACTTCATCAAGGTTTTCGTCGGCTTTTGATGTCGATGGTCTGCCACTGCGTTCTCACGACCACTTTTGAACCGCTCGTGCCACTCGTTTAGAAAATCGTTGCCGAAACACTTTTCCAACATTTCCAACGTTCGCGCACCATTAAATCCGTTTTTAAATTTAATACAAGTTTGTTGTTGCAAATTTAAATCTATTTCTAAAATTGTAAAAAATCGCCAACACACACAGAGATAGATGTACTCTGGGCTACGTAACTTTTGCAAATGTCAAGTTATGATGCTAGGATTTAGAGGGAATGTCAACAACAGATTTGCCAACTTAACAAAAAAAAAACTTAACAAATCGGAACAACGGGAGCGCCGCAGGAACCTTTTGATCGAGGTGGTATATTTGGATGAATGGGTACGTTAACAAACAAAATGGTCGAAGTTGGGACAATAACAATCCACATGAGATAAAAGAAGATCCAAGAGTGTCCGATGCATCTGCTTGGTGTGGATTTTGGGCTGGCGGGTGGCGTCATTGGTCCATATTTCTTTGAGAACGATGTTGGCGATTCGAGGACATGCTCATCTCATCTCACGTGAAGGTGATGTGAACTGGCCACGTTCTATCTCGTTATATCTCTAATTCTGCTGTTTTTTTAGCTCATCCGCATTCCAGGTTGATATTCTTATATATAGTTTTGCTGGTCATTAAATTAGATTCTTTTGTTAGTTTTTGTTTCAAGATTTTTTAGGTTGTTAAAAATCTTATTATTGGTTTTATACTGCTCCTTAATTTTGGTGTTTATATATTCAATATTTCTCAAAATATTTAAATATGTATATACAGGGTGTCCCCTAATTCGTCAAAAATAATTTGGGAAATGATTCATGGGTACATCCTAAGAAAAATATCGTTCCCCAGTAACAGTCTGTCTCCAATACTTTGATGTAGCCCGACGATGATAGAAACTTCGTTTCGGGCTTTGTTTTTTGAAAAAATAAAGTTGGCATCTTATTTGAGTCTTTAGATATCCAATTTCTAAGTTTGTTCCATTTTTCTTGTCCGATTTTCGATTTTTTTTTTCGTAATAAACGTAACGTAATAAACTTAACTTTTTACTATTTTTTTCTTATGAACGTAACCATAATAAAAAAAAATCGTCAACAAGTTTACAGAAAAACCCATAGATTTTATGATACTTGGGAAAACATGCAGGTAAAAAATGAATTTATGATTTTTTACCTACATTTCTAACAACAGTTGACAATACTCGTAAGAGTTTATTTCCAAAAATTATTGGAAAATTAATTTTTTAAAATTGCATAACTACTAAAAAGTTTTAAAGCGTGCTCGTTTATTTGGCCTCATTTCCTTACCCCGTTCTTTAAACTCAGAAAGAGTTAGGCTTAGGATATAAGAGCCTTTTTGGAAAATTTACCAAACAAAAATGGTATAAAAGATTAGAAAAAAAATTAATTCATGAGTTTTATCTTTGACGCCAAGGTTACAGTTGCTTAGAAAGGCTACTTGAAATGTCTGCATTTACAAACCAAGAATACGCAGACATTATTTACGTTTATGGGCTGTGCAAGGGAAGTGAAACTAGACCGCAATAAAGATACCATGAACTTTATCCTAACGGATGACTTCCTAGTGAATAAGTATTTGGAATACGTATCGAAGCCTTCGAAAAACGGGATCAATTTCAAATACGAGTACACGATCTAACGCGGGAGTTCCACAAGTAAGAAGAATTTCGGCTGATGAAAGAATACTGGAAGCTGATCCATCAATCAGCATCAGATGCTTAGCTTTGCAATTCAATGTTTCCAGACATTAAATTTCTAATGTATGCATGGAGAAAATCTTTATCCACACCACCATACGCCTATGCAAAAATTGCTTCCCGATGATTTGGAAGAGAGAGTTGAGTTTTAGAACTGGTTGCTGGAGCGGAGCTTCGCTGACAACGAGCTTAATAGCAGAATTCTTTGGACGGACGAATATCAATTTACAAGAGGTTTCATAATCTTCATACGTGGGCTGCGGACAATCTACATACAAGGAGACATAAAACATTTCAACACAAATTCAGCGTCAATATGTAGGCAGGTGTAATTGGAAACTAGTTAATCGACCCCATAAAACTGCCATCTAAGCTGAATTCTACAAACTATCTTGAGTTTATGCGAAATGATATTGCAGAAGTATTGAAGGACATTCCACTGATTCAACTAGCTTCATCATATGTATTTCCAACATGATGGTGCTCCAGCCCACTATAGTCGTGAGTTTAAGAATTGGCTAGATGGATAGGAAGAAACGAACAAATTTACTATCCTGCAAGATCTCCTGACCTTACAGTGTTAAAATTGTTTGTATGGGGAAGAATAAAAGAACTTGTTAGTTCAACCGAAATAGCAACTTTAATTGAATTGGAAAAGCGTATTCTCGAAGCTACATCAAAAGTGAGGCAGCAGTCAGCATCAATAAACATTCGCATTCAAATCCAAAAACGGGCTCTAACATGCATAGAAAACCGAGGACGATACTTTGAGCACCTGTTATAACTATTTTAGTACACACAAAAATTAAAAGTTATCTAAAAGCACTCAAAATAATTTTTTATTTTACGTGCTGCATGTTTTCCCAAGTATCATAAAATCTATGGGCTTTCCTGCAAAGTTGTTGACGACTTTTTTTTATTGCGGTTACGTTCATAAAAAAAAATAGTAAAACGTTACGTTTATTAGGAAAAGTGACCTCAAAATCGAAAGTTAGCTTGGGCAAGAATCAAATAAGCCATCAACTTTATTTAAACGCAGTTGCAAAGGCTGGTATTTCTTCTAAAAAGAAAGTCCTAAACGAAGTTTCTATCGTTAGTATTAACGGAGCAGGGTACACCAAACTAAGACTTTTTTTAAATCCTCGATAAATTATGTCAACATTGAAGATAGACTGTTACTGTGGAACGATATTTTTCTTAGAATATACCCAAGAATCAATTCCCAAATTATCCTTAACGAATAAGGGGACACCCTGTATATTAAAATATTGAAAAAATGTAAAGGGTGTTTTAAAAAAAGCTCTTCAATTTAGCAGGACTTTTGTAAGCATATAGAAGAATGTAGTAACTATGCTTACTTAACTTAAAATCAGTAAAAACATACCCATAGACAAAGAATTGCGAAAAAAGGCACACAATAAAATACTAAACAACTGTTTAGAAGGCGAAATAGAAAACATGCTTCGAATATGCGAAAACGTCGGCTGGCTGCTTCTATTTGAAGGTTGAACTATATATTTTATTATTTTTTTTATTTTTTTTTATGGTAGCTTCATAGTATAAATCTAGTTTTCTTTAATTAATTTATTTAAACGAGGCCAAATATGTGATTACACGTGTTTTTAGTCTTCTCTTCTTCAATGCTCGTCTCAATCTGACCAAAAACACAATGGCCTCCTTTCTAGTTAGAGAGAAAATAATTGCTCACCGACAGACGGGGTTTTGTAGTTTTATAGAATATACTTATGTTTAACAATTCAAGAAGAGAGGGCGCCAGAACATAATAAGTGAACTATTATAATAGATAGTTTTTGTGTACAATAATGTCAAGATACTGTCATTGAAGTAAATTAATTTTTTTTTTTCTTTAAAGCAGCGTTATTTATTGAGGTATGGTATGTCCATACAGATTTCATCAAAATCGGTTCATCGGTTTAGTCGTGAAAAGTTAACAGACAGACAGAATTACTTTCTCATTTATAATATTCGTATAGATTTAACTTTCATGAGAACATGAATACTCTTAAAACTAAAACTAAACACATCACACGATTTTATTATATGTAGTTTCCTGTAAAAATGTTTGTTTTTCGGGTCCCAGTCGAAATAGAACGCCCAGTCAGCCAATTCGGAAGCCAATACACTACCGCTTGCACCATCGCCACACACTTATCCATTAAATGCCTATGTAACATTCCAAATCCAATGTAGTATTCTATGTAACATGGCATAGTTCATTTGTGATTTTTCTACGAATTTTGCAAGTTTGACTTTGGAAGAGCGCAATTCGGCAAAAATTAGTATATCGAAAAAATTCTACGTACTTCTCTAGCTGTTGTTATATACAATAAAAAAATTTAGTGACTCATCATAATTCAAAATTTACAGGAACTCTTGGTACGGCCGTACGGCCTCTCTTCCAGAAAAGAGAGGTCATCTGAGAAGCGCTGCACAGCCGCCATTTTTAAATAAATTATTCTATAAAAATATGTTTTACCGTTAGTCATATGTACAATGAACTTCTGGCTTTTGAAAACTCGATTTATTTTATATTTATTTCTAAAAAAAAAACTACAAAAAATCCTATTTTTACGACATCTAGTGCAGCCTAACCCCTTTACTATACTAACGTCAACGAAGTCGGGGGTATAAGTCAGTGTTAGTAATAAGACAAGTTACCACATTTAGACGTTTTAGAACTACTCAGCTCTTCGACCATAGAAAACGCCAAAAGGTGTGAGAGATGAGTCAAATATGGCGTCTTCCAATTAGTCACTGACCAAATGAAGTTGCTTTTATTAAAGCCATTTCAATATTAACTTTTGTCTCGAAATCACTCTCAATGAACGACAGCAAATTGCATCCCATTTCATACAAAGCACAACCGCACAATTTAACAAATTAAATCAAAATGAATTAATCATTACATAACGATTTATACTCCATTTATTTATGAATGCCAAGAAGGAAAGAAAAGTAATGTGACATTAGGATACCACATTCAAGCCGCAAGACTTGGTACACCAGCCATCCACCATTGTACTGCAAATCTCAATGACACACCTCACTTAACCCCAAGGCTGTGGCATAATAAAACGATTAAATTTATTTCACCTCGAAGGGATGAAACTCACGGATTCAACCGCAATGAGACACGGATATGTTGTACGTGGGTTCAGCTCAGTGTAACCATGAATTTATGAGATTATTGCGGCGAAAGTAAACAAATCCAAGTCACTCGGGCGTATGAGTATTATTTTGGCCACAAGACTAAACTAATTCGACAGAAACACCTGCCCTAGTAACCAGATGGATATGTGTTTACAGTAACATGGAATTAATTACGCGAATTATGGATCGGCAAAAATTAACTCTCAACGAGACAAACAAATATAAAATAAACAATAAACAAACCAACAGGCACAATTTCCTCTTGAGAATGGAACAAGGCGTGGATTTATTACCCCTAGTTCAAAACCCAGCACTTCGCACCATCAGTCACGTAGTAGTGGTTATCTTGGGGAGACATAGTGTTGGAAAATCAAATCCGTGTTGCCAGTTAAACAATTTTTTCCATGAAATCTCCCAAAATGTCTGCAAAAATTTATCTCAAAAATAATGATTGATGATAGTTAATGTTTGTAAAATTGATCCTGATGAAAAGGAAAATCATTTGGCTTTAATCCTACAAAGCCAGATAAACTCCTAAAGAGTGAAAAGAGTTTGTAAGTGGCAAAAATTCAAAAATGCTGGATTTGCTAGCGTGCAGGTGTATCTAACTAGCTCGATACTCAACAGCTGAAAACTACTATCAAAGTTTTCCACATTACGTCATAGATACTTCGAGCTCTACATTGGAATCCAGTTCCCTAAATTGCAAAAGATGGACCTTTAAAAAAAAAAGAAATGTTTTAAGAAGGATCTTGGCGAATCAAAAAAGAACTTAAATTCCCGCCTAAAATAAAACACGGGACCGGAACGGTGCCCTCGTAAAAGAGTTAAACTGACGTATTCTGTCAGGAAAAACTGCTGCAGAACGCCCGTTCCATGGTGGAATGCAAATTTGCAGCGACTTGAGAGGAAACCGGAAAAAGTCACTTAATACTAATTTCGAAAAGTAGCAAACTAGCCGGGTCCGAAACACTTAGGAAATTTACACCGTGTCGAATACCTGGCAATCAGATTACAACCCGTTCGCAACCTATTACTAGAATTGCTTGTAAACTATTGTAAATTATATAACACAATCCATTGTTGCGTATCATCGGTTATAGTGACGAATGAGGCTTGTAAATACGCTGTTGGGTCTTTTGATTATTTCAATTGACTACTAGCCTTGCTTTACATACAGAGAGTGAAAGTGGTTTCTAGACAGAAGATCGGAAAAGACGACTACACTATTACCAACAGCATCACACCTACCAGTTAGACATCCTTCATTTTTAAGACCGTGGACTGAATTCTGGAGTTTAGTGAGAATAAAAATGTCTTTTTAATGCATCTGCTGTCTAAGATGCAAGCCTAACAAAACGGAAGATCCTGTGAAGCTGCGCTTCATGATGGCAGAATTGAAGGCAAATTTGGCAAGAAGGGGTACGGGCTGCGCATTTTCATTGCCATTGAGGGTGCTTCCGCCAACGCCATTTTTGACGGCATGCTTAAATCGGCTCGACAACTAGGCGTAGAAGAATATGACCCTGACTACGGATGCTGATTGCGGCCAATATGTAAGGCGGCGTTCTGCCTCTTGTGCTATGTCGTATATTGGCCGAGTCAGTTCTCTCTCAACAGTTCTGATCTCTGTACTCAAATACAAATATAAATACAAATAGAAATTAGTGGTCATACTATATTATATCGGTTTTCTGAATTTAATGACTCTGAAGGTTGATACGATTTAACCAGTTATAGGCTGCCGGTCATGTCGGTGGCAGGACTACCGGTAGTCCATACTAAGACTTGAATCACTGTACCATGGGAGTCAAGAGCCCCCGGGTCTCAGTACGGGCCTGACTTGTTGGGGTAGGCCTCCTTGTTGGGGCGTCATTATAGCTATGTTCTAAAATCGCAGGAAGGATCCTCTGGTTGACTTAAACCGATGTAGAGTTGCAGTAAGAGGTCCCAACGGTAGATCGGCCTCGACTCATACCAAGGGTGGAACTTGTGCCTTCAAATTGGAATTCTAATTGTTATCTCAAGAAGGCAGCAGGCGATGGTAAGGCCTTTCCTTGCTTCCACGGATGTATGGACATCCGATAAAATTAAGTTTTCACAGACTGGAGTTCACGTAAATCCCTAGGGATATATGTATGTTGGACCATGCTTAGTGGTTGTCTAAGTTGAAGGCGGCGTAGACTTGACCGACAATTGATGTACTAGAAATGGGTTTTCAGTCGATCCTTCCAAAACTGAGGCTTAAAAGCATCACTATATATTTGCCTTTCAACAAAATTAAGTAATAAGGTATTACCTTGGATAACAAAATTCTCTCTCGAAAATCTTCAAAGCCTTGTCGACCTTCTGGCTGCGTAAAGGAGCTTTCGGCAGCACATGGGGTATGTCACCGAGGAAAGACCTAAGCATCTAGACGGGTATGATAACGTGAATCATATCCTAGGAATCGGTTGTCTGATGGAATAAGATATACAAGAAATACTTTTTTCCTGGTTTTACTTGACTCTAAAGAACAGTCTATATCGACTGCATTGGAATTTTCCTCATTCTGCTCTAGAAGCACTGCTAAATATTATTCCCTTTACTCGTATATTCGGACTGCACTCTCGAAGCCATCTTCCGTTTAAAAAGAAGTAGTCTTTTGTATAATACGCACTGGAGCATTGGTGACTTCAAGCGCCGACTATCTTTTGACCCTGGCCTGAACATATCCTGTTGTTAAAAATATTTGAAATCTACTTTTCCTGTACCCAGGAATGGTTCCGGTCAGAATCTGAGTGAATGTAGGTAGGGCTTTTACGGATTGCTCAAAAGGTAGAACGAAGAATCTGAATCGGTAGCGACAGCCAAGCTGCGCCTAAGGACTTACTCAGCCTTTTCATGATTTCTAACCTAGGTCAAGAATGCAAGACTTTACTGAATGTAGTCGGAAAGCTGAATTCACTGAGTCTTATTTGTGTTGCAGTTTAAAATGGGATCACGGGAAATGAAATTGCTGATGAACTTGCATTACGACTGTCTGCGTCCTCGGTTTAAGCATCTATTGACAGTTGGGTATCATACTTGCCAAACAGGCCGAACGAATGCCTCCCGACGCTTATAATTTTCTCAGAAGGAAAGACTGCGGGCTGCTTACTAGTATTGTGACGTGGCACCACGTTTTTGCTAAGTATCTGAGTGCGCTGGGCATAAGTTCCGCGACATCCAGCCAAATTTTACATCAGGTTGCAGGTACTTGGTGTTGATTGTTTTGGGCTGTACGGAAGCACTTACAAATTTTTCTTGGAAATACTGAACAATTTCCCTAAAAGGAACCTATTGTACAAGGAATACATGGACTAGTACTTTGCCTGAGTACTCTGTTTCGACAGCAAGAAAAATTACATGTCGCCTTGAAAACATTCAATGTGTTAATAGTTTCTTTACTTGGCAAGCAAACTTTTACCATATTAGCAGGCTTGCCAACAGTGGGTCCTCTGGATCTATATAATTGTAATTAACACCAAACCTCTACTCTGAGTCAGTTGTTTCGAAGAAAGAGTTTTCGCTTAAAAATCTCCATTTATTGTATTTGAGCAGACTCCAAAGGATTGTATGTCTTAGCTATTCGGGGCCTTGCAAACCTAGCTGCCTGCTGCTCCCCTTCATATTGATATTGTCGATTGGGCTCTAAAACCCTTCTTCCCTTTAAAGGAAGTGGTCTTTAATAAAACATAACGACGATCTTCAATGTCGGCTTTCTTTGGCCCCGGTTTTGTGGAAATGCCATCTGGCTCAATTGCGCCAGAACCCCTCTTGCCACCAAGTCGAACACAATAGATTCTCCGTTATCCAGGAAAGACTTTGGCTAGAATTTGAGTGAGGAAATCAGTGTTGTCATATCTTTACGGATGGCTGCAAACACGATCTAGGATGGGAAACTGTCATCTTAGTGGAGGATGACAATTTATTACGTAAGCATGCGTCTGTATTTCAAGCGGAGGTATGTGCAATCCTGATGAGGAGGCTAAGTATCTGCATCTGTAAGTAGTATATCTTTGCGGAATGCAGGCACGCAAAAGTAATGCTACCAGATATCTGTAAAAGGTCAAGGAGATTCCAGCTGTTCTGTAGTAGAAATTGCTGTAGATTAGTTTTTGCCATGCCAAGGCTGTTGAAAAAAAAAACTTGTACTGGGCTAACCATAAACTTGTACATAACTACGGCGCTGATATGGTGAGTGTCAGTATTGTAGAGAGCGTTTTCTCACCTTTTTATCTCATTAAAATGAAGATAATCAGGAAAGTGTCCTAGATTTCAAATGTCCCGGTGATGTCATCTTTGATCTTTATGTCCTGATCAGAAAAGGCTCCGGTAGTCTTTTGCGATTTCAACTTTTCGTTTCCGAATTTCTTGATATTACTTCATATTTTGTATTTGAGATACGTGTATCCGCACCTTGACCGCAAATTTTGAACCAATTTTAACTCCACGATACAGTGCCTTCACTGGTGGTTCAGCAGCATGTGCTTAATAGTTTATCTGTGCATCCGAAAATGGTTATCCTTTTTTCGTTTTCTATTATTGTCTGCAGTAGAATTGGGCTAGTTTCAAAATTTCAAAGACGAAAAACAATTCGCTGGGAGCTACACATTTTAACATTTGTTTTTTATTTATAAATAAAAATATAGAATATATTCAAAGAGATCTTAGATTTCAGTAAATGGTGCTTGTCGATTTCATGTTTGTAATGCCATTTCCTAAGCTTTTAAAAAATATTCGAATTGAGTCACCATATGGAATGTTTTTTTCCCGGAGTGGCTGCTTGCCAGAAGAAAATGTATTCAGTATCTGGTCCGAGGTGAGGATGTTTCATATGCCAGAAGTAGTAAGATTTCACACACAACTTCGACGATCTCAGTACGAACGGATATGCGTCTTTGGGTAATCAAGAGCCTAGAAAGATCTAGCCGTTTACGTGTAATTTGCAATCCAAATTACAAAGCGTTCGTCGAAGAAGAAAATCTACTCAGATAGCCTGGCGTTCAATTATGCAGTCCATCGAACAAACCTTATTGAAGCAAGGACTTCTCCCTGGCGTCCCAAGATATTGACGGAGCGTTCTATAATATTAAAAATAATGCGTTAATGCGCCGCGTTAAGAATTAAAAAAAAAAATAAACAAACCACAGCGCGAGCGTGTGAAAAAAAAGATAAATAAATTATAGAAAAAATGAGTGCAGTGCAGCGAAGAAGAAAAAGCTATTACACGGTGTGGGTATACCACCTCTCTTGCTCCTGGTTGCAGTACTGTTGCCTGCACTCAATCACTGCCATTGCTGTATTTGTCATACCGCATGTAAGTTACATGGCAGAGTGTATGTAATAACTGATGGATAGCGGGTTATGAGTGTGAATTTTTTTGGTGCGCCCTTTGCTATTGTTGTAAGGGAATACCACCTACAGCAATTTGATTCGGTAAACCAACCTCAGAATTCGCACTTCGCAGCTTTGCTTAGCATCTTCGGTGTTTGCGTTTGTTTGTGCTTATGATTCGGGAATTCAGGATTGACATAGCTACTCGTAATATACCCAGGCTAAAAAGTAATAACTTTTCTGCACACGTCCATGTCTTTAAATTCAAGACAGCTATTTTGTCACTTAGTCAAACACAGGCAGATCCCTTCCCACAGCTCTCAGATCACTCTAATCTGAAGCTGCTTGGCTACGAACTAGTGCCATTATTCTTTTCTCACCGCGGTCTCGCCAGATACTTACGAATTCCAAATTCCACCACAATTTATTCCCTGCACCAACCCGGAATTCAATTTAATGTGGTTAAAATTCCATATCCGTTAGCAAATTATCCATTATTTCTTTATTTAGAGCAGCCCCAAATTGGACAGCAAATCTACCTTTAGCTAGTTTGCTGCGCTGTCTGAATCCATTCAAAAAATTGGACTTGCTTTTAACTTCTCATCCTGATAAGTACACCGTCGATGTGTTCTTCCTTCTAGGCTCCTCAGCCTATTGTGTCATATCAGCTAATTTCTCGTATACTGACCATACAGTTAGAGAAAAGATTCCTAAAAGAACCATGTGGCAATACGAGAAAGCCAATTGGAGCGGACTTAACACCTTCTTTAGAAACTTTAACTAATCGTAATGTTTCTTCGATAACGACGTGGATGCCGTTGCTGATATGATCACTGACACAATTCTCTTCGGATTGAGATCCTTTATCCCTTATCGGATTAAGAGCTGGAAAGAGGCTGTCAGGGTTAGACAGGTCCTATAAGACCAGCCCGATGGAGGAAAACCGAAAAAAGTTCAAACGAGCCAGGAATGGCTGCAACCTCTTTCTCAAGCACGTGAAATTTCTATACGACCAAAAACTGGGGCAAAAAATACTACAGTGTCCCAAAGGTCGTTCATCAAAAACATTAGAAATTCTGCCTCATCCTCCATCCCAATGCTCATTTACAATGACATTCCAGCTGTCAGCTCTTTGGAGAAAGCCAATCTGCTTGCTGCACACTTTGCGGCCAGCTCAACACTCCCGGATTGTGCTTTATCCCCGCCTACTCTTGAGTGCGTCAAATCTACAATGGGACGAATCCACTTTCGTACTCGTGTAATAGCAAGAGTACTTAAAGATCTTAATATGCATAAATCCGCTGGCCCAGATGGTATATCTCCCCTTCTTCTGAAGGGTTCTTTTTCCACGCTGGCAAAAACAATTGCGTAAGCTTTTTCATTAATCCTACTCTTTAGGACTTTTTCCGAGCGGATGGAAAACAGCATTTGTCCAGTCCAACCCTAAAAAAGGTGAATTTTCTCGCTCTCATCGTACAGACCCACTGAACTTACGTTCCTTCTTTCCAAGGTCATGGAAACGCTGGTAAATCGCCGGCTCATGAAACATCAAGAAACACGAAAACTTCTCAATTGCCGGTAATTTGGTCTCACCAAAAAGTGGAACCACAGCGTACATCAGTTTGGCATCAGGCTCCTTTGTTAAAAATGCGTGCTTTTGCGATCGATGACTCTCTTCTTCAATGGATTAGAAATTACCTTTCGGAACGTTCAATTCAAGTTGTCTTGGACGTTTTGAAGTTCGATATTCGCAAAATAAATGCTGGTGTGCCCCAAGGCTCCGTTCTGTCTCCTACACTCTTTTCAATTTACATTAATGATCTCTTGTCTGCTACTTCTAGTCCAATATATTCCTTTACTGATGACAGTACTCTCGTTCTGTTAATGATTTGATGGACTCTCTTCACAAAGTCATTTCCCGCCATTTTTACCAGCTCGGAAACTAGGTCGTCATCATCAACAGCCTTATTTTGCTCGCCCTGGATACACCTATCTTCATTTCATTGAGAAAAGTTGGGCGAAATTGTTTCCCATTATTATGCAGGATAAGTGGTTTGTTCTGCCTGTTTTCGACATCCTCAGAACTGACTGTGAATCTGCCACAAGGTTCCATTTTCGGCATTGTAGGCTTGCGTTCATACTTGATTGGGTTGGGATGTTCTTCGTACCTTCCTGTAAAGTTGTTGAACTTTTTTCCTGGTACAAAACCTGTCAATTTCCTCGTGCTCGTGATGTCTGCATTCGTGCCTTGGCCACAACATATACGGGCTTCCAGAATAATAATGGCATGCCTTGCTTGGTCCCCCTTTGAACATTGAGATGTTTGATCTGATTCCGAGTAATAGGCTTTCTAAATCGTTGACTTGGATTAGAATACAAGGACAGGCTCCCATCTGTTTAGTGAGATGATATTTTTAGCAAACCTTGACATGAATATCTCCTTAAATGACTTCAACCACTGCTTTAGAGATGAAGAAGAAGAAAAGACAATCTTGCACTTTTTTATATGTGCTTTTAGCCATAAAAGTCAGATTAAGAAAACATCTTATTCAAAATATGCCACAAAAGCATGGTCTACACAATTTTTGCTTAAGTGGCAACACTGATTTTAAATAAAATTTATACTAGTGCCAACTTTTTAGGGGATATCCTGGGTGTAGAAAACTAATTCTACATTCATCTTCCGACATTTTGCATAATTCAAGTAGTTTTCTGTGTTCTTCTTAGTGCTTCAGTTGGGAATTCTCCTCGTCCTGTCCATGATTCTTGTTCGTTGAGTAGTCCTGGGTTTTTGTTTTACAAGCATGTTCTGGTATTATAGAATTGTTTACACCAAAGGTTGTGGGATGAGGCTGTTGAGGCTGGGACTGTGCTGCAGATTGGCTATTTGAACTTTTGTTTATTGTGTAAAATGTTTTTGCCGTAATGTGTGATTTGTTTTAGAATATTTCTGAATGCATTTACTTCTACAAATAAATTGTGGCAGTTATGTGCAAAACGTTGCTTCAGCACCATGGACGTTTGCCTACAGAAATACATATATATATATTGCATAAAATATATTCAGGCTACATCCTAGTAGTTTTTGTCGTTCAAATACAATTGTGAGAGTACTGCTTGAGGGAATTAATAGAGAAACTGATTGTGACAATTATGTGAATGAGAAATACGAAGTATTCCTGGTGGGCGTTGTTGTGTGAAAATGAAAACTAACAAGGAAGTTGTGGGCTAAATTGTGTTTTTTTTTATGTGGTAGGCTTAGAATTAGACCTCAAAACTTCGTCCGTGAGTCAGTGAACAAGAGGTTGATTCACTGGAATCACTGCATAATCTGTAAAGGCTTTTAGTTTTGTACATATATCCTGAGGTGTTCCTTGAGTATATAGTGCCATTTTGGATTAAGTTTTCCTAGAGTCTAAGCCTAAGTCTGCTTAAGACCTGCTTTTATATGAACTAATCTTTCAAGTACGCTGCCTCATTATCTTCTAATCTGCTAATCAGCCATTATTCAAAGATTACATTGCTTCTAATTGTGGAATCGCATAAAAATGTTCATAGCAGCCTGATGACAACTTGAATGACGAGGGGTTAAGTGGCCTTGCTAGTTGTTGGTCCACATCTGACGAGTTTTCTTGAACTTGGCTGGATAGGGGGCTTTCAACCATAATATGACAGATTGAGAGCGAAACTCCACAGTTACGACATTCTTCTGGAGGTTGGCGGTCGAAGAAATGTCTACTGGATAACAGAGTCTTACCTAGTCTAAAACACAGTAGTATAATGCATTCTTCCATGGTAAAAAATCTGCAGTACGGGATGAGTGTATGTTGAGGATGGTAGGTGCGAAGAAAAGTTTGGCAGTTTTCCCAGGAACAAGTTTGGTCTCTTCTCGCTCAAGGAAAATGCGTTTCGTAAGGTGAAACTGGCATTTCGGCTACTAACAGGTATTTAATAGCTTCCTTTGCGGCTGTATCTGCAGCTTCATTCCCCTTGATACCAACGTGGCTAGCTACACATGCCAAGGAGATGTTATTATGGGAAACAAGGGAATTTCTGATAATCTCTAAGGAACAGCACTTATTTTTTCCATTTCTTAATCCAGACTGGATATTCAAATTGTCTGTAAGAATTAAAGTACGTCCACTCAAAGTTCGAGCAAAGGGATGGCTTTATGGATTGCAGCCAATTCTGCAATATATCTATCAGCTAGTTCTGGAAGTAGGCCTTGGTGGATAGTTGTTGTATGTTCATTCGATTTAAGCTCAATAACGGCATAAGTAAAAATGTTGTCCTTGTGAGAACCATCTGTGTAAAGAAAACTGTCCACGTTGCTCGCCTTGATCATTTCTTGATGAAGAGCATGATATTGTATCTTCGGGGTATCGTCTTTTCGGTGTTTGGCAACGCTGGTATTGATATGCAATAAGTTTCGTTTCCAAGGCGGGAGAGCGTCAAGGACAAAGTGTGGAGAAACCTCTGGGAGGGAGAAAGGTGTGTTAGAAAGGTTTAGTACCATATTGTTAAAGGCGGAGATACAAGTTTTGCGTTTAATTTTTATTTCACGAAAATTTCCGCGTATTTCTTTATGAAATGCAATCTGTTAGCGCCTTACTTATTAAATTAATTCCTCTCTTCGTTGCTAGATGTTCAACCGTTGTATATCCCGCTTCCACTCTAAATGCTTCAATTGGCATAGTTTTTAAGAGCACGAGTAGCAGTTCCGAAGCAATCGTTGATAGCAGTATTAATAATTTTTAAATTCTTTTTCGTAGTCCACATGTTAAACCGTGTAGTAGGGTCCCGTATATCAGGACGTGGGCTATTCGGAGGACAGTTTCAAAGTGCGGTCCTTTTTTTGGCACTTGTCATTTTTCTTACATTGTGTCGTAATTTTAGTTGTTTAACTATATGCTTGGTGTGTAGGTCCCATTTTAAGTTTTTACACAAGGTGGCCCCTAGTATTTTGAGTTCTCTTTGTAATGGGATTGCACATCCACGGAGTATGAGGGGAGACGGAGAGCAATTCCTTTTCCGACAGAGATGGAGAGCTTGAACTTTCGACTCTGGGATAATGGCACCAACCTCCTTTGCCCCGTTGTGAATTGTTTCACCGGCTGCTTCTAAAATTTCCTTGGCCTGTATGGGATCACCAGATGCTACACTATGTACATACATATATATACTGTGGGCGTAGATTCCTACAAAATCAAGGTTGCATTCCAGTGAATTAATCTTACCAAGTAGAGAGTCTATGAACGCATTATAGATGACGACGGATAGAGGTGATCCTTGTGGAATTCCATTTTCCAGTTTGACTAAGGATGAGGGGAAGCCAGCAACGTTGACGTTGAAAGTTCTTCCGGATAAAAATCATTGGATAACCTTAAGGAAAGACTTCGGAACGTTCCAGAGATGCAGTTGGATAATACCAGGATGTGCTAGAACTTTGTCGAAAACCTTTTCTAAGGTGAGATCAGATGACATGATCACACTGTGTTGCGATGTTGATTGGTTGAGTGTGATCTTGTGTTCAAGGAGGTGTATGAGAGAGAGAGAGAGTGTGTGAACTTAGTTTTTTCTCCATTACCCACGCAATTCTCAAAATCTTGGAGAGAACTGGTTACAGCGAAATAGGGCGGTATCCATCGTAGGCATGGCGGCTCTTAGAGTTTTTAGGAATAAGCTTGAGTTGCTCCTTTTTCCAATCATGTGGGAAGATGCCCGTGCTTAGGATGTTGTTGTACAAATTGCAGATTTGAATTTTTAAATTGTTAGAGCTGCATTCGATCAAATTGTAGGTGATCTTATCATTACCTGAGGTTTTGCCTTTTATTCTCCTAAGTGTGATATCAAATTCAATTTTTGATTTTTTTCAACAGATATTCTTTAGCAGGCTTTCTACTCTAAAAGTTGTTTTTTTTAGAATAGTCTGATCCGCGTAATTATTGTCAGCACTATGGTTTCCCCATTTTTTCGCAAATGTATTGGCTATTAATTCGGGATGACTGTGGAGTGAGTCATTGAAATACAAATAAGGAAACGCTTGGGGAGTATTCGAGGAACGCAGAGATCTAACTTTCTGCCATAATGTTTTTAAGTCTAAAGACGGGTCCATTGAGTTGGTGAAATTTTCCCACGAAGATCATTTTGCGAGAATAGATTTCCTCCGAAGTATTGCACAATATTTCCTGTAAACTATGTAGTTTTCTACAGACGGCCTCCTGCGCGCCCTCGCCCAAGCACGACTCTTTTCCTTAAACAAGTTTGCAATCGTAGGGGAGAACCAAATGGGATTCTGTTTGGAGCACTTTTGTTTCGAGGTAGGAATGGATTTTGACGCTGCTGTTCTTATGATTTTCTTGAGTTTTGAAGCTTCATGGTTAGTGTTTTTTTTTTTTTTATAATTTACGCGCGCCTAGGGGGTTATGGATACCCTTATACTGTTCCCCGGGCGCGGGCGGAAAGATAGAAGGAGGAGAAAGGAAAGTTTGTGATGTAATGGTTTGAAACCCAGGTGTGTTTGGTTTCGATATTGACTCTCCAGGGGTGGGAGTCCAAATAGGACGGAGAGATTTTTCTTTTCTCGGAATGTGAGGTTGTGAAATTTAACGGTTGTTTTGTGCTTGAGAACGCTACAACAGCCAGATCTACATGTCAGTGTTATGCCTTCACACGCAGATTTTTCTGACTGAGTTCCAAACTACACAAATGAAAACTTGCTGTGGCTAGGATTCGAACCTTGACCTTCCGAGTGAGAAGCGGCCACCCGTTGGCGGAAACGGGGATCTATTAGAATGGGGAAATTGCCTGTACTCCCAGCTAACACCTCCCAATGAAGTAGGGGTGCAAAATCTTGGATGCAAATGTGACATCAATAGCTGTGAAGGTGTTTTTGGTGCTAAGATATGTTGGAGAGCATTAAGACTGATAAGATTACGGTCATTTGCAAGGAGCTCAATTTTAGACCGTGTTCGATCCTTTAACATCTTTCATTATGATATGGTGGCAATTGGTGCTTTGGAGAATATCCTCCAAAATACCTTCAGTTAAGCGGACTTCATGCTCTCCATATATACTTATGAACTTTAAAGGTGTCCTTGTGGGAATTTCAATGGTTTGGTGTAATAACTCTGTAGACGAAGTAATGTGGAAGCTTACGGGAATATGATTTTTAACCTGGAAATCTATGCCTGATTTGGAATAATCAAAATCTTTGTTATGGGGGAAAGGCGTGTAGTTCTTAACATTAAAATATTGTAATTGTTTTTTTGTGATGTGGGTTTCTTGCAAAGCGATTATATCTGGCTGGTGCTTTGCTATTAAACGTTCGAGGAATGGTTTAATGTTGAGAAAGCCTTGGATATTCCATTGGAGGATTACAATATCAAAACTTAAGGGGCCATTATTGGTGTGGGGTATTGCTTGGGTATGTATGTTTGTGCGATTTTTCTATGTGCTGTTTAGCTGATGGACAGAAAGTAGATGGGTGGGCGGTGTTCGGTTTGTTATTCTTTACACGTATATTTGACAGAGCTGAGCGTTCAGCTTCAGCAGAAGCATTAATCACGTAGGAGTCTTTTATGTGAGGAGGTGATGATACCTCGGAGGTGATTTCTGTTAAATTGTTGTTGTTTATTAAGTTCGTAGTATTTGTTGGGTAGTTAGTATGTTTGTTTGTTTAGAGAGAGCAAAATATTGTTAGAATTGTCATCTTTTTGTATTGGATGGTTTTTTTTTTGTTGCTTTTGAACTTGTTGCACATTGTTTTCATTAGATTTGTTCTCTGTGGCAGTGGCTATGGTTATTGTTGGAGTTGGTGATTTGATGTTTGAACAAGTGTTTTGTGTTGGAGGGAGCTGAGTTTCGGTAGTAAGATGGGAGCTGGAAGAATAGATTTGGTTTGTGTTAATTTGTTTTGTGGTTTCGTTTTCATTTTGTTTTCTTATAATTTCTGAAAAAGTTGGATTTCCGCTATTACGTTTCTTGGGAGCTGGCAGTTGGTGGCGAAGGGGGTTATCGTTATATATTTCCCATGCCTCGCGGACGACGATCAGCTTTGATTTCGTTTACAGATTTGTAACGGTAACATTGTTTGTCAAATGTTTGCACTCGTTATGTTACTTAACCTAAATAGCAAAAAAAAATTGCCACCATTCAGTCGAGTTTTATGCTTGCAATTGTAGTTCGAACATGAAGAATTTTGAAACGCATATTCGCCATATTTTGCTCTGCTACTTCATAAATGGGAAGAAAGCAACTGAGGCAAGGGAAAAGTTGCGTAACATTTACGCAGAAATGTCACCGAAAAACGCCATTGCCAGAACTGATTCGCCCTGTTTCCTGGTGGTGATTTTTCAGATAAAGGCGCTAATCGCTCCGATAGAGGTTCCGATATAGGCAGCGACAAATTAATGCATTGGTGCAAGCAAATAAGCATTCAATGCCTCGGAAGCTTGCTACCACTTTGAAAGTGTCCATTGGAAGCATTCATATCTATTTGAAATCCGCTTAGCTTCGTCAAGAAGCTCGATAATTGGGTATCGCATGAGTTGCAAGAAATTCATCTGACAAAGAACGTAAACATCTGCGATCATCTCATCAAACGCGAAGAAACCGATCTATTCTTGAAGCGCACGATCATGGGCGACGAAAAATGGATTAGCTCCAACAACGTCAGCCGAAAAAAAAGTTGTAGTAGATGAGATAAAGCATTGGAAAGGCAAGTAACTTGGACCATCCACAAAAAGACGGTTATGCTATCAATCTGGTGGGACTGGATGGGACTATTCTTCTTCGTCTATAGGATTAAATAATTAACTCCGAGGTCTACGGTGAGCTGCTACAGAAATTAAGTTTTGTCACTCGGCAAAAATTGTTTCGTCTTGTTTGAAATGTATTGCCACAAATTGCCGCGCCGTCAGACTTCCACTTATTTCGCTCCTTACAAAACTCCTTGAACAGTAGAACTTTTGCTTTTGAAGACCTCATCTAACAGCACCTTGACAAGTTTCTGTCAGTGAAAGATAGGAGGTTGTATTATGAAGTAGTCCGAGAGATAGTAGAAAGCCATCGAACAAAACGGCTAATACATCATTAATTAGTACTCATTACGTACATTAAATAAATGCACTTGAAAACCGCATGAAAAAAACGCAATGATTTTTTGAACAAGCCCATATTTTGGCTTACCACGCTACCGGGAGGCGCATATGCAGCTCTGCCTACTTGAACAGAAAAACATTTTCAAACTTTAACTTGCACATGCTTTTGTTTCTTGGCATTGCCGGGAGCAAAGATTTTAGTAACCATGCCAATTTGCTTGATCCAATGCAATGCATCCTTTTTGGGTTAATCTTCCACAAGCTCACAAAGCTTACATGACTGATTCAACTGCGTCCACAGTCAGCAGAGCAGACTTCTTACATGAGCTAGCTCGTCATTTTGGAAGCAGGAAACTTTTCCTGCAGATCCAAGAAAATATCCGAGAAGTCCAGATTTATACTCACCAACTCTTTCGAGGTCTATAAGACATCATCTACAGAGACAAACAGTACAAACAAATATATTTTTTTGGGATTTGCGGACCCCTACTTAAGTCGATAGAGTCTACAGAATGACAATGAAGACAGCTTACAGTTCCATAAAGTTTGGAAGCAATCTCACCGAGACTTTTGATGTCAAAAAAAAATTTATACGATGTGATGCGTTGTTGTGTAACTTAATTAGCATTATATTTCGGAAAATTGTCGAAAACTCAAAAGCCAGCAACGGAGGCACAATTCTCCGAAAGTGAAGAAACCAGGTTAGGTTGTGAATGAGCGCAAAACTAAGTATATACCCTCAACAGAATGTGACCCACAACATTGGTAGATTGGATAGTCTCGCAAAATACGGATTTAACTTTATAGTTGGCAGATATTTTGTCTAGCACGCTAAACTATTAACTCTGATATTGGCACCTAATTGGAAATCAAACGAAGAGTTATACTTACCAATTGTTTATTCGTTGACCTAAGAGTGGAATTGAATAATAAAGTTTGGTCAAGAAACACTAAAGTGGTTCTGTATAAGACCCATGAATGTTAGAGATGTGAAGATACTCTCAGTCGCTTTGAGAACAACATTCATCGATTGATTTTTGGTCCCGCGTGCCTTCACGAGTTTTAGTCGAAGTGGCATAGTTATGCAGCGACATGGATTTGGTCAATGCTAACAGACCGGACAAGGAAGTAGAGGATAACTTCCCTGGAGGCAGTTGATGCTAGTTAAAGAGGTTTATTGATTGAAGCCTACATCCACTCCAGACCTCAGAGCCGCCTGTGTATGTGTCTCTAACTGGTAAGCCATCAACGACAATTCTTCTCTTTGTGGCTTTCGTGCAAGTTAGTCATTCTATCCGTGTCATTCATCAGTTATGTCGGTATTAGGTTTGCGTATAGCAGTTTTCAACAAATTAGCAAACATACCATTATATTAGTTCAACGTATATCATGAATTTCGAAACACAAAATCGTAACTCAGTTCTTTGAGATTCATAGTATCTACTGTAGAATTTGCGTCCGCTCAGTAAGTTTCAGTAAGTATTCTGACTCGGCTTTTCCTTTTATTCTCAGATAGCTCTGCAAGTTGGCTGTTGCTTTTGCTCCTACTGGACTCTTCTTCCTCTTGTTAGTCATCCTCGCTATTCGCTAAAGGATTCGGAAATGTACTACCAGCTTTTATATAATTCTAACAGATCCAGGGGACCGCCTGCATCGGGATTCTGGTGATCAATCAGAACAACAATCGAAGCGACATTGGAAACTGTTCTCAGCCTCATTCCGCTGGATTTAGTACATGCAAGAGTCCAATGGCCAAACCATGGTCTTTTTTAATTTACGACTATATCTTCATACCCTATAACAAAGAAACTTTTCAAAACTGACCACCTGATTCCAATGTTTTCTGACAGGACTTCCCTATCAGAATTTGAACAGGAATGAGTAGAGAAACAAACAAATCAACAACTCGGAGGAACTTCCTATTTACGAGTACACTGATATGAGTAATATTGTAAAATGTTTGTGTGGTTTCAAATGATAGAAATTAATTCTTTATACACAATACTCAATACCACTACAACTTATAATTCAATCCTTTTATCAACCACTTTTGCTTTACTTTATCTTTTACTTAAACCACTTTATCACTACTCTTCAATCACTTTCAAATCCAACGTTTGAACTGATTTCACCTCTGTGCGGTGGTGGTATCCATACTCCCTGCCATCTTGTGAGAACTTTCTGTACCCGCGTTTCAGTTTATTTCGAACTCCATTTATTTTATACACGAGTTCTTAAAACTAGACCAATTTCTGTCTACTGAGGCGACTTAACCTCGAGTGACGAGCCAAAAATTTATTATTAAAACACAATAGTGTTTGCATATATAAGTACTAAATACAGATATCGCCTGATTCTTTGCACCATTCTTTATTACATAATATATAGCAGCCAGCTGCCCATACTATGTAGTTTGCATTTTGCCAGAATATTCGCTGGCAGTTGTCAAACATTTTCCATTATTCCTCTAAAATGCGAATCGGGAGCTAGAGATCTTTGCGGAACTTCCGGAATAAATCCTTCGTTCAGGATGCTGTTCATTCCAAGCCAGAGTAACAGTGCAACAATTAGTTTTAAGAATGATATCGTTGAATAGATATCTCAGGCATCAGGATTTGACATTTGTCATCTATCCAGAAAAAATCGTGGAAAAAGATTTTCTGCAAAATTTATAAAAAAGAAAACACAAAAAGTGGAAATTTTTAGTATAACATTAGAAAAAGTGCAATCTAAGAGGCCGCCTCTTCAATTCAAGTGGATACTCAGAGTAAATTGTAGCATTTAAAACAGTACGTGGTGAAACCAAAATCCTTCGCAAAGCTAACCTCACTAAATGAACAAAAGAGGCGTAACTGAAGTTTAAGTGATAATATAAATATAGCTGAAATAAACAAATTTACTGGCATCAGCATTGAAACCTTAAAAAATTGCTCGATGAGAAAAACAAAGTACTTGTTCAGGAACTTCCATCAAAGTCCGACTTTCAGCTTTTATGTGCAGAGTTATCCGGCTTAAAGATCCGTCAAGATGAAATATCAGAAAGAGGAATGCAACTAGAGAAACGAAATGAGTTTCTAGAAACTCAGCTAGATAAGCTCATGCAAACTCCGACATGAATAAAAAAGCGAAAATCCGTCTGCGCCGAATTGCTGGACAAGAACGAAACATCCAGCATTGTGGAGTCTGCGTAGAGCGTCGGAGCTAGAGCTCCACACTTCTACCATCATTGTAAAGATGTCGTCGCGAGATTATGCCTGGAGTGTACTACGCAGAGCCAACAAACTAAAAGGAACCAAAATATTCGTGCATAAAGATCTACCACTAAACGTGCGGCAAAAAAGAGCGAAACTAGTACCAATCATGCAAGTCTTACGCAAAAAGCACCCCGAGGTGGAAACTGTCTTAAGAGACGATAAATTGTACTTCGCAGATAAGGTTTTTACTTGGGATTTCCCGAAGGGGTTGAAATGCGGCGAAAAATGTGGGTTTGAAGCATTTAGTTGGAGACATTTCACAACCACAACATTTTATAAATGAACTTGTAAGTAATAACATTACTGCTCCTGAAACGCCAAGTATGTCACAAAATGCCTGTTGACGAACTTGCGACAACAGCACTAATTTTTATGAACGTAAATAAAAAAGCCTTGTTCAAATTATTTTTTTATTGTGAAACGTTATAAAATCCTATTTAGATAAAAATATATGTAATTCAAATATAGTACAATAGTTTTAGATGACTTACTTTAGTGTTAAGATTACGTTAGCTTTAAAGAAATTTAACCAAAGAATTATCTAAAAAAAGAAAGAAAAGTGTTGCTAAGGTGACCTTTTTGAGATTCGTGGCTTTTATGTTTTTCGTTTGACATGATGACTTGACATCAGTGGAACTATATGTTCATGTCAATGCCAACGCTATCAACAAAGATGTGATTGCTGAAAACCGTTTGGGTGGACACGCAAGTATGTCTGCACACGAAACTTGAAACGCAAAAGTCTACCAGAATATAAATCAAATATCAAATTAAGTATTTTAAGTTATAACGTAGCTGAATTGAAAAACAAATTATTATTTACACATTTTTTTAATTATATCAAAAAGTTCGACATCTTTGTACTGTTCGATACCCATGTACAATATTAGAAATTAAATAAAAGGGATTTGAAAACATATTTTTAAAATACGAATTGAAGTGGATAATTTTGGTGGGGGCGAAAGCCCCCATTTATTCGGCTTAATACAAGCTATAACTTAAAATTAAACTTAAGCTAAAACTTAAAACTAAGGTTGGTTATTGTGGTGAAGGAGAACGGATTTCAGGTAGGAAGTGGTGCGGTGGAAGTCAAAGACGCTAGGGTTTGAATTAATTTTTCGTATCATACGGATAGAAGAGACGAGGGGTACGTAGATTACGAGGGTTAGTGTTGAGGAAAATAGAATTGTGAAGGAACGTGCATTCAACCTGACCTGAAAGAAGTCGATGAATGAAGAGAAAGTCGGCTGCATCTCTGCGTTCCTCAAGGGTGTTTAGGTTAATAAGGTTGAGACGGTTTTGATAGGGGGGCAGAGTAAAAGGATCATCCCAGGGCAAACCTCGAAGAGCGAATCGAAGAAAACGGTGATATGGGGACCATACTTGACTGGCGTGCTCTAGGAGGGGACGAACAAAGGTAATATAGAGGGACCTGGTCACGTATGGGTTGGTGAGTGCAGAGTTGGCTTTAAGGATTATCCCATCCATATGCAAACGGAAGTGGAGCTCCCTATCACACAAAATGCCGAGGTTGCGAAGAGATTCAACGGAGGAGATAGGTTGGTTGTGGAGAAGGTAGAGTCGGGGAGGAGATTTGATCCGCTTATGTGAAAAGGTGATAGATTGGCATTTGGTGATATTAAGTTCCGAACAATTTTTGAGGCACCAGATCGAAAAACTATCAAAGTCTTGTTGAAGAAGGAAGGAGTTATGGGGAGAGGAAATGTCGGCGTTAGGGAGACGGACGAGTGTTTGATGATCCTATCGTGATCATTTATGGTTAATATAAAGAGAAGGGGACCGAGATGGCTACCTTGAGGAACTCCAGAGGTGGCCAAAAATAGAGCGGAGTGGGTTGACCTAAAACGAACACTGTAAAAACGGTTTTCAAGGTAAGAGAATATCCATTTTAACAGTATGGGTTCAAAGCCGAGGGCAGACAATTTGAAGAGTATTAATCGATGAGAGATTTTATCGAAGGCTTTGCTGAAATCGGTTGCAACTACATCGACTTCGTTGCCGTTCTCTAGGGCAGAGATGGCAAAGGATACGAATTCAACGAGATTTGTGGTGGTTGACCTACCCTTTAGGAAGCCATGTTGTCTAGGGGAAATAAGTGATTTGCATTGGAAACTTAGAGCTTCATACAAAATACTTTCGAGGAGTTTGGGTATATGGGAGAGTTTAGCGATTGGACGATAGTTTGTTATTTCGTTCTTTGATCCCTTTTTGTGGATCGGGGTTATAAAGGAGGTTTTCCAAACCTGAGGAAATTCTCCTTGTGAAAGGGATAGACGAAAGAGATCAGAAAGGGCAAGGAAAAGAGACGAAGAACATTTTTTAAGAAATATGGCAGGGAGGCCATCTGGACCGGGTGTAAATTCGTCATTGAGTTGGTGTAATTTATATTCGATATAGGAGGGTTCCAAGATGTGAGAGAGAAGTGGGCCGTTGGAGAAGTTCAGTAGGTAACGAAAATAGGATGGATCTGGTACAAAGGAGTCGTTGGTGAAGGATTGTTTAAAGAAGCTGGCAAATAGGTTGGCAATGGTGACTGGATCGGTTGATGACTTATTGTTGAAAGAGAGGGAAAGAGGGTAACCATCGGACTTTCTTTTGTAGTTAACAAATTGGTAAAAGGACTTAGGGTCATTTATAAGGTTGACTTCCGCATTATTAAGGTAACGCTGGTAAAGGGAATCGTAAAGTTCGGTGAAATGAAGATAAGCACCAAGATAGTTGGAATAGTCGGACAAGGATCTGGTACGCAGGAAAACAGCCCATAACTTGTTTCTCTTGTTTCGTAAGGAACGAAGCTTGCGATTATACCAGGGAAGACTAGTAGATGATGTTTTAAGGCGGGAAAACGGAACGTAAAGGCTGAAAGAATTAAATATTTCTTTATAAAAAATGGATAAGGCATCATTTACGCTTAGGTTGTGAAAGTTAAAGGGGGATCTGCTAAGATAGTCACTGATTTTGTGAAAGTTTGCTTTATGAAAGTCGTAGGATGAGAGAGTTCTGGGAGGAGTGGACTGGAAAGAAGAGTTATGAAAAAATGAAAGTAGAAGGGGGGGGGGGGGGGTAATTGTCGATTGTAGAGAGAGATAGGGGACAAAGTGAGACTGAGGAGTTAATTGAATCTGTTGTGAAAATAAGGTCCAATTGCCTGCCCATATAGTTGGATACACCACTGACTTGGCATAGACTTGAGTCTGTTAAGCGATCTAATAAGAGACATTCCTTAGCTGAGTTGGCATTTGAAGCGATGAAGAACGATTGATCGCCTGAAGGAATCCACTGTAGCTGAGGAAGATTAAAGTCGCCGAAAACAAAGATGTCGTCAGTAAAGTCAGACAGGTCAATTAAATAATCGATCGCATCGACAACAAGTTGGTAAGATTCGGTAGGTTGAGCTGGCAGGATGTAGCAACATAAAACGTAAAGGGACTTGAAGGGGAGTGATATTTTTATATCGACAAAGTCGACTTTAGAGGATAAAGAGATGGTAATGGGAGAAGAGTTAAAGCTGTTGTGGATCGCCAGTAGGACGCCTCGACAGGGGGAATCATCATGTGGGCGGGTGGGATACCTGCAATTAAAGCGGGAATATTTAGAAGGGAATGTGATGGAAAATTGTATGGCCATCAGAACGGTTTTAATTACGCAGAGGTTAGTTTTAAAAGAATAGAAGAATCGTATGTCCTCGATGTAAGAACGAATAACAACTCTCTGTTTATAATTTCCATTTATTTGAACATTAGTCATTGGCAACGCGATTATGAAAATCATAAGGAAGTACTACAGAATTTAAGGGAAACAAATTTGATGATCATTGAGGACTTTAATGGTCGACTAGGACCTGCTCAAAATAATTTTGTGAGTAGTTACAAAACAAAAATTTGTGATCATAAGGATAGAAAGATACCTGATCTAGCGGATGCATACGACTGCAGTATTGTAAATGGAAGTTGTGAAGGCGATTATTGCGGAGAGTACACACTAATCCGTTGAAAAGCATGCTTAGTAATTAACTACTGCTGCATCTCTGGAAATTGGAAATTCCTCCTCAGCGACTTTCGGATAGGAATAGAGACTTTCTCGGACCATATGCCACTCGATGTTAATTGTTTGGTATCTTGTCTCACGAATGAGAGGAATGTAAGGGAATTAGGACTTTTACCAAAACTAGTATGGAATGACTGAACACCTTACTATGTAGTATGATTAAAAACGCAGTTCAGAGCTTACATATCAGGAAAAAAAAACTGAGAGCTAGAAATAACTCTTTCAAATTACTAAAATTCTTGAGGAATATAATACCAGCATATTTATAACACTCTATGGCGAAGCAAATAAGAACTTCAAGCGGATTTGCTATGAAAAAAATATAACATTTGAACAGCAACGTATTGCTATTATAAACAGTTCCACATCCTCAGCAGAATTTTTTAAAGCTTTAAAATATATAAATGGATAAAGAAATAGCATCGCCACTTCGCTTAAAGCAACACAGCTAACTGACCACTTCATCAATCTGCTTAATACCACACAGATCTCACCACCACTCCAATATGCAGCTCCATTGATTATCGATCGATTCCTAGACAGCCCATTTTCATTAGAAGAAATCAAAGAACTTATTAATAAAGCAAAAACGAGAAAGACCCCCGGAGATGACAGAATTCCCTACGAGTTTTCCCTATACAATATAAAAACTGCACCTATGAATTCATGTCTGCCCTCTTAGGGGAATTCAATAGAATCTTTGAATCAGCAAATATTCTAGAAAGTTTCAAAAAGCCAATTAACTATCCACCGCACAAAAAGGGTGACTATGACGATCCTATTGCACAAACTACAGTGGAATATCTTTCCTGAACACATCTGCGAACGAGTTATTTGGCGCCCTTATAACATATATTTGTAACAGACTTACCTGTTGGGTTGAAAAGAAAAAAAGTTTTGCAGGAGTTGCAGACAGTCAATCAAGTATTTGTATTACTTAATATTGCGGAGATATATTAACTGAAACATAAAAAACTATATGCCTTTTTCGTTGACTTTCGAGCAGCCTTCGACACCATAACGCACGAGGTTCTGATTTACAAATATTGACTTCTCAACGAAAATAATCAATATTCTAAGAGCAATGTATACAACTATGAGAGTCCGTGTCTGGAGAATTCACAACAACGATGGGTGTGAAACAAGGATGTACCTTGAGTGCGTTACTGTTTATCCTGTTCGTCAACGATACGAGTATGTCATATGCTGTGAAGGGTGGCTCTTAAGTACGCTGTGGATGGGTTGCAGCTTATGATGAATAGGATTAGCGTTTACTGTAAATACTGGGACCTGAGTGTGAACTTGAACAAATCGAAGGTAATGGTATTTGGAGGCGGCGGTGTCAGATATTCTCAAAGCGAAAGGTGGACGTATCAAGGAGAAACGGTGGAAGTTGTTGGTGAGTAGAAATACCTAGGAATTTGGGTGTCTTTAAACTTAAATATGAAGAAATAGAAGTCAAACTATCTGAAGGCAAACGAACATTTTCAGTGGGATGGGGTCGCTGCGTAAACAACAAGTATGTAACCCATAGGTCGGAGCAGAAACTCTTTCGCTCAACTGTAGTATCAGTGCCGGTGGGAGGGGGGGGATACTGTTCTTTTGTTAAGTTGAGAAGTTTCTTCGGTATTTCTTAAATTAGTGCTACGCCTAATTATATCCTGCATCTAGAGACTGGTGCACCGCCTACGTTTATGGACACATTGAGACTACTTACATTTTGACTATTTAGTAAAAGTTATGGCAATGAGTGAGGATAGACTGCCAAAAGTTGTTCTCAACAGTATAATAAAAAGCAGAGCAAGTCTCATTCAAGAATGGGAATGCCTTGCATCAGACTGTGGAGAATGTATATTTAAGGATTAACGCTCGATGAACATTTTGAACATCTAAGATCAAAACTCTATGTCTTATTGGAAGAAGTATGTATGATCGTTTTGTAACGGATGCACAGTCTTCATAGCTTTCTAAACTGCAACTCAGTAGAGAAGATCAACATTATTTTTAAAATCAGAGGAGAGCAACTGAATCTGAATTTCATTCTACACCGTTCAGGATTATCAATGTTGTGCAATCTTTGCAATATGAAGATACGAAAAGACGTATTTCATTTCCTCGCAATATGCACAGTTTTAAAAGAAATTCGAGTGAAATTCTTTAATTGGATTATCCTAGAAATAGCAATTCAAATCTTAAATGGTCGGACTCGGACATTTGTTTAGCTGTCAATAGTGGTCGCAAAAATAAAAGCTCTTCAAACAAATTAATTATAGATAAAGAAGTTATAAAATTTCCAAAGTTTTCAATTTGTGATTTAAAAGTATCCTATTCAAGATTGATTGATTTCAAGTAGGTCATATCCATAAGTATTCTCACTACCGTGGAAAGATATTAAGAACAAGAACTAACCTTAATAAATGAATAAACGAGGATTAGGAGAAACATCTCCCGAATACCCACAAATTGTAAAGCGCTACTCATCTCCATCAAACATCGCATTTAGTGTATCTAACATGGGATCATCCGCAAATGATTTTGAATTGAAATCTAACAACCAAATCCGATATGCAACGCCTATGTGAGGAGTTTGCTAGCCTTAAAACAAGGCACGATAATCCTTCGAAAAAAGTAGTCCAACTGGAATCTCGCAACAAAGTTCTGGAAAAAAAGATAGATATAATCTTGCAGAAATCCTCTGAGACAAACTTAGTAGTGCGTTTAGACAAAAGTAGTCCGGAAGCCTGTGAAAATGCTAAAGCAATCCGCGCAGGACTTCTAAATGAAATAAATGTAGATGCCGTGGTAGAATCTGCATATGGCGTACGCACATGCAAGGAGCGATGATAATCGTAAAAAAGAGATCACGAGAATCGGCCTGGAATATGTTAAAAAATTGTAGTGCACTGAAAGCAAAGACAATAAGCATTCAAAAGAATTTGCCACCCAATGTGCGTCCAAGACGAGCCAAACTTTTGCAAATGGCTCGTGGCTCATGGAGTATTAGAAAGATACTCCATGAAAGAAACCCGCGAAAGAAAATTGCAATTCGCGACGATAAAATGTTTATTTAAGACAAAGTTTTTTGCCGGGACTCTACAGTGGGGTTGAAATGTGGTGAAAATGATGGTCTTAATACGAAGGCTATTCCAAAACCAACCTCCGAAGTGAAAAATATTTTTTAAAAAAACCAAAAACATTAATTTTTTGCACAAAATAGTTTTATTAACATCTAAATTATTTTTCTACATAGTCTCCGTTTAAATCTATACATTTTTGGTAACGTGCGACGATCCTTTGTATACCCTCCTTATAAAATGGCACCGCCAGTGCGTTGAGGCATTGATTCACACCGTTCATAAGTTCCCCATTACTTCCAAAATGTTGAGATGCAATGGATGATTTCAATTTTGGGAAAAGGTGATAATCACTTGGTGCCAAATCAGGACTGTAGGGAGGGTGGTCAAAAATATCCCAATTGAACTCCTCCACTAAAGTTTTCGTGCATGCAGCAGTGTGTGGTCGTGCGTTGTCATGCAGATGCACCACACCTTTGATAAGCATTCCTCGTCTTTTGATCTGGATTGCTCTTGTCAACTTACGTAGAGTTTCACAGTCAACCGCTTCATTTCTTGTGTTTCCAGGTTCCATAAACTCGGTCATCAATATGCCCTTACTGTCCCAAAAAACTGTGGCCATCATTTTTCGATAGGAAAAATTTTGTTTGAATTTTTTTGGCTTGTTTGGGGAATGAGTGTGCATCCATTGCTTTGACTGTTCTTTGCTTTCTAAGTTTACATATTGGACCCAAGTCTCATCTCCAGTCACAATTTGCTGTAAAAATTCTTCACCTTCCATTTCTAAACGTTCGAGAAATGCTTTTCCTGAATTGACACGTTGGGTCTTGTGGACATCTGTGAGCTGTTTTGGAACCTAACGGGCACAGAACTTGTGTTAACCCAAGTTTTCAGACAAGATTCTGTATAGAGTAGTTCGAAAAATTTCGGAAAATCTTGTCGCAAGATCTGAAATCGTAAAACGCCTGTTTTGGTCAACTTGGTGACGTCTTGATTTATGATCGACTTGTGCCCTTGGCCTTCTTGGCCTCCTTCATTATGCACATCTTTTTAAATTGTTTACACAAATCACGTACCGAACCACCACTCATCACTGTATTGCCGTAAACAGCATATAATCGACGATGAATTTGAGCTGCGCCATTTCCTACGGCTTGCAAAAAACGAATTACACTTCGTACCACACAGGCGGCGGAAGATAAAATTGTATTATCCATATTAAAACTGCAACTATTTGAAAAATACTGAACGAAAACGGTCGAAACCTGTCATATTATTGGAGAATAATGTACTGGTTGCGGCATGCAGAAACACGTCACCGAAGTGCACGTATGTAATGAATTGTAATACATCGGAGGATGATTTTGGAATAGCCCGTATATTGCAAACTATATTTGGAGACATTTCCTTTTTAAACTTAGTCGTAAATGAATTAATAAACCAAAACAATGTGTATCATACGTCAAATCTGTCAGGGAACGTTGGAGCTGTCAACTCTAGTGATAGTCCTAACTTTAAGGTAACAACACAAGTACCTGGGTGCAAGCACAAGTAGTGGTGGTACCCCCGAAGCAGATACTCATGCTCTCTACCAGAATGAAGATAATTATCTTTTAAGTATTAGTATTTTAAGTTATAATGTGGCAGGATTAAAAAATAAGTTATTATTTGTAAACTTTTTTAATTATATAAAAAATTTTGATATCTTTATGCTGTTCGAAACGCATTTATTAGAAAGTGAAGTAGATCAATTTTTAAAAATATTTAGATGGGTATTGGCAATTAAAGAAGCGAGATATGGCAGAGAAAGCGGAGAATTATTATTTGGCTATCACAGAAATCTAACCGACACCGTTAACTTCAAAAAATAATCAACACTTATGTAATAGAATTCAGATATTGTAGTGAGATGTTTTACATGGTCAGTATTTATATAAATTGTAATCATTGGCAAATCGGTTTTGAAAAACTAAGCGAAACCTTACAAGAGCTAGATTCAACAAATTTAATGTTAATCGGGGTTTTCAACGGCAGGATTGGTATATACCAAAACAACTTTTTTAGCTCTCAGTGGCCTATTTTTAACCCTAACCGCAAATCAAAGGATACAGTCTGTGATAAAAAAGGAGGACTAATACTAGAACTTGCAGATGATTATGACTGCCACGTACTGAATGGTAGCCGTACGGGAGATTCTGGGGCGAGCTTACATTTATAAGAGGCACAGCTAGTTCAGTAATAGACTATTGCTTTATATCGGGTTTGTGGAATGAGTGATTTCAGAGTTAGTGCTCAAACCTATTCAGATAACATGCCTTTGGAAGTGTCTATCGTATCTTCTCAAACTCAAACACCAAATGGGTCAAAGCAACTAAATCTAATCCCAAAACTACACTGGGTTTTCAAAATAATGGGTAAATTTCAAAATAACTTAATAAAGGAGTTAAGGGATTTTCAGGAATCAGGCATACCAGTTGACATCAAGGTTTCAACGCAAATAATCAAAAAAGCTAACCCGAAAAACCAGCATACAAGGATAAAAATTGTTTGTAAGAAGGAGTGGTTTGACTCGGAGTGTCTAAAAGCAAGGGACCTATCCTTCCAATATTTAAAACTTTTTCGGAACCGCAATTTGCCAATTTTTAGAAAGCTATATGCTGAAGCAAGCTCCGAATATAAGAGAATTTGTATTGCCAAAAAAACGGCTCTTGGGCAACAAACAGTTAGTATCATTAATAACACCCGAAATTCAGCCCAATTCTGGAAGGCAGTAAAATCTGTAAACAAAAGTAGAAATATGATATCGCTAGGCCTTGAAGAATAGAAATTTAAGGAGCATTTTAACCGCCTTCTAAATGCACCAATCAATTAACCTCTGGTCCAGTATGCAGTACCGCTAATAGAAGATGATTTTCTAATAGATGCACCCTTCTCGTTTGTTGATGTTCAAGATATCATGGCGAAGGGTAAAGTAAAGTTCCAATAGAATTTCACAAAAATGTGAAAATGTCACCGATGAATTCATTCTGCTCCTAACAAACGATTTTAATCGAATTTTCCAAAACTCAGCAATACCGGAATGATTCCAAAAATCAATAATTTTTCCAATCTTTAAAAAAGAAAACTTTGAAGAAGCTTCAAATTACAGGGGAATCTCTTTCCTTAATACTAATACCAAAATATTCGCTGGAGTTATCGAAAACAGGCTGTCTGAGTGGGTTCGTAGAAAAAACATTCTGTCAGGGTGTTTCTGGTTTCAGGAGAAACTACTCAACAATAGATCATACATATATTTTCACTATATAACATAGCAGATCATTATATACAGAAAAAGAAAAACCTATACGCGTTCTTTGTTGACTTCCGCGCAGCTTTCGATTGTATTGTACGTGAAAATCTCTTTTATAAGCTATCCGTGATTGGTCTGTCAAACAAAATGATAAACATCATAAGAGCATTATACACAAATAATACAGCATATGTCTGGAATGGAATGTCTATCTCCGATGAATTTGAAACTGAAGTGGGGCTTAAACAAGGGTGTATCCTGAGCGCTTTGCTTTTTGGCTTATTCATAAACAATATAACAGAGTTCGTGGGAGGTGGTATCACGTTTGGAGGAGCTAAGATACCAGCCCTTATGTATGCAGACGACATAGTCTTCTTCTCGGAAACAGTTGACGGTATGCAGCTTATGCTGAACAGGCTATGGGATTATTGTCAGCGGTGGAACTTGGAAGTCAATCTAACAAAATCGAAGGTTATGATATTCAAGGGGGTGGTGGCAGGCATGCGAGGAACGAAATGTGGACATTCGACAGACAGGCAGTTGAAGTAGTTCGGGAGTATAAATATCTCGGTGTGCTATTTACGTCTAATCTTCGCATGGAAAATCATCTCGAAGCAAGGTTGAAGGAATCTAAGAGAGCAATCACGGCCGTATTGAAGCACTGCTTCAAAAACAAATACATTGAACACAGTGCGAAGTACGAGTATGTATAAGCTACAGCATCGCCTATCTTTCTGTATGGTGTACAGGTTTGGGGATACAATTCTTTCGAACCACTTGAAAAATGTCTTAGATACTTCATCAAAAGAATATTTTGTCTCCCGCGGCCCACTATAAATTATATGCTGTACCTTGAAACAGGTTTCCCACCATTGATTATGGAAACACTGAATATGAATTTCAATTATATTGTCAAGATCTTCGAAATGAAAGATTGCCAAAAATTATTCTGAAAAAAGTAATACAATCCTCGGATATACAGCTAATGAATGGAAAAATCTGGCTGCCATTTGTAGTTTGGATCTAAATGTTACACAAAACGAACAACCTTCCCTGCTGAAGAGAAAATTCAATACGCTTCTAGAGAAATTTGGAAATGTCCTCTATAAAAGATACACATCTGAAGCACGTGCGTCATCTTATAGGTGTTATTATAGCCGTTTGAATTTCGATCCTGTTTATAAAACATATCTCCTCAATTCGAATCAAATAAATAAAACTAATATTATTTTCAAAACACGAGGTGAATTGCTATCCTTGAATTTTATACCGCATCGCGCAGATCTAGCTTTAGTTTGTACTCTATGCAATCTGACTGAACGTGAAGACATCAAATATTTCATTGCAATCTGCCCAATTTTGAAGAAGTTTAGGATGAGTCACTTCGGTAAGCAGTATCTTGATGAAGTTGCTTGATGTTCTTAATGGAAAAGCTCGATGGGCTACTCTATACTAGTATGTCACGGTTGCGCTAAGATATCGCAATTGCATAATAAATGAAAACTTTTAAAAAAACAAAAAAAGATATAGCATAACTAAACTGTGTGCATATCTATTATTCATTAATGTTTTTCTTTTCTGCCACAACAAATATTTCATTATTTTTCTCCTTTTTTTTATTGTTTATATTTCAAAATGTCAGTCTGGTCATATGCCAAAACCAAGAGACTTTGTAAAGTATGTTTTTTTTTTGTAATTCCATAAAAGAGTTGTTATAATTTGAAAAGAAATAAGAAAGTCAAAAACTAATTTACTTTACATCTACGGTACAAACGCACTTCGTTATAGTTGAAGAAGTTTTAATTTATGTATATATCGTTTTCTTTTTTAAAACGAAAATAAAAATGTATAAATTATTGTCAATCTGGTAGATGGCCATAGGCCAAACCATATTAGACTTAGAATATGTTGAATTGAATGTAATGAATTTTAAATGAAAATAAGAGTCATGTAAAACTAACTAAACTAGATATCTCAGGCACTGAGAGCTGATGAATTATCGAAGATGTGGTCGGCTATGCATAATGCATTGGCTCTTTTTTCCGTGAAAGTTTCATTAAGTAGTCATATCCTCTACTTAATCTTAGCCGCTGGGATGCGAGAGCCATCTCTGTTATTACAACAAAGCACTGCATCATCGTGTGCTATGCTGTGCGCTTCCGTCTGCACTACAACGACTTCTGTAGGAGCTCCAGAGACAAGACTAGTTGAGTCACATCATCACCTGCTGTGAGACTGTACATCTTCACAGAGCTGATGGAGGGACCGATTCTGTCTGGTACAGAACTAGTGCTTCAAAAACTGCCGAGATCAAGCTGTTTTATTTTCTTCTAAGTGAGCAGTGATTTTTCGTCTGTCAGGTTATTCCCGTTTTCAACATTCAAGATCAACCGTAAGATTACTTGTTTTTGGTTTTTCTTATTATGCCACGCGGAACCTTTTTGAGGTTGTAGAATCTTTTTGGTTGGTGTTCGGTCACAATCATGTAACAGCTGCCTCTCGAAATCTCTCCTTTCCCTCCGATATCTTATAAGTCACTTTTGTTGGTTTTTTTCTAAATTTAAAGAAAAAATATTAAGAAAGAAGGATCCTCATGGAATTAGAATTTTTCTTGCCATCATTGAAATGAAGTACTTGAAAGCATAAACTTCATACTGTTATTTCTTAATTAATTGTTTTAGATTATTCAAAAACAAATTTTCCAGCAATTTTTTTTTCTTCCCTAATCATCTTAAATTCACCTATTGAGAAAATAAAACAATTAAACAAAAAATAATCATTTAAAGGGAGTTACGTTTGTAATTGGTTTTGCTGCCAACGTTTGAATTTGACTTAAAAGCAATAACCGCAAATTAATCATCAGAGAGATAGCGGAGGACTTGAACGTCGTGTAGCAGCAAAGTTGGTGCCAAAAGACCTCAATTTCATGCAAAAAAGAGACCGTGTTGATGTCGCAAAAGAGATGATTTGCGAGGCTGAATCCGATCCAACATTCATCAAAAAGATCATTACTGGAGACGAGACGTGGGTTTATGAGTACGACACGCAATCCAGACATCAGGCAAGTAAATGGCGTTCACCGAATGAGCCGAGATCAAAAAAAAGAACGTCATTTTCAGTCAAAAAAGAAGGCAATGCTCACGGTTTTCATGGATTACAACGGTGTAGAGCATCATGAATTTTTGCCTGAAGACCAGACAGTAAACAAAGAGTATTATTTGGGCGTTATGAGACATTTGCGTGAAGCAATTCGCCGAAAGAGACCAGAATTGTGGGCAGAAAACTCGTTGATTTTGCACCATGATAACGCACCGTCGCACAGTGCCATCATTACTCGTAATTTTTTGACGAAAAATGCAACAAATACCATCCAACAGCCAACGTACCGAATTCACCTGATTTGGCTCCCTGTCACTTAAACTGGTTAAAAAAACAGTACGGGGAACGCATTTCAGCAGCCGGGAGGAAGTAATGAAAAAATCGCAGGAAGCACTGATGGACAATGTTTCGGGGATTGGATCTAGCGCTGGCCTAAGTATGTTGCAGTCGATGGGGATTTCTTTAAAGGCGACAATATAGATTTAGATGAATAAACTTGTATTTTTAATTTTCTGAATAAATTCCGGGAGTGATTAAGGTAGCATACTACTACGAGCTCCTTTCTTTCATAAAAAGTATACAACAAAATGCACATTTATGTGGATGTTCTTACTCCTAGCGTGTTAAACTGGATTTTTTACCAACTGTTGAGCACATATGGCTGTGAAATTTTAATCATTTTAAAATTGATCAAGTGGTACTTACACTTTACTGAAGGCAAACTCTAATCCCGGAAATCGAACTTTCAGTAATTCAGAAACTCAATCGTATAAAGACCAACATCAACTTTGACTATTAATTATTATGTTTAGTTTGTTTTCATTTTACATGCTACGAGAACAACTTGCCTCATATTATCCTCTTATATTTTACACTTTGTAATCTCTGATAAGCACCGTGGCTATAGGTCCTTCTGGCCTTTTAAAAGGATTTTCTTATCCGTTTAAAAAAATTTACAGAGGTCGTAAACTCGTGCATGGGATCCATAAAATAAACTAATGTCCTTACATACAAACACGTATACCATATATGTTCGAGTATATGCATTTATCTTTGAGCTTTTCGTATGATGTGTTCCCATTAATTTCACGGTGGTAGTAGAATGGAGGGATAATCAGTTACTAAGGCCCTCCTACGAAGGCGAACACGTAACTAGGATGCTGCCGAACATTTGCCGATTACTCTACACGAACAGTCAGGATAATTTCGAAATATCCCAAATTTTATAATCGAATTTCTTTTGAAGCTTACATGGTGGTCAAGTGACGATTTACTACAAAACGTTTTTCTTTATTTTTATTTTAACGTGTGTTTGTCAAAGAGGAAGCAGAAGGGAATGAATCAAGTTTAAAGGTTTCACGTGAAGTGAATTGCTGATTGGCTTTGTCATGTATAAGGCGGAAATAGGGGAGTCATTGAAGATAACCGCAATAATTTTACAGTAAGCTTGGTCTGACAGCGCAAATGTAAAGGACCAATAGTATCTGCGGAACCGCATCATCTAGGCAAAGCACAATATGTAGATTTTGACAGAGATATCTCCAATCGCAACATCAGCATCAGATCAGGTAAAAGCCCTACTTGAACTATTTCGATATATTAAAAGCTCATGTCATGTGAAAATTCCGCAGCAGCAAGCCAGGTTATCGAAAAAAATGGGGGCGGAAAAGATTCCGGCAAAACAAACTCTATAAGATTTTACCTAGAGATTGGGATTTTTGCCGCCAGTGTATCTTCTATATCATGTAATGAAAACGCCAGCATATGAAAACGGACAGCGTCTTTCGGCTACGCATATGAAACGTTTCGACACGTGCAGCCGAACGATGCCCGGAAGCTCTAGATCGCTACAAGGGAAATGGCACTATTATTCAAGAGTGTGATAAAAGCAAAAGAAGGATAAAAAACTGTGACATCTACTATAACGATTGCAATAGACAGCAGAAACAGCATCTAATTGAATGTGAGAAATTTTAGTCAAGAAGTCTTAAGCCTGAAGTCTTTATTTTGGTGATACACATAGTTGGAAGTCATGGCTTGCAGGACACAAGCCTCAGGTGAAATGTCAGCCACCTGATCCAAAAGCCGTCAATCATATTGAATATTGTGATTGATGCCAATTTTCGAAAGTGAGTATCTCGGCTGCCAGAATACCGAAAACAAACTCTGAATAAATGTGGAAACATTCGCAAGAACTACTGGAGCACTTTTTTTCTATAGTTAGCTAAAAGTCTCAAGAAGTCCTATGCAGAAAACTAGAACTGACACTAGTGTATGTTAGCTTTCGTCTGACCGCCACGAAGAAACATCTGATTTGATGAACATTGTCGACAAGCGCATGCCATGAAATAAAAGACGTGCAAGGTAGCAGCGATTCAAGTAAATACCTCAAGTTTGTATAAAAAATAAACACTCATACTATAATATAGTCCATTTATTCAGCTCAGTTTTTATCTCTAAGAAAAGAACTAACTAGAACTAGAACTAGAACTAGAAAAAAAATACTTTATAAATCTTCTTCCAAGTTTTAATTGCTCTAATCTGCAAAACTAGTGATTTGTCTTTTTTTTTTTTTTTTTATAATGTACGCGCGCCAAAGGGGTTATGAATACCCTTACACTGTTGCCAGGGCGCGGGCGGAAAGGTAGAAGGAGGAGAAAGGAAAGTTTGTGATGTAGTGGTTTTGAAACTCAGGTGTGTTTGGTTTTCGATATTGACTCTCCAGGGGTGGGAGTCCGAATAGGACGGAGAGATTTTCTTCACACGGAATGGTGAGGTTGTGAATTTTAACGGTTGTTTTGTGCTTGAAAACCCTACAACAGCCAAATCTACATGTCAGTGTTATGCCTTCACACGCAGATTTTTCTGACTGAGTTCCAATTGCACAAATGAAAACATGCCGTGGCTAGGATTCGAACCTTGACCTTCCGAGTGAGAAGTGATTGCTAGTACCACTACACCACGGCCACCCTGGCCATGTTGCCTGGCAGAGCTACACATGCCGTTAAAAGTTGCACGGTCTAAAGCATCCTCAATGGCGATGAAAATACCAAGCGCGTATTCCTTCATGCCAATTCTAGAGTTTTGTCTAGTAAGAAAAAATGTTATATGTAGTATTATGAGCTCGTAATGTCTACAAAGATTTACCATCTACCCATGTTGACAACTACCAGGATACTTTATGCCCTCTCCTCTAAGGATTTTTCATAGGATTAACTTGTCTAACAACCGTCTAAATTAAAAAGAAAAATATTTAAACATCAGTCCAGTAATCATTTTACCAAATCCGCTGGCCATAAATCTTAATTTCGCCTTTTTTTTATTTAATTACCTTCATTGTGTAAGGTAATTTTTCATTTTTATTACTAAAAAGAAATAACAAATGTCCCTTAATATTCGCGCCTATTCCCAACGCATCTGTAAAACCTTCAAACTCACAAACTCCTAATCTTCCCAGTCTCAAAGCCAAGCAGCCAGCATTGTCAACTGTCATACTTGACTCACAGTTTACTTGTTCAGATTTCTCTTATCCCAATTACCAGCGCAGATACATCCTTAATTAATCTCTGACACAGTTCGTCCATTAATTTGATCCCAACTCAATGTTTACTTTATCAAAAAGGACCAAAAAAAAAAAACACGATGTCCATATATTTACATAGTCAGCTAAAGGAGAGAAGATAACAACAGAAATGACAATAATCCCGTTAGCATTTGATCCCTATTCCTGAGGCTTTGGCTGCAAATCCAGTCATTTGTGTTTTGGTCATTTCTCTATCCGCTTAGCTTTTGTCTTTCGTTTTTTTGCCCGCATAGATACCTACTAGTTTTCTGTAGATACATACTTTGTTGGGAACGATTGAAAAAATCGGCACGCGGAATCAGCAATTTTTCATGAATGTCCGGTGGCTGGTTGGATGGGAGAACATACGGAGGAATAACAGAATTATTCGAGCGTCGAAATAGTCTTTATGTATATTAAGGCGCATCGCTGAGTCATCAAGGCACGTGCGTCAATTTTTCAAGTGACATATCTGCTTGGCCCGCAACTGAAGATAGATTTTCCGCTGTCAAGATAACTAAGTTGTGCCAGTTGGCTTGGGCAATGTTCACATTCTGGCTACGGTCAGAGGGATTATTGAAAAGTTTGTGTAAACGACTTGCCTTAGGCCGAAGATAAGGGTTGCACAAAATGGTGTGTGAATAACGAGAGAGTAAATTAGTAAAAGGATTTAATTGCTGCCGGTGTTGACGTAGGGAATCTCATTTACTCTAAGCGGAAGTGAGTTGCTTTTGTTTGTGCAACAATTAAGGGTTCTTGGCATGAGTTCAGTTCCATCTGATGGTTTGTTTACTTGTTAGCTTAATCAAATTGAATGTAATTGCTGCGGGTGTTGATAAGGGATTTGTTTTCTGAATGACACAATGGGCAGTAGGGTACCTTCTGAAATTAAGGTGGACTTTATTGGAATTGGATATACCTAGGGGAGAAGTATTTGTTTAATTAGTGTGGTTCCTGTTTTAGTTGCTACAAATTATGGAATTTTTGTCATTGTTCGTGGATGGACTATTTTATTGACAAGACTTTAATTAGCTAGATTTGGAAATGGTATTATAATGGAAGGGTGCAAGTTAAGACGAGTTGCTTACATTAAGATAGTATAACTCAAAGCAAACTACTCGTATGTATGTTTGGCGAAAAATGAATCGAATCACACATTGGTGATTGGTTTGTTTCATATTTAAAAAAGAATGGTTAAAATGTAAATTATTTACATTTAACTTATAATTAATACAGGTGAACCGCAAGACTCTGGGCTGAGTGCTATTTCTTTTTTAATTTATGTTCAACCTTGGGTGTGGCAATAATTTTTTATGGGAAAGAATTTTAGATTTACTACTTGTTTATAGCAAAAAGTTTATGGATGGTATAGAATATTTTTAAAAAAATGTAAGCTCAGATGTGCGTTTTTTTGTTGTGAAATTTGCGTGAAGTAGCTACTGGGGTTATTGCTAAAATACGAAATCTACTGGAGGAGCGGTGAGAGGGTGATAAGAGCGCATTAATAGGTATTTGGCACTAATAATCTTTTTTATTTAATTTACTGATCATTTATGATCTAATAACTATCGTGGGCTGTGTGCTTGAGGACTAAGTATGTATTTCCTATAGGCAATCAGGTGCCGATTATAAGGCATATTTAGGGCTAGAACCATCAAAAAAATCGGTTCACTTGAGTGGAGCCCGACTCAACAATTCAGAGAAATCTTTTGAAGAAGCAAGAAGGTTGCATCGGAAAATTATTGCTGCGCCTAGTGAACAAGCTAAAATTAAACAACATGAAAGAGTTAACCTTCCATGAATTAAAGGAGCCACACTCCACAGTTAGTCAGAATCAAACACAAAGTCTTAGCAATTCATTAGTGCCCTCTGCCGAGCTTAAGCTCCCCCCAATCAAAATTCATAGCGTTGCTGGATCATTCCAAATGTGGCCAGTTTATTTGAAAGCTTGGTAAATAAAATTCATCTCTATCTGATGTTCAAAAATTGCACCATTTAAAGACCAATTTAAATGGTGAAGCTGAACGATGACGATGAATGAATAGCCGAAAGTAGTCAAAATCTAAGTTTCCTTAAGGATAGTCGGTTCAAATTGGTTTTTAGCCAACCGAATATTTCTAAGGAGTCGTCACATGATATCAAATTACTCCTGATACCAATATCTAAGCGAAAAAATCTTTAGAAAATCTTGGAGTAGCTGTTAAATTGTGGCAAGATGTTTTAATATTCCACATCGTGCAGAAACTACCTTTTTCTTCTCAGGCCATTTGGGAATCACACGTTTCTATATGTTCAGATTATTCAGCGTACAGTACAGTTACTGGAAGATTTTGTATTAATGAGCTCCAGAATCTTAGAAATATTGGAACAGAAATCCCCAGCTGCCGTCAAGCAAAACCAACAAAAATTTCTGTTTCAATTCAGTCTCACAGCTCTATGATCTCAAAATGTTTTACGTATCAAGGGTTCCATTCAATCCGAAACTGTTTCAAATTCTAGGCATTTAATGCTAAGAAAAAACATAATCTTGTCAAAAGAAAGGAATTGTGTTTTAATTGTCTCTCGAGTTCGCAGACAACACAGAGCTGTACAAGTGCATTCACATGCTCCTATTGCAAGGGGAAACAAAATTTCACTATTTGTTGCATTGGCAGCACTCTCGCTAGTTAATATTGAACTGAAGTACACTGAACTATAATATTATACCAATATTGTCACCTTATGTTATATGAATAAAGATCTCTTTTTTCAATTTGGGTCTAAACCTTAAACATGGTGGCAGCGGTTGAAAAGAGAAAAAAAAAAACCCTTAACCTTAGCCAAAGATTCAATTGCGATTTTCGTCTCCTTTTACACGAAGGCAATACAACTGGAACTGGTCAGCGATTATAACATAACCGCATTTCTTGCGGTTATCAAACGCTTCTCGTCGAGGGATTTGCATGTATCTTTATAGTGTTTGTGGGACCAATTTTAAGAGAGCTGCACACAGCACAGAGAAAGAGGGATCACAGGTTTCAAAGCACAGGATTGAAGACATCGCAAATCAGTTAAAGGGTATTCGAGGATGCTAGTGGACGACGTGATATAAAGCCGAACGAAATAAGGCTTTCATTTTCAAAGCGAAATAAGGACGAATTTCCAACTTGTCTTGACAATTCGGCGTTTTTTCGTTTTCAAATTTGTATCAAATCAAGCAAAATTTTTCTGTTTGTTTTAATGACAGGTTTAGGGGCATAATTCCAAAGGCCAAAAGCTCACAGGATAAGACTAAAATGGTTTGTCCACCTACTTTGGACATAGGGGCGTACCTGACAGTTGGTGGGGTACCCTTAGCGGAGCGACGAAGTCGCATGAGCGCCTAAACCACCGCGGAAAGAGGATTTTAAACAAATGAATCGCGCGAAGCGCAGCACTTACTCCTCCTTGGCTGGAGTCTAAGACCAAACATAGTCGCAGGCGTTTTATCCATCCACATTGGACATAGGCGCCTGCATATTATGCTTAACGTTACACTCGTGAAAGTTTTAGAAATGGTATAAGGCCCTTTTTTATTTTATAATAAAATATATCTACTCCATTTTCTGGGAATTTTGTTTTCACAAATTGAAACTCTCAATAAAAATGTAGAAATACCCACAACGTTTTGAGGTTCTGTAACACAAAAAATACCGTTATTTTTTCAAAGAAAAAGTCAAAATATTTTGGGAAAAACATTTGCGTGAAGTTCTGCTATTTTTACAAAAGATAACAAAAAATCAAGAATGCGCTAACATATTAATACGTCTAACAAAATAAAAGTTTTACAATTGCACACAAATTCATTATGTAAAATAAAAAGGAACATATGATTTTATTTAACATCATACAGTTGTCGAATTTTGCACAATTTGCCTGCAAATCGGACACAAAATCGGCATATGATTTTTCATATTTCTGTCTGCAATGTTTGTATAGCAATTAAGGCAAAGCTTGAAATGGTTACGAGGTTGCAATAAATTAGAACACGGATTTTCAATACAAACAACACACAAAACTGCGGTTTCCTTAAAACTTAATATTTCATCATCTTCCATCGTCTTCTGATTCTGATTATTGAAATTATCAAATGGAAGAATGTTATTGTTTCTGTTTGAAATTTGTTTCGAAAAATCTTATATTGAAATTTTTCCTTGATCCAGCTTACTGGTAACAAGATCAATGAAAGCGCTTGGATTTGAATTCTTTTTTCTTTTTAGACTTAAAGACGTCAAAAGTTCCATCAGTTGACATGATAATGTCCCTTGAAATAATTTCATCCTCATCCAAAAGACAATCGAGAAATTTAAAAAAATTTCCTTTTTTCATAATAATTAATAAAAAATAAATTATTTTATGAAAATGGAATTGTTAAATTTATCCAATTTCTAAGAACCCGATTTCAGAGTTCTTGTTGGAATTTCTTAAAGAGGGCTTGATAATTTTTATAAATGTCCTTAGTTCCTTTAAACGTATTAAAATAAACTTAAAAAAATACTCATTTGTAATCGGAACATTTTACAAAACATTGATTGATTGAATATACATATATATGTAAGGAAAAAGCGTATGTATTTAGGGACCGTTCTTGTTTATCAATTTCGAATTTGATTAAATCAAATGCAATGCGGATGTTAACTGGGCTTAACAACGGAAGCGCTAATATTTTTTGAAAAATTCGTTGTGTGTCGTGGTTTTCCCTCATTATTTTTACAAAGTTTTGAATCTTGCTCGCTTTTCTTTTCACGGCGTGGATGAAATGAAACCAGCTGGCATTAAATGAAGCCGAAGGAAAGTCTTTTCTTGAACCGTTTCACATAGCACTTTCAAAATCCGTGGTGAACTCATCAGGATTAAATTTAAAAAAAAAATGCTTGAATAAATTGAAATGGGTATAAGCTGCTTCCGATTTATCACTCATTAAAACATAAATGAACGGAAAAGTCTAAAAATATTTTAAAAAAATAATAATATAAAATAATCCAAAAAATGTTATGAACTAAGCTTAAGTGCTCGTTGTACGCAAAGTAACAATAAGCAGTTGCTTGTAACCACATTGTGGAACGGTATTAAAAGTTCAATCCAAAAGATAGCTTCGTGGAGTGGAATGAGGCAATTCTGTGATTGTCTTTGCAGCTATTGGCGAAGTGAATAGAAAATACGAAAAACTGTCTTCGACTTTTAGAACTTTTTGTCAGTTTCAAATTTAGAAAGTCCAAATCTCTTGAATACATTTTCATCACTAAAAATTTCGATAACGTCGTCACTGTTTGTAGGACATTTAAGAAAGGCACTATTTGGAATATTTATCAGTTGTCAGTATCAAACTGTAGTTGAATTGCTAAAGCACATTCTTTATTAAGCACTTCACTCACACCACTCCTTCTTAAATTTGAATCGGCACATTTTCTTTTAAGACTATTTGCTAAACTTAATTTTATTCTGAAGTTCTCTTGGTCGGAATGAAAATGAGAGACCTTTATTCAGTCCTTGGGGATTTGATATTTGGCTTTATTTCACGTCACCATACTAGTCCAAGTGAAAGTGTGCGATACGCGCAATAGAACTCTGCATTAGGGATAACCTAAACAGATCCACAGCCAACATATATTCATATTATCTTTGACAGCAAATCGGGCCTACTTACTATCAACGTTTTTGAGATAACCTCAAAAATTTTCTGTTACTGCATTATAACTCTCAAGACCCTAGCCACCAATTAAATCACAGATCACAGTGTTCAGTGCTTATGATGGCAATGAAAAAGCAAACGAATTGGCCAGAAAAGGTTCGGCCTTAACGATTATGTTGCCGAGAATGGTCTCGAGTTACAAATTAGTTCCATAAACAGCTATACAGGGTCTCCCAAAAATCAACGTCAAGCCGGAAACGGGTTATAGCTCAAGTGGTGCTGGTTATCAATTATAAAAAAAATCTAAGTCATGTACGAGGCCGGATCAATAAGTCCGTGACTTTTGGATTAAAACACAGATTTTTTGATAAAAAAATAATTTTATTTTTCAACGTAGTCTCCCTTGAGCTCTATACACTTTGTCCAACGCTTCTCCAATTTTTTTATCCCTTCCAAAAAAAATGATTTGTCGAGGTCCTCAAAATAGGCCTTTGTTTGCGAGATGACTTCATCATTGGAGTCAAATCTTTTTCCACCAAGCCATTTCTTCAGGTTTGGGAACAAGAAGTAGTCGCTCGGAGCCAAATCTGGAGAATAGGGTGGATGAGGGAGCAATTCATAGCCCAATTCATGGATTTTTGCCATGGCAACTGCGCATGTGTGCACCTTGGCCAAATGAGGTCGTTTTTTTTCAAATCGTCATTGAATCGGTCCAATAAGTTGGCATAATATTCCCCATTGATTGTTCTTCCCTTTTGAAGGTTATCCCGCGTGCATCCCAAAAAACAGTCGCCATAACTTTATTGGCTGACAAACCCACCTTGGCCTTCTTTGGCGCCGATTCACCCTTAGAAACCCACTGTTTTGACTGTTGTTTGTTCTCTGGTGTGTTGTGATGGATCCATGTTTCGTCCACGGTTACAAAACGGCGCAAAAACTCCTCCATATTGCGATTAAACAACGCCAAACCTTCCTGTGAAGTTGTTACACGATTGCGTTTGTGGTCGACTGTGAGCAAACGCGGCACCCATCTTGCGGAAAGCTTTCTCATGCCCAAGTGATCATTCAAAATTGAAACCACTGAGCCATGCGAGATCCCTACGGCTTCCACAATCTCTCGCACTTTCAATCTTCGGTCGGCCAACACCATATCGTGAATTTTTTCGATTGTTTCGGGTGTAGAGACCTCAACTGGGCGTCCAGGACGTTCGGCATCTTCAGTGCTTGTACGGCCACAACGAAATTCAGTAAACCACTTTTTTACCATTGAAATCGATGGTACAGAGTCCCCATAGTATTTATCAAGCTTAGCCTTGGTCTCGGTAATGGTTTTTTTTCGCAAGAAATAATGCTTAATAAGCACACGAAATTCACTTTTTTCCATTTTCTCCTCAAATTAGTGAGTAGTCTGATAAAAATAGCTGTCAAACACAAACTAACTGACGCAGCAAGTTTAAATTTTGACAGGAGTCAACTGACAGATGCCTGTTGACTGGAGCAGTGTTGCTGTTTCAGTAAAGAGGTCAGAAATTCAATTCAAATTCACGGACTTATTGATCCGCCCTCGTACTTTTAAAATTATTCGCATCCAAAAAAAAAAAAAAAAAAATCTGACACCCTGTGACGATCTTTCAAGTACTGTGACCACAAATCTTTCCTTTTCTTCGATTTTTGCGTCGTCACGTAACCCTGAGTAACTGCTCTGTAAATTAGGGTCCAAAATTGAAACATAACTTTATCGGTTTTAAATAAAATATTGCTTTTTTGTCCATCCATGTATCTGAAAATCTTTAATTACCTAACTTGAACTGACTGTACTGACAAAAAAATGTACTGTGCTATTTTGGCAAGTCACTTTAAAAGATGGCGCGTTTAGTCTGGATTCCAAAATAGTATGACACTTGCTAGACTAATGCTTAATTGAGGACAAAAAAAATATTTTGTTAAAGAAACCCGATTTATAGTTAATTCTTTTTAATAAGTTAAAATGAGTACCAAATGTGAGCGAGACAGACAGTGACGCTGTGATTCAGACGGATAAACCCGCCATTTCGACTAGTTTGAGTGAAACAGATAGAGATGCCACCCTGGTCAAGCAGTGAGGCACATCGTGCAATACTGCAGTGGGTACGATACGCTTCTTCGCTTACAGCACATTATTCGGTATTCGTGTTGATTTCGTGCTAGCAACGTTGGCTTTCTTTATTGGACTTCATTGCATTGCGACTTTTGCTATCTAACCGTTTCTGTTCAACCTGGATTTCTTCTGGACTAGTGTTGATCGTTGATCCCGTGATTATGTAGTGTGAATGCCATCATGTCAGATACACTGCTCAGGAATATGCTAACATGTATCTCATTTATGAGGAATGCAGGTGTAATGCTAGTGCTGCAGCCAGACTTTATCATGAGAGATACCAAAATGCTCAGGGTCACCCGGATCATCGAGTGTTTTTAAATGTACGCCGATCAAGAGAGTCGCTTTCCCAATCTAATTGTTGGTGAGGGAAGACCGTGCCCTACGAGGACGAAGTCTTACAAGCACTCGCACAAGACCCTAGTACCTCAGTACGTGCAATTGAAGAAAGCATAGGAGTGCCCAAAAGTACAGCACACCGAATTCTAAAGAAAAACCAGCTCCATCCGTACTATGTACAATGAGTCCAAAGTCTGCTACCCCGAGATTATCCAGACAGAGTGCAATTTTGTCAAACAAAATTGACCTCTGATGTGGCAGAGGTTCAGCGAAGATCCAAGATTCATCGAAAAAATTCTATGGTCGGGCGAATCAACTTTTCAAAGGGACGGTTACATAAACCTCCACAACTTGAACGAGTGGCACGTGAAAAATCCACATTTGATGCGGGAGGATAGATCACAGTACCGTTTTAAAGTAAACATGTGGACGGGAATTTTGAATGGTAGAATTATTATTAACTGGTGAGCAGTAAAAGAAAATGTTTATTCTAAGCCGATAGAAAATTTATACGAGTTGCGCCAAAAAAATGCAGAAGCCGTTGAAGACATCAACTCCAGAAAATATGCCGGCCTCAAGTATTACCAGATCATTTGTAAGAAGATGCAGAGATTGCATTGCCGCTGAAGGCAAACAGTTTGAATATTTGTTGTAAGATACATGATCGGTAGATGGCGATCCTGAGAGTATACACCAAGAGAACGTAGTGTTTTGTGTGCTCTGTGACGGGAAAAAAATTAAATGAAATGACAAGGTGTTTCACTCGCACTAGTCGAAATGGCGTGTTTATCCGTCTCAATCACCGCGTCATTGTCTGTCTCGCTCACACTTGGTACTCATTTTAACTTATTAAAAATAATTAACTATGAATCGGGTTTCTTTAACTGTTTTGCGAATAGGAAAAGAGTGAATCATTTTATTAATGACATTTCTAATTGATAGTTTACAAAAGAGTGAGTGATGCCAATACAACATCCCCCTCAAGATATTAATACTAACTTAACAAATGATCCATATATTCGAGTTTAAATATCTCAAAAGTTTTACAATCTATAAAATTAATTTAGTTCTATGTATTTCAAAGATTCAGTATAAGTTTCCTTTAGTTTCAAGAATTTCAAATGTTAGGATGAAATAAAAGATAAAGTTTTACACACGATATAGTCGTTTTCCAGATATTGTAATTAAGGCGTCACTGCTATCACGTCGATTGTTTCTTTCTCCCTCTTCATTATCTGATGCGTGCGATACGATTCCGTCTCCTCTTCTCTCCGTAGGTTGAACCTTGTCTCTTGAGTTGTCGTCTAAAATTTCATTGTGGCCACCCTGAATTACATCT